>JACAZI010000007.1:6000000-6670972 GCA_014462655.1 Mycena venus | reverse complement strand
AAAACTGCTGTAGGGTATTTACGCCGGCGGAGCACCAAAAGCCCTTCCCATCGTCATCATACACCGTTCGATGAAGAGTGCCAAGAAACTGAGGTGGGGAGACTGTTTGATGTCTTCGCTTCCCGATTTAGCTCGGTTATTGATGGTACTGTCAGCAGAGTTCCATTTGGGAGGTATGTCTCCATGTAATGGCGGCTGTGTCAGGTTCCCATACCACCTGGAATGAGAATGATTCATCAGCAATTGTGCCGTTGCTGAGCCACGAGACGCGCGGGCTACTTACGCAGAATCACTCCAATCTGATTCAAGTCAAAACAGCTCCAACCTTCAATGGCAGCAGATCTTAAATTGATAGATCGTAGTCGCACCGGCGAATCTCCGAGTCCGCTCCATCTACTTAAGAATGGCTACAGAAGTCTCAATCCATGCGACGACCAGACACTTCCTCGAATGCAGCAGTTCGATCCTCACACCTCGAAGTTCCTGCCGTCAAGGGCGTCCATTCTGCTCACTCACGATATTCGAGGCTTAGGTAAAACTGCAGTTTACCCACCGTTCCGAGACTCTACCCAGAAATCCAGGGGATCATCGTAAAATCTCTCCTCGACGACAAAGATACTTCGTGCACCTGTTCTCCTGCGGATCAGGCATGGTTGCATCTCTGTCGCCGTCAGTCTGTTTGCATTCGTCCATCTTCTAAAGGATGGATGCGAGAGCTTCCGTCTTCTCCTCCATTCCTTCGCGCCACTTTAGCGCCATACATCATACCTCAGCATCAGTTCGCCTAAAGATGCCGATCATCTATATAGAAAAGAATCAGCTCATTTTTCCTGGATCTAGCTCCTTACCTCCTATTTTTACCGGCCTTGACATCTCTTGAAATCTCCTCTCTCGTGGCAAAATGTGTCTCAATAGTGCCTGTCCTCCATGGCAAGATGCTTTTCCAATCTCACGGAGCTCCGTATCCACCTTGTCGAAATTCAATGGACTCCCAGTAGGTCTCAGTCTTGTTGGTCTTGCTTCCAGATGCTGGAAAAAGTATCGATGGAGCAACATTTGCTACAGAGGATCAGGCTTGTTCTCCATCCGTCCTCCAGATCTCTGTCACTTACGGAGTGTTTCGTCTGAGGTTGGGACTCCACGGTACTGGTGCTTTCCGAGACATTATTCCGGTGGTTTATTCCAACAAACGGTCTTCCGGCAATCCAGCATTTTCATCGCGTCATTGATGCAAGTTTGTTTCCGGTTACGTGGATCTCTCCTTCTTGAGCTCGGGTCAACATTGAGGACTTTGACATTTGGTTCATGGGTATTGTCACAACTGGTGTGACCATGTCATGGAAGGTATTCCGGTAATTAATCTGGCTTTCGTAGCCGACTTGAATACCCACTACCGACCTGACATGTAATCCCGTGGACCGTGGAAGCCTCACCGTCCATAATCTGGACAGCAACTCTTGGGCTCTCCTCGAGGGAATTTCAATTGATGTTCTCTGTGGACATCTTCGTCGAAGTCTATGGACGCGCTCGATCGCACGGAATGGGCCCGACTGAGTTGGACGCCTCAGTTCGCGAGACTGCGCGGTTTTCCTTAGCTGTTATCTGCTTCACGGAGATTCCTGGTGATCACGGCGAGAGCTGGGATGCCGATACAGTCCTGACAGAATTTTTGCGACGGGTGCCTGAATGGGCCGAACAGGAAAATACTGAGATCAAGCTCGAACTTAAACCACTTCGTCGTCATTTTATGATGAGGTGCGATAGCTTTTGAATCCAATTTAAGTATGTTGACTTTGCTTAGTTTATGAAATTCCAATCCCCAGCACGTATCGAGATATGCTATGATGATCTGAGGACGTAGCTTTGGTAGTTTGGAAGCCTAGTCCGTCGTTTGACGCGCTAAAATACAATGTGTCTATAACAGGCAAAAGAAGTATAGCATCCGCCTAATAGACTAGTTCTTTTATCTCTGGAAAAAAATCTATCTAGCTTGAGCCTTGTTCCAAGGAAATGTTTCAGCCAGTAACGCCGTCTGTCCGCGAGGCGAAGCTGATTCCGGAAGTTCATTGCAAATGATTAAGTGTCTTGGGACCAGCCAGAGCTCTTCTACCCAAACAGGGCGTTCTTACCACATGGCGGCGGCTGTGTGGACGTGTCGAAATGACAGGCCCAAATTCTGATTAGGACGAGTCCAAAGACGAAGTCGATCTATCAAAAATGGCCGAGAAAAACAGAAGATACCGCCTTTGAACACTGAAGGGTCTCAAGAATCCAGAGCACAGCGCAAAAACTCTCCGCGCGTGAAGCGCAGTATTTACCCTTTCCCTGATTATTGAATTCGTCGGGAAAAGTACCATGGAGCATTTTTTGCTGTTGAAACCCATCGCACACCCTGGATACAATTAATATTAGACCTGGCTAGACACAACGCGTTGACTGCACATAACTGGAAGCGGGGAGGAAACAATTGGATGTTGAAAAATTTCTCCCATTTGGGTCAATAATGATTCCATCAGCGGTGAGTTCTATTTCAGGGAAGTAAACCCTGAGCGGATGGCCCGTAAGCGTCGAGAAGGACCACGAAACTGGGGAACCTGAGTGGATTCCTAGTTTCCGTGGGTGTGGGGAAGAGCCATTGCTCGACCGCCGGCCGCCTTCGGTGGGCGCTGGAGCTGAAGCTAAGGGGGAGAAGAGAAAAGGCTGGAGGAATCGGCGTCGTGGTGGACGTAAAGAGGAAGAAGGGCGTGGCTGTGCCGCGCGACGCATCTGCCAAAACCACCGATTCTCTCCTGGTAGGCTTGAGCCGTTCGTGCCTCACGTCAAGCGTGCCTCGGATCAACTCGTCAAATTCTGTAGCATGGAGCTTTCCCCAAATGTTGAAGACGCGTTAAAATGCTTCATAAAGCTCAGCTCTGTGGCCTTCCATCTAGAATCCATAGTAGGTGCCCCTGCTCAAGTTCCTTGTCGGGCAGAATTTAGGGCCCCAGGGGTTGAAGGTCATTCTCAGCCATGGTTTTTGCCTGGACGGGATTGACAACTTTGATTTCCACTTGATCTCCTACCCCACAAAGTGGGGGTACAACTTCGATCACTCAAAGTCAGTTTGAACAAACGGTGTGATTTTACGGCCCAAGTCTCCACATTATACGAAAACAACAGACAAATTATTTGGGCAAGGTCCGAACCCAAGTTGCCGACTTTTTCCCTTCACCAAAGTAAACGATGGAGGCCTTCCGAGGAGCTTTGTTGAGGGAAGGGTGTTGAATCAATGTGACCGATCCCCTCCGCGAACACGACCACCGTACTCGTTAATGATGATGTGCAGTGTGTTTCCACCAAATTTCTCGCGTAACCAGCAGGGTGCTTGCATTGATCTCGTGCAGCTGACTTTCAGTAGTCAGACTCACATTACTCTTAATTAACAATCGCCTCCAAAGAAACCAGTTGCATGTTTGAGGTGCTACAAATGACTACCTAATAGTAATAATATACAGATAGTGATGCATAGCCGATGAAAAATAAATGAAAGACTATGAATGTGTGCGATAGGCAGTCAGGGTCGAATTGCGGTGAATGAGGCGGCGAAGACGAGCTGAAGTATGTCGTTGTGGATGGCGCCAACGATCCTGGAAGATACAGCTGGTATTGTTGAAAGCGCTCAAATACGTGTTGAGCAACAGCGCGAGGAGCTGGTCGGCCAGGCTGAGATGGTGGCTCAGGATTATTCATTACTCCGTGAACCCGGGCATCCTGAAGGACACCATTCCGGTAGTCGCCCAGATTTTGCTCATTGCTGTTAGAGGACTGTCCACGACCGTCCCCCAGCAGTGCATATCATTACCAGAATGATCTGCGCTAGCCGGCCAGTCTCGACGTCGCGAACTTCGATGAATCGCGTATCGAACAAGAGGATGTGGGGAGCATGGAAAGCAGCCCGCTCCGCGGTCCCTTATTGGGGCGTTAATAACAGTGGTTATTCGAATCATAGTACTCACGTTCCCATTCGACCGTACCTACTGGTCTAGTGGGACTAGGATCACCATGTTGCTGACATAAAGGCCAAATTCTAAGGATGATAGATAAATCGTCGAAAATTTAGCACAAGAATTGGTTTACCGTTGCGTAGCACAAAAGGAACTCCTCGTCCGTGGATCGGAACATGCCCATTGGACGACAGGATTCACACCGTTTAGCAAGATTGGCAAGCCGTGGATCTTCTCGTGCGGTATGGTCACGCTCTTGAAGCTATCAAAAAATCAGCGCGTGTTCGTTTGCTTGGAAAAAGGATGCGTACTCCAGCAGGTCCATGATCTCAAAGCCCTTCGTACACAGGATAGCAATCCTAGCTTCAAAAACATGACGTCGAACGATTCAGACGGCAGGAAAAAGTCCCTGTAACTGCGGAACCAGTCTGCTTTTGGTTGCCTGAAACCGAAGCGACTTCCTATACCTGCAGGTGCTTTGGCCTGTTGATCTTATCGATGATAGGTTCGACGACATGGAAGATACTGTCAACCTGGATGCGCCATGAGTACAAAGGGCCAAGAAATTACTGGGTTCTCGCATTTTTCCGCTTCATGAAAACGACCAGGGTGGTCCGAGCAAAGAGCCCACGCTGAAAATTGGACGTTGCCGTTCAACTTGGGGAGTCTGACTAGCATTGACACTTTGCGGCGATGACGGGACCAATGCTTGATGTGGTAGGCAAACAGCGACTGGAGAGATATTTGTTAAATTTTAAAAATGTCATCACGAAAAAGACGAACCTTATCTGCCAGTACAAGAAAGATCCCAAAGTCTTCGAGCATCGCACATTGTGTCACCATTTTCAAAGTGAAGTACGCGCCGCATAGCTGTGGAACGTCAGCTAGCTGAGGTGGAGAGAACATCAAATTCACATACAACGCGAGTCATGACGGAAACCAATCCACACGCCTTCGGCACAACCGATCGCAACGAGCCCTCGTCCGTCCGTGGTATCTACGAAGCCTGAGTCCCGAATGATCGATAGAAAAATGAACACCTACTGAATGGCACAGAACATGTGACTTTTCCGGTCAAGGAGTTCTCGTGGTACGCGGGTTGGGTTGCCGGCGTCACCAGCGAGGGAACCAAGAAGGTATCGGTACTAAGCATCTCGAGCTCGAAAACCTTGTTCGACTCCTGCACGACGCGTCGTAAACCCAGCGCCTCCTCGAGCTTCTGTTGCCATTCTGCGCGCGCTTGTGCCGATTCCGCGTACAGAATATGGGACCCTCCAGCGCGTGCGTTGTGATGGATCGTACACGGGAACACGGAGCGGGAATCGGCGGGCGCTTCGGCAACGCCTCCTCCCCACCAGCATATCGTTCGCCGCGCAGATTGCGAAGAAGACCGGTACTCCGCTGCGCTGCTGGGTCGGTGAAATTGACCAGCGTTAACAAGTCCAACGGAATGGGTCTTTTGACGACGTGATACTTGGTTACACCGTCTTTTTCTTTTGGCTTGGTCATCACCACTGCAATATTATGAGCTTTGATAAAAAAAGAAACAGAGAAATCCACGAACGATAGTTGTCGAATAGCAGGACGTAGAGCTCATTCCATGTCCGACCGCTCTCAGGCTGCCGCAATAACTTTCCAGCATAAATCAGGGACCGATTTTCATCGAGCAGATCCATGTCCTGCGTACAAAGTCAGACCATGTCCGCAACTCATTTCGATGATGGACATACAATCCACTCCCCGGGTTTGAAGACGATATTTGAATTGTAGCGCCACAACTCAACCTTTTGTTTAGCCGAGCCCACTCCAGGTTCGCTTTCCTTTCCGAGCGATTTTATGATGTCGAGCAACTGGGGAATCGTGTACCGATCGCTATGGTCTGGCGGCGTCTCCTCTAAAATACCTTTCAAGAGGAGCTCATACCGGAGCAATCGGGGTATAGGCCGGTTGATGAAGCTCTTCATGTCCAGCCGATGCGCGTCCGCGTGGCGGATGGATATCTATTGCAATAATCCTCAGTTCGGGGATTGATACAGTTATCAGCAAGAGTGGCTAACCTCTACAAACGCTTTGAAGGAGGGGTTGTTCGCCATCTCGTCGTCGATTCGGTACGCCGCAATGGGATAGTTGGGGATATAATCCAGATATGCCTCGCGGAAGTTGAGTGCCGCGTCGAGCACCGGTTCAGTGATGCTGCGGATCCGTGGATGCTGCTCACGTTGTATTTCGTGCAGCTTGTCGACGAGGGCACGATGGTGAGCATGGAGATGCGCGAAATTGTGGAACACGTCTTTGATAAACTGGTCCAGCCGGTCCGTGGGGACTATAGGCGGGTCCGCGGTCCGCAGAGGGCGGATGTACATCTGAGGAAAATTGCATAACATAAGTCAAAGACGTCGCTTGCTGCAGCGACCCACGTACAATCTCGATGTTCTCCAAATCTTTGACGTACGCCATCTCACCCTTGATCAGTTCAAAGATGATCCTAAAGAGTGCGATCGTCAGTGTACACCCACGAACGTAACAGCGAGGTGGAACGTACGACTGGCGCTTCGCCTCTTCTTTGCGCATCTCCTGCCTAATGTCCGCCGACACCAAATCGTGCCACTCCCACTTGCCCGGCGTCCCCTTCCCCATGGCGGTCTGGAATGTCCGCAGCTGCGCGACGCTCTGCAGGTTTTTGATCGCGCCGATGGCCTCCAGCAAATAATCTGCGTCTGGATTCCCGACGGCCGTCTCATGGTATATCGCCTCTAACAGCACCGGATACTTCTGCAGATGCTCCGAGGGCCGGTTCAGGAAGTGCTTCAAGTCCATGCGCTCCAGTGCGGTGCCGCGAGCACCTCTGAAATCTCCATGTTGATCCGTGCAATCAATGCAAAACGACGCAAACGCACCTCGATGAATAGCCGGAACTGGGGGTTCACATCCAACTCCTCTTTCATTCTCTTCTCCGCAAGAGGATGGTGTCCGACATAGATCGGGTACGCGAGCCGAAACTCGGTCGCAGCATCCAAGAAGATATCGCCTATCCGCTGGATGACGGGGGCCTGCTCTCGTTGGCGCACATAGACGACCTCCAACAGCCGCCGGTTGCACTCCCGCAGATCGAGGATGTTGCCAAAGACCTCGTCGATAAAGTCTTCGAGCTTGTTGCCGGGGATGACGGGCGGGTTTGCGGCCCGTAGCGGCTTGATGAAGACCGACTCGACGATGTCGAGGTCTTGCAGGTATTGCTCCTCCTTGCTAATCAGCTTGTGGATGATGCTGGACGTTGAAAGTGTTTTAGAAAGCTAACACCTCGATATAAAAATAAGCTGACGTTTGCCGGTTAATCTCGCTCTCTGGCAACGAGACGATGACCTCCTGCGGGACGGTCTTGATCCATGCCTCCCTTTGAGGTCCAACGGGTGCCTCCGCCGGCCCAGGTATTTGAAGGATAATCGAGTTGCCCTTCACATACAGCATAAGTGGGCAGTGAACAAAGGCCGCGCCACTCTCACCTTGCTCGGACACGAATAAGAGTAACACGGAACACCCTCTCCACAACTCGGAGAATAGCACTTGGTCAACATCGTGATCACCGCTGTAGGGAGTTCCTCCCGGTCAGGAGCAGAGTCGGATGGGCCCTCAAGGTCATCCAGGAACATGTATACATCCTCTACGCCATCCTGCAGGACGCGCCCGCCCCACTCGACCTCATAGAAGAACAGCTGGCTCTGCAAACTGCGCGACCTGTAGCGCCGCCCGCCGGTCGTTCGTCGAGATCCCGTGGTTGATGGCCAGGTCTCGCTGAATCTGCGACTGAATTGTGGTCTGAAAGGATCAAATTGAATTGTGTTCATGCAACCAGTGCAAAACCACGCACCACCACATCTTTGCCCGTAAACGCCCGTGGATACGGAATGCTACCCTTAACATGCGTCCCGCGCGGCACCTTGTCGCGGAACTGGACGGCGACGTGCGAGAGCAGCGAAAAGTTGATGAAGCGCGTCTCATCGTCCTCCTCCTCTTCGTCCCAGTACTCGTCCTCCTCCTCGTCGTGTAGCTCCAGTCGGCCCCGCTCGTTTTCGTTGTAGTTGGAGATGACTTGGAGCAGCCCGGTCGGACTGCGCGAGACATTGCTGGGCCCCGCAACGTTTTCGCCGAATGAGAAGAAGGGGGTCGGCGCGTGGGTCTTCGGGATATCCATACGCGTCATCGTATTCGTTGGGGTCGTGGTAGTTATTACGCGAAGCGTAACCATTCGTCTCGCGGTGACCGCTGGTACTGGGCCCAGCGTATGCGCTAGTATCGTGATAGCCATTCGGCGGGACATCACGATAGTCGTTTGGTGGAGTGTGTCTGTTCGTGTCATAATTGCCATTCGGCGGTAAGTCTGAAGTCTGTCGGTGATAGTCCAACTATATTTAGTGAAAGCGACGTACATGCGGATGCGGACGTCGAGCTCTCTCCATATCGCTGGCCGTTCGACCCATTGATGTCCACGACATCGTCCGGTGGGTTCATATAATTACTACTTTGAACAGGAGCCATCGCGCCAGACGGCCTAATGGATGGCTGGCTGGAAACTGGTCGCCCATAGGAAACTTCCGTCTCGACCGGCGAGTCCCAATATTCAAGCTGGCTGGTAGTGCCTGCAGATACAGGGCTCATCATCCCGGTTGGGTACGGCGAGACCTGAGACTCGGGCACCGAAAGCATCGTATCCCTGGTAGACCCGTAGGCATCCGACGTGCTAAAATGCTTTGGGGGGAAGCGGAGGAGGTTCAAGTGTTTGCGCAGGCAGCGGCTGAGGCAATGTGGGCGGCGCAGACGCGGCAGCACCCGGGGACGGGGAAGGGGGCCTGGGTAGCGGACGCACGGCCTTTCCGCCTGATGATCCAGATGACTGTGCAGCGAGGCTAGAATTTGCGGAGGACGCAACAGAGCTCGCGGACAGTGCCCTTGACGGCACACTTCCTTGAGTATCTAGCTACCAAGTTAGCGATGAATACAACGTCCGAGTCGCAAAACAAATACAGGTTGTCCCATTTGATTGGATGACGCTGGATTCGGAGGAGGATGTCATAGAACTTGCAGACATAACCCTCGCTGGGAGACTGCCGTGCGAGTCTAGCGAGCAGTCAGTAATGGGCGCGATTCAGGAGCAAAGTGTGTACATGTTGAGAATGTCGAGTATTCATCTGGCAGCATAGGCGAGTCGAGCGTTGCAGTTTGTGGTACATCGTCTGAAGTGATTCTGGTGCCGTTCGGGCTGGTTGGACCTGTAAAGCCTGCCCAAACTTCCTGGTAGAGGTCGTCCAGTTCGCCATCGCTCATCGTGAACGCGCAAGGCGTAGGGGGGAAACGCAAAAGGTTGCTGGATAGAGTACG
This sequence comes from Mycena venus, assembly GCA_014462655.1. Taxonomy (NCBI): domain Eukaryota; kingdom Fungi; phylum Basidiomycota; class Agaricomycetes; order Agaricales; family Mycenaceae; genus Glaucomycena; species Glaucomycena venus. The sequence goes on along the minus strand of JACAZI010000007.1, from coordinate 6,661,613 downwards.
ATTAAGCACACGCGAATGCGGCAGTGCTCCTTTCGACGCCGCGGCCCAAGCCGGGATTGCCGAGTGCGCATGCCCGATTAGGAAAGATTTACCACAGTTCGATTTTTAACCTATCGCCAACGTTTGTAAGGTTCGTTGAGGCCTGACAAGGGTAGAATTTATCGCCTAAAGAGTTGAATTTTCCGTGCGAGAACACGAACTTTTTTGAATCAAATGACGCACCACTATATTCATCGCGTCGAAGAGGAGAATCATCATTATTCTGGGCTTCAAGTTGTGAGGGCTACTAGGTTAGGTTTTCCGAGACAGGAAGAAATGACGAATACCACCGTGGAGTACGTTGGACATTCAAGTTGGAAAAAATGCGACTTGTTTAATTATTGCATGGCGAACTGGATGAACTTACAGTTGACCCGGTTGAGTCTTGTCGCGTACAACCTGCATGGGACACCGCAGTGTCTTCCGCAAATTTCCCAAGAAATCAAGATTTTCTTGAATCTTTAGGCCAGAGACAATGCGGATGACCCCGAAAGCCTAGCATTGTCTAACTAAGTAATGGCATGTTTTGCGCAGACGTATCCTCGCATGAAGCGCGCCTGCCTCACCCGATTGAGACTAAGCCTATAGGAAGAGCAGGTTATCAAGATTCGCAGCTTGGAATCTTTCCCGGGTACCTGGATGGCAGGTTTGACCGGGAGCGCCAGTGCTCATGCATGGTCTTTAAGTTATTTATCTCTTCCGTTTGGAATTTATAGGCGGAGTACCTCGTCTACAGTTTCAGAGCCGATTCTGGATTTTGCAGCGCAAAAGTGAGGATAGTCAGGGCTAGAGGAAGCACTCCGATACGCGCCGCGTTTTGGAGTCGGGGTGGGAATTCTACTGGAAGACGATCCAGTTTGGCGTTCGACAACTGCCACGACAGAGAACAAAAAATCGTAGCCAACAACGACAGAAGACTTTTCAGGGTGTACATGGAGGAGTGGCAAGGAAGAAATGTGAAACGCGACGCGTTTGTGTGCGCTTGTGTACTACTTTCCTTTCCTGAACGTCCATCTTGGATGATCCCTGCCGTTCGACTATGGACCCGCAAGCATCTACGAGCAGCTCGAACACCAAGCAAACCTCATCTGTGCACGACATCGCATCCGAAAAACCTCCATTCGGCTCCAGGTGCGCACAGGCACATCAGGACTGGCATTTCCGCCCTCGGTTAATTACCAGTCCTTCGTCGCAGATTCCTAACGGACGAGGCCAATGTATGGTATATACATCAACCTCCTCTCCAAATTCATCTCTTCATGTCGTCGATGTAGGACTCAGAACGCGTGGGACCACGTCCCACCCCCAGACGACCAGGACGAGATTATCGCTGCGTCCCTGCTGAAGCAGCGCAGCGCCCCCGTTCCAGAGGACGATAAGCAGAAATACAACGAGCGTCCAGCCCGACATTGGTGCGCACGTCACGTATAACAACGCGCCGCATCGTCAAACCCGGATTATTCACCAGGGACAATTTCTACCGTATGATGGCGAGCAACTTTTTTCGAGACCGGAAATGGTACATTGTCCATGTCCAGTTCATTGCATATCTCTCATTCTTGAGCGTTGGGTAGGCTCCATAATGAATTCCGCGAGCTAATGAGTGCTACTGAGCCCGAAGTATGAACGTTCATTCTCGCGAAACTCGACTAATAAACGACCCAGGCGGGCCCCATAACGATCCTCGAAGTCGGATGTGGAACAGGTGCCGCCATGTTCCCCCCTCCTCTCCTCAAATCGAAATCCAAACCTCTCGCTCCGCGCATTCGACTACTCCCAGCACGCCATCAAGCTTTTCCAGGTGATCTTCTCCTTGAACATCCCCTTTACTCAAGGTAATGCTCACGCACTCCTCAAGGAAAACGAACTGTACAAGGCTCCCCCGTGCGGTACCATCGAGGCCGGCGTCTGGGACCTGACCTCCGATTCCCTCCCCGAAGGCGTCGAGCCCGAAAGCGCCGATATCGTGATCATGGTGTTCGTCTTCAGCGCCCTGCACCCGGACGAGTGGATTAAAGCCGTCTCGAATGTGTATAAGGTAAGTTCAGTTTGTGTTGCTCACTGGACATCATGCAATTATCATTATTTGGTAACAGATACTGAAACCTGGTGGCCTCGTACTCTTCCGTGACTACGGCCGGTACGACATGGCCCAGCTGCGGTTTAAAGGCGGCAGACTGCTAGACGAGAACTTTTATATCCGGGGTGACAAGACGCGTGTATATTTTTTCGAGCTAGGTGAGTTTACCTGATTTCTCATTTGCACACTCAGCTCACCGACATTGCGCAGACGAGCTAGCTTTACTTTTCACCGGCGCTCGTGCAGAACCTTCGAACCAGCGTCCGATCGTAACACAAATCGTGGAGGATGAATCTGAAGATGGAGGAACTACCTCGTCAATCCCAGGGTCTGAAGAAATACCCGCCCCGACGTTTGTTGCAAACCCGCAGCCTCCGCAAATCCACCCTAGCCTACTCTCATCCCCACCGCCTGCGTTGTTTGCGACAGAACAACTTGGCGTCGACCGACGCCTGCTCCTCAATCGCAAACGGCAAGTAAAGATGTACAGGGTCTGGATGCAGGCCAAGTTCCGTAAACTCGATGTACCAGGGACGAATACAACTCAATAATACAGTGAGCCGCTCCAGTAATATTATTGTTATTTGACGCGCATATCAAGGACAACAAGGAATGTATACCCAGAAAGCTTCAAATCAATCAAGACAATTAGAAAGCAGCAAAGACGGGTGGATGGCCTGGATGCGCGAGCGTCGTCTGTACACTGTGGGCAGAAAATCAGTTATATCACGGGAGGACCTACATCAACGAAGGATCCGCCTACACAGATGAAACGAGCAGCAGTTACAAACGGGAGGCACTCACCCCTTATGCGGGTGGTGGGGGCGGAGGGGGCGGCGCTGTCGGGAGCAGGAGCCGCAGGCGGGGCGGGCTGTCCAGGCTGGCCGGCCTGAGCGGAGTAGTACTGGCTGTACTGCTGCTGCTGCGACGCGGCCCACTCCTTGAACTGCGCCGAGTTGACGTCGTAGCCGTAGGCAGCCCTGCAAACGAGTCAGTCCAGCGGGAGTTTCAGGGTGGAAAGAACGAACCAGTAGGCAGCGTAGGCGTCCACGTCGCTAGCAGCGGGCGGACCAGCAGCGCTCCCGTCGGGCGGCGGAGGGGGCTGCTCACCTGGCGGTGGCGGCGGAGCACCTGAGGGAGGTGGCGGCGCAGCGTAGCCACCCTACGGAAAGTCAGTAGCCATCCGAATGAGTCTCAAGAAAAAAAAACATACCGATGCCATGGCGCTGTAGGCGGCATACTGCATCTGGGCTTGCCGGAGCTCCATCTGCTCCTGCTGAGCCGCCAATGCCACCTTGGCGTGCTCAGATCGCACAACTAGGAGGAGGTCTTCCGTCAGGACTTTCGCCCGGGCGACCTGACCTTCCTCGGGACCGCTACAAAAAAATTATTAGTACGAGATGGCGATTGTGGGTCGAAGGACGCACGTTATGTGAATGTATAGCGGCTCGTCGCTCTCCCGACCTGTCTCCTGATCCACGAAACCAGACCCGATGCCCTTAATCTGAACACGGGTCTGTGTTTCCTGCTGAATGTACTTGACAAACGAGCCCTGCATATTTGGGTTAGTCAATCCATGCTGTGAGTGAAAGACGCAACGTACACTCGGGCCAACGACCTTTGCTCGGATGTTGAAATTGCGGATGCTCTCGAGACCGACCGGAAGTTTCTCCTCTGGCCATTTCCGCTGTGGCGAATGTTAATGGGAGAAAAGGATGCGTAAGAACAAGTCCGACCTTTTCCTTCTTCTTGTCCTCCACAAGACTACCCATATCGATAGCTATGTATTCATTAATGGTGTCGATGGTCTTTTTGAGGATCTCAGCCGATCTGGCGGTAACATGCAGGTACAACGGGGGGGTCCTTGTCGGTTGCTTTGCTCCGGTCGGGATACCACACGCCCTTGGTGCTGACGGAACCACCAGCCTCCTCACGGATCTAGCACGTCCATGTTAGACACACAAAATCATTGCAAGAGTAAGAACGAGGACAGACCTGCTGCTGGGTCGATGCCTTGGTTAGCATGTAACGATTCCTGACATCATTTATGTCTACGTCCTGGCTGAAGGCCTCTTCCGCACCCAGTTCACCGAATTGTGCCGCGATTTTTGAGGCGATTGCTGCAGCGCGGGCAGCTGCCTCTTGAGCGTCGATGCTCAGCTCCCTGTTTTTTTGCTGCGGGCTCGTCGTTTGAGGTCTCCTTTGCGTCTGGTGCAGCCTGATCCCATTTGCGCTTTGAAGACATGGTGGCAGGTGCTAAGGAGCAGATAGGCCTGCGAATGTGACTCGCGTGACTCGGCGGTTGTGTCTACTGCTCTCAACCAACGTCGTTGTATAAAATGTCCTTCAAACGACATAGGGCGCAGTCAGAGGCGTCCTCGTCCTCGTCTACGTCTGTAACCACAGAACCGACATCCAAAGCCCAGCGGGACTACAGAAGCTGCCGCGTCTTCCGCTATCCTCTGCACTTTACCTCCGACCTGCAATCACCATCCAACGCCTATAGCTAATTCCAAGGACCTCGAGGCGCATTATGCGACTTATCATGCCCATGTATGTGAAGAGGAAGGCTGTCACTGCGTCTTCCCCGACGCGCGCCTGCTTGAAATCGTAAGTCCTGCACTCGGTGTCGGCTAAACACAATTCGAACGCGTTACCCACCTAGCATCAAACAGAATGCCATGACCCGCTCGCTGCTGTTCGGAAGGACAGAGGTGAAAAGATCGTGCGTGGCTTTTCAATACTCTACATCTCGAGTGCGGTGTTAATCGGCTTTGTACCTATAGTTTGCTTGCCACCTCGCGACGTGCAATAAAATGTTCCTTACGCCGAAAGCAAGGCGGCTACACTTGATTCAGGGTCATGGGTACCCAAAGGAATATTTTTTCGCCGTCACGAACAAAGGTGTCGGCGGACTCTTGAAACGCTGGGGCGATGGCGCGAGTCTCGTGCGCGGCCAGTGGAAACCGCGCGAGCCTTCAGCGGCATCGGAAACACCTCAGCCACAATCGCCGTCCGTTCTGATCGAGGAAGACGACGACGATGAGGAGGACGATGCAGCAACACCCAACCATACTTCCCAGCGGCTTCCCCCAACAAACGGCGGGGGGCGTCGACTCGCTCACAGACTCGTTAAATGCGCTGTCCCTCGTTCCCCGACCATCCGGTTCGGCCGCGGAGGCAAGAACGGCGGATTCTCGAACGAGCAGCAGGCGCGCGGAGGGAGGTCGCATCATCGTGGGCGCGGAGGAGGGCACGGGCACCGGAACGACCACGACGAGATGGACGTGGACGTTGTGCCTCGAGGGAACCCAAACGCCAACGGGCGTGGAAGGGGTCGCGGAGGGGCGGTCGCGAACGGGAATGCAGACACGTCGGGGCATGGGCAGTGGAATGGCCGCGGAGGAGCACCGGGCCCCGCGCCCAGCAACGCCCCATCGGACCCCAACGTCCTGGCATACGTCCCGCGGGGGCGTACGTGCGCGGGATGCTCCATGTTCGCGGCGGCACGCGCGGAAGAGGTGTATGAACCCACAATTGTAACTTTGTATCGCCGCTTTCCAGCTGTCCTCATATATCTTTTGTAGTGTTCCCCGCTCACTTGTATTGTATTCTATCGTGGATACTTACCTTGCAATTTGTTCGCCGCAAAACATGGCCCGCGCTCTGAATGGATTGCCGTTCTTGTGCTGGATCACCTTCGCGTCTGATACAACAAACAGCAAGCTCACAGGAACAGCGAATCCCCGCTCCGCAGATCTCTCGGACAGAACCTGCCTCGATCATTGTTGCATTCCTTCAGGAACTGATTCGATTCGACCTCGGATAATTGTGTTGTTTTTACTCTGGGTCTCTCACCGATTCAAGATCCCCTGGATATCCACACGTCTGCGTCCCTGCTCTTACAGGATTCTCCGTTTTAGAACGCCCATACACTCATCGCAGTCTCGAGCATCTCATCTCTGCTTTTGTTCGAGGCGTGTCGAAAGCTCTCCTAGCTCCGTATTCTCACCTACTCTCACCACCAATAGACCGCCCAACTTCCACGACAACAGGTTCTCAACTCCCCCATCATGATACGAAGATACGCCTCTGACATCCCAATCTATGCCGATGCTCCTTGACCCCCTCCTCTTATTCAAGAACCAACCCATCTCGGCCAGCCTGGGATGCATCTCGCGCTAGATCAATGTTCTCACTGCTTGCTATCCTCAATAAATACCACGTACAAAGCAAACTTGACCCCGGTACCCCGACGATCCCTAAGTTGAACAAAACATGCCTTCGACCGGCTTCGACGTCACTCTTGGCCCCATCATTAACTCCGCGTTCTTCACCGTCTTTTTCTTTGGTGTAATAACGATGCAGACGAACGAGTATATTCGCAACCATTTCGAGAAGGATCCGTTGTACATCAAGTCTTTCGTCCGTCGTCATCTTTCTTGTCGTCGCCCACTAATCTTATGAATTTTACATCACAGGTACTGTTCCTTTGGTAGGCCTTGGCTACAACATACCAATTGCCCTGAATCTGTACTAATCTCGGCTAGGTTGATACAGGTGCTATTCACGCTGTGCATCTGCCAAGGCGCATACACAATGAGCGTCACCGACTTCGGGGAGGCGTACCAACTGCTGTTCACTCCATGGGGCCTCAACGCCGCAGTCATCATCGGGAGCGTGATCGACCACTCCGTCCAAGTCAGTCCTCTTCGTTCCCCTTTCATACATTCAATAAATATTTAAACTCAATACGGCGACCAAGGCCTTCTTCGTAATGCGCGTCTACCGTGTAACCGGCGCCCTCTACGTCTCCATCTGCCTCTGGACTATGGTCGCTTTCCTCCAAGCCGTCTCGTTAAAGCTCGCGCAGGAATCCATCCGCGTCGACTCAATCGTCCTCGTTGGGCATAATTCAAGCTGGCTTTTGTCTGCGCTGTTTTTCGGGGACGCGTCGCTCGATGTGGTGATGGCGTCGGTGCTTATATATTATTTGAAGAAGCAGAGTCGGTCGGCGTTCAAGAGGTAGGCAGTCTTGAGACGAGATAGACTCCAGATGTTGAGGATTTTGCTAGCACTGCTGCGTTGCTCAATCGCTTGGTCAGATACACGATCCGTGAGCATATTTTTATTCATTGATCCCTCGAGACCTGACTCTGGCACTCGACTTGAAACAGAGACAGGACTTGCGACAAGGTACGATCACAGCATATTGTCTTCACTTTCTAGTTAATTATTGTCTTCAGTTTCGTCGCCATTGGGGCTGCGCTGTCAGTGAGTGTCCAATTTCAACACTTGATGTAAATTTGATCCTTTCATTCTCAGTTCAAATTCTCGCCTAACTATTGTGAGACTTCACACTGTGGGCACCTCAGTGCATGGCTCATCCAACTATCACTTGCAGATATCTGGACAGCGTTCCTCATATCAATGCCGGGCTGTGGGTACACAAAAGTTATAGAGCTCGTTGAGCTCTTCCCAGCTTGAATTTGCTCACAAATTCCTTCTTAGCTTTCACAATTGCGCTCCTGGCAAATATCAACAGTCGACGGAGTTTCATAAAGCCACCGGCGACGTCGGTCACAACGGGTACAAACCCTCTGGAATCTGGGGTAGTGATAACCTATTCTCGTGATGTTATGGTAAATTTGTTTTGGTTTGCCCTGAAGTTGTCAATGGAAACTAAAATCGGAATAGTTTTCTCGAGACCCAGTACTGGATATACGTTTACAACAAGATTCCAAAAACAGAACAGTATGTCCAAAATCAGTGTCTGGGGACAATGTTCTAACTGTCTACAGGTCATCGTTGAAGAACCACACAATGATTCTGTTGAGCACAGTATCTACGGAACTAACAATGTAGTAGTTTAAAATGTGTAAACACGAAAGAAAGAAAGAGAATGGTTGGTTTGAACTTGGAACAAAAGAAAAAAAGAACAACAAAAAGGTTTGTGACAAGCTCGTCCCACTGCGCGTCTGACGACTTGCCCTTGTCTCCGAAGACTAACTCGGCGAGTCCTGCAGGTTGCACAATTGCTTGCCTGGCCTGACAAGGACGGATTATTCCGAATCCGGGCCGCTACTTCCGTTGCGGGGAATTGCGAAAACCAAGTTTTCTGGAGGGGACAGTCTTGAACCAGCGCACTCGTGAGTGATGCCGATGAAATTGACAAGTCACATTCCCGGTTGAGGGCCATTACAACCACTCCGCCATTGTACCGTGAGGGGCTAGAACAATGAAGACGCTACGGTTCTACGTGCTCTCTCTTTTGACCTATAGCTATCCTCAACGATGGCAACTTCCTTATCCACGATCGTTTGACCCGCCGACACCGTAGACAACATGGACGCCGAAGGGACCGGTGTCTATGTGTCACGATGTCGCGACTGGTCCAATTGCGACGCCAGCGATGCACGCCCTAGAAGAATCCCTCTCCACGCATGTCTCAAGCATGAACGATAAAATCGTCGGACCAGTACATCGTCCCCCAAGGCGACAAGCACTACTACTCTTCTACGGCCTGGGTTATCCCTTTCCGAGGACAATGAGGGTCAAGACGACGTGACACAAAGCCCGCGCATCGGGTGAGGTCTGCGGACGACACTCCACGAGCTTACCCCGGTTCGGTGCGGGCAGCAATTAAAACTAATAGCCAAAACCGTGACTGTATTCGGTAATGTACATATGTATATTGTTCTTCATTGGGCTTCATCCAATCTACGCCGACGCTTTTTTCTGTGGTTTCCAGTCAATAAACAGATTTAAACGATTCAAGACGAGACTTTTCACCTGCACTACTTGCGCCCTCGTTCTCCTCGAAAGCGGGATCCCTAGGATCATTTCCACGAAGGATCTGGCCCATGTGCGTGAGCGAAAACCCCTGGCCCTTTCGGCGCGATCCAAATAAATCCCTGAAAAACGGAAGCGGGGTGGAGACGAAGGTGCATTGCGACAATCCAAGGGCCGCGCGAGCCCGTTCGCTTTGCACAAACCCCGTGGAGTCGACCGCTCCTTGCAATTCCTCCACATCGCCCACCGACTGAAGGTGGAGACCAAGGATGCCGCAGACGTCGTCCATCAAACGTTTGTCCGCGCAGAATAGCTGACCCGCGAAAAGGTTGAGCTCGTGGAGTAGTTGCAGGTTCAGCGGCGTGATGCGTTCGGTCGGAACGGTGAACGAATCCAGCGCGTCCAAGGGCCAAAATGTGTTGCGGGAGGTGCGAGGAGAGTAAAGGTGGAGGTACACGATTGTCGAACGGCGAATCTCTGGTAACCACCGGTTTGCTTCGAAAGGGCTGATCACTATCAAGACATCGGGAGACCTGGACGTAGACATGACCCATTGAACCGGGCGGAGGTAGCTGTCCATCGAGCCGGCAGAGGGTTTCTTAATGGTGTCCCGGAAATCTCGAGTTGCACAGAGCCGACCGCCGCGGAAGATCTTCCCTTGTGGTAGTAGGGAGATGTAGGACGTGTGAGACAAACAGTCTTGGAGGGAAATGAAGCTGTTGTATTGAGGAATGTTTCCCGTGCGGATGAAGAGCTCGAGGTCCCGATCGGAATGCTCACAAGGCTCTGCATCGGCAATGCGTTCCACCTCCCCGCTCGTCTTCCTTCTCGTGCGCCAGCTCTCTTTCTTGTTCTTCGGACAGTGCGCTGTCGGACGGCGTGATTTTGAGCTCTTGACATCTCCTTTGAATATCCCGCTGCAATTGGCTTGTAGGCTCAACGCCCTGATTCTCGCTTCTCGATGCGACACCATAAAGCTCCTCGAGCGTACGCGATTCTCGTTCCAGCAAAAGCTTCAACCGCACTCGTATAAGAACGATCCGACGCGTCATATTCGTGCAGCGCTGTATGACGCGCGTCAAAGTTGAGGCCTTGGTTCGCCCAGAGCGAACCATTATCCTGGATCTGCGCACACGTCTCGCGGATTGTCCACAGTAGGACATGCTTCGAATCAATCTGGTCAGGTCGAGCGCCGGTTGCTGCTGTGATTTTATTCCGGATCTCTGTGGAGGCGAAGAACAAAATAGAATGGTTTTTGCCGAGTTTTCGCATGCGCATGCAACCTGTTAGATGAAGTTTATTGAATATGCTACACCTCCAGAGATGATCGGCGTTACCTTGCACCAACTTGTCTTTCGTCAATCTCGGACCTAGAGTCACCACGGCGCGCGATCCTTCTGGGAACTTGAAGTCGGTACCGCGGGTATGAGCCTCGTCAAGATAAACGAGCGTCTTCCCAAGCTGCTTTTTGTACAAAGAGCTCGCAAGCGGCTGAACGCGACCGTCCCGGCCGATGACGCGGATTTCGTCGGTGCTCGGATCGAAGTAGACTGCGGCTTCGATTTCAGGGCGGGTGTCGAGCTTGAGCCACTCCCGGGCAACCTGGTCGTTCTGAAGCTCCAAGACCTGCGCACCGACGTCCAGAAGAACCATGACGGGCGGTTTCTGCTCAATCACACGCTGCAAGAGGCCGAGCGCGTCCTCGGAGTGGGTACAGATTACCGTACGGTTCTCCTTTCGCAAGACATATTCGAGGACCTGCGCATTGGTGTGGCGCTGTGAATCCTGATCGCGTTGCTCGATGGAAAGGGGCAAAAGGTACTTGTTGTCATTCGTCCCGCTGAAACCGGTGGTGAGCCGTGCTCTCGTGCGAGCCAGATCCCAGGCGTTTGTTGTGAGCTTGTGCTTGAATTCCCGCGCCTCCTTGGGAAACACGCATTCGGACAGGTAGAAGTCGATGACTGCCTTGTTGTAGCGCAGGAGTGGAAAGACGTCGCGGGTTTTCTGCTCAAAGTCGTCGAGATTCAAGCCCCGCAAGTTGGCGAGACCAGGAGGGAGACTATTGATCCCTTTGACCCAGTACTGGTATTGCGCCTCTGGGTTATCGGAGTTGAGCAGCAGTTTGAAGCTCACGTTCAGCTGAGAATCTGTCAAACCCCCGTAGTAATACGAGAGACAGGTGAGGACGATGATCATATCGGGGTGGCCAAACTCCGCTCGAGGCGCTGGACAGTCCTTCGCGCGATAAGGCACGGCCAACATGGTCCGTCGGGCATCCAGACCATAGTCAACGCGCCACCGTTTCCCGCGAAGACTGAGGTCCAATATTCCGTGTGCGAATAGGCCACGCAAAAGGAGAAGGTGACCGAACCTATCCCCCGAAATCCGTCGCAATGCCTCATCGTCCTCTGAACTAACAGTGACTTGATGCAGGAAGCGGAAAACGATGGCCTTCTCTGCTTCAGAATAGTTTCTGAAGGAGATCCACTCCTGTAATCCGTCTTCGGCAACGATCTTTTCGACGATGGAGCCGAGCAAGTCTTGTCCGCCTTCTGGAGTAATGATCCTCGTCATAGGGAATTGGCACGGCTTCGCGACGATCCCGATGTCCAAGCCATCGGGGACAGCCCGGGCGACCTTTTCGAGCAACGAGAGCATGGCTTGGGTGATTTGCCAACGCCAGGGTCGTCCTTCGGGTGGAGTGGAAGCACCGATAGTATAAATAAGTTGGTAGCGGACGTTGAGAATTTCGTCGCTCTCGTCCAAAATATCACGCGCAGCGCCGTCGAGCCAATCCTGGGCCTCCCTCAGCATACGCGTCTCTTCGCTCATTTCTGATTCGCAAAAAGCATGCAGTCCCATGAGTTGGAAGGATAGAATGTGCTCTGGTTGGCAAAGCAGGATCCCCCCCACTTTGTGCGCATTCCCTAAACAGCGCGAAAATCTGCTGAATCTTGGCTGAGTCCAAAGAGACATCCCGGCTGAAAGGTAGATAGAAGAGTCGTCGATTGACGAGACCGCAAACTCGTTGTTTGAGGAGCACGAACATCTGTGCTGCGAGAGGCTTAAGGACTATAACCCGCACGAGCTGCTGCCCGTCCGCTAGAGCAGAGGAAATAATGGGTACAATGACCTGGAAGCATGCGTTAGATCAAGCCATGCGTGTCATCACGGGACTGTACGCACAGAAGACTTGCCCTCGCCCATATTTAGCTGCATTACCGCGTTTCGACCGCTTTCCGGAGACATCATGTCCTTAGCGATGCTTGCCTGGAGCGGACGTATGAGGAGGTCTGCATCGAGTTGAAATAACAGCCAGTCCGGGTAGGCAGTTGGTTCCCAACCCCGGTGGCCTCCGCGTGCTCCGGGATTCACGAACACATTCCTCCGTCAAACCCAGTTTAGCAAGGACGTCAATGCGTCGCCGTTGCTGTCGAACAGCCAACACCTCCGTATACCGACAAAGCACAACTTTCCAGTCGTCGGTGAGTGCGTCCCAAAAAATCGCGAGACAACTGGTGGAGTAAGGATTGTGGCCCAGTTGAAGGCCATTGTCCCGTTGAGTCGAGCCACAGTTCAGGTAGAGCTCGAGGGAGAAGGGCTCGTTGAACAACGTTGTCAAACCCCGAGTCCTGCTGGCCATCGAATGAGTTTGATGGTCCAGAGCCTTTACGGTCGAGAGCATCGGCACAGCAGGACAAGTCGGCGAGGTACTGGGCTTTGGGACCATCTATCGGCATTCCTTCCAAGTCGAGGATGAGCTCGCGAAGAGAGGGATGTGATTGTTCCGCGACATCAACCGGAGGAGATGATCTGAACAAGTCAGCTTTGACTCGGCGAGAGAATGGGCAAGCTTCGCACCGTTCTGGGTCCTTTAGCAATGAATCCAGGCTTATTGGCGTATACTTTGGCGGTCTGATAGCTACACATATCTTGTGCAGAGGTAGAAGAGCAATCAGCCCATTCTCCGGCGAACCGTGGCTGCGAAATGTGTTTAGGACACACTGCAACCTATCTGACCATTCGAACAGCCGGCGGTTGCGCAGTCTGGTTGATAACAAATCTTCTGCTGCTGTCCGAAGATCTGCGATCTTGACGATGGGATAATTACCGATTGAACTGTTGGGCAATATTGAAACCATGTCGGGTAACGTTAAAACTGCTCCAGGAGCTGGCCAGTGGCTAAATATTAGACTTGACAATTTTTCGCACTGGTCCTCTTTTGCGGCAAGAAATGCTGCTCGCCTCCGCCGCGCGTACGCCTCTTCTGATTCCCTATATCGTCGTTCTCTCCAAGAGGAATCTGGATGGGTATCATGGCAGTTTCCTCGCGTGATATCCAAGACGGTATTCAGATTCAACGTGTGTCCTAGATCAAGATTGAACGTCTCTTCGGGAATTAAGCTAGTAGTGAGGAGGGTGGGGCTTGTCGCAATAGCGAGGAGGGTTCGAATGAGGTCGAGGTCGAGGTCGGCACGATACGCAAGAATTCCCAACGCCACCATCAGCCCATACTGATTTCTGTCCCTGTTCAAATCGGCTCTACAGAGATGGAAAAGTCGAAACCAGACGTCGTGTGGAGCACCCTCGAGCCAAAACCGGTGGTTATCTATTTTGTCTCCCAATACCGTTTCTGAGGAAAAGGAGTTCCACCGCTGGAAATGATCCCAAAGCTTGAACCCGGGTGTGAAATTCACATTTGTAGGCCACTTGCGAACGAGGGCAGCCACTTGAGCTACATTGTGCTCTTTGTCGGCAGATTCCTGGCTTTCGAGACAGCGTCTGGATATCACTGGCACGTCGACTGCGTTAGGTTGAACTGGAATAAAATTATTAGTGAAACGAGGAAGTCAAGAAATGAAGGCTCGAACCATCGGAGACAAACCGAGCAACTCGAACATCAGCTCGTTCCCACAAACACAGTTCTCCATGGTATTCTGCGGTGACAGTTTCCTTGTCGGACGGGTAAAATAGTACCTGCTTTCTTGCGTAATCGAGAATTGTATTCACCAGTGGCACGAAGCGACCGCACTGGACCACAGCCGAGAGACTCGTCCCATTCGATAGTCTCCATGGACGTGAGATGTTTAGGATAGTATTTCCGGATCGGCGAAAGGTCAAGGATGTGTTGGAGAATGTCATTGTGCTCCGGCTCGAGGCTCATGAAAGCAAAAGCCTGAGCGGATCTCAACATTTCCTGGGCCTGGCGTATTCCTGTACAATGAAGAAGTGGGTCCACGAGATGTGAATGTTGTTGCGGCATGTAAATATGCCAACCGGTACCAGCTGATTAGGGATCCATCCCCGAGAACGCGTCCAACTATATCGTCAATGTCATAACTGAACATCTTGACATGTTTGGCATGCGGAGATGGGGAAGATGGTGACTCGAGGATGTCCGATATCTCCTCCGGAGATCGTAACTTGGCCGTCTGGGACAAACAGTTTTGTCATCTCACCATTATGTGACTTCAGAACAAGCTTGTTTTCCAAGCCGATGAGAGTTCCAACGGACTGAACGGGCGAGACATAAAACCCGGGAAGTTCTTTGCTCTCCAAATGGACACCGCTGAGAGCGGCGGAAAACTCCAGATCGTAGCGCGGCAGCTTGACATAAAGTCGTTCTGACTGAAAAGAAACTGTCAAGTCGGTTTCACGGGCTTCAAGGGACTGAAAAGACGAGAGAGAGCCGCTGAACTATAGAAGATGTGGGATCCAGCACAATTTCTGTGGTGTTGGAAAGTAGCCGCGACGCAAGGTCCAGGTGCCATGCGGCATGGGCCTCAGGCTGCCATCCAGAGGGTGCAGGATAGATGTCCAAAGACTGGGATTTCTCGTGAAAGACGTGGACCACACCGAAAATCAGGCTCCTGGGTAAATCGCCTTCAAGATATTTCGGTGGGATAAATTCAGACACGGAGTCGAAACCATCTCTGATGCGGATAAGCAACTCGTCGCCATTTAGCTTGAAATGGACCTAGAACAAATAATTAGGACATAGACAAGGCGAATTCGGGACACACTGACTTCAAACCCATCCATATTATCGCGCGATTGATAGTCCATTCCTTTCATCGTCGATGGAATTATATCCCAGTGAGACTGAAAGATCGGACATCAATGAAAAAATATGATGGGTAGATAATATAATGACTGCTTACCCGATCCGGAAATAAGAGCTTAAAGAACGAATGGCCGATAATTTCCTTCGGAAGAGTTCCTTGCGGATGTCCATCGACAAGGAGGGAACCGTCTTGAAGATTGAGATGGACGGATCTGGCTTGTCTATCTGACGAAGCGGAGGTCGCGCAGGCCACCCAACGTTCCCCAATCATCTGCCACGGAGTCGTGTCTCGACAAAACCCTTGCCAGGTGCCCAGAATTGCATCATCGAGACCATCTCCGCTTCGAGAGATGATATCGCGAAGGGAGTCGAGGGCTTCAACGGAAATAAGTACATCCCTCTCCAATAAGTAACGGAGGGCCGAGGATAGACCAGAAATGGTCGGGGGCACATTCTTGTGTAGAGTGATTGCACATCGAATGAACTTGGACAGCGTGGCAGGGTCGCGGAAGATTTCGCGGATCGTGGATGTTCCAACAGCGTAAGTCTGGCGACAGGACGCAGCCAGCTGTAAAACCCGGTTGACCAAATCAGCCCTAGCAACCGACGACAGTTCGTGGTCCGAGGGTTTGTTCAATAGGACCAAAACTTGTTCCATCCAGGCGAACAGTATTTCTCTGAGCTGGGCCAAGAAAGCGAGAACCTGATCCTTCACCGATTCATGGGGGGTCGCTGAGAATAAGCGGCAACCAATGACAGCGAGTGTTGCCGCCGTCCAGCCTTCCTTCCAATTCCCAGCAATAGATGCGAGACGTTTGTCCAGAACACGAACAATCTGAGTGCCAAAATCTGCGATAGATAGATCAAAAGTGAGCCTCGCGATATTGGTCTGCTGTGTGTGCAGTCTCTGCCTGCCATGCCGCCTGCTGAAACAGGAGATGCACCGCGGGATTAGCGAGGTCGATGGCTCCGGGAGATTAGCCGGAGCATTATGTTGCGCCATTGAAGGCGGACCCCAGCGCGGAGATGCCCAAAGTTTTCCCATTCATGATACGACAGTTCGATGGGACATTGTGACTGTCGGGCAATAACATTGTTTGGAGCGTGCGTAGTACCGATGGTCGTCCATTTCAGTAATTTGTAGGGATCAGGAAAATCGGGGGTGCAGGATGGACGAATGTCAACGACCGGAAATGCAGATGGGAGCCATTTTCCTGCCACTCTGTCCCAAAGTTGATACCTGAGTGGATGGTTCTGGATGATGCTACTCTCGCTGCAAGGAAAACGATGGCCTTTATGATGAGACTTGAGGAACGACTTGGCCGTCGATGCGATCGTGATCCGTTGTTTCCGATGTGGGACAAAGTGCTCCTTCAAAGAGTTGTAATTTCCCAAAACTACTGCCGGAGAATCGGTTCGTTTCTTTGCCTCGATTTCCGAATGGTTTCGCGCTACGTAATACGTGATATCGCGCCAAATTCCAAAAGTCTTGGGCGCGCATAGTTCAAAAATAACGAGCCTATTGAATGTATCCTCCTCAGGCAGGGGCCATTCAAATAACATGATGCGCATATCATCGGCTCTCCTCTGTTTCGCGCACTTGCCTACACCAATAGGCGTGCTCGCTCCGCCAACAACCCCATCTATCTGTCCAGGTACGATATTCACAAGTCAACCCTCTGATTTCCTCGAGCAGAGCGGCATGAGCGGCGTTCATGGTTCGAAGTTCTTGCATCTTTTCTCTCCTGCAATTGGATGCTTGGGCTTGTATCGTGTCCCTGAGGGTCTGCAGACACCTGTCACTATCAAAATAGCGGGAAGGAAGAGAGTTCCGGTCGGTATTGAATGTAAACACGGGAAGGTGTCGATATTCAGCGCGCGTGTGACGTTCTGCGAGATAAATTTCGACGTTGTGAAGCCTTTGCATCTGACTGAGCTCCGGCAGGAGGAGCGGCTCGAAAGATTCGATGGACAGCTCCGGCGAGTAGTCTGAAAGAAGAGGAAATTGCTGGGTCGCAATTCTGTCGAGTGCCATCCAAAGCTCTAGAACGACGAGGAAAATGCGCGAAAAAATCTCGGGGTTCCTTGTCTTGAAAGACAACGCCATCTCGTCATAGTATGTGAGCAAGTCGCTGATGTCTGATAATGTACCCTTGTCAAAAGACGACGAGGACAATCGTTGCTCGATATCCAAGACAAGGAACCAGAGATCTGGTGAAGAAACACCTGGAGTATATGTCGATTGTCTGCGGCTATTCGCCTCCAACTTTTGGTCGTACGAAAGCCGGTCAAAACCGGTATTCTCGCTGCTAAGAACCAGTCCCCGCGCTCTGGCAGTCTCGAGATGCGAAGAGCAACGAGGTAATGCGAACCTCTTTGCTGCATCGATTTCCGCGGAGGTTGGGAGTACCCAGGTCGATTCCTGAGCTTCGACGGCCTGCACGATCTCCCAGTGGCGGCGGATGTGCAATTCGACGGTGCTGATCACTTGGGAAATGGAGCGAACGGGGAAGGGGGAGGCCTCCAGATGGGTAGATGTAAAAATTTTGGTCATTTTAGACATCCGAATGGCGATCTTGGCGTTCATAACGTAAAGAATATCGTTGCACACGCCAGCATCTTTGGCCAACTCGAGGGTTTTGGCGAGAACAAAGGTTATGAACACTTTGTAACCATATTCCTCGGGGAGATTCCACGCCGCGAAAGTGGTCTGCAGTGCGACACGGACAATTAGCCACTTCGGAGAGCGTCGCCAGGGAAGGAGAGCAGATTTCCAGAGGACATGGTCATTTATGCGTTTGGTCACATAAACCGTGCTCGAAGCAATTTGTTCGGCGCGTTCGACTGGGGTAAGAACACGAGCAATGCCGCCAAGGAGCTCCGAGATATAGCGAATGTCTCGCACATCTCGGTATTCTTCTTGTGCACTCCCAGCTTTAACGCTCTTAGGAATCGCATCCGGCATGGCAGTGCAGTCAAGATCCGCCAAAAGGGCGCAGAAAGACTTAATGCACGCCGCATCGAGCGGGATACTAAGCCAAGGGCGAAAGGGATATTGAACGACGAGTTTTCCCTTGGTTCCTGTAACTAGTGGAGCGCTGGGGGGATGCCTGAAAGAATTCGACCAATATCTCTGTGTCACTTCTGCGCAAGATCACCCCCGCGTTTTGGGAATGGACGTGGAAACAGCAGACATCTAACATCGAACGTGAGCTCAGATTCGCGAGGAATTCGGGTGGAGTGGATTCACCGTGCAATTGCATCCCATTGATGACCTGTTCCAGGTTTTCCTTGGATATAAATGGAGTGTTGTGAATGTCGGCAAAGCGACTCAAGGTCCTCTGGACCAGCTTCCAACGAGTTTGGATGTCATTGTCAACGTTATCGTTCGCCAATCCCTCGCAAAATGACTGTGCGCATTTCGATATATGCTGAAGCAATGCTCGCTGCAACTCCAGATCGACGCTATCATCTTCTTGAGGTAATTTGGGTGGCACAAAGAGATGGTTTATGGCGTAGTCGAGTGCGTCTCTGTTCATTCTAGAATCGTGGCAAAATCTGTGAGTGCCCTACTTTGCGATTCTGGAGAACTTACTCGGGGTGTCTGTGGAGGTTCAGTACTGCAGGGATAGGGTTGAAGACAAGGTGTTGGGCGCTTGGAGCCTCGTTGTGTGGGTCCACAAACAACAAGGCAACTTGCACTGCCACGATTATTGCACAAAGAATCGTCCTTGAGCGCTTAAAATATAGTTTTAATTTCGATTATACATGGCGAACTCACCAAGCCATATGCTCGCTTTTCGTTGCAATGGCTACTCAAGACCGAATCGCGAAGGTGGTCGGAAGATGAAGTCCAGATATCTTTTAGCGGCGGTCCATGGTTAACAAAAGCAGTCAGTTGTTTCCCAGTCCCCGAGCACTCGACGTTGTTATGAATGCCATCGTGCCAGCCAAAGTTACATGCGCTTGATCAATGAGTTCAACGGACCTGGGTATTTGCGAACGGCCTCCTTATGGCCGGTGTACATCGCAAGAATGGATCAAATTAGCACTCGTTGGCTGTGTTATCGAGATAAAAAGAACCCAATCGCCGAAGTAAGCACGTCAAATTCAAGCACGCGCACGTGGTCGTACGAATCGTACAGTCGCAGAGAAAAGGCAGAGCGACAGAGCCTTGGGCGGCGTGAATAACGGGACGCTGGAGTTGCTGACGGAGGCCCGGTGCCAAGATAAAAGCATCCAGATCCAAAGCCAGGGACATTAAGATACAGTGTGCGGGTCGGCGGCGGCACGAATCGAACGGTCGCAGATAAGTGGGGTCGACAAGTGAAAGTGAATTTCCAGGAGAACGTGGTGATATCGTCAGCGTTGTATTGTCTTTCCTCCGACACGGAACGAAAATATGTTTTCCCCCGTGACACCTCGAGACGTAGCCTGGGATTATATTATCGGATGTAGCCGGTTCCCAAACCACAGAGTTAGCCCGGCTTTCCGACCGTGCGAGTATCGGAGCTAGCCGGTGTCAATGTTCGATTTAGCCTGCTTCCAAACATCAGTTCCAGCCCAGCTTTACTTAACCTCGACCTGACCCAACTTTCTGAGATTGGACCAAGCCCAATTCGCACTTCGATGTAGCCTAAAGACATGGCTGAGGTAGCCCTCATAAACCTGTTTCACACAACCTGAACTAGCCCGACTTTTGAGATATCGGAACTAACTCTGCTTTTTCCAACTTTGACTTGACCCCGCTTTTCAAGAGCCTGACTTAACCTGACTTTGATGAGCAACATAGTCAAGATCTAGCCTGGCTTTTTATCATGTCCATAACAGGAAAGCCCCCTGATCAGAATATGAAATTTGCTGGTTGTCGCCGTCCGCTTTGCCATGGCCTCTGAAAAGTCTGCCAGCTATCATGTTGTCATAGAAGAACCAGACGGTGCTCTTGTCTGCAATTGCTATGAGTTCAGCCAGACGGGCAAGCCTTGCGTTGATCTTCTCGTTGCCCGTCTGGAACGAGATCATGGCCCGGCCGAGAATTATATAGGCAAGTTAACATGATTTCTCTTGTTCCCATACTTATCTCTTGTTCTTTAGCTCTTGAGACTCGAACCGACCGAGGCAAGAAGGCCAAAGGAATCTACAATGTCCCGAAACGGCAGACAGGAACTGCTGGCAAGAAGCGCTTTCAAGCCAGATCGGATTACACTGTCGAGGCTGAGTATGATAAATACCTAGACAAAGTAGATCGAGGCTGGGATCCTCTATAAAGGAGATTTGGATGAAGACTTGGACATCCCAGAATATTCCAAACCTGCCGCCCGTCCCTGAGCCAATATTGATCCATTTTCAGCCGGAGCAATCTGTATGTCTCCATTTTTTGAGAAAAGATGTCTATCTAAAATTACACCCCAGTGAGTCAGGGGCGTCTGACCGGCCACTGTTCCCCTTCATCCAGGGCGTTCCGTGACCTTTAGCAGCAAAAAGGGCCCAAGGCGAAACCCCACGGCTCGTTACTCCCATCTTTCAAATTCACGGCACAAGATGACTCTCTCAACAAAATTTGATTGGTTTCGACACCCCTCTCTCCCCATATCACCCTCCAAAGCCTGCCGTACCACTGCTCAAGACACAGCCAAAGCCCGTAAGTCAAGTGGCGCTGCTAATTTCTCTGTCGACTGACTTTTGGTGTAGGATCCGTCTATGGCTCAAGGTCTCGGCAGCACAAATATTAAGCTGGAAAAGGAGCTCAGCCCCGTGAGTCCATAAAATTATCTGCCTATTTTCGTCCTGTCTTACTCCCAGTCAGGATCCGGGTCCAGTGTATACATACGAGGAGATCAAAATGCTTGACATTGATCTCGACCACTGGGATGGCGATCACACTTTGCGAGCCGATGAACTCGCCCCCATAGTAGACCTTTGAACGCCCTTGTCCTTCAGATGAGACAGCGCAACAAAAGAGGATTTTTCTTCAATAACTCATATGCCTCCCAAGCTGAAGCTCTGAGAGGGCGTAATATAGACTGGCGTAATGAGCCTCATGCGGTACGAGATTTGCCTTGCCCGGCAGGATATCGATTCTGAATAAATTTCAAAATTTCTAGAACACATTTGAAGTTGACAGCCAGATACAAAGGGCGGCCAACCACATGCGAGACCTCGGGGGTCTAGATGGCTGCCTGTTTTTTCATTACGACGAGACCCTAGAGCACTGGCTCCTGTTTATCAGTCATCCGACCACCAAAATGTCTTTGCGTGGATCCGATGGGCTCACACCAGGAGCAATCCGTAGATGTCCAACACATGCGACAGATAACACTCTACCTTTCACCTGAGGGGCGCATGAGGGCCAATGCAGTGCGTACTTTATTAAATATGATAATTCTTGTTTTTTGATGGCCTTTTTACAGCCCGGACGTCGTGTAAATCGCAGTTATACGGCTCGCCCAGCCAATGTTCAACGGGATGAGTCCTCATGCGGATTCTGGGCCATTACCCTTGCACTTCTCTGGGTTTGTGGTATTCCAATTGCCAGAACGGAACCCGACGAGCCCCATATGAAAATATTGCGAGACTTGGGGATTGATCGAATCAAGGAGTACTGAAAGCTATCTGGACGTCCTGGCGTATAGACGAAAAGGGGCTTACTACCCGTCCTTCACTTGATTTCATGGAGAACTGGGACATGGAACTCGAGACGATACCACTGGATGACTGCGTAAGCCCTCCTTTGAAGCAGCGCAAAAAGTCTCACCCCATCTCAAACAGATTGTGCCACGGCCGCTGTGGGTTTCTAGATTCAATCCGGAGGAGGCGCAGACAAGCATCTTGATTGCTCAACAGGTCGATTGTCATCTATCTTCTTGCTTAATCTTGCTAACCAAATTTCATACAGACGTACACACCGGCTTCAGAGCCAAATCAACACGAGCAGCTGGCTTTTCTTGAAGCTCCCTTGAACGAAGGGGAACTGACAGACATTCTCCGTCAGGACATGCAGATCGTGGACCGGATGGAATCCCAGGCTTTCGAGTTGATAATTCCTGGCGGTCACAATCCTTGCAGGCCGCTGATTTGAGGCGTCTGTTTAACCCTCAAGGATGGGCCAATGACAGCCTTGTGAACTTTTCGTCGACCTGTGCATGCTCCGGCACGATGCCTTTCATCTGTCCTTTAATCTCGACCCACCCTCTGAACAACACCTTGATAAGTACTTGGTAGTTTCCAGTTTCGTCCATGACAAAATCTGCAAGGCCAGAGAGGCTTGGCAGCAGGACGACGAGGAACTGTTCGTTGAGCGCCTCAGTCATGTTGCCCAATGGCATTCTAAGGTCAGACTTTTCTCAAGGACGGCTGCTGTTTTGATTTTTTTCTTTCTTTCACTGCAGGTTGACTTCGAGAGCAAAAACGGTGATCTTGGATGCAATCCATGATCGTCCACACGATCACTGGCTTCTGGCCAAAATTAATATATGAAGGAGCGGATGTCCATCTATGACAGCTGGAAACCAAACCAAATGAACCATGACCATGCATTAAAAACAACCGGTATTCCTTGGAACGTCTACGGTGAAATCTTCGAGGTCAGCATGATTTTTTGTACTGTTATCTCGTCTCACGATTCACCAGGGCCTCAAGATATGGTGGGCGGCTCTCACCGTTCTTCACCAATTGCCATACCCACAGTGGGAGAAGTGGACGCTTGGACCTCCAGTAAGATATGTTCACATTTCAACTGCAAAGATTCATGTAATAAATTCTAGCTTAAAAAACATTCCCACTCAAATCAACGGTTTCGATTGCGGATTTTTTCTTATGTTCTACAGTCTCCACCTTCTTCAGTGGGGGCGTATCAACAGCAATCACACTCCATCTCTGCTGCATATTTCTGGCAAAACTATGGGTCATGGGCGTGCCATCCTAGGCAAACTTTTCAGCCGTGCTGGAGAATTGCGAAAAATTTCGCCAAAAGCCTCTCCCGGCTCACCTGTCGTCGTAGTAGAGGGTCCTCCAAGGCAGCTCGGGTCTCCTATCAATCTCTCTTCCCCGAGGTCGGCTTTCATCAAGGACCTTGACAGTGACGACGACAAAGAGATGCTAGAAATGTAAGAGTACATATCTGATCTCCCGATTTTCCTTCGCTCATTTTAGTCTCAGCCTCTTGCCCATAGAGGACAAATACACGCCACCTGACGGAGATGTGCCTATGATGACGCCCCCCTCATCTTTAACCACATTGCCTTCAAACTTTCAGTCCCCAGTACCGGCTTTGCAGTCTCCCTTCCGATCCCCGGAAGCTGCTCCTCCGAGGCGTTCCACCCGCACCGCCGGAAATCGTGTTTTGTACAAGTAGACAGAGAAGAATAATTTAAATTTAAATGCCTATAGCCTGCGG
The DNA here is from genome assembly GCA_014462655.1 of Mycena venus. NCBI lineage: Eukaryota > Fungi > Basidiomycota > Agaricomycetes > Agaricales > Mycenaceae > Glaucomycena > Glaucomycena venus. The sequence goes on along the minus strand of JACAZI010000007.1, from coordinate 6,638,243 downwards.
GAGTCCGAACGCGTCGGCCCAGCGTATGTGAGCACATGTCATAATTGGTTACGGCGATGGGTTGCTGGCAATCGTGAACAAGGCCCACGTTCTGCGCGGGCGGCGCATTGCGGGGGTCTGAACATATGCAACAGCGGCGCACGATGTGGAGAGGTTGAAATAAATGAAGGGTGGTGTATGAATGGAGTGTGGAAGGGCAAGAGGGAGACATGTTATGCAGCGGCGGCGCACGACATGGAGAGGTCGAAATAAATGAGGCATGATGTATGAATGGAGTGTGGAAGGGCAAGAGGCACATATGCAGCGACAGTGCGCGACGTGGAGAGGTCAAAGGAAGATAAAAGGAGGAGTCGCATGTACAAAAAGACGGTGCGTGAATAAGAGCCTGTGGCAAGACACGCATCGATGTTAGGCAAGTGGCATGGAGGTGGCAGTGGTTGTAGTTGAGAGAAAGCGTGTTTAGCACGTGACAAATGCTTTTTCTTGTGTACCTGGTGAGTTTGGGCTGAAACGGCGCGTCCAGAGTTGTGGTGTAGGAAACCAAGACCGTGTTGTAGGCACTTGTGGACGCCGTAAACGTGTAAGTCACAAGCGTGACTTGCGTGACATGCTGCTTCCACAACGCCGAAATCTTGCCATCTCAATTCTCCTCTTTTTGTATCCTCGCCACGTTAGCCCGCCAATTGACGCCCGTCGTTCTTCATGAGGCTTCTCCACTATCCAACTCTTGCACGAGACCTGGCCGCCGGTCTACATCTTACTAATGGTGGTTTTGCCGCCATCTATCTTCTTGTCTGCTATTGGAGCGCGCTTCAACTCAGACCCATGGATTCTTCTTGATTGAACTGGTAACCTACACTCCTGTGGGTGGCGCTAGTTCGACCAGTTGCAATTAATGCGTGACCCACTCGGTGCATCGCCCTGTCTTTACTATCTGTAGTTCAGTGTGGTATGTTCACACTGTCCCGACACATATATGAGCTAACTGGCTCTAGAGCTCTCTGTATTATTTTACATGGCATGTCCTGCACCCAGGAGTGTGGGACCGTGGTTTCGTTCAGTATTTGCATGGCGCAGGAGGTGGGTGCTCACGGCAAAAAAGGGGACACACACTAATGGACTGCAGAAGACGACGCCAGTCGATGCCTGCCCGTCATTATGCCTGTTGACATCACAAACTTCGCAGAGAGCACGCTCACGTGGACGAGGAACGCACCGCTGCCTCTGAGGGGTCGCTCGCAGGGGGGGATGTCAAGCATGCACTCGAGCACGACGACGATGCGAGCGCGACCGCGAACGCGGCCATGTGGCACGCTGTCTTGGGGGGCAGCACTGGCGTCCCCATGCCCTCACGTGCGATGTACTCGTCGTCGACCGGCGCGGGCTCCTCCACGTCACAATCGCGCAACTGCAGCATCGGCGGGCAGCCAAAGTGCGTGCTGAGCTGCTTGTCCTAGATGTACACGCACCAGACTGTGCGCTTGTGCACCTCATCTTTGACGGGGTTGAAGGGGTCGTAGGTGTCCACGTGCAACCGCGAGCCAAGTGGGCGCAGTGATAGCGAGGAGCCGCAGGTGACGACAGCGAGTATAAGTAGATGAATTTATTATATTATTCTTTTTCATGTCAAGCTATTATTGCACACGAACAACTTTCCAAGCACGCCGACCATCCGCCATTCGGAAACTCCTCGACACCATGGCCACTGCTCCAAATACGGTGCGCCTCCGCTGCTTTGTCGATGGCTTTATGATCGATCTTCTTGCTGGTGGGGAGCCACTCGCGATAGTACTGGTACCATTCATTGGCGATAATAAGAACCAAACGATACATCCTAAGTAGAAATGTATCAGAGAGTCGGTCAACCTCAAAGGAAGGACCTACGATTTGTTGGCACGATTGCAGAGGAACACTTGTTGGAATGTTTTGAATGCCCGCTCCGTCCAATTGTTAGTATTGAGCATGCCTTCTCTGTTCGCACCGGGGGGCAGGCCAATATCGGTCCAGTAGTCTAAAGGAAGTAGATATGAGCCGTGTATTGATAATTGTAGCGACACAAACCTCTCCATTCTTCACAAAACCAATTAACCTCGAAATACCGCATGATCATCTGAGCAGAGGCGCTCGTTTCCGTAAGTCGCTCCACTCGAGTTCTGAATCTCGCGACATGTTCGTCCCACCTCGCAGGATTTCGGCACCTCTGGATCTCACGAACAGCGTGAATCAAGAGATGTTTCCTGGCGACACTGAGTTTCGGTCGCTTTTGGGGCTCCATGTCGTCACCATGCTCACGATCCCAGCGCAAAATGGCCTGAATTCAAATTTGATCAGTATCTGGAGCCGGCAAATGGAAACGTACCTGGATAACATGGAATTGGCATATGCGAATAACGATTCCTGGCCCGAAAACTGAAGGCGGTCAATAATGCTGACACAAAATTTGAGAACATTTTTCACCTCGGCGAATGGCGATCCTTGAGGGCCGAAATTTATCAATGATGATAAAAGCGGGCCTCCAGCCCCGAGGCGAGTCCACAATCTTCTGTGCCTCGGCCAAAAGACGGTCTTTTTGGTGCTCAAAAGCAGGGTCAACGTCCACTCGACCTATGGTAGAACAGGTCAAATGAATTTATGAGAACAGAACAGGGCTAACCAGCGACCAAATCATGAGCCATTTTCTCGACGCGAGCCTTGACACGAGTGAGAAATTCCACCTGAGTCTCCGTGTTTATGGTGCCAGAAAGATAAGTGGGACCTATATACAGAGTTAGAGACACAAAATCAACAAGCAGAAAGCATACCTGGTAGCATGCGCTCGTTATCGTTGATGGTGGTCAGCAGAGTCACTGGGGCACGGTTCTGATTCATATTCCGCCAGCACTCATCCAAGCCAACACCGTTTACCGCAGAATAAAGTATGAGTGATTGTTCAGCATACGTATTGGTGATGCCTGTCGCGAAGTTGGTCGGAGGGTCTGTGGTAGGGTCGGGGGCAGAGTAGCTGGACAAGAAAGGTGTGGGTCAGATATCTGGGTTTGCAAAAGGCACGCACTGGAAAATTTTGTCGGGATTGGCGTCCCGAAACAACCCAATCGCGCGAAGGGGATCATTGAGAAGGCGTTCTTTTCTTCGGATGTTTTGGACGGCACTGTCAACTTGAGAAGCGGTTGCTCTACGGTACTTCGGTGTCTCTTGCTCATCGTACATGCGAAGAAGGCCTGAAAATACTAGGTAAAAATCCAGTGGCAGCACAAAAAGGACTCACGCCGTTTTATAGAAGACGCAGTCATATCGGGATAAGTAGCGCATTCCATGATGCAATGGCGGATATATTGCGACATTTCCAGGTACTCCGGGCGCGTTTTGGGGTGTTTGTAAAGCTGGTAGAAATGGATCATGTTGAGATTGGATGCCCGGACTTCAGCCTGTAGGGCAAGCCAAAAACTAGCTGTCAACCGTCAAATTGAAAAAATAAAAGTGAATACGCACATGGAGTTGAACGGGGCATAGATCCTCTCTGGCCTTTTGCTTGCCTTTCTCTCTCTTCTTCTTGGCTTTCTTGATGCCTGCTTTGTTGAGTCTCCGGTTCAATCCGACATCTTCTTCACTTTCCGACCCTGACCCTGGCTCCACATCCGGCTCGGTATCGGACCAGTCAACGTAACCGTCGCCATCTTCATCACTGAAGTCGTACTCCTCTCCTACTTCCCCTTTCTCGACCGGCTTCAAAGACCCAGCTTTGTCAACAGGCGTAGGCGACCCATGCCTACAATTGTCAGCACAAGATAAAAATACACGAAAAACAGGAGCGTCTTTCGTTATATCAAGGCGTTCGGGTGGATTGCCATCTTCGGTGTCCCAGAGCACGATAAACGGACGTGCACGGATATCCTTGGGACGGTCCAAAGGGTGCTGAAAGTGTTGGATCTTGATGGAGGGTGCCTGGAAGTAGTCGTGCGGATGGTAATCATTTTTCTATAAATTGAATTAGAAGGTCCATACACGCATAGCCAACACATACCCAATGTTCAAAAATTTTATGAACCTGTGTGGTCTCGGTGCTGCCGACCTCCTCCCAGCCCTCGCTCTCTGGACGCTTGATTCTATTGAGAGTAAGACGTGGATTTCTTGAAGGGGAACTGCGTTGCTTGCGAGATTGAAGATGGCTTTTCTCGGGGGATTTAGGGGCAAGATGGGAGGGGCGTTGGAGAAGGAAGTTGAAGACTTTGGTTTTTACGGGGTGAAAATTGCGCAGGTTTTGACTTTCTGCTGCCCTTCTTTGTTGGGGAGGCACTGGGAGGACGCAGGCCCCGTGGTGAGCGTGAAACAGGTGCATCTGGCGACGCCCGTCGCTTTCGCTTTCGGTGTGAGGGTCGACCGGGGACACCTCGTGCAGGCTATTGAACAAATATTAAGCAGGCCAACTTGAAGAACCCCTTTGAATGTGACAAACCGGTGCGGGAGGCGGGTTGGAAAGCAATAAGTCTCCTCATCATCGCATCAGAGGTTGGGACTACCTCTTCGTCTCCGTCGTCTCAGGCTTGGTCGAATTTTCTTTTCTGATACGGGTGTCGGCAGGTAGCGCTCGGAAAACAGAGGACTCAGAGGACTTACCTGCCCAGAGTGTTTGCTTCGGCTCTGCATGATGGTGGGAGGAGAGAGAGAAGATATAAGTGAAACACTTACGCTCCGGCGAAAGGTAGCCGGCAATTCGCCCAAGTTACATCTCAGCAAAATCAAGTATCGGACTCGGAACTTGAGAGCACGAGTCCGTCAACCTAGCAGCAGAAACAAGAGAAGAATGGAGGAAGAGCTCCCTTGGATTGTTATTCAAAAAGGCAGGCTACATCTAATCTGCCAAGATGGCCAAGTCTGCAGTTGCAAAAGCAGGGCTAAGTCTCGGGTTAAAGATCATCAAAATAGGGGTCAACTCAGTGTGTCCCAAAGAAGGGTTATCTCCGACCCTGCCAAAATCGGGGCCAACTCGGTGGATACAAAACCGGGGTTAGCTCCACTTTTCAGAAAGGTTAACTCTGCTGTCGTAAAATGCTAGGTCAGAAAATATTTTGGCTACTTCCGAAACTTTAATTAAGAGGTCAACTCAAAGTCATCTACTTGCGGGTTAAATTAAAGTTTTGACAAGGCTAACTCGAGGTTTTAAAACCTGGGCTAGGTCCAATGATATCGATCGGCTACCTCCCCATCATATCAGCCTGGGCTACGTCTCGAGGTGTCACGGGGACTTATATGTTTTGCGACACGGAACGTAGCAAGAGCCAAGTAAGATATCCAAAAAAGGAAAGGAAGTGTACATCAAAAATCAAAACAAAACTTTCTTGCTCTCGACTTTTCCGTTCCATTCCGTTCAGCCTCACCATGCCCAAATCCGAAGGCCAGGCATCCAAAAAACCAGCCCGCTCCGCTCTCGGCGCCCCGTCGCAGCACAACCAGCCCAGCCGGAAAGGGAAAAAGGCGTGGAGGAAAAATGTCGATCTGCAGGAAGTGGAAGCGGGAATCGAGGAGTTGCGCGCGGAGGAGAGGGCGACGGGGTACGGTTCACTATTGCTTCTCGCCTCTTCAGCTTACCCGTCTGATAGCACGTTCCTGCATAAGCAGCAGGACGACCAGCTTTTTGTGATCGACGTTAAAGGCGACGAGAAGAGTAGGTTTCTCGATTTCTTTTACAAGGAAATCACCTTGAACGGGTTATTACAGTCCGGAGCTCTCTGCCGAAATTCAAAGCGTCGGAACTGACGTCTACGAAAATACTGGCCCAGCGCTCGGCTGTCCCTGCGGTCGTTTCGCGCACAACAACGGTGAAGAAACGGAAATCTCCCCTGAGCTCTGAGGACAAGAACCGGTTGCTGCGGATAAGTAAGCGGCCGCGAAAAGGGCCGTTTAACTCGGTTGTGGACCCGACAGAGTTCGGGGCGGGGAGTGCAACCCTTGAGTTGAGCGAGGCGGTTAAGAACAGCGGCGCGTATGACCCGTGGGCGCCTGCAGAAGAGACGGAAGAGATCAAGGATGGTTTAGAGACTGTGCAACCGAAGAAAGTCAAGGTGCGTCTATCATAAAAGCGTCGGCTTAATTTTTTTTTTGGTGTTAATTAGACGCAGGTCCCCGTCCACAGCCATCCCCGCGATAAAATTGAGGTCCCTGCAATCCTCGAGCCCCATCAAGGCACATCTTACAACCCACCCGCGGTTTGCGCACCAGGAGCTTTTATTAAAAGCGCACGAGATAGAAGAAAAGCGCGTCGAGAAGGCGGCCAAGCTCGCCGAGACGAAGGCCAAAATTGACCAGGCGACCGTGGAGGCTGGCGACGAAGTCCTGGGGGTCCCGCCCGGCATGAAAGTCGACGAACCTCTCCCTGTGGACGAGGATGAAGACCCCTCGGCCGCGGAGGTTATCCCGAAGAAAATGCCCGAGCGGAAAACCAAGGCGCAGCGAAACAAAGCCGCCAAAGTTCTTGCTCAGGTGCAGCACATCCTCTTCTAACGCTCTGCTTCCCCACTGAACACGTACTTGCGCAGAAACGCGCTCTGGCGGAGAAGGCTCGCAAGAAGAACGAGCTTTCGATCATCAACAGCGTCAAGCTCCTTCGACGCACCGCCAACAAAACGCTCTCTGCACGCGAACAGGCCCACGAGGCCCGACGCGCTGCATTACAAGAGAAATTAAAGCGCGGGTTGGCGGGGCAGAAGCTGGGGAAGCATAAAGTCCCCGAGGAGGAGGTGGATGTGCAGCTCGGTGAAGATTTGAGCGAGAGCCTGCGGGCGTTAAAGGCACGTCTTACTATGGCCTCTCTTTTCATTTTTTCTGATATCGTATCCGGCGCAGCCCGAAGGAAATCTGTTCCGGGACCGCTTCACGAGTCTGCAGCAGCGCGCTCTCATTGAACCTCGGGTTCCCGTTTTGTATGCTCTCTATCTTCGCCTTCTTCGATTCCTCCTGACTCGTTTCAAAGGCCAAAGAGACGGAGAAATCGCATCATCGAGTACGAGAAGCATGCGTGGAAGCGATTCGAGTGAGCCTCGAGCAGGGTTCCATTGCACAGTTACACGTTGGTCAGTACGATGCCTATTGTACACGCTCCCGATCCTTCTATCCGGAGCCTCTTGCATCCACTCTGCATTTCCTCTACGCAGGCGCTCATTGGCGTTTCACCTGCATTGGAGGTTGCGCAGACATTCCTGTTTCGTTCACAGTTGGTTTTGTGTCGTGGAGCAGAGGCTGTCTCTCCCCGGTTTCATGTTCGTCGCCGTCTTCCGGCCGGCGACAGCTGTACTTGCAGAGATTCTCTGGGAATCTGTGACCTGTATAAATGAGTCAAGAAAGAAGGCTTTGACGTGGAGAGGCAGCTGCGACGCACGAAGAGACGAGACCTTGAGGCAGCATCCGGCGCAGCATTCGATACATAGGTCAATGCAGGCTGCACCAAGGAGCGGCAACACCAACTGGCCCCCGGCATTGAGACAGAGTACACAAAGCTCCGCGCATAGACTGTCTGCCATTTCCGTTTGTGTTCGGTGTGGTCCGAGTCAGTGTTGAAGAAGACTATATATTACTGGTGCCGGCAGCGTAATGCGGTCTGCTGCGGCGGGCGTTGCATCAAAGCCTGTGAACGGCGACTGTATTCACGACTACGAGAATTCGAGAGGCTGAACGGGAATAATAAACCCGTCGTCTCGACATGAGAGAAGAGATAGGATGTCCCACTGCCTGGGTTCAATCGCATAATTGAATAGTGAATACAAGTCTTATATCATACATACTCCCATCCTCATAGTCCGCTCCGCTCTTCGAAGCCTGGCTCCAGGTCTCCAGTAGTTCACAGCAGGCATTCATCGGCGTGTAACCTGCATTGGAGGTTGTGGAGGCATTCCTACTGCACCATTCGCAGTTGGTGGTTGTTGGCCGCTGATCAGCGGCTCTCTCCCCAGTTTCATGGTCGTCGTCGTCGTCATCCTCCTCTGACCGCCGACGGCAGCAAGAGCACCGGCACAGATTCTCGGTGAATGCATGGCCTGTATAATGCTTTAGAAGAGGCTTTGGAGCCGTGCGAATGCGACGCACGGAGAGAGGTGAAGTCGATGCAGAATCCGGCGCATACATCAGCGCAGGCTACACAGATAATCCCCAGGACACTATCCGACATTCTGCTTGTGCGTTAGAAATTGAGGTCGACGTGGTGAGCGATGAATGCGAGCGTTATGCAGCAAGATCAGAGCGGGATAACATAAAGATGCTTGACCCTAACCCTAGATCTGTTCTACTTTTCAAGAAAGTTATTAACATATAAGAGCACTGATGTCCTCGCAATGTTATCTTCGTGGCAAATTACCCGTCCTTGGGCGACAAAGAATGTCGTCAATGTTCCTCTTGGCTCTTCACCCGTGTCGACTACAATGTCCAAGACATCACCATCTTCTTTCTGACGGCCGGTAACGGCAGAAGACGCTTTACGCCTCGCTTTCTGCATCACGGACAGAGACGACCCGCATTGTTTGTGACCTCGAAGTTTAAACGAATCACCGCATTTGAAGAGTTCGTCTTTCGAGCTCGGTGTTCTTCGTACTCTAATCCTCAGCTGTCAAGTTGCAATGACGCATCTGCGCCGCAACACCAAAAAAGCCCATTGCTCTTTCTCTGAATTCCGGTCCATATCACCAGAGGCAGCTGCCGATTTCGTCGCCGACGCTTTTGGAGACTCTGTCCCCGGTAGTGAACCGCCCATCCGGTGTTGTGCGCAGTGTCTGTATGGGGCCATGCACATCGTATACCCAAGAGATACAGTCGAGGCTGCAAGCGACTTTGCCAGACCCGACGACGTTACCGACCATGATGCGCCTGATCTCAAGCCCGCAGTCCGCATGCAGAGGCTGCAGCGGAAACACTTTCACCCATTTTGGACCGCGGTTGTGCGCTTCCTCACCGTTGTTCGCGACGAGCGCCAGGAAATCGACTTCCTCTTCGATCTCATCATGTTCCAATGTATTACGGGGACGCCCCCGAACCCCAACCCGCATATCCGGGACTTTCATTACATCGCCCAGACACTCTTCCCTCAGTTCAAAGCTCCTGACCAATTTGTGGCGGTCTGTATTCACAAAATGGTCTCCACGCTCAACGACTGTCTTGCCATGTGCAATACGGTCAAAGTCGCCAAAAATGCCCAAAATAAGCGATGGCCCACCTCCACGAGAGATATCATGCCCCATGGTGGCCAAGTCACCATAAAGGCGTTCCTTCGCTGGGCGCATTACTCGGAGGACATGGCCTTCACGGTCTTTGGCATCCTGGGGAATATGGTCAAAATCTGCGGCTCTCTGATCATCGACGATATCACAGCCAACCCAGAGGTCGGCGAAGTCTTTACTTCCACAGGATTCCGGGTGTGTCGCGATGCGGCGACAGCGTTGTCCGATCGTCGCAGTGAATGTTCTGAGATGCTTTGTGTGGCGGCCGAATTCCGCCAGCGCGCCACATTCGCTGCCGTTTTCCTCAAGTCGGCGACGACGCTCGCCCCAGAAATATTCAAGGTTCTCCTCGCAGGTCGAGAAGCGAAAATGGTGCAGCTGCTATCCCTAATCCTCGAGGTTCGCGACGCCCCGAGTGTCTACCTGGACTCTGACCTAGAAGCCGAATTCGAATCCTTCGATTGGTCGACCTTTTCGGTTTTGGCGCGACAGATCCTTGCTGATCACCCCGAACTGCAGCTCGGTAAGCTACATCGGGACATTATCGTCACTCAGCGCGCCATTGAAGACCCCCTGCTTAGCGCCCACCAAGTCCTCGTCGCCGCAAAGGGCCGCGCGCGCTGCCACGCGCCGGGGTGCCCCCAGTCCCTGGCGTCCACCGGCACCGCGTTCAAGCGCTGCGGCGCCTGTCGCGTCGCCGCATATTGCGGCAAGGATTGCCAGACGCGCGCGTGGAAGGCCGGCCCGCACGCACACAAGCACATTTGCTCCAAAGTCAAAACGCTGATTGCGAAAGGCGGCGGCGCGCTGGACGACCGGGAGGCATTTATCCAGAACTGTCGGGACGCGGGGGTTTCGGCGGATGAGGCGCTCGCGGTGGCGAAATGGAACTTTGACCCGGGGATGGCAACATCGAAGCCGGAGGGTTCTGCGAACGTCGATGGCGCGGACGAGTTCAACGAGATGTCTTTACAATTGAATCCGTCCCCGCATCCTCAGGCCACTGAGCTGGGCCAAAAGAGCAGCCTACTGGTCGTAAGTTCGCACGCCGAAAGGTCGCGGTTCAATCAATACGACGGCCGCCCGAAATAGCATAACGAAATTGTATACATAGATTAAATAAATTAGGTGTCCGTTTGCAAATACCAAAGTCCTCTGTCAAGTCCCTCCCTTTCACGTTTTCTCTTTCTCTTTCTCTTTCTCCTTCTCCCCACCCTTCGCATCTGCATTCTCCTTCTCCATCTCGTTCAACGCACCCTCAACCTCATCGCTACTCACGCTCCCCGCCCTCACTTGCCCACTACTGATACTACTCACGCTCGTCCCCCGTCTCACCGGCACCATCTTCGCCGGCTCCGCGTCCTTGCCCTTCCCGCCCTTCCCCCCACTCGTCGCCTCCACCTTCTCCTTCTTCCGCTCCTCCTTCATCTTCTTCAGGTTCTCGTCGAACCCGTCCATCGTGCGCACGTTCCCGAGCCCGCCGAGCCTCCGGTCGTCCGCGAGCCACTTCTCCAGCACGGGGAGCAGCTCCTTCTTCGGGCGGTACGTCCCCGAGTCGTTGTCGATGACCAGCTCGTAGTCTTTCGGGTTTCTCGACGGGCGCGCGTTGTCGCCGCCGTTCGGCTGCTGCTGCTGTTTCGAGGAGGAGTCGCCGCCTTCCTCGAGCGGGCGCACGAAAAAATTCGCCGGAATATGTGATCTCCTTCGCGAGGTCCGCGTGCATCGAATGCTTGCTCAATAAATCGATCGCAAATTCTGGGCCCGTTTCCGTGAATCTCCACTCTGAAATTTTTTTGATCAATCAGTTTCTCGTTCATACTCACCTTGAAAAAATGAAAAATAAAACCCACCGCTATCGAGCGTGATCACATACGTGAAAAGCTTCCCGCCCTCTCCCCACGCGGTCATGTCGAGAAACTGGCGCGCAAGCGCCTCGCTAGACTGCGGCGTCGCATCCTGGAGCGCCGGCCCCTCCTTGATCTCCTTATTCTCCTCGCCCTGGGGCGTCGCCGCGTTGCTGCTGTTCACCCCGCTGTCGTCGACGACGCCCCCAGACCGTGCTCTTATCGCACGCGTAGACGGTGCGGTACTGCTTCCGCAGGCCGTGGTTGAGGATGCGCCCCGCGATGCCCGAGTCGTCGAACATCCAGTCGATGAAGGGCTTGTAGCCGACGAAGCGGTGCCGCAGCTCGCGCGGGACGGGCCCGGTGAGCTGGAGCTTGTTCGCGATGAAGGTCGTTGCGGAGAGCTTCGCGCCTTTCCCGTCGGTCTGCCCGTCCGAGTCGTTCGGATCCTTTTGGCTTGGTTTGTTTACCATGGAACCGATGAGGGGGAGAGAAATGGCGCGAGTATCTGTCTTGAGTCGGCGGTTAATTTTGTGCTTAAGAGTCAAGAGGCGGGACTCACTCGGGCCAAGGGTATACAGACGAGTCTCATTCTGGTCCTCATCCTTCTTGAGTACGCGCACAGACGCGATGACCCGGTTATGCTTCACGAGTTTCTGCCCAGGAAGCAACGCGGCGAGATAGGTGAGGATATACGGATGCAGATCGCCCTTCCGCTTCTGCAGCACGTACTCCGTCTCGAGGCTCTCAAAGCCCTCCTTCATCTCCTCCGCCCCGAAGCGCGCGACGGCCTTCCCCAGCCTGTCGGGCGACAGCTTCGGGCCGGGGTCCTCGTCGTAGAGGACCATGACGAGCTTGAAGCCCTGCGCTGGGACGCCCGACACGAACCAGGTGGAGTTCCATGTCGGATCGCGCGTCCGGCGGATGGTTGGTGTGCGATATTTGAGCGGCTCGGCGTTTGGTACCACGATCGAGGCCAAGACATATGGATCGCAGGACAGAGTTCCTAGATCTGTTCAAGTCATTCAGTATGTGCTTGTACAGTGGGATTGTCTGAACAGCGGACCTGCTACGGGCAGATTTTTGGCCCTGTCGAATGTTATTTGCAGTGTGTAGGTCGGGGGCATTTTTTGAAGTAGAAGCAGGAAACGAAACTTGAAGCGAGGGTATTTATTTTTGACATCAATGACGCCCCCGTGTTCTAAAAATGGCCAACATGACGTCTTGGCAGCTATAGATAAGATGAAAGGCGCGCTTAGATATAAATATCCAAGCTATAAGTAGGTATGTTCACAAAAACAAGGGATACAGTGTAGTCGTTGTAATTATATGGGCTTGAGCGCATACAATTCCGTTTCGAGAATTTCAAGTTCCTTCCTGTGTCTTTCGACGAGGCCAGGAACCAGCCGTTCAATCTCTTTCCATCGCTGATGGTGTTGCCGCCCAACCTCATCGTCCTCCTCCCAAAGGTATCCCTCGTCAGTCATGATTTCGTGCAAGTTGGAGAAAATAGATGATATGAAGGCGGCGACGGCGGCAACAGACGCGTCTGCAGTGCGGGAGGACGCGACATTGAGGCACTTGAGTTTGTTTTGGGGAGGGAAGCGCGCGTCTGCGTCTGTGGACGGTCCCTGCGGTCCCGGAACGGCGGAGGCATCAAGCGTTATAGCGAGCACCCAAAGCCGAGGGCAGTGCCGCGCAAAGGACTGGAGCGACAGAACTGTGCAACGGGGCTCGTAGTTGGAGCGTGCTCTGAGCCCGAATTCCTCGAGGTTCGGCCAAGCACAGGCCATGTCCTCTACGGTCGCGTCGTCGAGGTCGTAGCCCGCGGGGACTTGTATTTCCACGACGGTCAGACGGGCGAAGTCGAATAAGGGCCGGAAGAAACGGCCTGGGTGCGGCGGGGAGAACAGGCGGCTCCGTATCCATAAATTCCAGCATGAGCTTGTTGAGGTGGTCGTGGCTGCAGTGGCCCGCAAGTACTTGGTAAAGCTCCTCGACCTGGTCGAGATTCCAATGCACGATGGAGGGCGCCTCGAACGACGTTAGCGGAGGGTTGTTACACGTCCGTAACAATGCGATTAATGGCGCGATCTCTCCGTCAGGGTCCTGCTGCTCCGGCCAAAAGCTCAGCTCACGGAGTTCGGAAAACATGCTTCTGTCAGCGACGGCGGAAAGGGGTGTTGGAGGGAGGATGGTGCGCAGGGTTTTGAGGGGTGGGAAGGTGACCGAGATATTTCAATGTCTCGGTGTCGACGGTGCGGATGTCGAGTTCCTCTAAGCGAGGCAATTTACGCACAAAAATCCAAAGCTGCAAACGCTCCGAATAGGCAGAGTTGGCGCTGACTCCTTGAATGACCAAAGAGCGTAACCCGGGATGAGTCTGGCCTAGCGTAGCAAGTACCGGATGGCATCGCCCATCATTTCGCGGGCCAAGTTTAATCGATGTAATGCGCGGCCCAAGGAAAAGGCCGATAAACGGAGAGTATGCGGGGTCGTCGTGCTGCCACCACAGGTGTTCCAGATTAGGTAGAAGATAGTTGCCGGGAACGCCCTCATGTTGAAGGGTCTGGTAGACAGCGATCGTGGCGGGGCTCCCTGGATTGAGAGGGTTGTCGCAAAAGAGAGACTTGACGCGCGGTGCGTAGATCAAGACCCTGTCCCAATCCGAGGGAACGATTTTTCGGGTGGGTGTCTAAGAAATGGTTATGTAGTTCGTAAGTCTCATGGCAAAGACGAAGTGGTGTTTCTCACAAGAGTCGGGGTCCCGTAAACATAGGTGGTAGCCCATAAATCGGCCGGCATGCATTCGAGCAAGTTCGTGATGGAGTCCTGGTCTGCCCACAACGCGGTCACCGCCGGCTCAAAGAAAATCGTGCAGGTCTGCGCAAGGGCAGCTAGTGCGGTGGGGTCGGAATCCAGTCCGGACACGATAATCTCCACAATCTCTGGGATTTCCAGGCAGGGGTGCATTCTTCTTGAGGTGGTGTTCTGTGATGGTTGTTGCACAAAAGGCAAGTTATGCGATCAAAAGCAAGGATATCTGGATTTTTGCTTGTCTACGCAGGTAGACGCGTTACGAATAGTATAAGCATTGGACTTGCACGTATCAGTTATTCGAAACCTTGTTAGAAAGTGGAGAGGCGCGCGACAAGGCAAGATCGGCCCACTTCGGCAGAGAACTTTCGGTTGACTTTCGGCCGAAAAAACATTTTAGCTGTCGACTTTAGTCTTTAGCTCCTGTGCTGCTTCTAATGGCTTGTTTCACTGTTTTCAACGGTTGCTGGGCCTCGACTTCTCCAAGGTCTCGACTTTTCCAAATGAATTGTCGACTCGTGCTGCTTCCATTCTACGAATAGTAGCCCCTGAGTGTACTTTCAAGACTTTTCAAGCCGCGAAGGGAGATTCCAACTTGGAATCCAAGGTGCTTCGAGGAAGGAAGGAAGATTTATAACCGCGGTGGCCCCTATAAGGAACATACGGATGCTTTAACGACATACGGATGCTGTAACGACATACGGGTGCTGTACGACATACGAGAGAAACGTGGGTTTACCATTACATGTCTCGTGAGGCTTCAGTACGTTGCTGCCATTATCTGATGGATATAAACATGAGTCTCGCCCGGGGCATATGTGTCTATGACTCCTTTCACGGCAGGAACAACATCTTGTCGCGTCGAGGTAAATACAGTCTACAGGAGTCTATCAAATTCAGTTGACCTGATCGCGCTTCGACAACAGTGTTCTTCCGCGTTCCTTATATGCCCTCTCCTCAAGAGCTGCCTACCTCTTCCCGTTCTTCCAAGTGACTCATCCTCCCAGGGCGGCCTCGCGGCGAGTCGTGTACGATGCGACGCATTGTGGGGTAAGTTCACGTGTCGGCCGGATGGACACCACAACAATGACGGGGTATAGACAGCCTCTTGTCCTCCTCTCTCTCCTTCGTTCTGCAATGTCGGCGCTCTCCCCCGCCGTCTCAGCCCGGTTCCCCGCTCCAAGTCTGCCTCAACAACGTCTTTGCATCGAACAAAGGCGGTGTCTCGTACCCGCAGGATTTCTTGTACCAGTTCTCGGATGTCAAGGCATACAATACTGCTATCCCCGTCACGCCCGCCGCCGTTACGCGACCCACCACAGCCGAAGATGTCGCAAAGATCGTGCAGTGCGCCGTCGCCAGCGCGGTGAAAGTCCAAGCGAGGAGCGGAGGTCACAGCTACGGGAATTACGGTCTCTCTCTTCCTCCATATCGATATAACAAACCCCTGATCCCCTTCCAGGCATTGGAGGTGAGGACGGGGCCGTCGTGGTCGACATGGTCAATTTCCAGCAATTTTCGATGGACAACTCGACATGGCAGGCGACCATCGGCTCCGGCACGCTCCTCGCGGACCTCACGTCGCGTCTGCATGACGCAGGCGGCCGTGCGATTGCCCACGGGACGTGTCCACAGGTAGGGATCGGTGGGCACGCCACAATCGGCGGGTTAGGGCCCATCTCGCGACAGTGGGGCACCGCCTTGGATCACGTCCTCGAGGTCGAGATCGTTCTGGCGAACGGGACAATCACCCGTGCGAATGCGACCCATAATCCTGACATCTTATTCGTATGTCTTTTTGGTGACCTTTTAATTTCCGTCGTTGATTTCGGCGTAGGCGGTGAAAGGAGCCGCAGCATCTTTCGGAATTGTAACGGAGTTTGTGTTTATGACCCGCCCAGAACCGCCAAACGCCATCATTTATTCGTACAAGCTTCAGTGAGTAGTCTTCTCTTGAATTCGTTTTCCCTAGACAGACCCTGACGCGTCGGGCAGACTCGGGAAACACGCTGACCTCGCCCCCACGTTCGCTGCATGGCAGGACATCGTCTCCGACCCCAACCTCGACCGCAAACTCGCCTCGGAAGTCATCATCTTTGAACTCGGCATGATTATCTCAGGTATGCACGCTGCTCCCCTCATGTCGGCTTGTCCCCTACTTACGACCAACTCTCTCCAGGGACGTACTTCGGCACCCGAGACGAATACAACGCGTTGAACTTTGAGGGCCGGCTGACGCAGAACGCGACGGCCGTGTCGGTGTCTGAAGTGGACGACTGGCTGGGGATCGTTGGGAACTGGGCGGAAACGGAGGCGCTGAAGATCGTGGGCGGGATCGTAGGTGCCGAAATCGCGTTTTAACAAACAGCTAACTGCGCGCGCGCACCTTCCCAGTCCGGCCCGTTCTATTCCAAGAGCCTCACCTTCAAGGCGACGACGTTGATCCCTATGACCGGGATCCAGGATCTGTTTGATTACTTTGACACCGCGGATAAGGGGACCTTGGTCTGTCTTCTGTCTTCTGTCTAAGTAAGATCGACTGATATTCATTTCCTTTTCAGATTTGGTTTGCGATTTTCGACGTCGAGGGCGGAGCGGTGAACGATGTACCGCAGAACGCTACCGCGTATGCGCATCGCGACGCCCAGGTCCGCTCGGTTCCATAGTACACCCTCATGAACACCCTTAACTAATTATGAACTAGTTTTACATGCAGACCTACGCAGTCGACATCGGCTCCCTATCGAACACGACCACCGCGTTCGTAACGAACATGAGCGACATTGTCACGAATTCGATGCCCGGTGTGCAGTTTGGCGCTTATGCGGGATATGTCGAGTGCGTTGCGCTATTCCTCTTGCTTTTCTTTTTTCAAGCAATTCTAATTTCGCTATACATGCAGCCCCAAGCTGACGGACGGCCCGCAAGAGTACTGGGGCACGAACCTCCCGCGGTTACAGAATATCAAGGCTGCGATCGACCCCGGAGACGTTTTTCATAATCCGCAGAGTGTGAGTCCCGTTGCGGCGGCCGCGGCGAGTGGGAATGGGAATGGCACTTCCCAGCCCGGTACGACGTCAAGCGGTGGCGCGCCTACGACGACGAAGAGCGGGGCAAGGAGGATTGGGAAGAGTCGGGTTTGGGTTTGGGAGTGTTGGCTTTTGTGTGCGATGGTGCTCACTGCTACCGTTGTTACTTAGCTTATGATTTGACATGGTGTGTATTTTGACGATTAGCTTGGACGCTACTGTTCGTTGGTTTACCTGTACACGTTACCCTAATGTATTTTATCTTGGTCGTCGAGAAACGTTAACCTTTAATACGAGCAGGGAGGAACTCCGGCCAAATTTGAGAAACATAGCGTTGTGGTCGTTCAAGGAGGCCAGTCTACCTTAGTCTCTCCTGACAGACAGACGCTTTATCGTTTCTAGCTCGTACCTCACTCGATAAGTCTACCTCCAAAATAACGTTGTCATTCCCTCTACACGCGGTGCATGAAGGCTAGTGAGTAGTGCAGATTTGAGTCGAGCATCCGCATAATTACGATTTTGGTGTTACGATTCATATTAACTTGAATTACCTGAGTTACCCTAACCCGGACCAAACCGACAACTCTACCCAGAGTGATATTCGAATCCTTAAACTTGGAGGAATGGATTTGGGGGGGTTAAAGTGATGTTTCTCATCATTTTTTCCTCGTCAGCAGAGGACACATGTTCTTCGCCACGCAGGATATCACAACGTCAGAGGACGTAGGAAATATACGAGAAAAGATAACCTCACTTTGGAGTCGTATTGCGGCTTGCAGAAATTCCGAGTCGGCACCGGCAGGATCTGCGGATGCAATGTAAAGCAGTTGTGATACAACACTCTCGCCGTCATCATCGCCTGAACAGTGTCACTCATCTACCACCCGCAGCATGCTCTGCACTCACTGTCTATGATGAAGGACGAAGCTGATATGTACGACATTTCAGCTGTCGTTGGCTCCTTCTCGCCGTGGTCCAAGGATGAAGGGCCTGTACGGCGCTGGCGATTTCTGGTGTACGAATGGCTAGCGAGTTCTGAGGCCTCGGCCTGGGATATAACACGAACGGAGGTTCGAGAGGGTGGTTTTTGGAAAGTTCTCTCTGGCATGAGGCAGCTGCAGGAACAAAGAGTTTAGGGGCCATTAGAGCGATTGCTTTTCTTAGCTCGTGATTTCGAATGTTTCGGCATCTTCCCGCGGTTGAGATCTATCAGATCTAATCGTGTTAACGAGGAAGAATTAGATCTAATCCTCGTTCGTTAACAATGGACCCATCTTCGACCTCCGACATCAATTGGGCGTTTCCCTTGCCAGAATCGGGACTGGAAACAGCTCGTGTCAAGCTCACACCTTTTATATCTCACATTCATTGGGCCGACCTCGGCGCTCAGCTCTCTGCACACCCAGAGATCTCGCATTACCTTCCTGAACCCATCACCCAGGAATTCCTCGAAGGCATCTTTGGCCCCGACCCCCAGGTCAGCGAGAATGCTGAACGTAAAAAGGCATAACCGCAATCCTCATCGTAGTCCATTCTTTTTGCCGTCATCAACAAAGAACAGAATGTGTTCGCTGGGGTGATTGGCCTCTGCAACACCTCGCCGCACAATCTGGTGACGGAGATTGGCCCTGTGATATGTTTTCCCGAGTTCCAGCGGACGTTCGTGAACACGAACGCGATCGGAATCCTCCTGCGGTACTGCCTGAATCTGCCCGAGGAGGGTGGGCTGGGTTTGCGGCGCGTCCAATGGTCTACGCATCCCGCCAATACAGCCAGTGTTGGAGCTGCAGAGAGAATGGGGATGACGCGGGAGGGAACGATGCGGTGGAGGTGGGTTTTGGCCAAAGGGAAGGAAGGCAAAGAGGTTGCGCCGGGACGAGGTGAGGGTCCGGGACGGGATAGCGTGATGCTCGCAGCTTGCTGGGATGACTGGGAAAATGGGGGCAGGGAGCTTGTCGAGAAACAGATAAATCGGTAGAATTTAAAAGGTTTTAAAGCAGAAACAATGGAAAAGAAATATGCTTCCAGCGTATGGACCTCGGTACAGCATTTGCTGATGTTTAACGTTCTCCGATTTGGTCCGTTTTGAGTCTCTACGGAGGCATGCTTGTCTGGGAGAACTTTCCAAGACCGAGTGAGCTAACACACGAACGC
This sequence comes from Mycena venus, assembly GCA_014462655.1. Lineage (NCBI taxonomy): Eukaryota > Fungi > Basidiomycota > Agaricomycetes > Agaricales > Mycenaceae > Glaucomycena > Glaucomycena venus. The sequence goes on along the minus strand of JACAZI010000007.1, from coordinate 6,619,199 downwards.
GCAAGTGCCTCAGAGTGAAGTTGCTGACTCGCTGTTTAAAAATTGGTCCTGATTGCGAATGGCCGGCTGAAGCTCGACTTCATTGAGTACTGCAAGGGTTCAGCGAATAATGAGGGGGAACGTCATAAAAGTCTTGAGCAAGGAATGCAACAGTGGCGGTGCCAAGGCTTTTGGTCGCTTTTGAAGGTTTCGGAGACATCTCATCGCCATTTTATTTCATACTGATCGAACCGCGCGTGAAGACATCAGGTTCAGAGCATAGTCTTGCAATTGGTGTCCAACGGGACTCAGAGAGAAAAAGCAACTTTTTTTTTTTGACTCTTTCGAATTGTCGTAGGGTATATTCCGAGGCAGGCCGTGCTACAGACAAATCGAATGTAGGCTACAAGCATTGTAAGACCTTCACGGCAGGTGCTTCCCCTATCCAACCTTGACCATCTATGCGACAGGACTAACGCTTTGAGGATTGTGGAATAAATCGTGTGGGTCGATAGCCGCTTTGATTTTTTGAAGTTTCGGAAGGTTGGTGCTAGTGAGGGGGTGAGATGCGGTGGCTACCCATGGCAAATAATATGTACCCCCAATATTCCAGCGGTCCGTCTGTCAGTTGAGGGCTAGTTTGAAGCTGTTTTAGCGCCGAGAAAATAAAATAAAAAATAGAATAAGTTGCACGCACTCGACATATCCTGCAGAGCGAATTAAAAACGATTCGATAAATGAGAGATAGAGGTTACAACGCACCGGCGTACGCTCCGAACTGCGTCCCTGGCATCGAGTCGGTGACTTTCTCGCTCATTCCGGTAACAAAGTCGATGGTCTTGTCGGATAATCCGGTAAGCCCGACAGCATACGTTTGCAGGTAAAACTATCGCCTGGATGAGTGAAAAAGCAGTGTTTTGCGTGGAATACCCCACCAGTGCGTCCCGATGAGCGTACGCGGTTGCGTCCTGGGCAACGTCGTTGACCGCCCCGCCCTCAACATCGAAGATAGCGAACCAGATCTGCGCAGGTCAATAAAAACGAAAAAGCAAGATGAAGATAAAGGACGCACAAAGGGTATCCTTGTCGGCAGTGTCGAGATAGTTGAAAAAGTCCTGGATGCCGCCAGCAGGGATGAGTGTATCTGGTCTGAACGTCAAGCTCTTCGAGTAGAAGGTCCAGACTGCATATAGAGTTAGGGTTAAGATGAGCGACTTGGCCTCGCAAAGACGTACGATGCCGCCGACAAGCTTGAGTGCCTCCGTTTCCGCCCAGTTTCCGACGGCGCCAAGCCAGTCATCAAGCACGGACACAGAGACAGTAGCGTTCTTGGAGAGTCTTTGTTCGAAGTTAAGAGCCTCGTATTCCTCCTTCGTGCCGAAGTACGTGCCTTGGACGGGCTCAGAGATATGGATGAGTAAGATAAAAGACAGATATCTACCCGAGATGATCATTCCGAGTTCGAACAAAACGACTTCCGTAGCCAATTTGCGGTCAAGAGCGGGGTCCGAAACGATAGACTGCCAGGTGGCGAATGTGGGAGCCATGTCGGCGTGTTTTCCGAGCCTCGCGGTTTCCTTAAGATGACCGGCGAACCGGACAGTTGAAAAACTCACTCGAGGGTGTACGAGTACCGTACGACGTTGGTTGGTTCCGGGTGGGTCAAAAACACAAACTCCGTAACGATCCCAAAGGATGCGGCAGCTCCTTTCACGGCCTAACGTACATTCAGAGCCAGGAAAATGCGCCCAGAAATAAAGACCTACGAATAATATGTCCGGATTTTGCGTCGCGGAGGCGCGCGTGACCGTTCCGTTAGCCAGAACGATCTCAACCTCGAGGATATGGTCCAAGGCGGCACCCCACTGCCGCGAAACCGGACCCAGCCCCCCGATCGTCGCGTGCCCGCCGATTCCCACTTGCGGGCACGTTCCGTGGGCGATGGCGCGGCCACCAGCATCGTGCAGGCGCGACGTCACGTCTGCAAGGAGCGTACCGGAGCCAATGGTCGCCTGCCAGTTCGAGGTATCCATGCTGAATTGCTGGAAATTTACCATGTCAACGACAACGGCGTTGTCCTCGCCTCCGATTCCTGCGCATTGACATTGTCAGCTAGAGTCCAAGTTACCTCGCGTAGAGAGGCTGTTCTGGCCGTACCGTAGTTGGCGTAACTGTGCCCACCGCTGCGCGGCTGGACCTTGACCCCACTCGCTGCAGCACACTGCACAATTTTAGAGATCTCGTCGCTCGTCGTGGGACGTGTAACAGCGGCTGGGGTGATCGGGATGTGCTGGTTGTAAACCTTGACGTCCGCAAGCTGGTAAAAGACGCTCTGCGGGTAGGCTACGCTGCCCGAGCTCGAAGCAAAGACATTGTTGAGGCAGAGCTGGAGTGGGGAGCCAGCTTGCGACGCGGGAGGGAGACTTTGCGAGTTGCCCATGGCCGAACAGGGAAGCAAACGAGCTGGTTGCTTGCGATCGCGAGTTTCGCGTTATATCTGGCCGCTCGACTCAAACAATTCACTTGCGTGGACGGCGGCAATCATGCGAATAAAGCATGAGTTTGTCGCAGGAAAGGAAAATTTGCATCTAGATTTTGACCAGAAACAGATCGTAGGAGGAATTTTCGCTGCAAGTGGAAGGCCAAGACAACTTGAGATCAAAGAGACCACAGGGATTACGACGTTTTTTGGTCACAGGTTGCAGTTTGAAGCGCGCCCAACCGGCGACCATGCGAGGCCACGCGTGTACCCAGCGAAGCAAGTGTTTGCCGATGCCATACTTATTCAACGGGTCCAAAACGGTTTGGAATGTTTGCGTCCAAAGAGTTCCAACTTGCTTGAACTGCTGCCGGGACGGGTATGGCGTACCGCAGCAGACAAGACTAAACGGTTGGTTTCCCCCAGATTTCCTTTTCAAGCCAGGGCGAGAAATTTGAGGACTCGAAGTCCTTCCCCGCAACGCCGATCAAGCAATGCCAAGTACTTGCAAATCTTCAGATCGCAATTCATGTGCTTGATCTTCCAAAGAAAATCCAGGCGTGCGAAGTGGTCCGATTTTTTTGAATCGCGATAACGTGGAGAGAAAGAAAGAATTGTTTGTCTTTGTGTACGCGTTATCGGAGTTTGAAATCCCGGCTTCCCCTTCGCCACTCCTCTCGCAGAAAACATCCCGACCATATCCATCTCATGCCATTGAAAGAGGTGCTTGAAGTTTGTTTGATGCTTTAATTGCTCAGAATAACCTTCGGCGGTCCTTTTGAGCTTCTGCACAAAGAGGTCTTTCAGTTCCATACGCGCGAAGAATTCCAGAACCAGTCAATGCATTAACGTTAAGTATGGTTGAGTAAGTGTATAACAGGTAAGTAACAAGTGATAATTGATACAATACAGAGCGATGAAGCGGCCAAGAAAGCAATTGCAGGCGTGTACAGACGGATTGGATTGATGTTGGATACAATTCATTCATGAAGAGGCGTGCGGAGGAACGTGGAGGCCGTGGATGGGTATGCGTACCATTGGAATCTATCCAATGTCCATTCGTGATTGATTTTTTTCGTCATCGTTCGTCGCTCACTCGCGGCGTCGGAACAGGCTGCGCAAGGATGGCTTGGCTTTCGACGCGGTGGACGCGGCACTCAGGCGGCGGGGCCGACGCGTGAAAGGGGATGCGGGCGAGAGGGGAGAGACAGGGACTGGCGGGGGCGGCGGAGGGGCAGTGGCGGGAGGCGGGGCAAACGACGACGCGAGGAAGTCGATGCGCACATCGCGTGTGGGCATGGGTGCCGGGATGGTGGCGTGGGCCGTGCGGCCGAGCTTGAGGGGTGCGGGCCGGCGGCGCGAGCTGCCTTTGGGCTTTGAGGGTGCCGCAGTTTTGGGGCTGCAAGGAACGCCAAAGGCCGCGTCGATGAGGAACTCGGGCTTGTGGAAGGTGCTTTGCGATGCGGCGGGGACGCGATGGGAGCGCCAAAACAGACATGCCGGGGCGGCGCAAGGTAAGCGGGACGAAATTGACCATCTCCTCGTCCTCCGCAGGCTGCACGAGGTAGCGCGCGTCTAGGTCTGAGTCCTGCGTCGATACACTGCCGCGTCGCTCTTCGCCAGCCAGTCCGGCGAGCCCCTCGTTCTCCTTCTCCTGCTCATCAAACTGTACCCACTGCATCTCATCCGGGCCGGCAACGAGCTGCTGCTCACCGCCAAGCAGATGCGCGTACTCCCACTCCTCGTCCTCGTCCCACCAAAGTCCACCGTTGCCATCGCGGAAGACCTCACCGACGCCGACACCAGGACCGGCAGCCTTGGCCTGGTGGGCCATGACGCGCTTGGCATGCGACTCGAGGCTGCCACCGTCCGCGAACTGCATCATGGCGAGCTCATTCGCGAGGGGTGCGGGGCGGACGAACTTGTACTGGGCCTTCTTACGCTTGGCGATCGACACAGCGAAGAACTGCGCCTTGGCGGATTTGGGGGGAGCGGGGGTGGTGGTGGCTGCGGGCATGGAGGACACGGATTTCGAGCGCGAGCGCGTGAGTGCGGAGAGGGAGCGGAAGTGCTTGAGACCGCGGCGTGCTTTCGCGGGGGGCGAAGCAGGAATGGGAGGGATGGGGATGTGTGCGTACGGGTTGGCGGCGGACTTGGGTTGGACGAAGGGCGACGGGGTGGACGGAGTGATCGGGATGTGGACGAAGACGGACGAGTATCCGAGGTTGGTCAGGTCGAAGTCCTTGACCGAGGGGGTGGTGCGGTGGCCGGCTGTGGTGGGGGTGTCGATGAGGATGAAGGAACCGTCGCGGGCCTGACCGTGGCTGATAGACGGACGACGCGAGCAGATGGAGGGTCTGCGGGTGCTGCTGGTGGATGGCCTGCGGCGAGGCGAACGAGGTGAGCGCGGAGTGGGGGAGCCTGGCTGGACTTTGGCGGCCCAGGAGATAATGGCCGAGTTGGACCGGCGACGACGGGGCGGGGGTGGTAATGGGGAGGAGAACCTGGACCGGTGGCACAGGGAGAGGTTGGGATGGGCGCGCCTTTTGCGGGGGCTTAGCGAGGAAAGTATAAGGTGCGCTTTTATTAACGGAGTAGGATACTGTTGTTTGGCCGGACATCTGGGGTAGCGTAACGGAAGGCGCTTAACTCGGACCCACAAGGCAAGTGGGCAGTGACATACCGTAATAAAGAGTGGAGAGTTGAAAAGGGTGGACGAGCGAGGAGGACGTTAACAAGACGTGAGTGAGACTAGCTCTGGAATGAAGACTCCACTTACAGCACAGCAACTCTTATAATCCTGGGGAACAAAAGAAGGCCATAGTCCGAAGCTGGACAATAACTCGCGCTTGAAAACAGTGAGCGGTCTGCAAACAAATGCAAACACTATTGTTCATTGTTGCCCGAACTACGCGCGGCACGCTGCCCTTCGCCCCTTTTGGAACAAGAACAGAGCGCCTGCGGCCGTTGATGGTTGTTCGAAGTGGAAATGGAGTGGCCATAGAACTTCTTGTCCTTCAAACAACAAGGATTTCCTTTTTGGGACTGTTGTTGTCTTGTGCAGGCCTGACCCTGCTTCCATGGAACGGCCTCGCTCTGTGTCTGTGCACACACAATAGCTCGTAGGGCGTTCTCTGCTTTACCGCTGTCGACGCGAAACTAGACAACCTGCACGATTCTCAAGCTTCAATCGAATCGAAGAAAATGGTCAAGGCCGACGAAAATATTTAAAATTTAAATCTGCCTCTAGACAAGGACACTCTTGTTCCTCCTTCTACATCGATCAGGCATACCGCCACAAAGTCCAAGCAGCCCGCCGTTCCCACTCCTCTCCGTGACTCCGGAAAGCTGCCCAATTTCAAGGATTCACGCCTGGGAACTTGACGATGCGCTATTGTGGGTTTCTTGTTTTCGCCAACGTCTTCAGGTCAGGGACATGGCGCGTGGCCATATAATTGGAGATACGTAGGGGTCCAAACTCGCCAGCCATCTACATTTGCCTTCGGTCATTTCCTGTCCCCCTAAAGCTTTGTCCTCTTTTGCCTTTGAACGTACCTTTAACCAACGCGACCCGGATGAATCAATACTATGTCTTCTCACCAATGCTATGTGTTGTCCTCACTCAATTGTCTTCAATCCGTGCTCACGTCAAGGCCGTGCCTTGACAATCCGGGGGCCGCTATCCTTAAGAAGCTTTCAGATGGTCATGTCGTCTTTTGACAAAGTTCCCAAATCGTAATGGTTCACCCGAAGGAGTACAATGTTCTTGGGCTTGTTCCTTTTCTGTCTCTGGTGTTTTTGTACTTGGCGTTGACGGCTACCTCTCAACTCGCGGTTACCTTCTATGTCTTAACGGGCAGGGCTTTTGTCAAGTCGCCAGAGCACAATAGTCCTCGTCATCCAAAGAGAGGTTTTTCTCAATGTCTTAACGGGCAGGGCTTTGTCAAATCTTCAGAGCACAATAGTTCCCGTCGTAAAAAAGAGAGGTTTCACTCAGTGACTCTGGGTATTCTCGATCTTATCGCGCTCCAATGTGGCGACCCTTCGTCCTTCACTATATTCTAGAATCCGGCCTCTGAACAAGTGATTTGCTTCTTGGTTTCTCTTGGCCTCCGCTATATCCGATCTGTTCGAATCTATGCTTGACGGCGACGACGTTATCAGTGGTACTTAAGCTTACTTTGGCATATGTCGCCAGGTATATTCGTTTATTCTTTGTTGGGCATCGCCGATGGAGTTCATACGTAGATGCGTCGCCAGGCAAAAACGCTCTACTTCAGGTTACTGGGTGTTGTTGCAAAGTTAGCTATTTTTCGTCGTGACGGGGAAAGAACTCTGCCCAAATGCTTTGTGGAGCAGTCAGTTGCTACCCGTGCCAGGAAACGACTCGAGTGCCGACACACCATCGCCGACAAATGTCCCAGAGGCGCTGTGTACACACCTATGTGTCATGGTGGCCTTTTGTTTTGTTCCCTGAGTCTACGGTATATACAACTTAGGGAGCGACAATTTCAATGAGGTGTCGCGTTCAGAAAAGGAAAAGAAAGGAAAGAAAAAAAAAAGACAGCATGAACCACGGATTGCACGGGGACTAATGCAAGGAAGTTTCCGGCCACACCCGGCCCCCCCCATCCCGGCTGCCATTAGGCGGAAGACTCGACCATCCCATTCTAGTGGAAGAGATAGGCGGGAAGATCCAACCGCTAAGCCATAGCGAACCGCAACTGTAGATCTTCAGTTGACATTTACAACCTGGCCCCACAACTAGTCTCTTATAAACAGACGCTATAACAATTTAACCTCGTACCTCGGTTGTTATACTGAAATACGAGATTCCGAGTTTTGACAAAGGGGGATTCCGGATTTGGGATGCGAACAAACACGGCACGCGATTGATCTTCCCAGCCTCAACCTAGCATCTGAATTCTTTCGTGACTGTCGCCATCTCCCATTGGGTTTCACCCGACCGTCCAGCCCGTGTCGTGCCGGGGAGACATGCGCCTAACGAGACTTTCCGCCTCCTTCGGTAGTATGTTGTGCTCTGGGGCTTGTGGGACCGTGCCAGTATAATATATCCTCCTCCTCCTCCTTAAACCGGGGGCTTGTGTATGTCCCACCGCATGGATCTGGACTCCTAGTCTTCCAGTGTCCCGACTCCCAAGATGCCGCGCCTCGCCGCGCTCGCACTTGATACCTCGAAGCACCGACTGTCCTCAATGCGGTGTTCGGAATGATTCCAGAGCGGAACCTTGGTGCAAACTCTCATCGTAGGGCGCTGTTCGGAGACAATGCGGTGACGATCACAGGTTGCACAGGCTTCTCAGGCGGGGTTCATAAGTACCTGACGGTGCCGGTCTGCGGTACGCGCCTGACTCAGGCTGTACAAGTTCGGCGGGCAACACGCTACCGAGTCAGAAATGGCTCTTATAAGTATAAGCTGCTTTCATGCTCATCAAATCACACCATGGACTGGTGGAAATCCGCCATCGACAATCTTCCAGATGAAGTCTTGGCATTAATTCTGAAGCTTGTGGCCGACCTGCCCCAGCCCTCCCGGAGCCGTGCGCTACCCTTTCCTGTTTCCGCCAGCCGCGTGAGCCGTCGATGGCGCATTGTTTGCCTCGGTTCTCCGGAGCTCTGGACCAACATCCGAATCTCCCTCCGCTCGCGTTCCTGGAGTTGGGCCGCCCTATTCATTAAACGGTCCGGATCCCAGCCGCTCGACATCAGCATCAATCTACAGGCCTATGTATACAAAGCCCAAATGCCATTTCGTCGTGCATTCATTCCGATGGGCAGGGCCCTCGCGATCTTGGGCCCACATGTTGGGCGTTGGCGGTGCGTTGCACTTCGTGGGTGGCCGGACCAGATAGATGAATTCGGCGATTTCCTGGCCCAAGCGCCATCTATCTCGCGCCTCGAGTCGGTTCACGTCTCGACGGTGGATGCAACCCTCTCGGGTGGCACTGTCTGGGAGAGCAACCGACTACCGCTGTCCAGGCTATTCGAGAGCGAGTCATTCCACTCGCTCAGACTTCGGACTTCTTTGGACGGCATAGGACTCACGCCGTTACGGGCTGTTCACACTCTCGATGTCGACTTCATAGCCATGGGCGACATGAGGACCCTCCTAGGATTGCGCGCGATATTTGGACCAGCTTCGACCCTTTCGACCCTCGTCATCCGCAACTTCTGCCCTCAAGTTCCAATGATGCCGGAGCCCATTGACGCCTCCACGATACGGTCATTCGCCATCAGTGTCCGTGTCCCATTCTATACCAAATACTACCACGGTTTCAACCTCTTCCCTACCGTCTACGACACCGACGGGTTTGAATCCATCACCCGCACTTTCTCTCTGCCGAATCTCGAGTACTTTGAGCTTTTGGGAGGATTTTCCGGCGCGGAAATCGAAAACGACAACATAGAAGCACCAGCGGGATACGAGGCACCCCTGTTCCCTCACCTGCGCACCCTGCGTTTGGAGGGCGTGGGGTTCAGCCGCAAGGGATTGACGTTCATCCAGTCCTTCAGTCGCGAGATCACAGCTCTTCTACTGATAAACACCACGAAAAACGAATACCTGCTGACGGCTCGTCCGTTTGGCCACGAACAGTCATGGCCCGCGCTGCGCAGCCTTACGGTAGAAGCACGGACAGGGGAAGTTTTGGGTGCTTCCTGGATAGCGTCATTTGTCGCCGCGCGCGCGGCGCGGGGGATGGAGCTAGAGCTGAATCTCTCTCCGTGCACGGAGAGCGTCCTCCGCGCACTTGACCTCTCCCCAGCCCCGGCCATCCGCTGGCTCCCAACCCCAGCGCTCATAGACGGCATCCCCCACGGCGGTCTCTTTTTCGACGACTTTGAGCAAAGGGCGGTGGACTTTGAGTATGTTGAGCCTGCATGGCCTCAGTGTCCCTGTGGATGCTTTGATTACGAATGCCGGGGCTATTCATGGTATTGGGAGTGGCAGCTTGAGCTGGATCTGGAAAGGCTTGAGACGGAGATCGCAGAATTCCTTGAGGTCTCAACGGGAGCTGAAGAGGACCAAGAGCCTCGGGCGGGATGCGAAACGCGTGCGGAGACGAGACTTCAAGGTGATCAACGTAGGACGGAACTCGAGAAGGAGGCACAACCGCCAGCATGATATGGGGGAGGATTTTTGCGTTGTCTGAACGCATGTAGAAACTGTGCACCGAAAAATAGCATTTATTCATTTGTTTCCGAAGAAAAGGATTAACCAATTCGAACTACCAGAAATGTACACTTTGCCATTACCATTACAGTAAGATCTGAGTAAGTCATGTAGGACCTATGATTTATCCATAAGTATGTCATAAATAAGTCGTCAAGGTCGTCAAAGATCGTGAATACGGAATCGAGAACACCAACTCCTACCTCTCCCGCAGCGCCTCCAAGAACCGCAGGACGGTCTTTACGCTCTCCCCTTCCTCGGCAGCATCGCCACCCTCCGCCCCAGCGTAGATATACGCAAACTCCCGCGCCTGTCCAATGAGCACGTCGACCTTGGCGCGGTCCCCGTCGTACCCGGAGGACGACACGGGTAGCGGAAGGGGAGAGCGAGCACGACGGCCTGGTTCTCTGCGTTGTCTAGCATGAGCAGGCCGAAGAGGAGCGATAGGTGCGAGAGGAGGAGCTGGGACTCCTCGGCCGCGAGGAGGACGCTGGGATCCGCAGGCGTGGGCTCGGGCGGGGGCTCGAGTTTGACGTTGGGTAGGAGCGGGGTGGGGACGGGGAGGAGCTGCTGATAGACGCGCGCCAGCGCTTCGAACGCGGTAATTTGTTGTGGGCATTTGCAGGCGGTGAGGCAGCGCGGGAGGGTGCAGTGTGGGGGACACGTCTGATTAAGCGTCAATACAACAGTGTGTGCAATAGGAAAATCGAGGTTACGCACAGGTGTCGCGGAGGGTATTCTTGACCTCGTCGTCCACTTGAACCAAATTTGTCAGGAGGCCGAGAGAAAGACACAACGTATCGAGCGCCTCCCTCTGCGCCGTCGGTTTTCTCAGTCGTCCCAGTATCATCAGACTCGTCGTCGGAGTCCTTCTCGACCTTCACGGGCCTCTTCCCATTTTGCTTCCCATGCGCCAGACCGTTCCCATTCTCAGTCGCTGCCGGCACCGCCCCCTCCTCTCGCTTCACCTTCCCGTTCCCCTCGGGCTCCTCCTTGACGGCTTTCCCGAGCCGCGCAGAATGCCCCCGCAAAATCGCTCTCAGAATGAACCCAAAGCAAGATTCGCTCTTCGTCAGCTTGGCGCACCAGACCTTGTCCGAGTGTGTCAGACCAACGAGGAGACGGAGGGTCACCAGGGCACATTCTTGCGTCTTGTCTACCAGTAGAAAGCGAGGTGTCAGCAAAAGGGTCGCAAAAATTAAGTGCATGACAGACCGCTATCCCGCTCTTTTGCTCCCTTGCGACCGGTATTTACAGCCTCCATATAAATACCAAGCGCAATGAGACCCTCCGAAAGCCAGGTATCTCGTGCATCTTCCAGGTCTTGCTGGTTGACTGGGACGTCGTCCTCGAGCTGTGGGGCCCATCCGGCGAGAAGGTACGTATCGAGGAGCGAGAGCGCGTTGTGTATGTGGAGGAAGGCGATGTGGGGGTCGGTGTACAGCGATGTGGTGAGGAATGTCGACATTGGCGAGGCGAGGAGCGGGGAGAGGTGGGATCTTAACGTTGACAGGAGGGCCTTCATGTTGGTGGGAGTAGGCGTGAGGATGGAAGACGGGAGAGACGTGAGAGTGTGCGATGTTAGCAGCGATATCGACAGCTTGGTGGAATCGGGAAAGAGCGACGAGTTGGAGATGGCCGTGTGGATTGTGGTGAGCTGTCAAGAATGTAAGCGGAATAACTATTTTGAAGGGAAGAAGACGAACGAGGTTCTGGTCCTTCTTCGAAAAGCCGAGTTTTCGAAGCTGAGCTGCGTCTGAGATGCAGGTCAAAGGGTCGGTGGACGGGGATGAGGTCTCCAGGAGGGAAAAGAGTGTGGAGGTAAGTGATGATCTAGCCGCGAGATCAGAGAGCGACGCGGGATCTCGCGAAACTAGGGCAGCGAAAAAAGCCAGCAGGATATCCATAATCTGTTGAATTGTGAGTGTGAGATACACGGATGACCGGGGGGGACTTGCCCTATCCTCGCCCGGACCACCGCCTGCCGTCCGTAAAAGGTCCCAAGTTGGTCCTATAAAGTCGGCGGCCTTGGCCTTGCGTGCAAATTCCGACTCGCATAGCTTCGTGGTTATTTCCAAGGCACTGTAAAAAGTTAATATAAGTCGAAGCGACACGCAAGGAAGGAAATACCTTGCGCGCCGCAGACCCAATCCACCAGATTTATCCAAGCCCTCCCATAGATACCCTACCTCGTCTAGGAATCGGCGGCTCTCGCCCTGGTTCCGCAGCTCGGTAATGCTCTTCAATGGATTCATCATCCCGTTTGCTAAGGGCACAGGCTCCGGTCGAGCCTTTCCCCTCCCTTTGCCGCCCTTCGAAGGAGACCTGTTTGGAGTAGATAGATTGGAACCAGACCGCGTCGGTGACCCATACAGATACGGGTCATCTTCGGATTCGTCGACGCCCCATCGTGTACGCAGGGATGTATAAGATTCTCGCGACGCAAACTCGTCATCGAGTTCGTCCTGGAGCTGCTCCAGGGAGGCGGGGTTGACAGGGATGGGGACAAGGAAAGACCGCGAATTCCCGGCGTACGTTCGTCCCGGACATCTTTGGTCGAGGGACGGGTGATTGCTTGGCCTCGGGATTTGGTGGTTTGGGGGGACTCGGAGGCTGAAATGGACTCGGCAGCGAAGGGGTGCGAGAGATGATGCTGCTGATGCTGGAATGCTTGCTTCCTCCGCCGCTTGCGCTTCCGCTTGCAATCGAGGACTCTGTTCTGGAGCGTGAAAGCATGCGTTTCGCGAGTTTTCCTGGAGATTTCTCCGGAGACAGAGGAGCAGAAGTTACTGCCTCGAATATCTGGGACAGATCTCTGGGTGGTCGAGGACGCGGCGGCGGCGAGTCTTCGACATCTGTCGAGTCTTCCTGTTCAGGATCCTGGTCAAATTTGGTGCGCTTTGCATCTGGCGTAGATTTTGTTGCAGATTCCGACTTGCGCTTAACGGATTTGCGACTATATGTCCTCGAGTTGAACGACGTAGAGGGCATCTTGAAGAAATTCATATGTCACGGACGCGACGCGTGACTGTGACCGACAATCGAGGCGTCGGTGGCAACCTGTTCACTAGATTTATATTGACTGGCGATCTCGCCCGACAGTCTGGCCAAAGTCGAATTTCTGTCAACGTTCTTCCGGTCTTATGTGTGCACTGTGCGGTTGACGTCAATGCGAAAATTTGAAAAAGCACGGCTCCGAAATTTCTATCGCACTCTAGCTCTCGATCTGGGACGTTGGGTTGACTTAACTAGCTTGATCTCGCCATTCTGAATTCGAAGTTCAGCAAAACACTCGACTTGAAAACATGAATTCTTTGTCAGGCCGTTTTTTCAACCTTTCAGCACCGAAACAGCAATACCCCACTGACAAATATAGCTGACAAGAGAGTGCGCTCAGTGCGGCCAGTGTTTTTCGGCCGAATCCAGGGATTATAAGTAGTGCTCCGGAATCACCCGCCTCCCAACGTAGCTTTTGTCAATGTCTACCAGTCGCCAAATCGTGGGGCTCGGTCCAGCATTGCAAAAGTCGATTTTCCGAAAGCCCGGTCAGTCATTTTCTAAATCATCACGGCTCAAACCCTGATTCCATAAGGGTAGTCTCGGGAAACCTTCTCAGCACTGTATTTTTGAAGCGGTACGTGGTGATTGATGACCAGGAATTGATTTTGTTTGAGGGGAAGAAAGCTCTATCCAAACGCAGTCGCTTCCTCCCTCTGCCGCTACGGATATTCTCAACAAGCAACGCCTCCTTCGTCCAACGAGTCCTCACTTGACAATTTACAAGCCACAGGTCACATCCATCCTCTCAATTGGCAATCGTTTCGTGGGGGCCGCTCTCAGTGTCTGTCCGTGTCTTGTTCCTTTTCTACATTACAAGAGAATAGACTGACCCATGCCCCTAGTGCTTTATGGATTCTCTCTTGCATACCTCTTCGCTCCAGGGACATTCGACAGCGCACATGTCGTTGAATTCATTGCCGGGCTTCCTGATTACGTGAAGTACGGTGCTAAAGCCATCTTGGCTGCGCCTTTCGCATTCCATTCGTTGAATGGGGTCAGGCATTTGTCTTGGGACATCGGGAAATGTGGGTTAAGGTTTGAATTGTCCTACGTTTTTCCAGCTCAACATTTTTTCCAGTCCTGACTGTCAAGGAGGTTTACCAGACCGGTTATACTGTGCTCGCGGGAACGGCTGTTTCTACTGTTATCTTGATGTTGCTATGAAAAATGGGCCTTCTCTGAAGGTCAAGAATTTTGTAGGCGCTATTTTGGAGACTATACAGCCCTTTTAAACACCGATGTTCAGTCTCCGAGCATATCGCTTGTTGAATAAGGTCGGAAGGATCACCCGGTGACCGGACCTACACCTGGTCTAGAAAATTGGACTTCGCTGCTATATTTTTTTACGAACAACTAACTAGACCATCCGGGGGGCTTGCCACCACGAGTGTTGTTCTGCCACCAAAAATTGCCTTATATAGCTGCGGGCGTTGTAGAATTTGGCTGTGTTTTGGCGTGGCTGTGGTGAATGCGTCATCTCACGACTCACGACTGAAAACGGTTCTCGCTTCAAACACTAGTAAAAGGTTTCCTCTGACTTGCCTCCTACTGATATTCAAAGACCGCGACTACAGTATCCTCATCATCCAACACAGGCGTTCCTCACGATGGCAAACGACAAAGATGCCCTCATCAATATGGGATTCGAGGCCGCGCGCGTAGATTGTCAGTTGAAATACATCTCTTTTAAGTGTATCCTAATCCTTTATACAGGGGCACTCAAAGCCACCGGGAACCGTGGCCTCCAACCCGCAATGGATTTTTTATTCGAGAACGAGGGGCAAGCCGATTCCAGATCTCAGTTCAGTAACAGAGTCCACGTCGCGTCCGCCTCGGGACGCGATGGACGTGGATGACGACGAGGAAGATGCTGAAGCCTTAAAGAGCTTGGGAGTCAAGGTCGCCAATGATGTCGAGGCGAAGAGCATCAAATGTTCCGAGTGTGGCAAGAGTGCGTTGTGTTCACGAACGCGTCCAGGAATAGTGGTTATTGATAAGCCACGCGTTATTTAGTCTTTAGGAATACGGCTCTCGCCCAGTTCCACGCTGAGAAGAGTGGGCATCAAGAGTTTGAGGAATCGACGGAAGAGGTGGCGCATTCGTATCTGTTATTCTCCGCCATTTAACGCGCGTTACAGATCAAACCTTTTAACGGAGGAAGAGAAGAAGCAAAAGCTGGCTGAACTGCGTCAAAAAATGGCCGAGAAGCGCGCGAACAAGGCCATCGAAGAGGCGAAGGAAGCAAAAGCCAATGAGACGCTTCGGAGGAAGACCGGAAAGGTGGGTTCGATTTTCTTTTTTCTTTTTTTTGTGCAATCTTAGCGGCGGCCAGGATATGGGGGCGATCAAAGAAGAAATGGAAAAGAGGCAGGCTCTCAAGGACGCTGAACAGAAGAAGAAGGGTAATATTTTTTGGCATACATGGGGAGCGCAACTGAAACAAGTTTTTCGTAGACAAGATCGAGGACGCGAAAGCTAGGGAGCTGCGATCAAGGCTCAAATCGAGGCTGACAAGAAGGCGCGCGCAGAAAAGTTTGCTCGAGAAAAGGCTCTTCGGCATGGCGAGCAAATCGTCGATGCTCCGGCTGCAGCTCCTGCTGCGTCAGGCTCCGCCGCTCCTGTCAGTGGCGTCGCCAGCAGAGATTACCCGCAGACCCGACTCCAGATACGCATGGCTAGCGGTGGCCAGCCATACACAACCACTCTATCGAGTGATGCTAGTACGTTCATCCCGACACCTTCCAGACGAATGTTGAATGTCACGATTTTTGACAGCGCTACGGGAAGTGGCTGAATTTTTGGCTGGGCAAAATATGGCGGTTGACGTGGAAACGGTTGCCTTTGCTCAGCACTTTCCCCAGGTAAGATTGTTCTTCGTTTGCCCTTTCTCCGTCTGACTTGCCTGTAGGAAAACATTCTCACCGTCTGACTTTTCCAAGAGTCTCCGCGAACTTGGGCTTACTCCCTCAGCGGTACTGCACTTGTCCACGAATAAAACGTTCCACTGAAAATTATAATTAGGTCCTTATTGCTTCGTGAAGTGTAATCTAATACAATGCCGTGTAACTTCGTGTGTATCGTTAAATGCAATGTTGTTCTATCGTCTTGTGCTAGTGGACTAAATATATTGGAAGATGGTGATTTCAGCCGTGGAAGTTCCGACTGCAATTTTCCCTTCTTGCTCCTGGATCGCAATCCTAACCCATCTGTCGTCTTCCCGCACCTGGTATACCATAGATGCTACAGCGGAGATGCCTTGATCATTCAAGGGGGACGACTTCCACGCCAGGCTCGACGGTTGTGAAAAGAGTCCCAGCAAGTCTCTGCCCCTCCACCCGCGTGATCGAAGTAGTCCTCCGTATGGGAATCGACCCACAACGCCGTCCCGTAGGAACCGGAGCACCATATCCCAGCGTGCAAATAGTCGGATGGGCGAGGCGAATGTGCGTATCAGGATGGCTTCGGTACAGTAGGGTCGATTGCACCCGTCGATCGGGTCTTGCGGATCGTACGAATCGTCGCATGGGAGGACATAATGATGAAGAGCGTTGACCGGCCATGGGAACAGACTCGCATATCGCACGAGGATATTAATCGGGGGCTCTGTGGCCCGGGCTGCGGCCTCCCAGGAGGGCTGATACGCCATAGACACGCTGTCAACGCGCCATTGCCAGGTGTGCGAGGCGATTGGTTCGATGACGTGCGCCCCGGACCCGGCACGGATCGAGGAGAGTGAATAGAACTCGAGCGTGGCCGTTCGGACAACTACGGCATATTTATCGGTGACGATGGCGTCGACGCACTCTTTCGGCTATAAACAAAACAAAAAGTGAAGTTTTCGCTGGAGGGGCGATAGAAGGGCATACCTCGTTGTGGCTCGGGTTTCGAAGCTCCACGGGCACGTCGGGATTTTCGAGGCATCTTATATGTAGTTGGGTATCACGGTCACCGAATTTGGTTAGGAGCGTCGAGCCGCTGAATACGTGCAGGCTTTCGTGAACGTCAACCAGTGCTTGTAGGGTGACAAACCCCGAGTCGGGATCACTGGCAGAAAACTCTATTTCCAATATCTCCAGGCCGCTGAATGGGGGGCTAGAGTCACACCTTGCCAAGGAAAGTGAGGACGAGCTCACTTCGAAGACCTAAGCGCTAAAGCTGCGGCATGGAAGGGGTCGGTGTTTATGCGAAATCCACGAAAGTCCGAGAGGGTTCGTCGTGCGATGCAATTGGGTGAGTTTGTCAGGTCCCAGCACTGCAAGGTGAATGTCCGGCGGCCTCCGGCAGTTGTGAGTGTAAGAGATATCAACCAGCGGTGGTCGCGTCCTGGTAAAAAAAGCGATAGATACGACCTGGGATTCTGGTTCATCAACAGTTTTGAATGTTGAACGCTGCACGGGAACAGGGGAAGGTGAGGTCCAGTTTCTCCGTAGACGCAACGCGTCTGCGAGACTTGATTGAAGTTCCTTCGAGGTAAGGTCCGCGAGAGTTCGCCCCGCCAGACGAGGGAATTGGAATATTCCTCTGTATAACTTCGGTCTGTAATAATTCATGCCATACGCTCCGTAGCTGGGTGATCTCAAAAAAATCCTTGCATGTCTGCTGTCGTAAGACCGTTGCCAGATTTTACGAATGAGGAAAGATCGTCATTACCTGTCTCAACCTCATTAGGTCTTTGACACCAATGTGCTTGAAAACGATGAGGAATATGTCTGGGGGGAGTGCAGGGATGGCCATTCGGGGACAGTGAACGTTGTTCAGAGCGGTCCTGGCCAAGCTGTAGACGTCTGCAGTTGCGTTGGGAGCTCGAGAGAATGCTCGTTACGCAAGTAGAGGTAAAAATGCACGACTGCGAAAAAGCCAGAATGGTTCAGGAAGGAAGAGAGCGTTCATATTAACCGGGTCAAGGCCTAGACCCAAGTTTAATCGCGCACAGGAGGATACATAACCGTTTCCAAGGACATCAGCGCACGAAGGGAACGGAAGCGCCGGGGACCCGGAAACATCGGCCCGTGTAAAAAGGACGATCGAATCGCACTTTGCATCGAAACGAAATTTGAAACTGTGCACATCTTTTGTTCTACCACCACAAGTACAGGATATCATTTTAGTATATTAGCATCCGCGTTTCTGGAAGCAGCAATTCTCGCTATTAGATGCAAAGTCTTTCTGTTGAACTGCTGTACGTCCGTACCCAGAAATGAGGTGATCATAACTTGAACACCGCCGACAGACATACATCTTGTACCCATCCCGCCAAGTTTGTACGTGTCCAGAAACAGATCGGCGTGATACTGGTATGATCCGCGCGCGGTTCGCAGGTTCTTCATTCGACATACGAAAGGAACGGAGGTCTCGGATTTACAGTTAACTCCCGGTGTGTTGTCGTCCTATTCCAGTCGGAATGGCCCCGTGATTTTCCTTCTCTGTCCTGCTGGTGTGTTTACAAAAGGCTGATTAGAATGAACTACGGACTCACTATGAACACTTCAAAACCATTGAAAGAGCTATCTCCTTCTAAGGGCAATATTTCCGAGACCGAAAACTACCCGGCTGGGAGACGTGGGACATTTAGCGGAATGACTGCGCTAGGTAATTGAATAGCATCCCGATCGCAGCCAGAGTTCGCCGTATCGTATCGTATTCCTGTCCCCAATGAAGTGTGCGGAATTAATATTGACCTGAACACTGACGCAGAAGCCCGACGCCGAGAAGTCCAAAGGGCTGGAACCTTTCAGAAGACTAACAAAATACCCCAAGATAGCAACAAAGATTGATTCGAACGGCAAGCTGACATCAAGCAGCCCCCCAAACGCATGTAAGCCCGACCCGTTTGTTATTTGCGCGAGCCATGAATCAACATGTGAGGGTACTGAGATCCGTATTTTTTCGCGATTTACTTTTTTTTCTTCGAGTTTTAAAAAAGGCCCAAAACAGGGGAAAAAAGACGCCATGAGGCATCACGATAGCCGCCGGACTCCTTGCGAAATTCAAAAGATTATTCGCTGGCTGTGCAAGGGGACGCTGACCGGAATTTTTATCTCCCGCGGCCGGAGATGAACTAGGTACCGGTGAAGCCTGTAAAAAACCCTTCATGAGTCCTTCGCAGTGGGGGCATCGAGCCCGAGCACGAGGAAAGTCCCAGAAGTATCAAGCTTGAGATCTTGAGAGTGCGATCCCAGCTTTACAGACATGAATGTTGGATTCTTGTACGAGCATTGGTAGTTCATGGCCGCGATGAGAGCGAGTTCAAAAGTTGAACCAGTTGTTTGGTCATGTGTCATTCGGAAGAGCTCAGCATTTTCTGCTTTGTCCATGTCGACACCTTCAGGCTCTGGGCCCGCAGGACCGTCCAAACCCAAACCGATTGCAATAATTACTATTGGTATGGCCGGTGCAGGGAAATCCACTTTTGTTCAGCGGATAAACTCGTATCTACACGCGTTGAACCCTCCGAAACCGCCGTACATCTTGAACCTCGATCCCGCCGTGACGCGGGTACCGTTTGAGGCGAACATCGATATCCGGGACACGGTGAACTACCAGGAGGTCATGAAGCAGTGTGTCTTCTTGTAAATCACCTTTCCGTGCATTGGGGTCAAACCTTACCCCCAAGGTACAATTTGGGTCCCAATGGCGGGATATTGACCGCCTTGAATTTGTTCACGACGAAATTTGACCAGGTTCTTGGCCTCGTGGAGAAGCGCGCGGACAGCGTAGAGTATGCGTCTTTCTCGAATTCTGCTGCCGCGGTCAAGTATTGAATACTTTTCGACCCCCCAGCTACGTTATTTTAGACACTCCGGGTCAAATCGAGATCTTCACTTGGTCGGCCAGTGGTGCTATAATCACCGACGCAGTGGCCTCGTCGTTGCCTGCTGTCGTGGCGTATATCATTGATACCCCGAGGACAACAGCACCGGCGACATTCATGTCTAACATGCTCTATGCTTGCAGGTAAATTTGCAACAACGCTGCACCTCTCTGCATCACTTTTTGATTCTCAACTTAGTATCCTCTACAAAAACTAAGCTCCCCTTTATTCTTGTCTTCAATAAAACCGATGTCCAGCGGCACGACTTTGCGCTGGAGTGGATGCAGGATTTCGAAACGTTCCAGGCAGCCTTGGCAACACACAGCGGCACCCGGGACTCGGAAGGCGAGCCGACTTACATGAATAGTCTCATGAATAGTATGAGTCTTGTGCTCGACGAATTTTATAAACACCTCAAGGTCGGTTCAAACATGTTTGTATTTCTGAATATTGAAATTATCGTGTAGGCAGTTGGTGTTTCTAGTATGACCGGCGCGGGGATTAAAAGAGTTTTCGATGCCGTAGACGCGTCACGGACAGAATATGAAACGTAGGCGGTGCAACCGCCCTCAGCTTTTCGATATCTGATCTTGTGTCACAGGGAGTACCTCCCCGAGCTGGAGCGTGCGCGGCAGGCGCGGGAAAAGTCTCTCCAGGACGTCAAGGACGATTCCATGAACAGACTCATGAAGGACCTTGCTGTCGATCGGGAAAAGAATCCCGAAGCTTTTGCACACCGACCGTTGGGATGAGGACGATAACGAAGATGAGGATGGAGGCGACGTTGATATCATCGATCGAAGTGAGTTGGTTTCGTAACACTCCCGTGTCTGAAAGTTAACGGGGATCTGTTCAAGGCGACGAGCCCTGGCCTGGACAGTACATCGATGTCACCCGACCAAGGAGACATCCTGACGAAAATATTACCTGGCCGCGGCCAGGGTAGTCTACCTTTTTTTGTTTCGTAGTAGAGGCCTTCGGTAAAAGTCATAGTGTACGATAAACAATACATCCTAGAGTGCAGTGCGGGTGGGACCCATAAAGACTTTTATAGGAGCGCGAACTCGGCTCGTTTATTGATTGTTAACACAGCCACATCGACCTTGCTCTCACACAACACACCAACCTTCCGACAGGTTTGTCGCTCGCGCTCATCCAGCGCGTCTTTCCTCGTATACTGGTGGTATTGGGCCCTATTCTATTCCCTCTTCAATGGAAAGGTGAGGGATTCGTTTCCCATGGCGTGACCGCTTGTTGAATGCCACGGACCTCAGGTACGAAAGAATCGAAAAAATTGGTGCGCGCTGGTTCTGTTTTTGCCATGAAACATCATTAATCGACTGTGTCTTCCAGGCGAAGGTACTCCGCCGATTCTTTTGCTCTCAAGTCGCGTCGATATTCACTCAAACTCTGCGCAGGAACGTATGGCGTGGTGTACCGGGCTCTCGACAAGACTACGAGCACCATCGTGGCACTGAAGAAGATTCGACTCGAGGCGGAGGATGAGGGCGTTCCGAGCACTGCTATTCGTGAGATCAGTCTGCTCAAGGAACTGGAAGACGACAACATCGTCAGGTGCGTCTGCCACCATTCGTATTCGACTCCTCGCTGACAACAAGTATATCTGTTTAGGCTCTTCAACATCGTCCATGCCGATCAGAAACTGTTCCTTGTCTTTGAATTTCTCGAGATGGACTTGAAGCGGTTCATGGAGGAAGGCAATCGGGAAAATAACCCCATTTCGCCTGCCTTGGTCAAGGTGAGCCCCTTCTGGTGCCACTCATGTAAACTCTCCGCTCCACCGACGCGTCAAAACACGTCAATTTCGACAAACCGTGTTGGGACACGGTCTGCCAATACATTGGTCACGTGCCTCTAGGTCTTTCGCCTTTGCGACGCGTCTTTCGCGTTTGCAGGTTCTGAGACGCGTTCGGAGCCAAGAAGCTGATTTTAATTCTTTAGAAATTCACGCGCCAGCTCAACCTTGGCCTGGTGTATTGTCATTCCCGCCGTATCCTCCACCGCGACCTCAAGCCTCAGAACCTTCTCATCGACAAGCATAACAATCTGAAGCTTGCAGATTTCGGCTTGGCCAGGGCGTTTGGCCTCCCCATGCGAACCTATACTCACGAAGTACGCGCGTTTCCTATCGTGTTGCTTTTTCATGCAAACTGTCTTCGCAGGTTGTAACACTCTGGTATCGTGCACCCGAGGTTCTCCTCGGCTCGCGCCACTACGCCACCGGGATAGACATGTGGTCCGTTGGCTGTATTTTTGCGGAGATGGCGATGACTGGTCAGCCGTTGTTCCCCGGCGACTCCGAAATCGACCAGATTTTCAAGATCTTCAGGTGCGTGCATTTATGTTTCCTATGGATGCGCCTCTTACGCTGCTGGTGAAGGATCCTCGGCACACCGAATGAGGAGAGCTGGCCGGGCGTTCAAGGCCTTTCCGACTACAAGACAACGTTCCCACAGTGGTCTTCACAAGAGCTTGCGCGTGTGGTGCCGACCCTCGACAAGCATGGCATCGATCTTCTTCAGGTAAGCGTTCTTTCTCGCTGGTCGGATTGCGGGCTGATATTTACCACTAGGCCACGCTGACATACAATCCGGCCAAACGTATTTCAGGTAAGCCAAACGTTCAGGCAGAAACGACAGATAACTGACTCGCGCTCTTGCAGCAAAACGCGCATTGACTCACGCTTATTTTTCAGATTACGCGGCCTGATCCTCATTCCGATTCTGTACAACGCATACTATGTTACCCATCTATCCGTCGAAATCGACGTGGTTTTAAAGCATATTCCTTTCGTACAACAGAACCAGTGGGATATTTGCTCACGCCCTTCGCAATTGCAACAAAGCGAAACTGATTAATTGTAATCGAGTCTGAATGCACCATTGTTTAACAATAAAACTAGCCAAATACGCCCGCTTAAAGTGAGCCGAAGGCGGACCCCGGCCCCACAAAGAAGATGCCGAAGCTCTGTACAGGATTTCCCTCCTGGTACTGCTGAAGCGCTGAAGCTGCGCCACGGAAGGAGCAGCTTCGAACGTGATGCATTGGTCAATAACGTTTTTGCCATTCGTGGGTTCGAAGGTGCAACCGTTAGCGGCAAGATCGTTGCCGCTGGCGAACGCGTTGCAAGCACCGCATGAGACTAAAAACTACAGCGAAACGAATTTATATTCGGCGAGGACGTTGGATATCAAAAGTAGTACTAGAAACTCACAATGCTAGCGGTATTGCTAACTGAAAGCTTGGTCCAACACGCCGATCGACTGGGCATCCTTGCAGTGGAAAGTGAATAGATGTGGCTGCGATTTGATGGAGGCGGTGAACACCTCGTTCCCGTTGGACTGGTCGTTGAAGAACTGTCGCACGTGAGGTCAGTCTGAATCCATCATGGATGCATTCAGGAAGAAACGGACCCAGACAAGATCCCCTCTCTGGATGAGGTTCTACAAAGATACAAAAATGAGTAAAAGGGTACACTGCAGTGCTGAGTCGTATGTGCCTACACTGCTAATCGTAAATAAATCCCAACGTGTTTTCCCGCTGGGATCCACCGAAGCGGTGACAGTGAGACCGCCAAGGTCTGATGAAAGTCCAAGTTCAAAACAGCTTTCAGCCACCACATATTCATGAAACGTACTTTAGAGGGGGGCAAGTGTACTAACGCTTGGTCGCGGGAACAGCGATGGCGGCGGAAACAAAGACAGCAAGGACAGCGAAAGTGAATTGCATTATCGGTGAGAGAATTGAAAGAGGGTTTCTGAAGAGTTATGGCACTGTACGCCGGCGCCGAGAAAGAGTTTGAAGTGAAAAGTCGAATGAGAAACGCGACTTCAGTAGGCCGTTTTATACCTGTCGGCCTCCGAATAAGCACGTTGGGCATCTTTGGGAGGTACAGCCGAACTCCTCCTCGCTCAGTGCACATAAGAATAGATTACCTTGGTCCTGTACATCTGCCTTGCCTTGCTTGGGTCGAGCGATGCGCAGAAAGGAGAAAGTCCAGTGCCACCTTGCCTGAACTTCGCCGCCCGATAGCGCGCCGGTGGCGCGTTAAAATACTCCTTGCGGTGCTCATCGGAATGGGGTGTTTTGGCTTGGCGTAGTTAAGATGGTCCAGACTAGGTCCGAATCGAATTTAAGTTGACGGATTCGGCGTTTGGGGCGAAGATCGGCGTCGTATGTATTAGTACCGCGTAAGCGCTCCAGGCCAGAATGTAAATTGACAGTCGCGATTCAAATCAAGGAATGCTTTGCCAGTCTGACAGTCGTCAAGAGTCCTTTCGTCGCGGTCCGTGTTTGTCGGTGCCCAAGCAATGAATTTTTAAGCGACTGGCGATGTCCAAGATGTGGAACATCCGTGGCTTGAATGTCACGATACGCGTCTAGAGAACCCGACTGGGATAAGATCCGAATATCAGGTTCAAGCGTTCAATAAAAAGACCCGCAGCATCGCATGATCGCTCAAACATCACTATAAGAGGAGCTTTAAGTCATTTGTAGACGAATTGCCGTAGAAATATGCCACTTTTCAGATTTAAACAGGGCTATGTCGAGCTGGAGCTGAGATCGGACGAAACGAAGAAAGAAAAAGGCAAGACGATCAATTTGATGTTTGTCCAGATTTGTTCGCAGCCCAAATCGGGACTTCCCCATCAAGAGTTGAGACGTTTTTTGAGGTTTTTCCTTGCAGAGCAGAATAGCATACTGATCTGAAGTCACTACATAGAAATAGATCAAATTAACTCCCGAGGCAACGAATATCGCAGGAAAGCATACTATAAAATTTGCTGTATCGCAAGCGCATTAGCCGGCAGCAATGTTGGGCGTACAGGGTAGGTACCTCCATTAATGGAGGGCCACGAAAAGGTGCGACTTGTTCCACGAGGAGCAGGCTCGCGACTGTGGGGTCGCGGGCTGAGATCTTCTCTACCGAATTGACCGGAAACTTGCATGCGACTTGGGTCGAGCGCAACGAGATTTAGGAAATCCGCCGGGACCATCGCGGGTTGGTACAGGTTAGCAAATGAAGGATCCGATTTACTGTCGTATCAATTTAGTGAATCAGTGGCATGAACTACCGAGGGAACTCGACGCGTACGTTAGCTCGGTGACCAGGCTCGGTCTGGTGGCCGATTGGGGCGAGGCCGACGTCTGCAGGACTTTCTGCAATAGAACTTATGACAGCTGAACGAAAAAAATAGACACAAAACGTTGCGAGAAAAATTGGAGCCAAGTATCCAGGACAACTCTCGCTAGAGCGGCTAACGCGTCAGACTTCAAATTGGAGCTGGTTAGTGCTGGGGTGATGCGCCAGAGACTTTGCATAGGTGTAGAATGCAAATAGGGGGCAGAGCAAGTGGAGTTTTCACCCAATGACGAGCTGGACTCGCAATTTTTTTGTCTATCGTTTTGCGTTTACTGAACTATTTCATTCAAATCGACCAGAAGATCCAATGTGTAGAGGATTGGTCCGCCGGATCCGGCGATCCGGCAGACGCCCTCTTGAAGGATATTCCTAACCCTTCACGACCTCCATATGTCCTTCGCTATTCTCAAAAATCTTTAACGAGGTTCACCTTAAGGATAAATTGGCATGCCTTCACAAATAAAAGTTGGTCTTCCACAGATGTTGAACCGTCCTTCAAGGCCTTCAGCGTCGTTCAGGGGTGTTGCAAGCGTTCAAGACATTATCATACGTGAAGGATTTCAACCATCCTTCACGATTTCGACCCTCCTTCACGATGTTGCCCATCCTTCACGACTTCAACTATCCTTCACGACTTCAACCATCCTTCACGATTTCAACCCTCCTTCATGATGTTGCCCATCCTTCACGACTTCAACTATCCTTCACGACTTCAACCATCTTTCACGATTTCAACCCTCTTTCACGATGTTGCCCATCCTTCACGATGTTGCCCATCCTTCACGATTTCAACCATCCTTCACGATTTCAATCCTCCTTCACGATGTCGCCCATCCTTCACGAGTTCAACTATCCTTCACGAGTTCAACTATCCTTCACGATTTCAACTCTCCTTCACAATGTTGCCCATCCTTCAAGCTTGATATATCCCTTCAGGTTTGTTTCAGTCGTTCACAATAGTTCGGCAACTTAAGGATGCTGGACACCCTTCACGGTTCAAGACTTTCCTTCACAAACAGTCAGTGCCTTCAAAATAGCAGCAAGTAGGGTATAATGATAATAAACAAGGACGTTTGAAAACACAGGAAAATATTTGTTGGTAGCTGCTTTACAGGTGATGTGTATAGACTACAGTAGTCAGCCACCAGTCAAGAGTGCTTGATGCGCCTGAGGTGCAGTGTTCCATTCTGTGAGGTACGCTGCTGGAGGGCTTGGTACGCAGACCGAGGAAGATTAATAAAGTCGTGACGCACCGCTGCTTGACGCATTCACTGCGCCATGAACCACGGTATGCTTGGCGTGCAGTCTTTTGGCGCTTGGAGATGGTGGCATATTGGTATGGCCAAAGGGCAGGGATCTACCGAGACCTGTGAGACACAAACAACACAGAAATATATCTTGCGACATACACCGGTCACCGCATTTGGGAGTGGTGGCGATCTTTTTGAGGTGGTGATAAACGAGCTTCCCACCAGAGGTCTTGACCACTTGTCTGCGAGGGCGAGTAGGTGGCTCATGGATGTCGCAGGTGTGTGCTAAGGGCGTGGGCGAGCATGCCAAGCAGCCTTTGCTGGCGTAGAGTTTCAGAGTATTACATAGCAATACTGCCGGCCTGAGTGCCAATGGTGATGGGGAGAGGCTAGGAACGCGAGTGGACGCGTTCTCGACGCGTTAGGCGTGGGTGGGCTTGTACGCGAGGTCAAGGGCATCCAGCTATGTGGTGGTGAATTCGGAACAGTCGAGATCATGCCATGACAAGGTCGATGAGAGCTGCAAGCTGTCAGTGAGCCATGGTACTGATAGATGAAGCTAGGTACTCACCGGATGAAGACGAGGCCTCAATATTGGCGTTCAGGAGTAGTGTTGGGGGAGACCAAGGTCAAGTACGAGCATACCATGCCACTCATTCCACAAGCCCGAGGCTTCATCCAGGGATTGGTACCCGAGGACGGCGGCAACTCCGACGAACCACAACTGTAGGCACCTCGTCGAGCTCGTGGAAGGTGGTGGTGGTACAAGACCATGGACGTCGCGTTGATCAGGTGATCATTTGGTCCGGTCGACGATGCCAAACAAATCTGTCGCAACATGGTTTCGTGAACGAGAGTCCATCCACGATTTGCCTAAATCCTTCACGATTGCTTAAATCCTTCACGACTGTCTAAATCCTTCACGGTTATGTAAATCCTTCACGATTGCTTAAATCCTTCACGGTTATGTAAATCCTTCACGATTGTCTAAATCCTTCACGGTTATGTAAATCCTTCACGATTGCTTAAATCCTTCACGGTTGACTAGATCCTTCACGATTGTCTAAATTCTTCACGACTTGCCAAATCTTTCACGATTACCCAGATCCTTCACGAATGCCTTGATCCTTCACGATTTGCCTAAGTCCTTCACGATTGCCTAGATCCTTCACGACTTTGTCCGGCGGATCCGCCGGATCCGCCGGACCAATTCTCTACACATTACTTGTTCTCAAATCGACAGGGGGGGTGACGCGTGACTGGATTTACCTATTCGACATTTCGACAGCGGCTGGATTTTTGCGTGACACCTCCAAAATTTTCGACAATTTCACGGAAAATTTGACTTTTTTGCGCTCCTGGGGGGGCAGAGGATGCTCGTGACGGCTTAGAGGTTCGACAAACGCCTTTGTGACGCGTGACATCGACCAATATTCGACATCGACAGAGGGGTCCGTGACGCGTGACTGTCGATTTGAATGAAATACCTCAGTAGCTGGAAAGGAAAGGTCCAGCGTTCATGGTAAGACGATGGCTAAATTGGATCGGCTAGGCAGCAAGAAGAGAAGGGCATTCCGGGTCAGAATGGGTAAGTGCGTCTTTGACACAGCAGCTCTTCAGATCCACGAACGACGTATCGGTCGAAATCGGACGGAGGACCAAGGATCCGGTGATCAAGGGGGACCTCGTGACTTCTTACCACCACCATCTTTTTGGTGATGGAAAGATTTCTGCGTCGTCCCTCCACTGCAGCGCGCAGTGTAGGGAGCAGAGCGCCCCTAACCCATGAGAATGGGTCCCACTGACAATGTGGAGGGTCTGGAGGACCTCGTAGAGCCAGCGCTAGAGCCTACGCCGCAGAACCGCGGAGATGGAATCGAGAATAGATTTCCTAGACAGCTGCCGTACCATATGTACGTACGGCGCCAAAAAATAGATCTCCTCTTCTCCCACCACAACGATGTGTCCTGGACGAGCCATCTCCTCAAACTATGCCATGAACAGCCAGCAGAACACTCAGCCAACCTGGGCAACCAAATCCTCAGCCCTACCAGCTACCTAGCTACACACGTGCCATGTCGCACGGGCTAAGCGAGGGACTCAAAAACCGACAAGTCGAAAATTCCCTTGCTCTGAAACCACGAAAGACTGAAAAATCAGGAGGGCAGAGAGGCCCCAAGTGCGTTCACTACACTATGAACAGTAGCCCTAACAACTAACAAAGCTCAGCAGTACGCTGGCATCGCAGAACAAGGCACGCAAAACCGAGAACGGCCCGGCCAAACGACCCGCCGACCGCAACGCCGAACCCCGCGACTCCCCCGCAGCGCGTAAATCGTACCGCCCTGCACTCCCCCCCGTCGTCGAATCACTCCACCTCGCCGGGCCGTCAAACCTCGTAACATCGACGCGCGACATTTTCACGTTGGACACGGACTACGACACCGGTAGCGAGACCGACAACGAAACGAACCGCCCCACCCGTCGCCTCCCCCGCCGTCTTATAACCCGCGACCCGTCCGCAACGCCCGCACCTTCCTCAGTCACCGACTCCACGCCCCCGAGCCCCACAAGTATCATGAGTGCCGAAGATGAGATGGACATGGACCAAACAGTCCACGCCAATGGAGCTCCTGGTGCCAATGCCCTCGCCTTCCAACCCCATGCCCCGCCGGCTAACCCCGTCCCCGCTCCTGCCCCCCGCAGCAGACGCCCAGGACATAGCTCAGGACGACGGTCAACCACCCGCCACGGAAGGCCAAAACGAGGCCACGAACGGCCAGCATGCTGCCGCAGGTGATCAGCACGCCGCCGCAAACGGGATTGGCCAACCAGCTCCCGTCGGCGGTCCCCGTGGCCTAACCTACAAACTCCCCCCCCACGAACAGCTAGTCGCGTACCTCCCCCCCGAGCGCGCCGAGAACCCACACCTACAATACAGGCCGCCGGCACCCGCTGCCCCCATCGACCCCGAGCTGAACCGCTCCCGGATTCAGCACAACACAGGACAGTTCGAGAACCTTGTCCTCTCCAACGACCAGCTGCAGTACGGTATCGCCGCGACCCAGAAAGAATATTTCGCCAGAAGCCCCTTCACCGTGTTCGCCCTCAGCATCTTCCTCGGCGGCGACCACGTCTTCCAGATCCCCTTCGACCCTACGTACGACGTCCTCATTGAGCAAGCGGTCCGCCCACTCGCCCCCCGTCGGATACCTCAAAGCCCACCTACCCCTCCCAGCCCCCGATACCGACTTGGACGGGAAGCTAGGAGGACCGACGATAGCATATCTGGAGGTAGAAGATGCGGCGGGCGCAGCGGCCATCCAAGCCCAATTCGCCTTCGGCGTCGGTCCAATCCTGGGATTCATCGCCATCAACCTCAAAGACAACATACCCACCCGCGTCTGGGCCTTCGCCCAGTATAACATGGTGCGACCTGGGGGAGACGAAGCCGACATCATTGCTGAAGCCCGTGCCGGGTTTATTGAGACTGCCCACGGAAACAGCGGCATACGCCAACTCCTCAACCAGTTCACACAGACGAAAGGAGGCGAGGCGGGGAAGCGCGCTTTCGACGCCCTCAACACCGTCCACTTCAAGCTCATCCCACACCCCACGGCGCCGGTGGTCGTCGGGTTCATCAAACCCCCCACGACAAATGAGGCAGAGCTGGAGATGCTCTACTCACGCATGCGCCCCCTCTCCTTCTACGCCGGCAAGTACGGCTTCACTCCTCGCTCCCCCAGCGGCCGTAGGCCGCAGTGTGCTGTGTGCAAGGCAGTTGACCACCCCGCCTTTCTATGCCCCTACACGAACCCCGACTTCGGATGGTGGGGACCGAACGCACGGCTGGCGGACCTGCCTGACGAGCACCCACTGTCCTTCAAACGCCGTCGCGGTGGAAACAACGACGACGGGAACCGTGGAAGGGGCGGTCACAGTGGTCGTGGTGGTCGAGGCGGACGCGGAGGACGCGGTAGCCGCGGGACCCCGTATAGTAGGGGCAGCCGTGGTTGGCGCGGTAATGGGTACAACGCCCGCGCCCATGGATATCACGGCTACTGAGCCCCCCCGGGGAAATTTCCAATAGTATCGCTCATTCCCTCCTTTATCTACTCATCATCCACATACTAAAAAAACCGCTATATCTAATGTATACCGGCTGGTTGCAACGGCACCTCCCCCCCTCACGTTATATTGTGCGCTACCCCCTACTTATCCTGAATAAAATACACGGTCATTCGCTCAAGCTAATAAGTAAGAAACCATAAGGGGTTACCAGAGAAACAAAAGAAGAAAGCGGATTACTGAGGCGCCATCTCCTGGGTCTGGGCCCAGAAGAAGACGTGCACGCAATCGTGCATGCAACCCGAGCCCACCTAATTTACTGGCAGTGCTACAAGCGCTGGACAGGAAGTGGGCGAGGGATTTGCGGGGCAGTGAAAGGGTGAGAGTGACGTACCTCCGGGCGCGTCAATTCCACCCCGCAGCTGCCCCGCCGCAACGGCGGGACTTATTCAAGTCGGGGTCCGCCGGCCAGCAGTCCTGGCATGTCTTGAGACCGGACGGCGTGCTCCCACGAAGCGCGCCGAATGGCTCATGACAACCCCTTTTATGAGGCAAGCCGCCAACGACCTTAGCGCGGTCGTTGGCGGGTCTCACCACCGCAACTCAAAATAACTTCACTAACTTCTTCTCAATTCTAGGTGATTTTAATACCGGCACGGACGACGACGCGGCGGCTGGAGGAAGTGGCGATTCCGCCACCGATCGTCCCTCCGGAGAAGGCCGCCGCGATGGAGGGGTTTGGGCAGAGAGCCGCTCGGAGGTAAACCGGGACGGCCACCAACCCCCACGGGGAGGACCTTCCCGGCGAGCCAATGATGGACGGCTCGATGCAACTCTGGACGCAGGGCGCGTACCGGGGGGTGCCAGTGCAGGCACTAATGCGCAACACGCGCGTGGGGCTGGAGAGAATCAGCACCCAACCCCTGAAGGGGGAGACGCTGAAGGCGTCGGCGCTCAGAGAAATGAGCGCCAGGCCAGAGACGGCCAACAGGGGAGAGCAGACCCTCTCAGTGCAAACAACACGCACCTCCATAGGAACGGGAGCCCCTTCCTACAACCTTTGCCGAACCCGAGACCCCAACCAGGCAGACCGCCCACACCCAATGGAAATAATGGGAGAGGAGACCCTGACCCCAGAACCGAACCCCAAGGCC
Source organism: Mycena venus (assembly GCA_014462655.1). Taxonomy (NCBI): domain Eukaryota; kingdom Fungi; phylum Basidiomycota; class Agaricomycetes; order Agaricales; family Mycenaceae; genus Glaucomycena; species Glaucomycena venus. The sequence continues at coordinate 6,588,042 of JACAZI010000007.1, read as the reverse complement.
CACGCCCCAACCCAGAACCGCCGCCTGCAGCAAATAACACGCACCAACGGGGCCTACCCAGGCCCCGCACCCACACCGAGACCCAGAACCACGGGGAAAAAAATACGAAGGCCTCGGTAAAAATCGCTGCGTTGAATATGAAAGGCAGAGGGAATCCTGATGTACAAAACGATGACAACAAGTGGTACCACATCTGGCAAATTGTGAGAGAACAAAAAGTCGGCGTACTAATTGTGGGAGAATCTCACCTCGACGAGAAACATAAGGCCGCCATTGACAGCCTATTTGCACGAGCCATACAGGTCGAATTCACGCCGGACGCAACTGCGCCGGCTGCGCGAGCAGGCCTGGCTTTTGTGCTGAACAAAAACCTGGTCGAGACAGATGAAATACAGAAAACTGAAATTGTGCCTGGAAGGGCAATGATTCTTGATATGAAAAATGTAGATGGCTCGCCCCTGTCTATACTGGGAGTATATGCCCCTAACCGCCCATCCGAAAATGCAGAATTCTGGAGGAAGATCAAAAGGTATTACTCAGACAGACCCCGGCGGAAAAGGCCAGACATAATGGGAGGAGACACGAACTTTGTTGAGGATGCAATAGACCGACTCCCATCCCACCCAGACAGTAGGTGCGCAACGGAGGCCTTCGACGAACTAAAGACCTACCTCAGGCTAATTGACGGGTGGAGGGAAACATACCCTACGACCCGCGCGTACACATTCCTACAACCCTCAGCGCTCGGAGGCGCACAGTCACGGATTGACAGAATCTACGTCAGACGAGACACATTTGAAAACACGTTCGAATGGGAGATGCAAGCGGTAGCGATCAAGACTGAACATAGAATGGTCACAATGCGCTTGACCACGGAGACGGCACCCACCATTGGGCATGGCCGATGGGTTTGGCCAGCCCACATTATACGCGATAAAGTACTTGCAAAGTTCATCTATGAAGAGGGTCTCAAACTCATGGCAGCCCTTGCAATAGTGGCCGAAGAAGAAGCAAGAGGGCAGTGGAATCCAAACCACAACTCGCAAACTCTGTGGGCAGAGTTCAAAATAAAGATATGCGCTAAAGCTAGGGAACGGGCCAAGATTGTAGTCCCCAAAATAGTAGAAGACATTGCAGAAATCAAAAATAAGATGGACTTGATAGCAGATGACAAAAATCTCACTGAGGATGAAAGGACCCTCTCCGGCGCCGTTTTGCAGGAAAAATTGACCGTGCTTGAGAAGAAACGACATCGTGACGCCCGTCAGACTGCGCAAATTAGAAACCGCTTGGAGGGCGAAGTCATTGGCTCGTACTGGACCAAGATCAACAAGCCACACAAGCCCCGTGAAATAATCCAGCGATTCCGGAAGAGTACAAACAACGAGGGACCGGAACAGTATGAAACCAACTCCAAGAAAATGGCAACAATGGCAAGGGACTACCACAACAAAATACAATCAGACCGGGCCCGAACTCCACCACAGGTCAGGAACATTAAAATCGAAAAAGTCCTGGGGCGTATAACCAGGAAAGCAACCGAAGAACAAGCTGACTTCCTCCGAACACGTCTAACACTAGACGATGTCCGTGATGCGCTTAGGCAGTCGGCAAACCATAAGGCCCCAGGACTAGATGGGATCACTTATGAGGTATGGAAGATACTTGACCAGAGGTATCGGAGTTTCAATGAAACTGGACGACCGGCCTTCGACATCCTCGCCGCGATGCATCAAGTATACAACGACATTGAGAAACATGGAATGGTCACCGGTACGGGCTTCTCGAAGAGCTGGATGTGCCCACTCTATAAGAAAAATGACAAGGCTGACATTGCGAACTACAGACCCATCTCGCTGCTCAATACTGACTACAAAGTCTTCACAAAAGCTCTTACCATCAAACTAGTACGAGTGGCCCCTGATCTGGTCCACCAAAACCAAGCAGGCTTCATGCCGAAACGCCAGATCCGCGACCAGATATGGTTGACCAAACGGGTAATTGAGCTAGCTGAAGCAACGGAGAGAAACGGGGTGATAGTTGCACTGGACCAGGAAAAGGCCTACGACAAAATTGAACATGATTACCTGTGGCGAGCGCTAGCCAGCTATAGAATCCCTAAGGAATTCATCAACACAATCAAAGCTCTGTACAGTGACGCATACACGTACGTGATTGTGAATGGAGAGATGAGTGCCCACCCCTTCCGTGTAACACGAGGAGTAAGACAAGGGGACCCGCTGTCGTGTCTGCTCTTCAATCTCGCCATAGAGCCCCTGGCAGAGTCACTGCGCCAGTCGAACCTAAAGGGCTTTAAAATCCGAGACAAACGAGAAAGACTGATAACATCTCTCTTTGCAGATGATACACTGGTATACCTGGATGCAGACGACGACTTCGGCTCCCTGACAGAGATACTGGATGAATGGTGTATTGCCGCTGGGGCAAAGTTCAATATAGGTAAAACTGAAATGATTCCGATAGGCAAAATTGAATACCGGGACCGAGTACGAGCAACACGGTTCATAAATGGGCTACAAGGGACCCCAATCCCGAACCATATAAAAATCGCCGCAGAGGGCGAACCGATCCGTACCCTGGGCACATGGGTAGGTAATGGCGTTGAACAGACAGAGACATGGTCACGCACATTAGAAAAAATTGACGCAGCATTGGATCAGTGGGAACTTGGTCATCCATCCATGGAGGGGCGCCGGCTCATTCTCCTAATGGTGGTTGGAGGTATGACGCAATACATGGCCACTGTACAGGGCATGCCCACTGATGTCGAAGAGAAACTGGAAAGACGAGTGCGAAGTTTTCTATGGGCAGAAAAATCCCGAGTCCGGGTAAATAAAGAGACGGTCTACGCACCATCTGACATTGGCGGCAAGAATCTCTTAGATATTGTCGCGCGAAACGAAGCAATCGCCGTGACGTGGCTGAAGACTTACCTGAGTTTCGGACCCGACCGCCCATTGTGGTGCTTTGTGGCCGATGAGCTCCTGGCAAAAAAAGCTGTAGGTGCCGACATAAACGTCGATGAAGCAATGAGGCTCAATACATACTTGCAATCATGGGCCCCATACCAATCTGCGACCGAGCTGAAAAGCAAAGATCTTACGGACATGATGAAAATAGGCCGTAAATACGGCGTAACGATGGAGGCAATTGCCGTGTCTCGCAAGCTACAGGATGACATGCCGATATGGTACCACCGCTTCTCCCGGGGCGACCGAAGGTTATTCAACTCGCCGTCGTACGTCGTGAAATGCCTAAAGGAAAAACATCGCATCAAAAAAGTGAAAGACACGAGAATGCTCGCACGAAAATTAGGAACACCCAACCACAAGAACGAGTTTGACTGTCGATGCGCATCATGCCGAGTATCGAGAGAAATTGCAGGCTGCCTTCACCCCAATAAATGCTATGTTAGAGCCCAAGAACTGCTAAACTCACTTGAAAACAAGTGGGACCCCCGGGTAATGCAGCCCGAAGACTACGAAGAATACCAGAAACCAACCGAGAGCAATGACCCCAGTGTGGCGGAATTCGATGCACGGGTAACAACAGACGGGACGTTGGCAGACGTGTTCCGCATCTTTACCGGCAACTACGCGAACCCAGCCCACACAGCCCCGAACACCAGATTCGCGCCAAACCAAGGCCCCAGCGTTGAAGTATATACTGACGGCTCCGCAATTGACAATTGCACTGACAGCGTGAAGGCAGGGGCAGGGGGTATACTTTGGCCCTGACGACCCGAGAAACCAGGCCATACGAATTCCCCCAGATACTGGGCCCATCGAACCAAGTCGGCGAAGTTGTTGCCATTAAAGCGGCAGTTGAGACTGCGCCTCCAAATGCACCGTTAAAAATCTACACGGACTCGAAATATGCGAAGGACGGACTCACCAAAAACCTCAGAAAGTGGCAGGATGATGGCTTCTACACCGTAGCGAATGGCGACCTTTTCGAGTTAACAGTTGCCAAACTCAGGGAGCGCGAAGCACGGACTGAGATAATTTGGGTCAAAGGCCACGCAGGGAATGCCGGAAACGAAGCAGCCGATGTGCTGGCGGGAGAAGGAAGCAGGAAACCAGATGAGGACACGATAAATGTTGATGCATACGCTTCACTGATACTCCCGGGAGCCAAGTTGAAAACCATAACACAATCTACGGCATATAAGATTATACGCAAATTGAAGATGGAAACCCGTACGTACCGTAACCTACTTAACCGACCAGCCACAATCCAGAACATGGCACAAGCCCGGCTGGCAGCTGCGGATGCAAGCGGCAACTCGCCCCCCTGCCCATAAAATCTGGCGCTCAACCTTTAACAAAGACATCTCAAGGAGTATAAGATTTTTCATTTGGATGCTGTTACACGAGGGATACAAGGTAGGGCGATACTGGGATAATGTCCCAACCCTCCAACAGCAAGGCCGATGCACAGAAGAATGCGGGGGGAGAACATGAATCCATGGGCCATATATTAACCGAGTGCAAAGAGCACAGCCAGAGTGAAGTGTGGGACATGGCGTCCGAACTGTGGCGGATGAAAACGGGCAAGGATTTCCAACCCATCACCGCCCAGATAATGGCCTGTGGTGCAACTAAACTCGGAGACCTCGGCATAACCCGCCTGTATAAAATATTAGTCTCCGAATCTGCGCATCTCATATGGCGCACCCGGAATGCGAGAGTAATCCAGAGGACAGGCCCGGTGTCTCCTGCCAAGATAAAAAACCAGTGGCTGAAGACAATTAACAACCGACTCGCTATTGATTGCGCCATGACGGACAAATTAAAATATGGGAAGAAGGCCATAGAAGCATCGGTTGTAAGGAAGACCTGGAGAAAGGTCCTTAAGGACGAACGCTCCTTGGCCAAGGATTGGCACAAGGAGGGCGGGGTTTTAGTGGGTGTCGGCTAACGTTGACAATGAAGGCGGAACGGCGACTGACCTAGGTCGCCGGGAAGCCCGAGTCTGCGGAAGTGCCGAAGCCCCACATACCGTGCTGTAGGCACGGATGCGGTAGACGCATTTCCTCGCGAGGTTGAATTTCGTCTGGCCTGGTTCCAAGTCCGAGGCCTCAAACTAGCGGGTGGAAGTGACCGACTATGTCGGCCCGAAACCCCGGTGAGTCGCCTATGGGCCACCGGAGGGAAAGGGGACGAGGGCGACAGGGCGTCGACCCTCCCTTGCTATGCGTGAGCAGAATCCACCACCAAACGCTCCTCAAAAAAAAAAAAAAAAAAAAAAAAAAGGATCCGGTGATCAAGACGTTGTAGGCAGCAGAGTAACCGACAGCATCATCGTGGGCGGCAGAGGCGTACGTCTCGGTAGAGAATTGATGATAAAGATGTTGGCCGAGTACTAGCATAATTTTCGGTGGACGTCGATCCCAACGTGGATAGGGGGTAAGACAGAGTGGCAGTGTCTATGTTGTCATGTGCTTGTGTCAGTTTCCTAATTCAGACTTGCACTTGAACTGCATTCTTGCATTTCATTCGCCTGCTGCGCTGACCACAAGATGCCAGCCACACGTACAGCAAAGAAGGGAAAGAAGGCTGCACCCAAGAAGAAACAGGCCGAGGAGGAGGAAGTCGCTGTTGAACAGGCCGAGGACGAGATTGTTGCGGACGAAGAACCCAGCGCTGCTGCTGCATCACAATCCACCTCAACACCAGCAGAAACGCCACCGGAAACCCCCGCTGATGACTCTATGACCGGAGTTGAGTCCGCAGCCCCAACACCGCCACCGACGACGAGTACTCTCACAATGGAGGAGCGGAAAGCCAAAATGGACGAGTTGCGCCAAAAACGCGCGGCGTCACACAAGGCGAATCGTGCCTCGCTCGTCGAGGAGTCGGCAAAGGCGCAGATCACTGCACGGGACGCCGCACGGCTGGAAAAGCAGCGCAAGCTTGCAGAAATGCTGCGGACAAAGGCGGACGCAGAGGAACGCGGGGAGCCGGATGCGGTTGAGCGCGCGAAGAATTGGGAGTGGACAATTGAGGAGAATGACTATTGGGAGAAGAAGAAGGCACGGAAGGCAAGGCGGGCGGATTTCGAGTTCCACGACGACGCACATGCGGCGCGGAGACGGTACAAGAAAGACTTGGACCTCATCAAGCCTGACCTGGCGGCGTACAACCGGCAGAAGGAGCTTGCGATGGGCCTGGCTCCCGGCTCACTCACTGCCTTCAACCCGACTGCCTCTTCGTCACAGGTTTCTGCTCCCATTGTCCCCTTATTTCTACTGCTGACCCCACTTCCAGATGATACCAACGGCGGAAGAACAACGGTTGGCTGCGGAGAACCTGTACCGCGACGCCAACACGCTCATTTATGGCGACAACAAGCCGTCAGAGGACGCAATTGACAGGGTCGTCAGCAAAATCAACAAAGAGTGCGTATTTTTGAAAAGTACACTTCGTTTTCTGATGTCCTTCCGCAGTATCGACAAGAAAAGCAAGTTCTCGCGCAAGCGGCCCAACGAGGACGAGGGGGATATCACATATATCAACGAACACAATCGGGTGTTCAACAAGAAGGTGCGTATCGCTGCTGGGCTCATTTTTCTTACTAATATTCTCTCGCAGATTGCACGGTACTACGACAAATATACTGCGGAGATTCGTGCAAGCTTCGAGCGGGGAACGGCGCTTTAAGTCTGTTCTACTTAATGTATTTCGTGATAATTGGATGTGTACGATGCTGGAACTCTGAACGGTCTTGTTTTCATTGGCGTTGATTGATTGTAGAATTTTGAACGAGAGGACTTCTGACAAAGATGCTGAGATTTGTTCAAGCTTCGAGCGAGGGACCGTAAGCTGCATGTACGTTGTACCGTGATGATAGGGATATGCATGACATTTGACCATGAGGTTTCTGTCGGACATGTTGCTAAGCCGTGTAGGATTTTGAGAGTAGGCGAGGAGGCAAGCGAGGAGGAACCAAAATATATTATCTTGACAGATATTCACCGCAAATAAGCGCCTGGACCTTGATCGGTATTGTGTGACTGCGCACACGGCTTGACCTATCCACCGACATCCTATATACTTGGCCTCAACGATACCTTAGAATCTACCGCTAACCAGGACCACGGCGCAGTTGCGCCTACTTTCTTACCACCATGTCCACAGCCATGATGTCTGGAGCGAGACCTGTTACACCCGTGGTCGACCACGATCTCCAGGAGCTTTACGAGGCAGTATGGGCTGGATTCGCCTCGGATACCCCTACAGCGGACGGGGACATCGATGCCTTATACAATGCATATGGGACCGATACAGAGTCCTCGCCCACCGTCTCCTCGCCCAGTACACCATGTATGTGTGCACTAATACCCACAAATTGGCTAGGTATTAACCTTTCCAGATGGTGACGGGTACCATGCTCCTCCTCCTCAGAAGGGCCACCGACCGTCTACTGGCGGTGTGCGACGACTGCCGCCGACCCCTTCGTCTCCTTCGTCGTCGATCAGCATGCCCATGCCAATGCCGGAGCCTGAACCATACGATAGCGGTGCTCCATCGCCACGACCTAGCGTCGATTCATACGCTACCGGGGGTTCGTCAGATTTGCTCCGGCAAGCAACCACGGGGAGCATGCGCCGCTTGCCTTCTGCGCCAGGAAGAGCCGCTCCTCGCCCGCCGCACACAACCAGGAGCTCCGAGTCGTCGAGCCATTATGGTGGAATGACACGGGCGGTTTCGTATCGTCCGCCAGGTGCGGGTGCGCCCGTCAAACCAGGATCCCCGACATTTGATCCATACGAGCCCCACACAAATGGCCACCACCAGCCGCTCGCGGACAGCCTGCAATACAAACTCACGCCAGCATGTGAGTTCTATTTTTATTTTTTCTTTCGCGGCGCCCGGGCTCATGTTTCGTAGATAACGATCCGAGCTATGCACGCTCGGTGTCTTCGCAGTCTCTGAGTCGCAACACGTCCGCCAACAGCACTGGCGCTCCGCCGTCTGCGTACCGCCACGAGCCGGATCAGTACCTCGCGGCGGGGCCAAGCGCAATGGACCGCCGTCCGAGTGAGATGTTGCGCGATCTCGCGAGCTACACCCCGCGGGGCCCACTTGAGCTGCATGACGACGCCGAGGCTTACTGGGAGGACGAAGACGAAGAGGAGGACGAGACGCGCTTCGTCAACTTCTCGCTCCTCTCGCACATCGCCGTGCAGCTGCGCGACAAGGTGCCCCGCGGCACGCACGTCAAGGGGAGTATCCCATACCCACGCGCGTTCACCGGCAAGGATATCGTGAGCACGATTCAAGCGCAGATACAACGCGAGCTCGCGGTCAACCATGGGATCTCGACAAGCGACCGGCGCGCGGCGCTGCAGGTTGCGCGCAGTCTCCAGAGCCAGCTGTTCTTTTACGAAGTCGAATGGGGCGGGCGCGTGCTTCAGGACGGTGTCGAGGACGTATATATGTTCCTGGACGACCAGGAGGGCGGCTCGGACGCTGCACCTGAACGCGAAGAGCTTCCGACGGGCGTCGTCACGATGCTGACCAAGTGCTACTCTCCGAGCTGCGGAGACGAGGTGCCGTGCTACTCGTACGGCTGTCCTCGGAGGGTGCGTTTTGGAATTCGTATTCTATTTATACACCTCACACTAGGGCCAGGGCAACTCCTTCGTCGCTGCGACACCGGGCCCTGCTGAGAGTCCCGCGATTCCTTTGCGTGAGGACTGGTCTCACACTGTCCCTCAGGAGGTGCTCACACAGCTTCCGGAGAGCGAAATTAATCGCCAGACGTGCGTTGGTCCATATTTCTTGCGCCGTATATCTAACATCCTTTGCCAGAATTATCCATAAGCTGATCAGCAAGGAGGCGCAGTATGTGCAGGACCTCGACACCGTCGAGAACATCTTCCTCAAGCCGCTACGCACGGCGATCCCGGCCGTTATCCCGCTCGAAAGGCTAGAGGACTTCATCGACGAGGTCTTTGGCAATATCCTCGACCTCCGGGAGTGCAATCGGCGGCTGCTCGAGGTCATGTACGTCCGGCAGCGCGAGCAGTCGCCCGTCATCCAGCGCATCGGTCAGTTTTTTGCCAATCAATTTACGATAAACAATTAATGCCGGCTTGCAGGCGACGTCTTCCTCTCGGCGGCGACGGAGTTTAGGCTCGCGTACCCCATCTATATCGGGCACCACCCGCTGGCGGAGAAGCGCCTGAAGGAGGAGATGGACGCGAACCCAGAGTTCCGGCTGTTCCTGGAGGTGCGCACCGCTGGCTGCCCAACTACTAGGTGATGATGAACTGACGCTGTTCTGTAGCACTGCTCGCGGCAGTCGTCTCGTGCGGGCGAAACGATGCGCCTCGACCTTAAGCACTTCTTGAATCGGCCAGCGGAGCACCTGCAAAAGTACCCCGTGCTGCTCGAGGCAATCTACCATGAGACGGCGGAAGGGAACCCGGACGCGGACTATCTCATGGAGGCCGTCGGCGCGATCCGCAACCTGCAAAGCGTTGCGCAGCTGCGGACTTTCCAGGCTGCGATGGGGAAGGGTGCGCCGGGCAAGTGGGAGTGGCATGATCTCGTGGCCGAAGATGTCCGGAAGGCGATGCCGAAAGAGGAGCAGAAGCGCCAGTCGTGAGTTCTTTATTCGTATATCTGCGGATTGCGAGCGAGGGCTAACTAGGCTTGTCAGTATCATATTCGAGTTGATTAAGGGTGAGATGGCGTACGTCAAGGATTTGGAGAATATACAAAATGCAAGCCTTTGTGCATTATGGCGCGTGGCCTTCAGCTGACTTTACCTTTAGATGTACATCGATCCGCTGCGAGCAGCGCGGCCGCCCATCATGGCCGCAGAGCGTCTGGAACAGTTCATCACGGACGTGTTCCATAATTTTGCGGACCTGCATACACACCACCTCAAGCTCGTGGAAAAGTTCCACGAGATACAGCGCGAGCAGCACCCCACCATCCGAAGCGTTACCGCGGCGATGTTTGACGCAGCTCTCAACTTCCGCGACGTGTACATGGAGTACATCCCAAACTACCCGATTGCGGCGTATCGGATTGATGACGAGATGGCCAACAACCTTGATTTTAAGAACTTTGTGGAGGTATGTGGCCGATTTGTTTCCGAAACCTGTGGCGGCGCATTCAATGTGAATCGACGTAGCAATGTGTTCGGCATCCGGACGCACATCGGCTCGACATGAAAAACTTTATTAATCGGCCCATCCCAAGGCTGCTTCGGTATGAGCTGTTGCTGAAGGGTATCTTGGATGAGACGCCGCAGAACCACGACGACCGCAAGGAGATTCCGCAGGTGCTCGAGGTGATCAAGGCACTTGGAAAGGATACCGAGCCGGGGGTCGTTTCCGCGAAGCAAAAGGTGGAGCTTTGGCGTTACAACTCCAACCTCGTGTTCAAACCCGGAGAGGCAATTGTGCGTATCTTAATTGTTTTGTCCCCGAAGATAGTGCTTATTTGTTCGCGCAGGACATGGACCTGCTCGATGCGAACCGGTCTTTGATTTATGCGGGCAAAGTTATTCGCCAGCCCGATAATACTATTCCCTCGCTGGAATGGAGCGGATGGAGCGAGCTGTTTGTGGTGCTGTTTGATAATTACGGTGAGGAGTGTCCACCACAAACCTTGTAGCGAATCTAACTGATCTTTATAGTGGTTATGACCAAGCCCAAGGAGAAGGACGGGATCACCAAGTATCACGTCAATCGACGGGTAAGATCTTTTGTCGAATCACATCTGACTTGTGTGCTGATGCATTTCTTTGCCCAGCCAATTCCCTTAGATCTACTAACCCTAGTAAACTTCACTGATCCACCAACACAACGCGGTGCTGGCTTGCTTCGCAATCTGCGTGGAGAGCGCGGAGAGCGCCACGATCCCAATAGTGCAATGGCCTCCTCGACCACGCCCGAGAGTGCCGGGGACTCGCGCGTCGTGTATCCCTGGACAATCCACCACAACGGCCGTCTCGGTGGCGCGCACATACTCTTTTCCGAGTCTGCGCAAGCGCGTACGGAATGGAAGCAGAAGTTGGAAGAGGCGATGGGGATTCGTAAGGTTGTGCAAGAGTCGAATCGGGTGTTTGAGGTCGAGACGCTCAGCGCCGACACGTTCTTGGTGCCGTCGGTCCAAGTTGGTCCGCCTTCGCCGCAATGGAATCAAGACACGTCGTATACGGGCAAAGTCACCTGCTCTGTGCCTTTCAGTGCGTGAAGTGTTTGCAGGATGAGAGAATGAATGCTCACCGAAATATAGATACTTCTGACGGGCGCGGCTTGGTCGCCATTGGATGCGCAGAAGGCGTGTGGATCGGTTTCCGCCACGACCCTCGGTGTAAGTCTGCGCTTTTGCCTTTTTTTCTTGCATTCAACATTCTGTAGCCATGCGCCGTGTCCTTCATCTCAAAATGGTGACGCAGTGTGCGATGCTAGATGAATTCGGTATCTTCCTCGTTTTGGCTGACAAGGTGTGTGGTGGAATTATAAACTACAACGGGTTCTAACATCCCCATAGTCGTTGTTCGCCTACCATATCGAGGCGTTGGTGCCGTCTTCCCCACAGGCGACCCACGCATCGCAGGTGCCGCAGAAGCTTAATGGGACAAAGGATGTTCACTTCTTCAGCGTCGGGACCCTTCACAACCGGACGCTCGTCATCTACATGAAGAAGAAGGGGGTGCGTACACACTTGCAGCATTAGATGCGGCCATCTGCTTACAGTTTCTTAGCTGGACAGCATTTTCCGTGTCCTTGAGCCCGTCGGCGATAAAATTAATGAAAAGGTCAAGGCTCCCGCCGGCCTGGGCTCGCGTCTCGGCTTCCGATCCACCAAATCGGAATGGTTCCGGATTTACAGAGTGGGTGGCATTCTTAAGCCGTCGAGCCTGCACTAATAACATTCAATCCCTCAGGACTTTTTCTTGCCATCTGAATCGTTTGACCTGTACTTCCTCAAGGCCAAGATTGTGATCCTTTGTACCAAGGGCTTTGAGATCATGGATCTGAATGAGTGGGTTGATCAGGTGCCTTGATTTTTCACTTTTCTGACACGCACATAGCTTCAAAAGTGTAACTATCCCGCTGCGAGATGAAGCACGACTTGCTCCATTATCCAAACGGTGTGATGCTTGTCGTCCCATTGGAATGTTCCGTTCGAATGAAGACGGATTCCTCTTGTGCTATAATGGTGTGTTGGACTGCCGTAGCAGTATCTTCGAAATCTAACATCGCATCCAGAATTCGGCGTATATGTCGACAAGCATGGAGAACCTCGACGCAACGGAACTACCATCGAATGGGAGGGCAACGCTGAAAAGGTCGCTCTTCACCAGCCCTACATTCTCCTCTTCGACTCTCGATTCATCGAGATTCGAAACATCGAGACTGGTCGGTTGGTGCAAATCATCCCTGGTAACGATATCCGCTGCCTGTGGGATGGCCGGGGCGTTGGATCAACCATTGTCGCAACACCGGGGCCCGATGGGGAGCCCACTGTGCAGGAGGCACAGGTGCACGCCGTAATGAATGGCGTCGACCCAATGCAGCCCGGCGGCCGTCCTTCACGGGCTGTTGCGCAACACGTCTTTGAGCTTATCCCCACCATACCCCTCTTCTTGCCGGAGCCGCTGCCAGGTCCTCCTGCCTCGCAATCGCAGTACTTTACCAGACCTGGTCCTTCTGCTGTGCAGCCGCAGTATCTCAGTCGAAACTCGTCCTATTCCCCACCCCATTCACCCGTCCGAGCCTCTGGATCTAGTTGGAGATGAGCATGTAATGAATGATACAGTGTACACTATACCTTATGCGCTTCGTAGTTTGTATATCGGAAATTGTCAAGGATGGGACAATTATTTGTAGACTGAAATAAAATGCGGAAGCACGCTCACCAAAGTTGGGCTGGTGACCCATTTTGAGGGCTTAAGTATGCGCTGTTTGTGGGGAAGCGATTCGACAACAGGATCATCTTCCACCTCCGCCTAAAAAGGAAATTTTAGAGGAAAAATGAAAAAAACGGCCATGAATACTGCCCCCGTGAGGCTCGAACTCACGATCTCACGATATCAGCCAAAGCTAACAGTCGTGCGCCTTAACCAACTGGGCCAGGGGGCAATCAACAACAGCAAAAATGAGGACAATATGTCGAGACAAACCATTAGAGTTCAGCTCAACTCACCATCTCACAAGAAACCCAGGGAGAATCAACAACAGCAAAAATGAGGACAATATGTTGAGACAAACCATTAGAGAGTTCAGCTCAACTCATCATCTCACAAGAAACCCAGGGAGAATCAACAACAGCAAAAATGAGGACAATATGTCGAGACAAACCATTAGAATAGAGTTCAGCTCAACTCACCATCTCACAAGAAACCCAGGGAGAATCAACAACAGCAAAAATGAGGACAATATGTCGAGACAGACCATTAGAGAGTTCAGCTCAACTCACCATCTCACAAGAAACCCAGGGAGAATTAACAACAGCAAAAATGAGGACAATATGTCGAGACAAACCATTAGAGAGTTCAGCTCAACTCACCATCTCAGTATCAGAAAACCCAACCCTTGTGCACCTTAACCAACTGGGCCAGGGGGCATTCAACAACAGCAAAAATGAGGACAATATGTCAAGACAAACGATTAAAGAGTTCAGCGAAAACCCAAGGGGAATTAACAAGAGCTGAAATGAAATCAGCATGACAAGACAAACAAAGGAGTTTGACTCAACTCACTATCAGAAAACCCAAGCCTTAACCAACTTCACAAGAGCCAAAATTAATAGCAGGTTCCAGGATTCCAAGAATAATATTGAGAGAGCTCCCTCATAGTTCACGCAACAGGTTGAGCGTATAACTGGAGTTTGGATGAGGTAGAATCTACAGTACCATGAGTATTTACACTGTATGGTATAGGAGCATAAGGAATAGATTGGGGAGATTAAGTGTTAATCATGGCAGGCAAGGGGTTTATTTGATTGCAAGTACCCTTGGATACTACAATAGATGTGTCTCAGTCCTTCAAGATGCATCAAATCCAATAGCCTGCCATAACAAGTTTGAAAAAAGAATGACAATGCATTCCTTCTATACTACCTGCTGACAACAGAATCACTCTCAATTCAACAAACAGAACATAGACAAGTTTAAACTGTGATTTTCCAATCACAACTTTCAACTCAGCTGCATCAGCATCCTTCTCCCGGGCCACTTCTCAGTGCCTTTTTTTCCGCTTTCTTTGCAGCTTCCACACCAGCAAGGTAGGGCTCCAAATAATCTTGCCCCCACCGATTGAAGACCTCTGTTGCCTGTTGATCAGTCAATGGAAGTCCTCGATATTTGGTGGGGGTTTGTGTAGCTGGACACATTGACTCCCTCCATCTCTGCACACTTCTCTAGTATAGTCTCTACATCAGTCCTTTGATAACCATGCAGATTTTCATGCTCGAGTGTCTGAAGATGCAAAAATTAGTCTGATCAAACAGAACAGAGGGTGGAGTCACTTACAAGTAAAAGAAAATCCCTCACAATCTCTGTTAGCATGCCTGCATCCAAGTTGTCACCTTGACCACAACCATCTTTCAATGTTTTCGAGTTGCAGCATTGCACGCAATCATGATGACTTGCGTTCTTGCCATCACCACCAAGGTGTACAGCAGTCTTAATACTGTTGGCTTGCCCGACCTTCCCCTTGTCAATTTCCTTTGAACTTCAAGTTCAAACATATCCGAAAGATTGAAATTGAGGAAAACCAAATCACCAGTGTGCTGAGCAATTGTTGAGTGACACATTCCTCTGGGGTACTCGGATGATGGAGTGGGCTCATTGGAGTCGAGGAAGTTACAAGATAATCAGGTTATGACTCTCAACTGGCGTGAAGGAAGAGGAAATGAGAGGACGCGACGAGCCGAATAAGGTCACGGGACCGTGAGGACTTTGCCGCCGATCCCGGGACTGAACCACAGTAACGGGCCCGTACTCCCAGAGACGTAAGGGTTGAATAGATTACCAGACAAAAGGAAATCTTAACAATATTATATCACACCGAAAATTGTCAACATCTGGCCAAACCAAATCTTAAACCAAGAGCTAAAGCATCAGTTCAAAATTCAATCATTGAACCGAAATTCAAACCAAACCAAGTACTATTGGTTCAAATTTTGGCTTTACCAAACTCAGGCTGGGCTTTCAGTCAAGCTGACAGTGAGCCAAAACACAATCCATTGGTTTAAAGATTGGTTGGACCAAAAATCCAACCAATACCACTCATTTCAGTATGAGGAATGCTTCAGCTGATAAAATCACTGAAACAAAATATTTTAGCTGGGTATCAGTCATGCCAATATGCAAACCAAAAAGGGGGTATCAGTTTTCATACCAGTCTGCCCCAATCATCTAGGTTCAATTTTAATCTCAGTGCCAGCTGAAACTTGAACCAAAACCACAGGTTTCAGTCACGCTGAAATTTGTTCAGTGGACTTTTGGCACAACTGAAACCTGTGGTCATGGTTCAAGATTCAGCTTGTGCCCAAATTCAAACTGAAATTGGATGTTTTGGTTGGACCAATACAAAAAGCGATGTCTTATTTTTTGGTTTTTGTATTGGTAGGACTGAGACCCAACCAATATGTTATGTTCCAGTGGGGGTATCAGCTGAACCATTTTAATACCAAAATCTGTAGTTTTGGGTTGTATTTTGGTTCAAAAACTTCTTAAACCAATGAATTGTGTTTTGGTTCACTGTTGGCTTGACCGAGACCTCAGCCAATACATTGATTTTTGGTGAAGCCAAAATTTAAACCAATCGTACTTAGTTGGGTCTGAATCTCAGCTCAACCAAATATTAAACCGACACTTTAGCCCTTGGTTTAAGATTCAGTTCAACTAAATGTCGGTAATTTCTGGCATGTATCCTAAATATTTGGGAGAGGAAATGAAATACACAAGATGAATTAGCACTTGCATTACAGCAGCCTGTTTTGTAGAGAACCGTAGGCATGGTGCAATCTCAGAGCAAAGTCTCAGTCATGCTTTCCTTTTTTTCGCCCTTTCCTCGGCTGCTTTCCTAGACACCGGGAGTTAATCAGTATGCAACTAGGAACGCTGGCAATTTAGGGGATTCTCACCTTTCCCTGCGCCTCTTCAAGTACCTCATGAGGGCACGAGTTCCAAAATAAATTGCAACGCCGATGGCGACGCCGCCGAGCACGATTGCTACTGGAGGAACCACCATGCCACCCATGGCGATGCTTTGAGCTGCAGCAAACGAGGAGCCAGTGGCGACACTTCCAATGCTAGCCTGTATGCTAGCCGCCAGGGTTCCTATTCCGGGAAGGGATTTTAATAAGGAAATGCAATTTAAGAGGCATAAGGCTGGCCACGTACCGGCTACAGGTCCAATAGAAGAGAACCCAACTAGTCCTAGAACGGGAGCAGCGAGTAGGGCGGTAGCTGCTGCACCCAGGCCGGTGCCGGCAATACCGGCGGCGACTGGGACAACGACCTCTGGTTTGATCCTGGATTGCGTGGTCATGTCTAACATGTTACACGGCGATGAGTAGGTTCACAGGAAGGACACGAAAGCACCTTACTAATCATGGTAAAAACGATTCAAAAGCAAGAGCTAGTGGTTTGCACAAGTGGGACAGATATACCAGGATTGAGGTCGGGGTTAAAGAAGAGGCAGGTACGAAGTTTACCACATGGAAACCAGCACTTAACCGTGACTGCGCCTAGGATATTAAACTTACATGAGGCCTTCTCGATGCGCTCAAAAGCCTATGGCCAAAAATACTTAGGCGCGCAACCAGTCACGAAGACATACCATGGCGTACGGCCGGCTACTAATAGACTATGGCACAAGTGCTTCTCAACAACAATGTCCTTGAAGTGCGTTACTGGCTTGCGGCGCAAACATCTTCCAACGGGTGACCCGCGTTCTTCCCACCATCGCCATCGAGGTATACATCCCCTCGCCGATTTCCTTCGAACTTTGAGTTCAAACTATAACAAACGAGGTACGAGTTTAAAAGAGACTAAGTTCAAACATACTTATCCGGAAGATTGAAATCGAAGAAAAGAAAAAAACACTGGTACGCTGAACGATTCTTGAGTACTAGTGACACAACATATTTCTAGGTAATTGAATGGTGGAGTGAGCTCATGTTAGTTGAGGAAATTACAAGATAATTAGGTTATGACTCTCAGAGGACGCGACGAGCCGAATAAGGTCACGGGACCGTGAGGAGTTGGGTTCGCACCGCCCTCAGAACCGAACCACAAGGTCCACAACCCAACCACCACCATGTCTTGGAATTTGAAAGCCCTACGCCTCGCACAGAGCCGACTGTACTCCACCTCGGGCCTTTCTAGTTCTACCTCGTCTTCAGCTCTTTCTCATTCAAATTTACGCGCGCTTGACAATTGGATCGCTTCGCCAAAGCAGCTGATTCTGAACGACTCGTTTTGCATG
This sequence comes from Mycena venus, assembly GCA_014462655.1. NCBI lineage: Eukaryota > Fungi > Basidiomycota > Agaricomycetes > Agaricales > Mycenaceae > Glaucomycena > Glaucomycena venus. The sequence goes on along the minus strand of JACAZI010000007.1, from coordinate 6,570,554 downwards.
GAACGTGTATCTGACCTTTACATTACTCTTCCGACCCGCGATGGAACGAGAAGCCCGTACAAGGCGCCCGAAATATCCGCCCCACTAGGATACGGGTCCCATCTCGCCTTTTTCCATCCCAGAACTCCAGAGAGTCAATTACGCCCAGATGGAACCGACGCCGATTTTTGCCCTCCATCGCCGTTCACGCGGCGTATGTGGGCCGGAGGGAGTATGACATGGGATCCGCAGAACCCGTTGCGCATCGGTGAAAGCGCAGTGTCCACCTCGACCATAGATTCCGTCGAAAAGAAGGGATTTGGCAGCCAGAGCCCTATGGTTTTTGTGAACCAAAAAATTGAGGTTACTCAGGAGGGCACAACTGCGCCTTCGGTTGTGGAAAAAAGGACGCACGTTTACATTGCAGAGTCGGTGTCTGTTAAGAAAACTCCTCGACATGGCAAGCCGATTTCTACGACCCTTTGTTCTGTAGATCTGACTGTCTATCAGTCAAGAACATTCCTTCAGTCGCTGATTTCACATTTACATTTACGCCGTCGATAACCACTCTTTTCCGGTTTTCCGCCCTCACGTTCAATGGGCACCACATCCATCTTGACAAGGACTATGCGCAATCGAAGGAAGGTTATCCGGGTCGGTTACTGTTACCTTCATGCATCTGCCTTTAATTTTGAACGCCATTCAGAGAGACTCGTGCATGGGCCCTTGACGGCACTTATGCTTCTTGAAACCACCATACTTCAGAAACCCGAGGCCAGAATCGCTCATTTTGAGTATAGGGCCAGAAATCCAATAATCGTCGACCGGCCGATGACCATCGCAGGCGTTTGGAACGACAAGTACAACGCCTTCCTCTGGGTCGAAAATGACGAGCATGTGGTAGGAATAACTGGTGACATTCGGCTTGTGTCTAAGTAATCAGAATTTCCCACCGAATCGTGTAATATTTAGGAATCCGCAGACGCAGGGCCAGCAGCCTAATCGGGATGCAATTGATCTAACTGGACAGCCACAGCTGTCAAACCCTGGTTCCGGGCTTGGCCGCGTCCAAGTCCAGTTTCAATGTTCAACCAAATCTTGACCCAAGCGCTTGCGCCTCTTTTTCAAACCTACATTTCGTTCTCGTATTCTGTCGATGCGCTGGCAGTCACCTGCACGCTGAGGGCCGCCGGTACCGTCGTCCCGAACTCCCGCCGCCGAGCGGACCACATGAGCAATAACCGCTATATAAATTGATTCGCGGTGTAGCCAATGAACAAAATGGCGGCCCCGCGTTTCTTAATTCTTGTTGCCGTCGCCGCCTGTGCATCCGCGGCGTCATTCTCTAAATATGCTGCGTGCCAGAGCACATCGAAGCCTAAGCTTCCTCCAACGCTGTTCTGTCCGCAAGGTGACTCTCATTCCAGATCCTAACGCTCTCTTCTAGGATTGAGGCTGCGTTTTAGGAACAAAATACGTGTCCCAGACGGACCCCAATGCTCATTTTAGCAGCGTGCAAGCCGCTGTCGCGTCATTGCCCAACGATACTTCCCCTGGCTTCATTCTCATTGCAGCAGGGACCTACCAGGAAGCGGTAAATGTATCAAGGAAGGGTCCAACAACATTACTGGGACAGACAGACCATCCCGCATCTTGTAAGTCGCGCTGAATCATATTGTAATCCAAATACTCAAGAAAAATTTGGTACCCAGATGCGCAAAATCTCGTCACGATATTCAACACGACATTCATAAATCAAACAACGCAGAACGCTAGTATCCAAGACAATGCGGATTCTGCTGTGCTTACGGTGGCGCCCAATAAATATGCTGCTTGGACGGGAGCAGGATACTACGGAGGAACTCCAGTCCCAATACCGGATGTGCGTGCAAGATGTTTTCTTTCGTCCTTCCGGCCTTTTTTCACTGGAGCTTCTAGGATTTTGGATGCACCGACTTTAAGGCGTACAATATAAACTTTGAAAATCGGGCTAACAATGGCGGTGTTGGTCCTGCGCTGGCGATCGGCATTGGGTTCGCGAATGCCTCTTTTTATGCCTCCACATTTCGCGGGATGCAAGATACCATGTTTATCGGGAAAAATGGGAGCGCCGTCTTCCGGAAGAGTCAAGTCCTGGGTTCCGTGTCTGTGCCTCTTCTCTCTCATTGATAATTAACTAATACGTGCCGTCTAATTTAGAGACTACATCTATGGGTTTGGCACTGCGTATTTCGACCAGAGTTTAATTGGATCTCGAGGCGCTGGGTGGTAAGAGACGTCTTGTTCTAATTTATGCCCTTCTGATGAGTTATCAGTACAACAGCATGGAAAGGCACCCCGAACTACACCAATACATACGGCGCATATTTCTCTCATTCCTCCATCGTCCGCTCGCCAGACGCCAATCCAGCGCTTGATCTCACCGGCCAGCAAACCCTCGGGCGACCGTGGAACAACGCCAGTGTCGTTGTGTATATGGATGTGCGTCGCAATTGCGTCTCCAATCGCACAGTTCGGTCACTGATCTACCCCAGTCGTTCATGGACTCCTCGATTAACCCGGCAGGATTCCAAATCTGGTCTCCGACGGATCCCCGGAACGAAACGATATATTACGCCGAGGAGGGATCGCACGGTAAGCATTCAGCGTTCAGCTATTCTTTTTTTTCGTTCCATTTATAAATACAGGGCCGGGGTTCAACGCATCGGCGCGCGTTTCGTTCGACCATCTTCTCACCGCGAAGCAGGCGCGCCAAAATTTCACAGTGGAGAAGATATTCGGTGGGCTGCCGAAGTGGGTTGATTGGGAGTTCTGAGTGCAGCGACAGTCCGCAGCCTGCGTGCAAAACTACAGTGTGAAACTCATAATAAATTAATGCGGCGATGTGTTGCGTTGTTCTACACTATGTACAGACATGCAGCGTGGTATCAAGAAAGTCAAAGGGTTTCGATAGCTCTCCTTACCTCCTCCGCTCGCAATTCAAACATCGCGAGCTGTCGCTCACCGTCCCGCTTGAACCGCTCGTACTCGATCCCCATCTGATACCGAATCCACTCCTCCACGGTCATCTCCTGCTCGGCTTCGCTCAAAGATTCCATGTTGACGAAAGGATCTGTTGCGAGCGGCGGGATGAACGCGAATCCTTCTGGGCTCGTCTGCGCAGCGTGACTCCACTGGACCGACTCCTCCGCAACAGTGGACGAAGAGGTCAGCGCAGGCGTGCGCGGAGGAGTGGCAGGTAATGGATTCGGTTCCAGCTGGATCGACTCTTCAACTTCCGCCATCTCGACGTCGTCATCCACATAGTCTAACACCTGATTCTCAGCGGCGTGTGACGGGGGGGGACGTTTGTTTCTTCAGGACCTTGACAGCAGGCTTCTTCTCCTTCACCTGCGTCTTCCCCTTCCCTTTGACCTTCGCAGGCGTTTTCGACGCCTTGGGCTCATCGTCGTCGGTGGAAATATCAACGACGGGCAGCCCATCCCCTATCTCCTCGCCACTGCTGTCTTCTTCCTGGTCATCGGATTGCAACGTGTCCTTCAGGGCTTTGGACGCACGCGGCTGAACCTGCGACGCGGACCGCGGTTTCTGTGCTTGAAGAGGCGCATTAGATTTTGGCTTCCCCGACGTCGAGACTGGGATGTCAACTGCCTGCAAGGAAGAAGGGCCGGCAGCGTGAGACACAGGCTTGGACTTGGCCCCCTGTCGAGGAAGAGAAGTTTCTTTGACAGGCTCAGACTGCTCGTACTCAGGGAGGCGGATGTACGTCCATATCCAACGCCTCGGGGCTGGGATCGCGCTTGGTTTTCGTCCTTGCTTTTGCCGCAGTGCTTGTACTACGGGATACCGGCGGTGCCGTCGATGTGGATCGTGTTGAAGCCTTTCTAGTCCGCGACGGCGGCGGAGCCGCAGGCTCGGTGGGTGGCTCCTCCTCCTCCAGAGCCTCCTCTGCCGGCACCGCCGGCTCAAACTTTGGAAGGACGGACTTCGAAGTCGACCGCGAAGACGGCTTGCGTCCTCTGTGCGCTTTGGATTCCTCGTCAACCCCGTCCACCTTCGAAGACGGTTTCGACCGGGAAGCCTTCTCAGTGTGTGCTGGTGGCTGAGACGAAGGCGGCGGCAGGTACTGCTCCATCTCCATCTCCATCTCAGCTCCATCTCACCAACCTCCTGCGATTCATTGTCCGATGGCGGCGGCTTTGCCTTTGCGCGCGAAGGAGGCTTCTTGGCTTCGGTGTCCTCTACAACTGAAGGTTTGGATTTGGTGCGGGATGGTTTACGAACAACAGGATCGACGACGTCGGATTGCACTTTCGAAGACGGCCGCTGTGTCTCAGTTGCATCTGTCGCCGCCTGCTTCTTTTTCTGCTCCTTCCGCGACACCACAGCTGGTTCACCCACGTCCGTCTCTTGGGTTTTCCCTTTCACCCGGGACACCGACTTAGTCCTCGAACGAGCAGGGGGAGGAGCGGGTTCGTCAACATCCGTCTCTACGGCTTTCCCTTTCGGCTTCGATACCGACTTGGTCCGCGAACGAGCAGGCGGCGGCGGGGCGGGCTCGTCCACCTCCAACTCCAACCTCATCCCCCCGTCTCCGGCGTCTTCCCTTTCGGTCGGGACGCCGCTGACTTGGTCCGCGACCGAGCGGGAGGTGGTGGCGGAAGGGGGGCAACAAACCACCCATCGTCAGATGAGGCGTCATCGGGAGGCGGCTGTTGGGGTTTAGACTGCGAGCGGGAGGGTGGCCTTTTCGTCTCCTCCCTTCTCTTCCACATCAGCCGCCTTCGGCTTCGGCTTGGATCGCGACGGCTTTCGCGAAACAACTTCACCACCATCTACATCTGGCCCAACCTCGACCGAGCGTGCCTTCGATTGAGAACGAGACGGCTTCCGCGTAGGATCTTCGTCGGTCCGTTCTTCCGGGGCTTTTTGATCTGGACCTGGACACCTTTCGCGGCACCTGCGGCTCAACCTGAGGTACGCCGTCGTCATCGTCGTCGAAAAGATTGGCAGCTTCGGGAACGGAAGCAGGCCTTGAGACGGATTTGGATCGTGATCGAGCTGCCGTCGTCGGTCGCCTTTTACGAGTCGCAGGTACAGGCGAGGCAGCTCTCTCATCGTCCTCGGAGACTTTAGGACGCGCAACTGACTTGGACCGGCCGCGTTTCTGTGGAGGTGGAGTGACCTCCTCATCTTCAGAGAGCGACATGTCCTGGTTCCTCAGGTTTGCCTTCGAAAGACTGCGCGTGACGGTGCGCGGGGTTTTGGCGGTAGAAGTCGATGCGGTCTTGCGGGGGGTCTTGGCGCTGGTCTTGGCCACGGACACAGGGAAGGCCACGGGTGTGTCATCGTCAGAGCCGTCGTATGTCTTTGTAGGCATTAATACGTCTGTATGCGTTAGTGGCTTGGCTTTGGTGCCGCGCTTTACGGTCTTGGACTGTTTCGCGGGAGCTGAAGGGAAGGCGAGGGCAAGGAATGGGCAGGGGTCCTCCGGGTTGTTTCGATCCCGATGATGTTGCCTGCAAATGGATCAGGACCTGAATTTTATGACATGCCAGGGCATACATTGGGTCGTCATCCTCATCCCAATTTCCGAGTGCGATATGACAATACAGACAGGCGCCGGTGTCGTCATCGGCTTCAGCTGGAAGGAATACGAAGCCAGCATGCGCCATCTGGAAAATGTGTGTCAGGGAACATTTGCAACGACATAACAAGGCACACCTTTTTCGAAGAGGCCATATGCTTCTTATTTTTGTCATGTTTCCATCCATGAGCAGTAAAGGTCTCCAGCCTGGCCTTCTCCATGGCCTTGGAGGTCGGTAAGCGTGACTTGTCGGGGAAAACAAACCTAAAACGCGTCATAGTCAACCAATCGACATAACCATTTCTACACAACTAACCTGCCATACGAATCGGCGTCGCGCCTGAGTCCACATCGCAAGTTGGCCCATGCGCACACGTTTGCGCACTTGTCAAAGTGTATGTCGAAAGGATCGTCGTCCTCTGCCCACTCTGTGACCTGCTTGTTGCACATAAAGCAGGTTACATTGTCGGGGTCATCAGGACTTGGGTCAAAATAGAACCCAGCCTCTGCGAGGGTGTCGGGGGTGGCCTTCCAGGTCTTTGGATGCGGCCATTTCAGTGCCTTGCCGCGTTTCTGCTTCACGAACGAGTTGAGGCGATTTGCGTGCACTTCCATCGTTGCGCGCGAATCGTAATCTGTGAGAGTATCTGGGGTGGGCTCCAAGTCCTCGGCGGCCACTTGGATGCCTTGTCGCGTTTCTGCCTCACAAACGAGTTGAGGCGATTTTGGTTGAGCAAGACGCGACCCGTAACAGGAGTCACGCTAAACAACAAGCAGAGACAAATACACCCCTAATTGGGATAATCCACGCCGACACCAATATGGCCACAGCTGCGCATTTTGTTCAGAGCCCTTATGGCAGAAATCGTCGTGCGCAGGCTCCTCAATCCGACTGGTGCTTTTGTTTTCATCGCGTCATTCGTGTCTCACTGATTTCTTAGAGGATGAGATTGAACAGGCCGCAGCTGTCCTGAATAAAGCCTTCCTCAACCGTTTGTCGCCCATGGCCATTTGGCCTCGAAAACACCACTAATTCATTGCAGCCCCGGATCCGTTTTTCCATTCTCTGACGGGGGGGAAACCGCGACCTCGATATTTTGGTCCACCGCGCACATGTACGAGCAGGGGCCCTCGAGGGCGAAGTCTGGGTCGCTGGTTTTAGGCCCACAGACATATGCGCAGTCGCCGTGTGGTTTGGACCTGGCACAGATATTCTGGAAACGTAACCGTTGCGAACTCCGTCTCAGGACTGGCTCTGAATCACGATCGAACTTACAGCGAGGAACAACGAGCAGTTGCCAGGTGGGGCGAGTTCGTGTCGAAACTTACGCCGGAACAGAAGAAATGGCGGTCAGAATATGTCCGTTCACTTTGGTCCCAGATGAGAGCGAAATTTACCACGTTCCGCTAGTTCATTCCACGTTACTACGACGCGATGGCGTCCTGTATCGGCGAGGGCACAAGCATCAAGTCCTGGCACCTCGACCTGCTCGGCACCGACCCCGAACATCAGCGAAAAGGTCTTTCTAGTGCTCTCATACGCGCCGTGGAATCCAAGGTACTGTTTCTCACGTTGATGATTTTGTCTCACACTGTCGCAGGCTAAAGCGGAAGGCACAATGATGGTTCTGGAAACGACTAACGACCCAAATGTATATCCGAGTGGTTTTCGCTATGTTTTCCTGTTGATCGTATGTTCACAGGTCGCATATTACCAGAAGCTTGGTTTTGTCGTGCGCGGTGCCGTCAGCATTGTTGGGTCCGGTGGAGAGATCACGTTGACATCTCTGTCGAAGGCATGAGCGATATCAGCAGCGGTAGAATATTACTAGCGATTCCACTTGTGGTACGGGGAGGGCTGTGAACTATGGGGCTTTCGCGCTCCCCTCGTCCAGTGATTGAAAAAAAAAACCAATGTCTGCCACCTGAAGGCATGAGCAGCATGGCTTAGGAAAGCATGAAAAGGTAGAAAAGTGCGACGCGTTGTTGACGTGTTGTTTGGCCTCCACATTGCCGTGACCGAATCTAAATCGGGAAATCCGATTTACTTCGAGTCTTCAACGTCGCGGAGTCAGAAGGACTCCTGGCTTTAAACTGTCAAGCGGGGGCTTCTGGCTGAATTAGCGGGTGAACTTTTCTCTCCCTCTTTCCTTCCCCCACCTTGAAGTTCCCATGAGCTGGACGGCTTCAGTTGTTACGAGCGCGACCACAGACACAGAACCCTCGCTTATTATCTCGTTCGACAATGCCAAGTACATCTTCAATCTTGCAGAAAACTCCAACAGAGCTTTCACGCAGAAGAAGGCCCACCGGAAGAGCACTCGCGCTTTTTTTTCTGACTCAGGTTGGAGCCCAGCGCGCTGGGGGCCTTGCTGGTGGGCAATCTTCATTTCGGTCTTGATTTTCGTGCATTGATATCTTTCAGGCATGCTGATGTCCTCAGCTGACCAGATGCTCAACACTCTGGACGTTGTTGGTCCTCCGGGACTCGCTCACCAGATCGCTTCTATGCGATCTTATATCTACCGGTGCGCTGCCTTGGTTCCGTTATATTCCAAGACAAACCGTTGACTACAGAGACTCGATGAGTGTCAATGTCAACGAAGCCTCCTTGTCTCCCGATTTCACTCCGTCTCCTCCTTGTACATACCAAGACAAGAATATCACCGTCTACACCATTCCCGTGTTGGACTTCTCCGTCGAAATGCCAGCAACCATGGCTGTCGAACCTTCTGAAGCACCGTCTACCGAATATATCACTGAGGCCGGATCCACGAAGCGAAAGCGCGACCCCGGCCCTTCACTGAAAGAATTGATGGACACCGATGGTTTTTCCGCTGAAAAATTAGAGGGTGAATTGGCGCAAGAATGGCGAAAGCTCATGATCAGTACCATGTTCCCTGCGTCCACGAAACGGAATTGTAAGGGCAATTCGCCGAACAAACGTCAGAAGACTACGAATAGCCTGGGCGGAGGTCGAAGCCCCGAGTCCTCCAAGAATGTACTGTCTTCCATCTCTCTTATGCGACTGCTTGACCTCGTCTTCTAGTTTGATATGTATAACAGACCGAGGATCCCAGCCGGTTATCACCACCAACTACCCGAGTTTACTCGACCATGGCCGGCTAGTGCTCCCCCAACTTTGGCATATGTAGTCGTTGGCCCATCCGTTCGGGGCAAATTCGACGTCGAAAAGTCTATTGAACTGGGTGTCCCGAAGAACATGCGCTCGCGCCTAACCAAAAGGTGAAAGCATTACCGTTACCGTAAAAAGAGGGCGACCAAACCGTCCAGAAGGTCGTGCAGCCTCAGGACTGTATTGGACCGTCTGAGATTCCGGCAGTCAGTCCTCGCTTGCCTCTATTCACCGTCCCTAAGCACCGACGTTCGCCCAGGTTTTGATAGTTTTGGACGTCCCATCTCCAGCTTACATCCCTTCTCTTGTCTCTTCGTTCGAGCAATCCCCCTTTTATGCTAAATTCCGTTCCACCCGCCCGGAAGATCTCGCCGAGTTTGTCGTTCGAACAGTCTTTCACTTGTGCGGAGAAGGCGTTCTCGAGGATCCCGCGGTATATTCAGTTCATGAACAGATTTCCGCCCACGGCCCATGTATGAGTTTCTCCCTTCATGTTCTTCTTCGCAACGCTGAACGGGACTGAAAGCACATTATATCTTCCCCTCAATACGGCAGCGATCCGGTCACTTTCACCACGGCTGCCTTCAACCAGCTAAGGCTTCATCAATTGGACGCAGACATGTTCCCCATACCACATTACACTCTTGGGACGAACAAAGAGCTTGCCAGTAAGATTGCGATTACTTTATCCTTGCTTGCCCCCCTTACCGATCTTGTCGTTGAAGCGATCCCCGACCTTCCCGCCAACTGTTTTGTCATGGAGCCGAGCCTTCGTATGAGTGTCCGTCCGGCCGGTGCCCCCGAAACGGGCCGCCTTCCAGCAGAGAGAAAGGATTTCTTCCACCCAGCACATACCAACCTCGACTCTCCAGAACTGCTCCTTCTTTCCCCCTCTATCTTGCAGAAATTCGCGGACATTCGGTCGAAGGTGGACGAACTGGCGCAGGCGAAAACACAAATCTCCAAAGGCGCTGAAGTTGTTGTTCTACCTCTCGGAACGGCTAGTGCCGTCCCAACGTCATCTCGTAATGGTATGCCATTCATCTTGCTGGTCCCTGCTGTTAGATCTGAGCTTTTTGCAGTGTCCTCTACTCTTGTCAGGATTCCGTTTCGGGGATCTATCCTTCTTGATGCGGGCGAAGGTACTTATGGCCAGCTCGCGCGACACTTCGGTCCGGGCGTGGGGGACGTCCTGCGGGATTTGCGCTGTATTTTCGTCAGCCATATCCACGGCGACCACCACACGGGTGTTGCGAGAATACTCGCGAAGCGGCGGCAGGTTTGTTCCTACACTTCTTTCCTCCCCGATTTCCTGAATAAAAATCGATTGCAGCTCGACCCCCCCGCGACGCAGCCGCTGTACTTGGTCTCGATCCATAAGCTTCATCTGTACCTCAGGGAACTCGCCGAGATCGAGGATCTTGGGCTCGACGACCCGTCTGGGAGCGGGGTCGTCACTGTCATCAGCGATGCCTTACACATCAAGCAGTCCGGCGATTATGTCTACCACGGCATGTGGAGGATCGAAGGAGCGGAGCCATGGACCGACTATCAGCGGTATTTTCACTTCTTGCTTTTTAGCTTTTATTCGTTTCAATCTAAATGCATCCGCTAGATCCTCGGCGGCCGGCATGCGTCTCTGTATTGCGCTGGGCCTGCAGAGTTTCAACACCATCGACGTATTCCATCAAGTGAAGTGCTATGGGGTTTCTATACGGCACCAAGATGGGTGGAGTATTGTGTAGATTTTCCCGGGCTCTCGCGGCTCTTCCGACGGCTCATTCTCTCATAGTTTCTCGGCGGATACGCTTCCGACGCAGAGCCTTGTCCGTGGAGGACAAGGTGCGACGCTCCTCATTCACGAGGCGACGATGGGAGACGATGAAGAGACTATGGCCCGCGCCAAGTCCCATAGCACCATCGGGCAGGCCATCGAAATGGGCCGAAAGTACGTCAACTATTTTCGTTTGAAGATGGCTCTCTCACCACAAAATTCACACCAGGATGAACGCCGAGAACGTCCTGCTAACGCACTTCTCCGCTCGGTATCCGCGCATGCCGCCCTCGGTGGGAATCGCTCGTCCAACGGGCGACGCTGGTGGAGCGCGGGATCCGGTCGTCGCGCTCGCTTTTGACCATGCGAATCTGACGCTCGGGAGCATGTGGAAGCTGAATATGTATCTTCCTGCGATCCAGCAGACATTTGCGGATACGTCTGATGAAGAGGACGAGGAGGAGAGAAAGGCTGCCCTCGCCGCCGTACCATAATCTACCTGCATTATCATTATCTTGAATCCTCATCTACTAACATGTAGCTGCCCATCTATTTTGACTTGATCTTGTATCCGTAGTTGAATAGCCAAATCATTTGTGAATACTTGCATCGTATGCTCTATTGCGAACGACATTCAAGGTTTCGTCAGGGCTGTTATGGTAGTGTCCCAGAGGCAGACGGTATTCAGAACCGGCGTAAACCTTCGTGAACTCAGGATACTGTCAGATAAGAATATCCTGAGGCACGAAGGTTGTAGGAATTATCTACTCTGCCTCTGGGAGACTATGTCATGGTACAATCTCCATATGCTTGTGTTTACCTTTCACAGACTGCGAAGTTTTGTTCGACCCGAAGGCCTAGTAGTAGGTTCGTCTCAGCTTTCTATGGTCTCCCGGGCGTGATATTTGAAAACAGCCCGTTCAGAATAGCCAAGTAGTAAACCCCAGTTCAGATAGTTGACGTTGACTGTTGCTGGCAAACACCGAGTCGAGATGCCGCATATGCCCAACTAGTACTATCCCTATGAAACCTATGAAACAATCCCGTGGAGATACATTCCAGCGCGGTTCCGTTTTGAACGGTTTGATGATATATTCGAACACGCCGCTGAATTTACTGTTCGCGGAGCCTCGCCGTTGGAGCAAAGCATTTATCCGGAAAATGAGGGAATTATTTAATTAAAATAATTATTCAAAAAAGTTTCTTCCAACTACTTTGTCTCAACTCATCGACCGCGCCCGACTCTACTCGTAATTAAAAAAAAAAAGAAACTGGCCTCATTGGCAGGGTACTTGATAGCTCACAGGCTCCATCTCGACAGACATCATGATCACCTCCGCGATCTTCTAAGTTCTGTTTCCTTCTATGATTGGTCCGCACGTTGGATGCGATACTTATACCACGGCGTCTGTGGAACTGATCCCCATCCTTTCCCCCCACCCCAAGCTGCGGCGCCATGGACTCCGGAACCGATGAAGATTCATTCCTACGGGCGCAGGTTTGGGGATTGTTCCTCCAAAGCCTCACCTTCGGAGTGTACTTGGTCACCTGCGGCTTCTGCTATCCAGTTTTTTTCCAGACCACATCGCGGGCCAGGGGATTCTCTGAGATAAACTGGCCAATGCTCACCATCTTTTTCATTTTTCTTGCAAAGACGACATCCTCCGTTGCTGTTCACGTCCACCTCAATCTGCAGAGTATCGTTATCCAAGACCATTCGGCCGCTATAAGCCAGTTTAAGGATGGTTCAAGCATTAATGAATCCAAGGTACTCCCTACTTAGTGTCTACGTTGATATGCGCGCCAATGTACGCTGCACAGTACATCACCGTCCTGGTACAAACTGTTATGGCCAGCGCTTTCTTTGTGCGCAAGTCTCTTTTCATGTCGTCTTTTTTGCTTCACCGGTTGACAGATATACCGCTGTTGGCTTGTCCGCTCTCGGTCCTGGCTCACTGTGGCTTTGCCAGTCGTACTTTGGTTCGGCGCGGTGGCCCTCATGGGTATCGTCATCCACATCTACACTACCCGCGATATCATGGGGATATTTGGAATGTCGCCGTCTAAAGTTTTCGGTGCTTGCTTTTGGGCTGTCATAATTGCGGTCAACATCATCACCACTGGTATGCGCAGCGTGTTGTCCAAAAGACCGTCTCTCATGCTCGTGTAGGTCAGATCGGATATCGCGTCTGTCGGACAGATCATGTCATGAACCGCTTCAATATGCAAACCGACTCGGACGACAGCATGTCGCCGACGATAAAGCAGAAGCCTAGCGTATCCATTTTCACCGGAAACCCCCGCAACACCATTAAGCACGCAATCTGCGTAGCAATCCAATCCGGCCTGATCAATACCACAATGACAGTGGTCGTGTTTTTCCTGTTTGTTACCAATAGCGTCGCCGTTTACACTGCCATCGACGTCGTACGTACCCACACGTCTATATGTGTCTGTAGCTCACCGTTCACGCTTCCCCGTTAGCTGGTGCAAATGATAGGCATCTCCTTCAATCTTATCATTATACAAAACCGTCCCCGACCCCAGACATCCTCCCAACTCGACCTAAACAACAGCGTCCCCCTTCAGTTCACCTCATCCAATATGAGCGTCCCTGGGAGTGCGATTGAGTTTGCGTATCCGAAATACTTTACGCCTCGCCGCAAAACCCGGCCAACCAGCGGGCTTGCGAAGGAGGAGGTCATCAGCCAAAGCTCGCTGTCACCAGACACTGCGGGAATACCACAGAACCACTCACAGCAGTCGATCCAGTAGCAGTTTTCAGCTCAGTCAATGTATTGTATCTATATGATGATCTCCCGCAGTGTCGATGGGCAGATCGTCCATCTGTGCATCTGTGTTATTTTGTTGGAGTCCATTACAAACCCACATGCTGTGTATTGAGGTCAAGTAGCGATGGACAAGTGGAAATAGAATAAGATTTATGCAAGTACTTTACCGCTGCTTAAGAGGTTCGGCCCATCGGCCGATGAGCCTTAATAGATCGGACCGGCTTGCCGGTCCGCACATAAGACACTCTTTCTTCACGTCGCGTCGCGCCTAGATTTCGACCTGGGGTTTCTTTCACCTTCACCACTGGCCTCATTGCAGAGGTACTGCACGCTCCGGGGTCGGGCATTCACTCATTACTCCGCCGGTTCACGCCGTTGGTACTCTGATGCTACGATCTCTTCAAAGAAAAAAACAAGAGACAAACGATGGAAGGGGGCCGTGATCACAGGTAATACCGCTGACACAAACCCGACCATTGCACTTCATTCTGAGCACCATAATGGGGTCTATATCTTCAATGCTGGCGAAAATACTCGGAGGGCGTTTACCGCTGCACCACACCTGAACGAGAACAAGACACATCTCAATTTTTTTATTACACAGACGAGTCTGAAACGTGTTGCAGGACTGGGTGGTATATAAATCTTTATTCCTCTTTAATGTGGATTTCACGATTCTGCTAGGCATGATCAGCGACCCGCAAAGAGTATTTGAGACACTGAATGTTGTTGGGCCTCCCGGGATATCTCATTACATGGCTTCCATGCGATTTCATCTGTTCAGGTATGCTTTTCCTAGTGCATGATTGTTTTGCAAACATCCTTTGAGTAGAGATTCAGTGCAGGCGGACGTCAAGGAAACAAAAATGGTACCAAATCTGACCAGGAATCCGACGCCCTGTTTCCAGGATGACAATATCACTGTGTATGGCATCCCGATACTGCCTATGAATGGATTGGCAGTCCCCGACCAGTCAGAGGGAACCTCTACGAAGAAAGACATTGCGTGGAGGGACCGCGTAATCATTTTGCGCCGGCTTGGTATCATGTTTCCTGAGAAGAGACAGACGCATTGGCCTCTCGATCATCCTTTCAACAACCCAGACCACTCTTTCAATCAACAGCTACCATCATTATATCCACCCGACTCGCTTCCTACCATGGCTTACGTTGCAGTATTGCACCCATTCGACTTGAAATCACTAGGAGAGAGAGAAGCCTTAACTTATGGAGACAATACGACCCCACCTCTAAATCTAACCGTTCGTTTCTCCCTCCTTTCTTCCCGGTGATTTCTGATTTAATGGACAGGTTGTGATAATTCTTGATGTTCCTTCGCCTTCTTACGTCGCCTCCCTCCTCGACAGCTTCACCCGCTCCCCGCTCTATCGTGATGGCCAGTCCCAAAGCCCAAAGTATACCATTCACTCTATCTTTCACCTGTGTGGCGATGGCGTCTTGGACGACGCGCGATATGTCGAATTCATGAATAACTTTCCCCGTGGCACCAATGTAAGTATTGCTCATCTCAACTTCGCACCACCTCTCAATCCTCGTTCTCGCAGCATATAATTTCGTCGCCCGAGCACGACCGCGATCTTGTGACATTTGAAAACGTCCACCAATCGACGATGAATCGACTTGATCCTGTCGTGTTTCCAGGGCCAAAATTCTCTCCAGAGCCGAAAAAAGGGTGGAGTGGTATGTTGTTAAGTATACCGCCCTTTGCTCAAAAATGAACCGTCGCCAGAAATCTCGGGGCTTCCTGCCAACTCCTTCCCGCTGGAGCCTGGTTTAGCGCTTCATATTCGACCTTCCTTGCGTCCTGCGGTATTTTTCCCACCACCGGTGAAGGATCCCACTGTCACGCAGTTCGACCTCTCTCCCTCAGCCTTGAAAGAATTCGAAAAAGTACAAGAGGAAGCCCGCACAACGGACTGGGGCTACCAGCGTATGCTCTTGAGACGGTCAAAGGAGGGCAGAGACAGCTCCAAGTACGGAAGACTCCGAGGACGTATCATGTCAATATAGTCACTCTCGGAACGTCTGGGACTGGGCCGGGTGTGTACAGGAACGGTAAGTTGATCTCGTTCATCTTCCTGGAACCTATCTTAACGCTGGACTAGTCCCGTCGACTCTCATCCGAATTCCCGAAAGAGGATCGATCTTGCTGGATTGCGGCGAAGGGACGTGGGGCCAGCTCGTGCGCCAGTTTGGAGCGGACGGTGCAGGCGACGTCTTACGGGATTTAAGATGCATTTCTATCAGTAGTATGCACATTGATCGTCATGGTGGGCTGGCCACGCTCTTGGCCAAGCGACAGCAGGTGCGTCGGCCTGCGATTTATTAAAACCCTTGCTTACTCCTAGTAGCTGGACCGTCCCGCCCCGCACAGCCTTTACCTGGTGGCCAACCACAACATCCACCTGTATCTCAGGGAGGTCTCCGACATCGAGAATCTTGGGATAGTCGATGAGCCGTCGGGAAACGGGGTCATCTCGGTCGTGAGCGAAGTGATATACAGCGCTATGAACGGACTCGGCTTGCCGAATTACGGAGGGTGGGCGGACCCCGCGCGGTAAGGATGCAGTAGCGTACTCCTCGTTTCGAGAATTTTTCTCACTCAATTGCGGATACATAGATCGTGGGCGGCGAGACAGGAGCTTTGCCGCGAACTCGGGCTGCTCACCTTTGAGACTCTAATGGCCGAGCAGCGCAAGTTCCGTGGGGTTGTGGACCGCAAGGTCGATGGTGTTGTTTTCCGCCACAAAGATGGCTGGAGCGTCCTGTACGTGCTTAATTCTCCTCGATCCCCAGTTGACCGACTGAGTTTCACTCACAGGTATGCAGGGAAGAACGTGCCGGATAAAGCGCTCTTGCGCGCTGGCAAAGACGTTACAGTTCTCATCCACGACGGCAATACGGACGACGGAGCACGGGTCATGGAGATGGAGGGCGTCCTTAAAGCTGTGGAACTTGCTGAAAAGTATGCTACAAATTTCGATTCCGTCATTCTTTCAGGTTACTCATGAATGTCTGTCTTGGCTAGGATGAAAGCAGACCATCTGCTCTTCACTCATCTTTCTGGAAGAAGACCCTATCCAAATTACCCAATAGTGGTGCGGAAGCGGAAGCCAACGGACAAACCGCTCGTTTCGTATGCTTTCGACCAGGCCAATGTGTCGATCGGGACGCTGTGGAAGCTGAACCGGTACTTTCCTGTCTTGCAGCACACCTTGCGGGAGCATCGACAGAAGATGGCGAAAAAAAGGTTGAGGAGGCTCAGAAACGGCGCGACGCTGCAGAAGCCCGGGAGACCAAGGTTACGAATGTTGAGGGGACTTGATGCACTTTCCGCACGTTCCTTGACCTTGCCGTCGTTTCGCTATCTGGGTACCAGTCTGCGCCCTTTCGGCCCGTTATTCTCATGCCCCGAGCTCCGCAGGTCCAGCGCATCATCTCGTGGAAACCTTTGTGCGCCGCTCACCAATCTGGCCCCCCAATCTGCGCCCATCTCCGAGTCCGGCCGCAAACGGTCCAGTTAGTCTACTATACGAATGTTTCCTTCCTCGTTTCCCGGCGCCGTTCGTCGTTGTACTGACGAGAACCGCTTGGGATAGGGTTTTCGTGGAGGGCGTTCGGCGTCCACTCACCGAACCATTCCTCATATTTCAAAAACTCGTCGATTTTACGACCTACGAAAGTATGTATCTATGTATCTGGTACAAATCATGCTGCCCTTCTCCCTCGCGTGTGTGCAACCTGGAACGTCGCGATACAAAATCTACAACTGACCGTGCACCGCCGAGGCATCCCACGTCCAAGTCATTGGTTACACGCGGCGGCGATATTCGTAAGATACCACTGGCTGTTGGAAACCCTTTGCCGATTTTATATTCAGCTTCTTGTGCAAGGAACCGAGTTGCAATTGAACGTGGAAAGAAGGCCCAGGCCCGCGATTCCAGGGATGTAAAAGTCATTTTTCTTATATTTGCCTTTGGTGTTTTTTCCCCGATTTTTTTCGGATTAAGGCTGAATACATATCGTCCGTATTCAAGGTGTAGAGACAAGGTCTTGGCCAAGGTGAAATCTTGAGATATGATAAGTTGAGATAAGTTGGTGCCGGCAGGCACGGAAGCCAAGCCCGGCCAGCTCTGGCCTGACAGTGATGTGGCATCATGTACGAAACTTCGCTGACGCGCTTTGACCTTGGCTTCCACTGTACTACTCGGACGGGCTCGCGCCTTTGCCCCAATGGCTCGACCATCTATCTTTGCATATACTCTAATATCTTTTCTCGTTTCTATAGACTTTGCCCGGGGACATGAGCACCACGACGAATTGTCCGAGGCAGAGCAAAACCTCCCGACAGATTCAATTCTATGGATCCATATGTTCCTCCAAGCCGCGGTCTGGGGAATCCTCTTTCCGATAGGAATGGCGCTCGGCATTTCGTGCGTGAACTTGGGTATCATCCTATAGCGTTTCCTCAACGAAATTTGCAGCCGGAGTCGATGGCACGTCCCGCTGCAGGTACGCAAGACTTCTAGCTCAATCTAGGCCCTAAATCGACTCCACTTTCAGAGTGTTGGATTCGTGTTGACCGCTGGTGGGTATATCCTTGGCCACTCTCATGGAGGACGCCAGTTCTTGCCTTCCGCACACGGCGTTTTCGCGTCTGTGCTCTTCGTCCCGATCGCCGCCCAACTTGTGCTCGGTGTGTACCTCAAGCTGCACATCCATGAAGCCTCGATACGCCCGTGGGCCGTTCGACTGCACGGTGTCGTAGGCAAGGCGTACCCCGTCTTCGGCTGGACTCAGATGCTCTTTGGCGCGATTGCGTACCGTGGATACTGCCGTGGCGACGACCTGGGGCAGTGTCTTGCGCACTACATCATGGGTTCGGGATTCATTGCGTACGGTGTTATCATGGCGATCATGCTTCTCGTCGGCGAAGCATGGGTGCGCCGGAGCGGACGCAGTCCAGAGTGGTGGGACTCATGGGTTATCATGCTTTGGGGCATTGTCAATACGTTCACGGAGGTGCAGTTCCCGGTCTGAATCTGTATTCAATACCGCTGACTAGGAAATACAAAAGCACCGAGGCAATACATGGTCCGTCAAAGACATGCAACACACGTTAGTGCCTTTCCTGTTAAACTCATAGTGCCGAGCTCACAACGCGTGCAGTATTTTGGGCGTACTATGTTTGTTTCCTCGGTCCCCGTGTTTTTACTATTTCACTTAACATCGATAGGGTGGGCTGGCGGCTTGCTCGGGATATTCCTCGCCCGTAACAACAAGGTGATCATTTTTCCAATCGACCATATTTTTGTGAATCTAAGCTATCGTGCAGCGCAATGTAGTTCCTGCAATAATGTGGGATTGCCAGCTTGTCCTGCCACTCCTCACGTCTCACCAATACCCGCAGCTTAATTTTAACCGGCTGGGCGATGTCTGAGCATGCCCAACATCTCATGATCTCCACCAAGGTATGCGTCCAAAGATTCCACATTTGTCATCGCCTCTGACCCACAGTAGGTTCATGCCATGTTTGGCTACACTGTCATGCTCGCCGGCGTCACCCGAATCATGGAAGTGTGTTTCTTTTCTGGATCCACCAAAGCAGCAGATGCGGTGGACGACGACAACACCAGCGACCACACGCTGGCGGAGCCGAGCCCGCGGTACCCGCCTACTTCTCGGTACGTCTCCCCGGATGCGATTGCAGATACTGGCAAGATCGACGCCGCCAAGGCGTTCCGCCATCTCCCCGCTTTCGTGCGTTTCTCATTTTCTATCGTGATTTTTTTTTTGCCGAGTTGACGGTCTATTCAGCTACTCGTCTCCTCTGGGTATGATACATCCTTTGTACAAGGCATCCCTGAACTTACATTATCGCAGCGTGCTCTTCATGTCCGGGACCGACGAGGAGTTGGACTTTGTGCATGACAACGAGATGGACCACGTCACGTACATCCTCATCATGTTCAGGTGCTACCTCCCTCTTCCTCTTTGTTTTTACTTTCCGTTCTCGCTAAACTTGGTTGTCTTCGTGCAGCATCGCATTCCTCCTGTACGCGCTCATCGTGTATGTGATACACCTGTATGCGACGACGGGGCGCAACGCGCCGGCAAAGGAAGACAGGAACAGCATCCCGATGACGACCCCGCGCAATAAGTGGTATTCGCGCGTGCCGAACGCGGAGGGCCCCGGGGGGCCGCTGCATGTGGTCGGGGAGGACGATGAAGAAGATTAGACCTGGAGCCGGTTAAATGATTTATTTTGCTGTAATTCACCTGTTTTCTCTCCTTGCAATTTCTACTGTTGTGCCACATCGATGACTGTCCGTGTTTGGAACCATGAACAACACCACCTCGTTGACTTAACTGTGTCCTGCCCGTGCTAGGCTGACAAACACCGCCCGGCGCCTGTTAGATGTCCGTCTTGCCGCATGCGCGTCGGTATGTTCTTACCACCGCAAGGAAACACGTTGCCCGCCGCCGCGACGCGTATCCCTCCAGCCCGAGATATGCCCGAGGGTAATTGGGCAGGGCCCCGATCATTGCTTCCCAGGGAGTATATAAACGCGTCATTCAGCTTCGACGTCCTCCAATTCCATCTCAATCATGTCTATTCAGAAAACTGCGCTCATCCTCGGATCGACCGGTCAGGTTGGCACTCTGTCTCTTCTATTTGCGTCCTCAGGAAATTCAAGGAAACGCGTAGGTCGGCGGTGCTCTCCTCAAAGAGCTCCTTGCCTCGCCGCACTTTACCCGCATCGGCGAGTTTGGACGCCGGAACACCCCGCTCGACACACCTCTCAACCGGCAAAGAGAAACTCGAGCAGAAGGTGATCGACTTTGAGAAACTCGAGGCGGCGGGGTTGAGCGAGGGCAAGTGGGACGTCGTGTTCATTACGCTTGGGACGACCGCGAAGGCTGCTGGGAGCTCAGAGGCGTTTGAGCGCATCGACAGAGAGTATGTCATCAACGCTGCACGGGCTGCGAAGAGTGAGGACCACTCGCAGCGTTTGATATACGTATCTAGTGCAGGAGCGGATCCCAAGTCGCACTTTCTCTACCCGAGGTCAGGATATATCACCACCATTTTATTGAAAATCGAACTAAGCGCTAACGCCGCATCCGCAGGAGTAAAGGCCTGACAGAAGAGGGTCTCGCAAGCCTGGGTTACGAAGACACGATTGTATTCAGACCTGGCCTTCTGGCAGGCACGAACAGGCCCGAGCTCAGAGTAGGAGAGAAAGTCGCCGAGTCCGTGCTCAATGAAACAATATTTATGTGCGGTCCATGAGACTGATTTCTGCGGCAGGGCTGTTACGAGCTTTGGCTCACTCTTCACCTCGAGTCTACAGATAAAGGTAAAGCAGACAGTGACTTTTTCCTTCTCGATGCTGAATGCATTTTAGATCGGCACACTTGCCAAGAGTCTGATCAAGGTCGGGGAACTTGGGTCTGCAGGGCTGCCTCCAGACGCAAAGGCGACGCAAGGAGGGAAGGACGGGGCCCGTTTCACCCTCATAGGCAACTCCGGAGCCCTCGCCCTCGCGAAATAAGGTGAATTTGTTAAAGGAAGCTGATTTTTTGTAACTTACGAGAATAGATCTGAATTGGGTAGGGTATCGATTATGAAGTGTACAAGTACAATATCTAATACAGCGCCCCCGCAGGGGGCATTCATTTACTGGCTACAGACATAAGATACACTGCGTACTATAGAAGAGAAGGCGAAATTCGAACTGCATAGCACATGCATAGCGTAGAAGCGTATAGTAAACTGCATTGAGATAATCATGTTCCCGCTGTAGCATTTCGCCCAGGCTTCGAGCGCTGGACGACGCCGGGGAAAGGTAAGGAGTAACGTTTCGTGAGCGACTTGAGCCGCTGGAAAGAGCCCATCTTTACATGCCCGCCGCGGTCCCGCATCATAGACTCGACGCGTTCGGCGGGCGTCTTTGGCGTGTCCTGCAGCAGCCAAATGGACGGGATGGCCTGGGTGACGGGCTCTGGTTGAAGATCAGTTGTTAGCTGCATTGATGAGGAAACAGATATCAGTCGAACTCACCCTCGTTCGCAAACGGATGCTGGTGGTCAAGCGAGAACTGCGACCGCCGTGGTGCAACGAGCTCCGCCTCAGCCGCGCTCCGGCTCGGCATAACCGTGATATCGTCCTGCGTCCCATGGAAATTCGCCACGACCGGTGAGCGTGCCACGACCTCAATATCGTCAATACTCGTCCGCCGCGGCGAAACCACCAAACCCGCGATTGTCTCCGTCTCTGCCTCCTCCGGGTCGTCCGAGTCCGACGGCGCAAAGTCGAGGAACGACTCGATCGTTGAGCTGCGGCGGTCTGGCGTCCCGGGACTGATACGCGTCGGACTGGTGGGAAGGGGGAGCGCGGGGACGGGGACGGGCGGCGGGTGCGAGCCTTTGCGCGTCTGCGTCTTGATGTTAGGCATCCGGAGGCTGCTCATCGACGTGCGTTGGGAGCGACGTCGCGCGGCGGAGACGCTGCTTACGCGGCTCGCGTCGCCCGCCCGCTGGCTGCGAGCCGTACGCGCACTTTTGCCACTCCGCGTACTGCGTACACTACGCGTGCTTCGAACACTCCGGGTGCTCCGCGCGCTGCGGGATGCTTGCGGTGTCTGCGGTGTCTGCAGTCTCTGTATTGGCGGTCTGCGGGCTAGGGTCGTAGGCAGACGATGGACTCGTGGGTGTCGCTCCGATGACCAGGTGCTCGAGCGTAGGTGTTTGAAGACTTTCCACGGCTGACGGACTCGTTGGCGTTCCGAGAAGGAAATCCAGCTCTGACGGAGTTGGGGTTGGTAGTTTCGTTAACGTGGGCGAAGGTGGCGTCGTAGCTTGCGTTTCCTCGGTCCCCGTCATGGTCGTGGTCGTGGTTGTCGCCTGCGACTGTTCCGAATGCATGCGCGAGATAGCATCCAGATTGAGGAAATCCTCCACTGGCCGCAACGAGGCACCCGAGGGCGACTTGCGATGGCTCAATGAGATGACCGAGGCGACCTGCGAGGAGGCGGAGGGGGACTTGCGGTGATTCAAGGAGATGACTTCCGCTCTCTCGATCACCGCGTCGCCCAAATCCAGAGTTGCCTCGCCTAAGTTCTCCTCTTCATCGGAGGTCGCGTCGGCATCCAGTTCGTCCATTTCGCGGGCTAGCTTTTCTGCTTGCTGCCATGCGTCGTTTAATTCGGCCTCGAGCGTGGAAATCTTGGCGCGTGCCGCGAGCAGCTCCGATGTTCGCCGACCGTAGCTGCTGTTCAGCTGGTCATGAAAAAAGCAGCGATCAGCCAAAGTGCGGAACGGAAACAGCGTATCTCACCTTGCGCAGCGCGATGGCAAGTGCACTCGCCCAATGCTGGTCTACCAGATGGTTAATCTGGCCAACTTGATCGACGATTTGGAGCAGATCTCTGGAAGGGAATGGTTCGTTATTTTATATGCGGGAAGGTGTTCAATATCTCACTCGAGCAGCTGGTCACATTCTGCTGTCGCCTGGGACAGCTGGCTAGTGAGCTTCGCGACGAGCGCCGCGCCCTCCCTATCGTTGTAACCCGAGAAAGAGTGAAGTGCCTGCAGGAGCATCGTGCGGCGGTGGACCGTGAAGCGGTACTTCGACTGCGTCATGGCTTTGACCATGTTCAGCCGCTCGAGCTCTGCAGGCAGAGTCTGTTCCAAATTTTCGACTGAGAGCACGCGAATGAAGGACTCGCGCGAGGAACCGCGTATTGCGCGGCTGACGAGTTCCTGCGGCACGTTTAACGCAAATTACATACCGCCAAAATAGATGCCAACCTGCAACTCCTTGGAATTGAATGTCCCTGAGATTGGAGATTCAGGAAGATGGTAGAAAAAATTATATGTACGCACAAAGCGCGGCCTCTAACGGGAGACCTTTCCACTTCACTGGGACTGAGTCGAATTTAACTTGAAGCGGGGGAGTTAGCCCGGCGACCTTGGGCACAGATACGACGTTCAACGGTTCTTCTGGGGCCTCTGCGACGTCCGGAAGTGTCGGGGGACTCAGTGGAGGAGGAGGTGACGAGAGATTGGGTTCCGGGGCTGGTGGAGATTCGTATTCGCGCTCGGTAATAGCAGAGAGGTTTTTGGAGTCAGTTGGCTCCGCCGACGGTCCACTGTATCGTGGAGACGGTCCTTGGCTGCTGGTAGATATTGTAGATTCCCTAGATAATTGTGACCCAACACTTGTGTCTGGTGTGAATATGGACGGCGATAGAGTCGAGTTGCGCGACAGATTTCTCGTTCGTGGGCCCATTGGAGCTGTTTGCGGGTCTTCCGCCGCGTACAGAGGGCCTGCGGGAGGGGCTGAGAGAGTCCCTTACGTTCATTGCGAGTACAAAATTGGCGCTCGTCGACGATTTTGAGTTGGACGCGTCGATGTCAAAGGAGAAGCACAACAAGAGCAGAATCCTTCAACCGGGGTCTCACGGACGGAAATACAATCAACGCGCTTGAGGCCATCATGATCTCAATCGACCGCCGGGCAATTGCCGCCCCGCCCGGAATTTCGGTGCCTGAGCGCTGAAGCCTTATGAAACTGTGAAGGTCACTTGGCAGGAGTCCTGTCCAAACTCTGCAATATTTCATTGTAAAGATAAGAATACAGTATTAATATTATTCGTGGCGCGATATGTAAAGTCCAATTAGTCCATGTGGGTCGTATGCGTGTCAGCGTTTTTTGGGCGGTCAGTAAAAGTCATCCATCGTCAACGTCGTCCGAGAAAGGGTACGCCGTTCTTCAAACGCCAATAGGGATGCGGAACGTGTCCAGCGGGTCTACTTTCGCCTCGATCGACTGGAGACGAGCAAGATGTGAGCCGTAGTAGAGGGCCGAGGCATTGGTGAGCCTATCATCAGCATAATTCAAGTATGCACCGTAAGCCCAGTTCGCGGGGCTGTTCGAGACAATGCTCGCCGCCATCCCATCCATGAATGTGAACCCATCCGCGGGGTAGGGCGGCGCGGAGTTCGAGGAGGAAGCATAAAGCTGAATAGTGAACAACGTGTCTCTTTTCGCGAATGCAGTCGAGTCGAGTGGGACCGCATTGATCGCAGAGTTGCTGCCGCCATAAAGTTCAACTTCGACGAACCACGCCGTGTCCGACGAGAATCCTTGGTTGGCCATGTACGTGACGAACGCCGTGATGGCGGCGGTCGACATCGGCGACCCAGAAGGCGTCATGATCGACTTGGTGTAGAAGGTGTCCGGATTCTCTGCCGCAGTGCTAGTGTTCAGCGGCTGGCCAGCGAGAACGGACACGCTGTTGATGTAGTTTCCGGGGGAGATCGTCGACCGCGACGGGGCGGGGAGGGTCTTCAGGTACGGCGCTAAAGTGGAATTGAGCAATTGAGCGTCACCATACCAAGCACCTGTCCATCCGACGGTAACGTGCGACTTGGAAGGGCCAGCGGAGAACACGAGCTCGGCACCGAACTCGGGAGGGATGTTGGATGCGGCGAACGTCTGGAAGGACGCGATGGCGTTGGAGGCAGTTGTAATGTCCATGCTGTCCCAGCTATACTGGAAGACAATGGCCGAAGCTGGTGCAGGGAATGTCTGAACCTCAATAGAGGTGACGATACCAAACGAGGGAGACGCTCCACGGATTGCCTGAAAGATACAAATTAACACTCAAAATGAAAGTAGCACTCTGTTAATGCTCACCCAAAAGAGGTCCGTATTAGCTGTTGACGAAGCGGTGACGATGGTGCCGTTTGCGAGGACCACAGTTGCGGACTTGATCACGTCGAGCGTTAAACCCCACGCGCGACTCGTGAAGCCAAATCCACCTAAATCGCGTCAATTACCGAGTTGGAAGACATTCAATTTACGTCAAGCTCACCGTATCCGGAATGGCCACCAATGCCGACATAACTGCACGTCCCATGGGGAATCGCGCGCCCAGCGGCATTGAGAGCAAGCGCTACATCTCCCAGCCGGTTTCCCGTCTCGATCAGAGCGGTGTTATTTGACGAGCGCACAGTTATCGCTTTCATTTTGCTCAAATCGATAACCAACGCCCCGTTATTCCCGCCGAGACCATTAGCAATATAGGAATGCTATAAATTAACAGTACGTCAGTGCGGCGGCGCGGTGGTAATCCGATGGACGTACGCCTCCGCTGCGGGCGACAACTTGCATGTTCTGCGCCGTGCCGGCGAGGACGGCCTCAGCAACTTGTTGGGCACTGGTAGGGAAACGCAATGGCGGCAGGGGAGATTGTGAACCTTCTGTTGTCTAGATTTCGGGTTAAAAATCAACATCCCGCCGTTTAGTCGCCACACTCACAAGCTAGGGCGGCAGAAGAGTAACCTGAGTCTCCGGGGGAAAAACGCGGTGATCCCATTTGCAGTCAGGTTTTGGTGCAGGCCAGTAGGGGGAATCGACGTCGACGTCGTTTGCGACCACTGCTGATTGGGTCCACCGGTGCAAGTCCAAATTTGAACCTACATGGTCAGGGCAGTATTTGAGGAAACAATGCTTCGAGGAAGAGAAGATACGCACAAGGTTACCGTTCGCCACGCTCCCGTCCGTAAGATCCAAGCAGCTCGATTGCCCACTCCACTGGATTGTACTCCCTGAAACCGTCCACTTCTGGTTTGGTCCACCAGAGCAAGTCCATATTTGCATCTTATTGCCGTTGGTTGCAACACCATTGGTGACATCCAAACACTTGGTGCCGAAGATTTGCAAAGGTCGACCCAGAGATGGTCCAGCTCTGCGCAGTGGTACCCCCAGAGACACAGTCCTCAATCTCGACAGCCGCGCCGTCAGCATTGGATGCAGCGGTGAGGCATTTCGCGGAGTTCGCATTGGGGTGGATGAACGTGGCGGCGGCGCCGCCCAGCAAAACTGAGGATACGGTAAGGAACGAAAATGAAATGAGCATCTTGAGGGGGGAGAGTCTGAGACTCGAAGCGGATGAAAAAATGAGACGCGGGTCCCCTTTATATAGCAGCTAGCCGCCGGAGTAGGCTAGCCGCAGATGTGTAACATTTACATATAGTCCAGTCGGGTCGGGATTTCCGGGTGTTTCAAGGGCGTGTGGAGAGTTGCTAGCATTCGCCAAGCCGTCGCTCGGTTGGTCGTAACCAGGTAAAGCGCCTCTCATCACAGCTGAAATTCAACCACTACGAAACCAAGAATTGCTCTACTTTCGCGTCTGTTGGCGAGATACGAGTGGATGGGATGCCTGAGTCTTCGCAAGAAGCGGTCAATGGTTGCCGATATGAGAGGAGGCCGACGTCAGATCCGCACTGCCCGTCCGTCGGAGGGTTTTGAAGAGTATGCACAACTGTGATTGACATCTGGAATGAATTGATTCAATGAAAGAGGCTCATCCATGGGCCATGGCGAGTGCAGAAGCCGGAAGGTGTTCGCCAACGTTCGACATTGCAGTGCGAACCAAGGTGTGAAGCACGTGCAAAGGCGGCTCCGTTCCAGTTCCGCGTACGATCAGAATAGTTGTAGATAGACCGCGCCTTTGAACGCGCCTCATGCTCAGAACAAGGGCTTTTAAAATCATTGTTCGTGACTTTCATTTTTCCTGTCGGTATACAAAGGGCTTTTACACCCAGAAATATTTCCCTTTCGATACATCCACCTAACAGCTCATTCGCACCCCGTCGTACGGGCCTTGAACAAGACGATGAAAATTGCACCGAGTACGTGATAGTCAAAACTCACCAGCGTGGTCGCCCGTTTTGCCCTCAAAGATGTTCCCAACGTCTCCTGGAAGAAAAAATTAGCCTCCGTCGGTTGACCACACCAAAAAAAGTGTACTACGCACCTGTCGTGCATAGATTGCTCGTGTTATCCTCCCCTGCGAAAGAGATACATGGTCAATGACGAGATAATATTAGTGTCGGGCGTCAAATTACCTGGGCAAGAATCCCAAGCACCCGAGTCCTACAAGCGATGTCAGTTCAAACGATACGGAATCAAGGTAAAAAGCACTGACTTGGATATGTACCTCACCCGTCGGGTGATGGAATCCAAGGAACCTCCCTGTGAAAAATGAGACCGAAATCGCGGTTCAGAGTGAGGACCAAGAACCTGGAAGAATGGGGACGACATCCTCCCTGCGACATGATAAGACTGGAGTATTCGGAAACAGTAAGGAGTTACGAACTTGTTATTGATATGGGTCACCGTGTTTCCGATGCTTGCATGGTCTGCAAACGCCTGGTTTCCTACCTAGAGCTGTTCAGTCAAAATATTATCATCATCGTTTTTGGAAGGACAACGCACCCGAGGCAGGCCATAAACAATGGTTTGGAAGGTCACTCCAGTGATGTGGAGGGGAAGATATACGGAGTCGATGAGCGCGAGGGCAGCGCCTGTCGTGGTTGGAAATCACTTTCATGCCTATTGTAACGAAATCTATTTAGAGGCCCACCTAGACTGTGGCCGACCATAGTCACTTTCTTGACGCCGAACTTCGATAATGCACTCTTTACAGCTGCAAGAATCTGTGGCGCGGTCCTACGAATCTCACATGAGTCCATGATAACAAATTATGTGGTGAGAAACCACGTACTTGGCCTGCTCATTTCTAAATCCGCTGTGCACTTCGATTGAAGAGCTCACGCCAGGGAATAACGTCGGGTCCAGGCTCCCCAGGAAAAAATCGGCGTCCGTGACGAGAGGAAGGCTAATGGATGCACATATTACGACCTGCGGGAGTCGCATAAATGAGCTGTCAACTTACATCTTGGAAGAATCCGTCCCCTGGTGCGACACGATTACGGTGCCGAGAGTTTGGTCGACCCCCACGAACCAGAACTGTGTACCGTCTCCATCACCGCCGGAAGCTACGGGATGGAAAGCAGGATTGGCCCCAGCACAATTGACTGAGATGATTGATTTAAATAAATTTGAATGCTGGTGCGACTAAACGAAAATGACCTCCGCAATTCCATGCCAAAGTCGACGCGGGTGAGCAATACCCGGCCGCTGCATAGAACGAGTATGGTTTGAACACGCTGATCTGGGCCGAGGTCAGAGACGTTATGGCCTGACGCGCGCTCAGGGAAGGAGCCGCAATAGCAAGCGAAGCAAGGGCGAGGAGAACCGCAGCAAGGCGCGCCATTTCAGGGACTGGTTGGCGGGATTCCACAGGGCACTGAAATGGAATATTGCAGCCTTCTTATACATGCATTTTGGAGACCCATGGAGACTGATAAACATGAGAGACAGAAGCCTTGAAGGTCCTCATTGACTGTTGATGAACTACAGCGACCGAGACATCCACACGGCATGATTTTAGATGAACATGGTCGCGTATGAGGTGGTACAGATCAACGAAAGGTCACGAGAAGCTTGCATTTTGGTCGCCGCCAGTGCATTGCCGCGCGAGACAGCCCGGTCGTCGCAGAACAGTGAGCACACATGGGACTTGATAAGGCAAGGACAAACGGATAGCCATCGCATTGGGCATGCAATATTCGGTCATATCAACTGCTGTACTGCCAAAGCGCCAGAGAATGACAGATTGTAGTGGACCTCGGGCTAATGAGAGCTGTCATTTTGGTACATTTATCTTCGAGGTTCTCACCAATCATCTGGGCTGGATCGGAATAATTCGCACGGCGTTTTATGTGTAGGAGGCGTTCTGGCTTTTAAAAATCATTGTTCGTGACCGTCATTGTTCCTGTGGGTATACAATTTTTTTGGTACCAAAAAGGCCTTTACACCCATAAATATTTTCAACTCAGACTAACAGCCCATCTCCACCCCGTCGTACGGACCTTGACGAGAAGCTTGAGAATTCTATTGGGTACAATACGGCAAATCAAAACTCACCATCGTGGTCGCTCTCGTTGCCCTCAAGGATATTCGGGACGTCTCCTGGAAAAAGAATCAGCCTCCGTCGGTCGACCACACCAAAAAATTGTGCTTGCAACACACCTGTCGAGCATAGGTCGCTCTCATTGTCCTGCCCTACGAGAGAGTAAAAAGCATGGTCAATGACGGAATGAATGGAGGTGCAGCATTCGGGCGTCAAATTACCTGGGCAGGAATCCCAAGCACCCGAGTCCTGCGAGGGATGTCAGTTCAAACGATACGCAATCAAGATAAAAAGTACCAACTTCGATATGTACCTCACCCGTTGGGTGGTGGAACCCAAGGAACATTCCTGTGAAAATTGAGACCAGAATCACGGTTCAGAGGGAGGGCCACGAACCTGGAAGAATGGGGACGATATCCTCCCTGCGACATGATAAGGACTGAAGTATTCAGAAACAGCAAGGAGTTACGAACTTGTTGTTGATGTGGGTCACCGTGTTCCCGACGCTTGCGAGGTTTGCAAATGCTTGATTTCCGACCTAGAGAAATTGATTTCAGATACATCTCATCATCGCTTTTGGAAGG
This sequence comes from Mycena venus, assembly GCA_014462655.1. Lineage (NCBI taxonomy): Eukaryota > Fungi > Basidiomycota > Agaricomycetes > Agaricales > Mycenaceae > Glaucomycena > Glaucomycena venus. Next base: position 6,540,851 of record JACAZI010000007.1, on the reverse strand, counting down.
ACAACACACCCGAGGCAGACCATAAACAATGGTTTGGAAGGTCACTCCGGTGATGTGGAGGGGAAGATATACGGAGTCGATGAGCGCGATGGCCCCGCCTGTGGAGGTTGGAAGTCAAAATTCAGAATTACTGCAACGAAATGCATGAAGAGGCCCACCTAGACTGTGGCCAACCATAGTCACTTTCTTGACATCAAACTGGGATAATGCCGTCTGCACGGCTGCAAGAATCTGCTGCGCGGTCCTACAAATCTCAGATAAGTCCACGACAACAAATTGCGTGGTAAGAAACCACGGACTTGGCCTGCTCGTTTGCAAACCCGCTGTGCGCTTCGACTGAAGAGCTCACGCCAGGGGAATAACGTCGGGTCCAGGCTCTCCAGGAAAAAGTTGGAGTCCGTGACGAGAGAAAGACTAATGGATGCACACATTACAACCTGCGGGAGTCGCATGAATGAGTTGTCAACTCACATCTCACTGGGATCCGTCCCCTGGTGCGACACGATTACGGTGCCGAGAGTTTGGTCGACCCCCACGAACCAGAACTGTGTAGCGTCTCCATCGCCGCCGGAAGCTACGGGATGGAAAGCAGGATTGGCCCCAGCACAATTGGCTGAGATAATTAATCTAAACTTGTGTGCTTATGCGAACAAATAAACGCAACTGACTTCCGCAATTCCATGCCAAAGTCGACGCCGGCGAGCAATACCCGGCCGCTGCATAGAACGAGTACGGTTTGAACGCGCTGATCTGGGCCGAGGTCAGAGACGTTATGGCCTGACGCGCACTCAGGGAAGGAGCCGCAGTAGCAAGCGAAGCAAGGGCGAGGAGAATCGCAGCAAAGCGCGCCATTTCAGGGACTGGTTGGCGGGATTCCACAGGTCTAAGTGGAATGTTGCAGCCTACTTATAAGTACGTATATTTTTAGAGACCCATGGAGACCCTAGAACATGAGACGGAAGCCTTGAAGGTCCTCATCGACTGTTCCAGTCATTCTCTGATGAACAACGAAGACCGAACGCTCCACACGGCCTGATTTTAGACGAACGTGGTCGCGTAGATGGCACGGATCAACGAAGGGTCACGAGAGACTTGTATTTTGTTCGCCGTCAGTACATGCCCCGGTCGTCGCAGAATAGTGAGCACATGGGGCTTGAGGAGGCAAGGACAAAAAGATAGCCAGCATCCACATATCAACTGATTCTTCTGTTGTACTGCCAGAGCGCCAGAAAATGACAGATTGCAGTGGACCTAATTAGAGCTGTTATTTTAGTACCTGTATCTTCGAAGTTCTCACCAGTCATCCGCTCGGCTGCTGAGGCGGGTAATTCGCTGGCATGCGGGTGACACCACATGATACTCGAAAGGTACGAATGATCTGGCCGATGACACGGAAGTATGCTAGTAAGTACTATCGTCGCAGTGACGTGTCGCCTTGGCTCAACTTGAATCAAGCAAAGATACCGCAGCAGGGGTGGAGGTGGCAGTTCATTACTGACAAGATTTATGCCAATGGTATTTCATGCGCGTTATATGTGGAGACTGGGTTTCGAAAGTAGCTACAGTTAGTCTTTCAGAGGCAGAGTAGACAATTCTTTCAACCTTCGTGCCTCAGGATTTGTCAGAACAGGTTCCTGAGCTCGCGAAGGTTTGCGCCGGTCCTGAATACCGTCTGCCTCTAAGAGACTAGCTACAGCCTGCAGTGGGATACTCCGCAAGCAGCATCGAAGTGTTACCCTCCCTTGAGTTTTTTGCGGTTTCTTTTTAGATTTCTTTGACATGGGAGCCCTTCGGCCATAGACATGAGTCTTATCACGGCACAAAAAAGCAGACGGGGAGCGTTAGGTGGTTGGAGGGTAGGTAGATAGGCAGTAAGCATTACATGGCATGGTGGCAGGAGACAACTCTGATTCGAGCCGCGGGTGTCGGGCCGGGTGGACTGTTCGGCCGTCACCTCCGATGGTGAAGGAACCTGAAGGAACCTCAATTGTCCGGTTCTCCTTCTCGCCATCGCGTCCCCGCGTAACGTTCTCTCGAGCATGGAACACAGTCGGCTGACCCCTCTGGTGTATTCCCAGATAGAATCCTTTTGTCCTCCAACATGACTTGACGTTACTTCTTGGCGTCTCCATCCCCTCAGCTGCCCCGAGTAGGCCCACGCGCAGAGTCGGAGGGCGTTAGAGGGATTCTTATGCCGAGGTACTTGAGCTGGCGGCGCGAAGCAGCGGGACAATCCACCGCCCTGGACTTGCGCAATGCGTGCTACTACCTTCTTGTCCCAGTCCATTCGCATTTTGTCTTTCTTTCTGCCCGCTGTCCTCGGTGGATTGCCTGGACTGCCCAACAAAATATATGGCGTAAATTTGGGATCCTGGTGCGATATTTTGCGGTCACGTCGCAGGCGTAACCAACGTATCCGCTGTCCAGGCTCGTCTTAGAGTCATGGATGTTGCCTCAAGGTGACCGTTTTCTGCATGAGATTAGACTCCTCCTCATCTCTCGAAGAATGGCTGGATATGGGCGGCCAGCAGTGCGACGACTGCTCTAGTTGTATTGCCACAGGTAGGTAGTGGGTATGTTCCGGCGCGGTCCCGTTAAAAAACAGTTGGTCCCGTGTTGCAGAATTGTAAATGAATTTCGTTTCGTCGTCCAATTGGAAGTGTTGCTTACAGTGATCAGCGCGTTCGCGCAAGCGTTTCCGAAGACAGTGGACGGGATCTTTGCCAAACATTGGTCAGATATTCTCGGACCTTCATTTCTTCGTTCTTAATCAATTTCTTAGGTCGTCCTGGTTCAACCAAGATGACGTCGATGCCTTGGTCGATGCTGGGATTAACACCGTTCGCATTCCCGTGAGTGACCACGACATATGTCAATTGCAACTTTCTCATACTGTGTAGCTTGGTTACTGGATTGTGGAACCTCTTGTGGACCGCAAAACCGAATTCTACCCGCGAGGCGGGCTTGCACAGCTGGTGAGAAGAAATTTATCTTTCCGGTATTTTTTTTGAAATGATTGTCTGCACACAGCGACGAGGATTACAGCAACTCCAGAATGCCGGGATTGTCGCTATCTTGGACCACCACGCCCTTCCAGGTCTGTGGTCCTTTCCTCGAGTCATTTGTGTCCTTTATTGAACGGTGTCCAAGGAGTCGCTGCGGTAAATCAGATGTTTGCCGGAAGGTTCGTTTTTTGTATCATTGATTGAGGACTGTCCTTACATAAATCTTGCCAGATGCACGACCGACGTTCAATTCTACGTAAACCGCATGCAGTTCGTTTTTACGGTCAGGAGCTCACAGATTGCACGCAGACTGACAAGAACTATCACCGCGCTTTGATTTGGACGTCCGTTATGACCGTTCTATCGCATGTGGATCCAGCATTTGCCAATGCAGTCGCCATCGAAGCAGTAAACGAACCCATCATGGACGCGACTCAGACTCCCGGTTATGGCGACTTCCAGAAGAATTTTGTCAGAGTCCTCCGAGCCACCGAATTCCTTCTGGGTGTCCCGACTCCCGGCTTCGGCGCTATGCCAGCTCCTGCGAACGGCAATTTCACGGCAATGCTTCCTAACGTCAAGCCGTCCACCATTTTTACCGCTGAAGTCATTTCTGTTTTGCAAGATACCGTTCCGATCCTTCTGCAGCTCGGAATCGTAGGATTGTCGCGTAGGAGGACCCAACTTGTCACGAAGTATGCTTTTCACTTGAACTTTTATGGCGATGATAGTTTTGAACTCTGGTTCCTAGTTTCATGGACATCAACTGGCAGTTCAACAATCCTGCCAATCCCGCCGACGCCGCAATTGGCCCTCAGGGATATGATAATCATTTGTACTACGTGTGAGTCTTGTGTTTGATTTTTAACCGTGTACTCTTAAATGGAACCAATCGTAAGGTTTGGGGTGAGAAGATCCTTGATCTTAGGTTGATTTGCTGTTAATCAGTGTCAGGGAGTCGCCGATCCGAACCCAACCGCATACCTCACCAGCATATGCAGTGAGTCTCTCCGTTCACTTCCCCGCCATCACTGAGCCTGTCGACACTTACTTAGATCTCCCTCGCGTTCAAAACGATGCGGTACTGGGTAACAGTCCGCTCTGGTTTGGAGGTACCTTCGTTTGCTCTTCTTCGCCCACCCGGCCCCATGCTCAAGCATTGACCCAGAATGGGGATTACCCGTCCAATTCAATACCACGGACGACTTCTTGACCAAGTGGGCTGATGCGCAGAAATTGGCGTACAGCAAAGGTGCTGGTTGGATTGTGCGTGGGCATTTTCTGGTTACTGTTCTCGCCGCTGCAGGCTCATAATGCATCAAAAAGTTCTGGAACTTCAAGGTTGAGATATCCGCTCTGGCTGGCGATCTCGCGCGCGAATGGTATGCGTGGCGATATTTTATAGGCCCTGCGCTAATATTGGCTGGCTCCGCAGGTCCTACCTCGAAGGTGTCCGCCGCGGGTTCCTCACCAAGGATCCGTCGAAGGTCCATGATCCCAATGTCTGTGATCCATTCGTCACCAAATAGAGAAAAAATCCTTGGGACTCGCCTCTGTCAATGGCTTGGGTGTTGGGAATAATCTCTTTGAGTACGATTGATGTATGACTTGCAATGACCATCACGAATTTTCAGCTGAGTCCTTCATGGCGATTGGCGAGACTGTGGGTGAATTGTCATGCGCGAAGGTCATCTTCAAAAACTTTGAATTAAATTCAACACCGCTTGCCAAATAAGGCAGGTGGTTCAATTTTACGGTTGCATCCGCTACGCTTGGCGTCACCGCCGCAGCGAGAATTCTGGAAAATCATGCAAGCGACTTCACTGCTTGCATTCTTCGCCGGCATTCAGCCTTCGTGTTCAATCTCTGTGGGCGTCGGAAATGATATAAGCGTCGGCGTTAACTCTTAAGCTTGTCGAGGGAAAAGAGCGAGCTGCATAACTCGTAGGCGGCAGGAACCAGGAACCTGCCAAGGAAGAGGAATGGACCAACGACTCGGCGATAATTATTATAAGATTGAATGGAATTCTGTAATAGGGCGAATACGCGGCGAACGCCTCAGTCATGGGTCGGCGATTGAGCGAGGTGAATTGAACCATACGTATGCTATAGTATGGGTGATTTTGCCCACAATGGGACGGAATGTAACGCATTCTAGCGCATTCTGGTCTATGCAATCGGTCAATTTTTTCAGTCGGAGCAAAGCTAAGCATGCGACTTTTTGAAGGGTTGCAGCGGGAGATCTGCGGCTGATCCGGCTGCGCGAGTTTCATGATTGACCGGCGATCACACATCTTCCTTTCCATCGTCAACGTTCTTTAACGTTCTTTAACGTGGCCTACTCGGCTCTCGACGGAACTTTAACCATAAAAAATTTAACGTAGGTGAACTCAACACTCAAAAGTACTAGCGCAGTGCAGTGCATTTAGGCTGAATGATGAATCGAAGCTTTTACAGCACAAAGGAGATTTTCCAAACTCCAGGCAGCAGAGCAGGAGGTGGTGCAAACTGGAGATTTCGACACTCCTGACGGGCGTCGTCTCGATTGTTGCTCTTCCGGCCAGGCAAAAGGTATGACTGCTAAGAACACTTGACTACGGCTTTAGTAAGTTAGGATGGCAAATTTTCATCCTTTCTCATCCTTCCGCACATTTTCCGCCAATCACAGGCGATCACTTCAATAAATCAGCTGCTGCTGCAATCTTCTTCGCTTCTTCGCTTCTTCGCTTCCTCGCAACCTCGGCCAATTTCTGAAACTCTCTGTTCCCGATTAGTTTGTGTGGGGTACTTAAAGGGAGGGTGGGAGAGGGCGATCATATTCTTCCTCAGATCTCGCACAATGCGTGCTGCAATTTTCTCCCCGACCATTCCTTTGTTGTCGTTCTTTCTCCCCGCCGTCCTTGGTGCTCTACCTGGACTCCCCGACAAAAATTTATGGTGTTAATTTGGGATCTTGGTGCGCCATAATTTTTATGGTCTCCCAATCGCGCGCGCGTTACTTACGTGTTGGCTGGTCGGAAGGCTCGTTCTAGAGTCATGGATGTTACCCCAGGAATGGCTGGACATGGGCGGCGAGCAATGCAGTGATTGCTCGACGTGTATTGCAACAGAATAGTAATTCAACTTTCTCTCACCGTATTTTGACCTTTGCCTCTTAATGCTCGTAGTGCCATGGCGAAGGCGTATCCGGACACTGTGGACAAGACCTTTGACAAGCATTGGTATGCTTTTGAAAAAGAAAAAAAAAAACTCACCTCTCATTTAATTGCCCAGGACGACTTGGTTCAACCAAGACGATGTCGATGCTCTGGTCGACGCTGGAATCAACACTGTTCGCATCCCTGTAGGTGGTTTTTGCTAAAGGTTGGTTGGATTTTTCTCATGTCAGCTAGCTTGGGTATTGGATTATCGAAGCCTTGGTTGACCGTTCTACCGAGTTCTATCCCCGAGGTGGACTTAACCAGCTGGTGAAAGATCCCACATTCAAATTCCATTTCAAGGGCTTATAGTCGCGCACAGCGTCGAGGATTGACGCAACTTCAAAAGGCGGGCATTGTTGCTATTCTTGACCACCATGCTCTCCCAGGTTGGCAATCCTTCTTTCTGGTTGTCTGGTAGTTTATCGAATATTTCTTTCAAAAGGGGTTGCCGCTGTTGGCCAGCAGTTCGCTGGAAAGTCCGTAGCCTCTTATTCTCAGAAGAAATCAGTATCGCTGACCCAATCGCCCTACTAGTTGCACAAGCGAGCCTAAATTCTATGTAAGTCGCGGACAGTTCGTTTAGGATGAGGAGCTCACACTGCACACAGACCGACTACAACTACCACCGTGCTTTGATTTGGACCTCTGTCATGACCGTTCTTTCGCACGTCGACCCAGCGTTTGCCAATGCTGTCGCCATTGAAGCCGTAAACGAGCCCATCATGGACTCATCTCAAACCCCTGGTTATGGCGACTTCCAGAAGAACTTCGTGAAGGTCATCCGCGCCACCGAGCACTTTTTGGGCGTCCCTACTCCTGGATTGGGCGAGGCCCCGGCACCTGCTGATGGCAACTTCACCGCGATGCTTCCAAACGCACCCTCTGGGCCTATTTTCACTGATGAGGTCCGCTCTGTCTTGAGAGATGCCTACCCGATCGTGATGCAGCTGGGAGTCAGAGGAATGTCCAAGAGAAACACTCAGCTCATCGCAAAGTACGTGTAGACCGTTGGTGTATGATGGCGCTCGAGTTGACTGTTCTTCAAAGCTTCATGGACGTCAACTGGCAATATAACAGCCCTCCCAATCCCGCCGACGCCGCAATTGGCCCGCAAGGCTACGACAATCATCTGTACTATGTGTGAGTATTTATCTTATTTTTTTTTTGCCGTGGAGGTTTTAAAATCGAATTTGTTATCAGGTTCGGAGTGAGCCGTTTCTCAATTTTTTTTTTTGCTTTGCTGATTCCGTGCAGGGAGTCGCGGATGCTAACCCAGACGCATACATGAGGAGCATTTGCAGTACGTTTGATGGGCTCTCTCTTTGGGGTTCTTTGAGACGATCCATTTTTAGATCTTGCCCGTGTCCAGAATGATGCTGCTCTGGGTAACAGCCCTCTCTGGTTCGGAGGTAAGATAGTCCGCCAGGCAATTAGATGTTGGTTCATTTTAATTTTCAGAGTGGGGATTGCCCGTGCAGTTCAACACCACGGACGCCTTCTTGAAGCAGTGGGCTGATGCTCAGAAGCTAGCTTACAGCCAGGGTGCTGGATGGATTGTGAGTTTCCTCTGCTGGCAATAATCCTTGCTGCAGGCTCATATTTTTTCCCCCGAAGTTCTGGAACTTCAAGGTTGAGAAATCCGCGCTCGCCGGCGATCTTGACCGCGAATGGTATGGATCAAAGCGCGCCGTCCTGGATCTCCTGCTAACCTCAGTTCCGCAGGTCTTACCTCGAGGGCGTCCGCAGTGGGTACCTCACCAAGGATCCGTCCCAGTACAATGATCCGAATGTTTGTGCGCCATACATGGCGTAGGCCTCCGCGTCCGCAACCGCGTAGAGGACCCTTTGGCTCTTTGCCTCTTTTACAAATTTCCGCTAGTGCTACGATACACAACCCGGACCACGTTCATTACCAGAATCACTCTCGTTCTCCCTTGTAGCTACGATATACTGTACTCGCAAATAATGGATCACGTTCATTCCCATTTTGGATGGATGCCGCTCCAGAAGAAGGGGGAGAGCAAATCGTGCTGCAGGCAAGAACGGAAGTTGAAGATCCTTAAACCAAAGCTCCGCGCGAGACAAGGGCCTGGACTCCAGCGACTGGCACATGTTCCTTGTTGTGGTTCGACGGCACATGGACCATTGGTGCCAAAGCGTGCATGAAGGGCTGAGGCAAAATTCTGACCTTAAAAACTTTAAAAGCATCCATGGGATCTTGAGAGTTGAATCATTCCAGTGCTCATTCACAATGCAGCTCGTTCAACTCGCGCTCGCTCTGTTCCTCGTCTTGCCAGGTTATTATTCCGCACCAGCACCTCGCACAGACCAAGGTATCACCGCCATACCCAATACCCAAGTCGCCTCGTATCGACCGTACACCTTCTTCGCTGGGACGGGTTACTGTCCAGCGAATTTTACTTTGACATGGACTTGCGGAGGTATGTTCAACACATTATCGAGTTTCAGTTGGCCTTCATTTCTTGGTGTTCTTCTTTTCCCAGCGAATTGTTTGGCCAATCCAGACTTTAAGCCCGTCGCGTCTGGCGGGGATGGAGAGTTTGTGCAATATTGTAAGCGGTACTACTCCGTACGAATTCCAGTCGATCTGAAAATTTCATGCGTCGCAGGGTTTGTTGGATATTCGCCATCCTTGAAGGTAGGGTTTTCAAAAATTCGCTCAAGGCTTTTTGTTTTTGAACCCGGCCGCAGAGGGTGATTGTGGCCCACGAAGGAACGCGCCTCGATGCCATGTACGTTCTTGTTGTATTTTTATTCTCAAGCGGCGGTGAAAAATAAAAATTTTTAAAAAAAATGCAGCGTGTCCATGCTCACAGACATATCGATCCTGCAACGGACGCTGGACTCTGCGCTTTTCCCTGGGATTGGGTCCGACGTCTTGGTCCACTGTGGGTTCGCAAACGAGCATGCCAAGTGAGATGATTTTTCTGTTCAGTTTACTGACGGTGGAGGAACTAATGTGTGGTGCTTTGGAAGAACCGCGATGCTGATCCTCGCTGCCGTCAAAACCACTCTGGATAGGTACAAGGCGACCCATGTTACGTTTGTTGGGCATTCGTTGGTGAGTTTGTTCGTCCAGATCTGGTTGAACGACGTTGGTTGAAATGGAATATTCCTAGGGTTCGATCCTTACATTTATTCTGGGGACGTACCAGTGGTCTTATTGATACCCAGGTGGTGCGCTGGCGCTTCTGGACTCGGTGTTTCTTCCCCTGCACCTCCCCTCATCAGTGAAATTCAACACGGTCGTCTTCGGCTTGCCGAGGGTGCGTTTTCATCATACGTAGTTTAAACAAATGAATAAATTGCTCGACTTACACACATACCTTCTCGCAGGTCGGGAATCGGGCGTTTGCAAACTACGTTGATGCACACACGTCCCTGACGCGTATAAATAATCAGTACGCACTCTACATTATTCTGGTTGAGATTTTTGGTTGAAATCCAAACAGGAAGGACATCATACCGATTGTTCCGAGTGGGTCGATGTGCTCTAAAACATTACCTCTATTTTTGACGGTTGTTTAGGTAGAGTACCGCTGCCATTGTTGGATTATCGCCATCCAGAGGGAGAGGTGCATATTCAGGTTCGTCGTCCTGTTCTTTTGGTGATTGGTTGGGCAATAAGTATTGATTGGCCGCTAGGCTTCGGGAGAGTGGGTATCGTGTCCGGGTCAGCATCCCCTTTGTATCCCTGCGAGATCTTTTGCTCACGTAGTGAACTTGAACTTACTACAGGGCAGGAGAACGAAAGTGAGCTGTGCACGGTTGGGGATGTTCCTAATGTCTTGTTTGGGTCCATTGCGGACCATGAAGGGCCGTATGACGGGGTGGATATTTCTTGCACGTATTTGACTGGCGGAATATGAGGAATTGGAAGAAAACAAACTTCGAACTTTTGAGGCGGAGTTTGAATTTGATCATCGCGTTTTGATTGACAGGTCGCGACTTTGTCTGTAACACTCATCTGATTAATTCTTTCTTTTTCTTGTGAAGCGAACCCATGTCGGGCACCTTGAACGTTTTCGTCGTGTCCCTTGACACGCAATCTGAGCGGCGGATTGATCCTCATATCACAGTGGAGCAGCTCAAGGTCGCATAAAATCCACTTCGTTGTTATCAAGTGAGAGCGCTGAGACTTGGTTTGGACTTCCAGAACAAACTCGAGCTCATCACCGGCGTTCCAGTCGCGAACCAGGCGATCTCGATTCTGACATCGCTTGAGGATCGCACCGTTGTTGCGACTTTGACTGACGATGCAAGGCCGTTGGGGTTCTATGGGTTGCGCGATTGGCATGTTCTCAAGGTAATTAGGCATCCCAAATGGGGTCTGAGTGAATGCAAGGTTTAATTTGTCTAGGTGGACGACACGAATCCGTCGATATCGTTGACGGGGCAATTGACCGACGTGACGCAAGTCGATAAATTCGAGCTCAGTGAAACAGAGTACGCAGCGCGCACGGGTAAGCAAGAGTGCTATTGCGTCCCGGGAAATTGCGTGCTAATAAATGGATGGTCCAGATACTGTACTGGCGTACAAACAGCGGAATAAAGTAGGACGATTCGCGCCGAAGGACGAGACGCCGAAGCCCGCGGTGGAGGTAAATATTGATGTCGGCTCGCGATGCGAGGTCGAGTCAGCCGAGCCCGGGCTGAGCAAGCGCGGAACCGTGCGCTTTGTGGGCCCGACAACGTTTGGGACGGGCGAGGGAATCTGGGTCGGCGTTGAATATGACGAACCAATGGGCAAGAACGATGGATCGTGAGTGTTCGCGTTTTTCATGATCGGGTGGCGATTTACGCGTCTCTGCAGGGTCAAGGGAGAACGATACTTTTCGTGCCGCCCGAATTACGGCGCGTTTGTGCGGCCGGACAAGGTCAAGGTTGGGGATTATCCGGTGGAAGAAATTGATTTGGACGAGGAAATGTAAAGGGGAAAATGCAGTTTGGATAGCGCTGTACGATAGTAGCATAGCATGGCATAACAAAACGTAGGGACTTTTGTAAGGACCGGGAGAAGGACCGCGAACTTCTTGGAAGGAACCGACACATTGAGAGCATGTGACCACATCCACAGCCACAGGGACGCGTCAGCTTTCTTTTTGCTCTTAACCTCCGTCTCCATCTCTTTCTCCGCAACCTTTCTTTCCTCTGAACCCTATCCTCAAGTTGACTGAAAAAAGTCAACCGCCATCTCAAGTAAAGCTCCTCCATCATGGCTGACCCAAGCGGTGCCCCGCCCCAACCTGGACCGAATGATATCTCCACTGCCATTTTGAGGCCGAAGAAATCGTAAGTCTTCACCTCGCGCCTGTTTTGCATATTGACTGGTTTTCAGGCCAAATCGGCTTTTGGTCGATGAGGCAGCGACCGACGACAACTCTGGTATGTGTATCATGTTTTGAGGAACAAAACCGACGCTGAGCTTCGTTCAAGTCGCGACGCTGAACCCCGCCACCATGGAGGTCCTCGGCCTCTTCCGTGGCGACACCATTATTGTGCGGTACGTATCTTGGCCTTCGCTCTGTCTATGCGTTTCTGACTGGCTGAGAACAGCGGGAAGAAACGGCGCGACACCGTCCTGATCTGCCTTTCTTCGGATGACGTGGAAGAGGGCCGCATCCAAGTGAACAAAGTCGCCCGCAACAACCTCCGTGTCAAGCTCGGTGACCTCGTCGGTGTGCACCCGTGTCTCGACATCAAATACGGCAAACGGGTACATATCCTGCCCTTCGACGACTCCATCGAGGGTTTGAGTGGCAACATCTTCGATGTCTACCTCAAGCCATATTTCTTGGAAGGTATGTTGGGCATCGCTCATTCCTTGAGAACTGCTGCTTACTACTATTCACAGCATACCGACCCGTCCGCAAGGGTGACACCTTCCTCGTGCGTGGAGGCATGCGGACAGTCGAGTTCAAGGTGATGGAGACCGACCCCGCTGAATTCTGCATTGTCGCGCAAGACACCGTGATCCACACCGGTAAATATCGCCCTGCATCTGTGCCTTATTTCTCTGCTAACACGTTCTGCACAGAGGGTGACCCAGTCAAGCGTGAAGACGAGGAGTCGAATCTCTCGGACGTCGGCTACGATGACATTGGTGGGTGCCGCAAGCAGATGGCACAAATTCGGGAACTGGTCGAGCTGCCTCTCCGCCACCCACAACTATTCAAATCCATCGGTATCAAGCCCCCGCGCGGTATCCTCATGTTTGGCCCGCCCGGTACTGGTAAAACTCTCATGGCCAGAGCCGTGGCCAACGAGACCGGCGCTTTCTTCTTCCTCATCAACGGTCCCGAAATCATGAGCAAGATGGCGGGTGAGAGTGAGAGCAATTTGCGAAAGGCGTTCGAGGAGGCGGAGAAGAACTCGCCGGCCATCATCTTCATCGACGAAATTGACTCGATCGCGCCCAAGCGTGAAAAGGTACAGTGCATTTGTTTTCTTGTCGTCGGGATTCTTAATCATTTATATTCTAGACCAACGGTGAAGTCGAGCGCCGCGTTGTATCACAGCTCCTCACCCTCATGGACGGGCTGAAGGCACGCTCGAATGTCGTTGTCATGGCCGCCACCAACCGACCCAACTCCATCGACCCCGCTCTTCGGCGATTCGGTCGGTTCGATCGTGAGGTCGACATTGGTATTCCTGACCCCACCGGCCGTCTCGAGATTCTGCGTATCCACACCAAGAACATGAAGCTTTCCGAGGACGTCGACTTGGAGCAGGTTCGTCTGTTTGTTTAATCTTTTTTCCTTCTCGTACTCATCGTAACCGATAGATCGCAGCTGACACCCACGGATACGTCGGCTCTGACGTCGCCTCCCTGTGTTCCGAGGCCGCTATGCAGCAGATTCGGGAGAAGATGGACCTCATCGACCTCGACGAGGACACGATCGACGCAGAGGTCCTCGACTCGCTCGGCGTCACCATGGACAACTTCCGGTTCGCGCTCGGGTCGACCAACCCCTCTGCGCTGCGCGAGACGGTTGTGGAGGTGCCGACCGTCAAGTGGGACGATGTTGGAGGTCTCGAGAAGGTCAAGCAGGAGCTACAGGAGACCGTGCAGTACCCCGTCGAGCACCCCGAGAAGTTCCTCAAGTACGGGATGTCGCCGTCAAAGGGTGTTCTGTTCTACGGCCCTCCTGGTACGGGTAAGACCATGCTTGCCAAGGCCATTGCCAACGAGTGCAATGCCAACTTCATCTCCATCAAGGTGCGCTTTTCTTTTTCTACTTGCTTTCTTAGTTACTGAGAATATATTTGCAGGGCCCTGAACTGCTCACGATGTGGTTCGGTGAGTCGGAGGCGAACGTCCGTGATGTGTTCGACAAGGCACGGGCGGCGGCGCCGTGTGTCATGTTCTTCGACGAGTTGGACTCGATCGCCAAGGCGCGTGGTGGCAGCAGTGGTGACGGTGGAGGCGCGGGCGACCGTGTTCTCAACCAGATCCTGACGGAGATGGATGGCATGAACGCGAAGAAGAACGTCTTCATCATCGGCGCGACGAACAGACCCGACCAGATCGACTCGGCGCTCCTGCGTCCTGGCCGTCTCGACCAGCTCATCTACATCCCCCTCCCCGACGAGCCCTCGCGGCTGTCCATCCTCAAGGCGTGCCTCAAGAAGTCGCCCGTCTCGCCCTCTGTCGACCTCAACTTCTTGGCCAAGAGCACGCACGGCTTCTCTGGTGCTGATCTTACTGAGATCTGCCAGCGCGCAGCCAAGCTCGCCATCCGCGAGAGCATTGACGCGGATATCCGCCGGACCCGGGAGAAGCGCGAGAAGGACGAGGCTGCGGGCGAGGATGACATGAAGGTCGAGGAGGAGGCCGAGGACGAGGAGGACCCCGTCCCTGAAATCACAAGGTTTGTCCTTCTATCTCTTCTCTTTAGTGCCGTATGTTGACCATCATTACAGAGAACACTTCGAGGAGGCAATGAAGTTTGCGCGTCGTTCAGTCTCGGACCAGGACATCCGGCGTTACGAGATGTTTTCCCAGAATCTGCAACAATCGCGTGGATTCGGGAACAACTTCAAGTTCCCCGAGGGCGAGGGTGGGTCGTCGACTGCTCCTGCCGGGACGACGAGCACGGGCAACGCTGGATTCACGGAGGACACTGCTGACGACGATTTGTATGCCTAAAAATGTTTTTCATCTTCAGTCTAGTGTACACGCATTGCATGAATATTAGAATTCTTTTGTCAGTCTTAGTAAAGTAGTGCGAGATTGCGAATAATCTGTTCTGCCGTATACTGGTTGCCTCGAGCCTAAAATCGATTAAATACCCGTATGTCTTTGCCAAGGCTGGACCGGTCTCTAATACAAATCCGGTAATTCTGCATTCAGTTTTCACGCGTCAACGCGTCTCTGTTCCCGACCACTATCATGTCCTCCCTGCGACGCCTCTCAAATGCTTCGCGGACGTTGTCGGCCAACTCGCTCAAGGAAAGGCTGTCGAAGCTGACCACGACGCCCTTGGTCCCCGTTGCAACCGCCTTGCAGGCAAACATCGAGTTCGTTATTCAAATTGATACTCTGTCGCTTCTCCCTGAGGCCTGAGTGCCGCCATGCCAGCTTCGTCCCTGCACGTATCCCACGAAAACGGCGTCTTCAGATGCTCGCAGTTGCCCTCTGGTCTGTCGGCATCATTACCGCGACTGTTGTGTTTCTCCTCTTGTGGTCCGTTCAATCGTTTCTCGTCCTTGTGCGGGATTGAACTTCATGCCTGCTTGCTTGCTGGTGCAGTTCGTATCCGCCGCTGTGGCCATTCCTGGCTATGTATCAAGTCTGGGCGCTGTGGCTCGATAGGAGCCCCGAACATGGTGGACGGACAAGTCCGTGGTTTCGGTCGGCCAAGTTTTGGACGTATTTTGCGGATTATTACCCTGCCTCGTGCGTCCTCTATTCCGCGATATGCCTGCAAACCATTGACCTTCAGTTTTGCACACGCAGATTTCTCAAGGCGCGTCGAATTGTGCATCGTTTCTGGCCGTTGCTCATGAACATGACAGGAGGCAGACCTCCCGGCAGATAGACCTTATCTATTCGGGTATCATCCTCATGGTGCGTGCATTGATCCCGCCTTGGTATGGATCTGACCTTGGTCTGCAGGTATAATTGGCATGTAGGTCGTTCCCCCGTTACCTCGCTCCCTATAAATTATATACTCCACATAGGGGTGCAGTTGCCACCTTCGCCACAGAAGGTATGCTGCCCTCTTCTCTTCTCTCCCTCCCCCGCACTCTTTAAATCCCCCTCCAGCGACAGGCTTCTCGAAGGCCTTCCCCGGCATCAAGCCGCACCTCCTCACCCTCACGAGCAACTTCAAGATCCCGTTCTACCGCGATGTGATTCTCGCGATGGGCATATGCAGCGTCAGCAAGCGGTCGTGCTCCAATATCCTCAAGCGTGGGCCGGGCTCGGCGATTACGATCGTCGTGGGCGGGGCGGCGGAGAGTCTGAGCGCGCAGCCGGGCACGGCGGACTTGACGTTGAGGCGCAGACTTGGGTTCATCAAGCTGGCTATCCGACACGGCGCAGATTTGGTTCCAGTGTTTTCGTTCGGCGAGAATGATGTGAGTATCGAATTCCCCTTGCAAAAAAAGTATTTGTGACTGACTGAAGAATTTTGGTTTTTGGCTTTAGATATACGAGCAGATGCCTAATGAGCGCGGGACGACGGTGTACAAGCTGCAAGAAAAATTCAAGGCCGTCTTTGGCTTTACGCTGCCGCTCTTCCATGGCCGGGGACTGCTTAACTGTCCGTTGGACCCACTTTCCCCGTCGCTAAGTATTTACTTGCTAACCCCGATTCTATTTCAGATAACCTGGGTCTGATGCCCTACCGACGGCAGATCGTCGCCGTCAGTGAGTACCAACTTCCTTCGGTGGGGTATTAAGAAATTGACCGGCGTGCATTTATATCTAGTCGGGCGCCCGATCCACGTAACGCAGACGGACAACCCGAGTCTGGAGGAGGTGATGCGAATGCAGAAGCTGTATATTGAAGAGCTCGAGCGGTGCGTCTTTCCCTACATTCCGTTCCATTCTTGCACGCGTTCTGATTCATTCATCTGAACCAACTAGCATATGGAACACATACAAAGACGTCTTCGCCAAAGCGCGCACACGGGAGCTCAGTATAATTGCCTGATTCACACCCGGACATTTTCTCAGCCTCTGCGCCTGCTTGACGATGCGGTCTCGTTGCTTGACGATACCCGATGCGCCACTTGATTACACTCATCATCGAACCCTCATAACTCGCGCGTCGTCGACTCATCCGTCCATTCGTTCATACTTGACCACTTGACCGTATCATTAAAATAACAGTAACCTAAGTTCCTAGACGCCTTTTAGATAGAAAGCAAGTAGGGTAGTTGTGTTGTGTGTACGTTAGTTGGTTGGTTAGCTTTGCCGTGTCCTAAGGCCGCTCATGATCAGTGTAGTGTATCTTAGCTTGTTAAACACCTTGTTGTTAAAAATGAATACGACTATTTTTTGGGCTGTTGGGTTGTGATTCGGATGAGAGGGCGATGGTGTGTAAGGCTTCTGTCCCGGGAAGCGAGTCCGGGAGATGGCTTGAATTCTGTTGTGGATTTGCGCACGGCGGTGAGGACAACATGCGTTCGCCGTTTGGTCGTTCCGCTATTCGTGCACGGACCACCAGAGATCTTTTGATCGGCATTTCGGCCTCGGCGTTTGCCGGTGCAAGTTGAGAATCACAAGCAAATTCTCTGTCTTGCTGCCCGGCTGCATCTCACCTCTGGGAAGGTAACATCTCCAACATATGCCTGGTTTAAACTCTGTACCATTTACAACCGAAGGCTGCTTTGAAAATTGAAAGGCTCCAGGTTGCTTGTGCCTTTAAATATGTTTTGCAAACATGGTGTAATTGTTGGGATGGTTTCAACAAGCCCTTTGTGTGAAAGACTAGTAGAATACATCTCCAAATTAACAGCACCAGAAAATAATTGTGCACAGGAAAGAACATGCATGCTTGCAATTTGAACCACTTGCCTTTTTTGGGTCTTGACAAGATGAAAATTTTGTAGGATGGTGCAGCCATACCTGAGTTAGACCCAATGGGACAAACACTTTGAAAAAATCCTTGGCACAGGCATCTCTATATGAGGGGATCTGTAAATCAAAACCTTGACCTGAACAAATGAAAACAAACTATAATGCTGGACATGATGTGTTTTGTGGTACAAGACCTCAATGGAACAGCCCCCTCTCCCCAATGCAGATATTTGGTTCTCAATCTGATACAAAGACATAACTAATACCATTAGAGATTTCCTATAGAAATGCCTCCATCAGGAATATAAGTATGGGACTCACTGGAAAAATGTCCCCAGATATGAGCAGTGGGCTATATGCACATATTGCCAAGCCAATGATACAATAGGGGGTTTCAGAATTAAAAAGTCAGGCCCAACTTCTGCTCCAACTCACATCTCAACTTTGTGAAAGTTGGAGCAAAAGTTGGACCATGAAATCCAAGTTGGACTGCAAATTGGGCACAAGGGCCTGACTTGACATCCAACTTTTTGTCCAACTTTGTGCTCCAACTTTTTGCCCAACTTCAGCTACAGCTGTTTTGAAGAAAATTGTCTGGTTTTTGATTAAGTGGTGCTGCTTGATTTTTGTTTACCTCTGATTGCTCTTGATTTACTACCTCAGCTCCACACAACACAAGCAACAATGCACATGTCTCAAGCAAGAAAAAGCATCTAGTACTTTGCCTGTTCCACAATTGTGACACAAATCAACACGACATGCACTCAATGTCAGAATCTGCACCAGTACCATTGAAAAAGTTGACGGCATGGTTGGATAAATATAGAGAGTTGAGCACAATGACAACTCGGCAAGGACTCAAGAAGCAATCAGAGGTAAATAAAAATCGAGCAGCAGCCACTTGATCAAAAACTAGACAAATTTTCCGTTCCAAACACCTGTAATTCTGCTTACCTTGGTCCCCCCTGAAAAAAAAAAACAAAATATGCCATCTTTGTGACTGATACACAAAACCTGATCTTTGAAATTGGCATGGAAAATGTAGGCCCAGGTGTTTCATGAACAAGGCCCCAACTTTTGCCTCAACTTTCACCAAGTTGAGGCAAAGTTGAAGACAAAGTTGGGATGAAAGTTGGACTGACGGTTTTAATTCTGAAACCCCCTAATGGAACACATTTTGCTTGAATATGAAGCACCTGGACAAGCAGTCATCTGGAAGCTCTGCAAGGAGCTTTGGTTGAAAAAACTTTTAAACACCCAAATTTCCCCATCTTGAAAATCAGAACAATCCTTGGTTGTAGTCTAGCTGGGTTCAAAACTGAAGAAAAGTGAGATAGAGAGGTGAATAGGCTGTTCAAGATTTAATCTCTGAATCTACCTACCTTGTTTGGTCACTATATTGCAAGCAAGTGATTCCTTGAAGAAACAACAATATCATTCTGAAATTGAGATCTACAACTGATGGATTAGCCAAATCAGCTACCAGCTGAGAATGGACTAACTTCTTATTGATATTGGGCAGTACAAAAACGGGGCTACTAAAATTGACTGGGTCCTTAGAACATGTGATGGAACCCTGATGGATAATGGAAATCTACCAGGTAATTGGATCTGGCAGTCTGGGGTCTTAGTGGGTATAGGCTGGCTCCATCCTCTGGGACAGAACTGTTAATTCTGTTAGCTTGAGTGGAGTCCCACACTGCCTGGCAGAGGTGTACATAAGTGTATTTCTCCAGGGTGGTTTGCTCTCCTTTGGGAGGGCAAAAACATCATGTAGATGGGGCTGATCAGATCAGACTGCCTTTTACTTTAACACTCTATCAAAAAAAATCTGGCCAGCCATTCAACTTGGTTGAATGGTCAAAACCATAGGTTCCCTCTGTCTTTTTACTGAAAAAAAAGGAAGAAACTTTGATTGGTGCAGAAAAGGCCAGCATGGGCCTTCATCTCCAAGTCCTGGCATGAAAGGGCAAGTGTTTTAATGCTATGATGAATCTTCTGCATCCACACCCTGAGCATACTCTGCAAACACCTGTTCTCGCAAAGCATCATAGAATATGCTGGTAGGTGGTGGTGGACTATCTATTAATGGCCACAAGTGCTGTGGTGGTGGACGAACAAGGTCTTTGTGCTGTGATAAGCCCTTGCCAATTTTCTGGACCACAAGCTTTGATGGATCCAGTATCCTCATGGGGATGAGGACAGCTATATTTGCAAAATCATGCTGAGGCTTGTCACTGTGGCTGAAATTTGGAGGTGGGGAGTCATGAGCAACAGTCTGGGAGGACTGGAGCATTTTGCGGTGTTGTACAGGTTTTGAGGTGTGAGCAGCAGGGGAGGGAGCCACTCATATCAGAAATGAGTTGAGTGAAGCGAGGGGGTAGGATTGATGAGAACTGGTTCAACAGTGCCAAGGAAGACACTGGTTAAAGGTGGAAGTTGGGGTGGTCTGATAACCAAATTGGCAGGAAGAAATGGGTCCCAACGGGGAAGAAGAAGTGTGCTGGAATCTAGATCAAGCATCTGGCCAATGAGATTTCCATGGCAGTCTTCAAGATGCTGCACAAGATCCCGGGCTCGAGGAAAAGTGGTGAACTGTTCTTCTCTCCCTGCGGCATTCAGGCAGGTGCTAAATGGACATGGGAGATAACAGTGTTTCAAGTGGGAGAGCTCAATATGAGATTTGAGCAAGGACAATGAGTTATGCAATTTCACACTGCAATTGTTGAGTCGGCAGACATATTGAGCTCCACCATTATATGCCTAAAGAAAATGTAAGCCTTGACCTCAAAGGCTTAAATCTTGCACTAACCTTCCGGATTGCACAATGCTTGCATTGATGCTACAAAAAAAGAAATGTGGTATCAACTTCAGAGAACCATTCATAGAACAAAAAAAGGAGAGCAGGAGCAGGAAGATGATTCTCAGACAACCATAATTTTGCAATTTTGCAACATTTGTTTATTACTTACCTTGAAAAAAGCCTTCCAACAATTTAATGTTTGACCACAAGGCACCAACTTGGAAAAGCCAGATTTACTCTCTGGATTGGAGGCCACCAAGGTATTACAATGCATGGGGACCAAGACTGACTTGGATAAGTCCACCACACTCTCTGGAGAAATGGCAACCAATGATTTCAGCCTTCTCTTTGATGCAGATGCCATCACAAGCTTTGTCTGAAGTTAGATGAGATATTTAGTATCTACAGCCAAAGACAGCTGACCTGTCTTTGCCTTTGGTGGTGGACAGATTCAAATGGAGGGAGCACAGACACACAATGTGACATCACAAGTCACAAGATCCTTATAAAGCACAGTGAGCACAGCCTTTGACAAGAATGAGCACAGCCTTTGACATTAAATGAACACAGCCTTTGACAGAAAGTCACATGAGAATTCATGTGATGCTGTTGAGAGTCTGCCAGGTCCCACGGCTCAAATTCACCATGTGCAGGTGAACTGGGTACTCTGTATCTGTTGTATGTGGGTGGAACAGGGATCCAGCTGGTGTTGTTGGCAGAAGTCTGCTGTTCTGCCATTTGACCTGGCAGAAGGGCTGGCAGTGGCTTATTTAACAAGGTTCAGCAGGTTCAGCAAAATCTGGCAGAATACTAAGTGAGCAGAACTTGAAATCTAATCTTGTGGCTACTAACTGCTATGCAAATTCCCTACCAAAAGATTTTGGTTGTGTACATGGTTTCACCTTCAAAAAATTGATCCAGCAACTGCTGAATTTGCATTTATAATAATTGATTCTGACTGCTGACAGATGCCAAAACAGCATGCAAGTACTACAGTGATAAGCAGAATAGTCCTGGTGCCTTGCCTGGTGCCCTGTTGAATGATTTTGTGGCCAGGGCAGAGGATGTCCCTTGCATAACTAATTTTTGGTTCTCAGAATCCCAATTCATGCAGCAATAGATGAAAAACAACCAAAATGATGTGCCAATTTTGCCAGATTCTGCCATCATTCTGCCTGCCATTCTGTCATTTTTCCCATGCTTAAATGTTCCAAAAACATTCTGCCCCCTACACTAAGATCCAGCTGTGCACATGGGCAACCAATGTGACAAAGGCACAGGCAAAAAAGCTTGCAGAAAGTCATACATGACTATGTGATTACCAGAAGAGTCTGAGGTCACGAACATGATGGTCTTATAGTTGTAACCAGTAAAACAGAGAAAGGAACATCTCCAGTGGTACTTTTTCTGGCATGACTATTCTTTTGATCAATACTGTAATTGTTCATGATATCTAACCCAAACTACTAACAACTTGAAGCATGTTTCTGTATCATAGGCTCATGTTTTGATACCAGTCCTCTGAATGTAGAAAACAATGCCCAGAATACCCGGTAAAGTCATCTTGATTCTTGATGGCAAGTCATTTACAGAAAATCACCACAGAGCAGGATTTGAATGACAACCACCTTGCAAGCACCCATCAGGAGAATGGCATCTAGAGGTTTATACAGTGTACTGGCACCTGGAATTCATGTCCTGGGCAAGACAATAGCAAGTTCCATGCTCTGTTGGGCAGGTGGAAGGTAGTGTTGGACCACCCCTGAAAATGCTCAATGCAGCTATTGTTCATCTCTCTTATAAAAAATGAACATCTTGTACTTGTATGCTTTCTGTATTTTTTTCTGCTGGACCATTCATGCCAGCTACCCAATATAATATGTTTGTGTTGGCCGCGGGCGCGTGGTTAAATTAGCTTACAGCTACTAAATAATTTGCCCACTGCTGCATCATTGGAAGCCAGAAACTCCGAGCCCGGTGAAGATGTAGTCCCGGCCGGAGTCTCTATGGGGCAAAGAAGCGGTACATCCGCTTCTTGGCAAAGTTTCTGGCAGCATATGTAGTACTTCGGATCTGGAGCTAACCCGCGATACTGGTCGGAAATAGGCGGTAATTCTTTTCCTCCCTGCACAGACGGGGATGCCAAGCTGCAAGGTGGATCCGTGGCTCAGGGAACACATCATCCATTTAGTGAGTTTAATGACTTGCTCTACGTTCACCGTTTCCAATTTAGGACAGGGGCTCAGGTTCGGCAACCATAACTCGACCAAATTCTGACACTGCCACTGATGTAGCTGGTCCCCGCCGTTTATGCCCGCCTGACGTCCTCAACGCTTGGCGCTTGGCGTTCGCACACTTTGTCTTCGACGGTCATCTCGTTTGTGCCATACTCGAAAACACTTACAAGACAAGCTTCAGGTAGTAGGCGCCCGCTTGCTTTCATTAAACGGGCTTCGATTCTACGCGGGATGCGGTACGTAATTCAGCCCGCTCCTCCGTTCATAACGTCTATTAATCCCGTCGTTTTGTGCGCTCTCGATTTTGTTAATGGGTTGACCATAACACCTCGATCTACCCTTGCTCAACGGATCTTTTGACGCGTGGCAGACGCCTGGAACTTTATCCTTCAATCCGTGCACGATCACTGGGCCACGCCGCTGTTTATGGGACTCCTGGTTGATCGTTACGGGCGACACCGCGGGGACTCACACTTGCCGCCACCCTGCGCATTCCGGAGGCTGGAGCGGTCGTTTTGCAACCAGCCATGTGTTTGTCGGTCCACAATCAAACCGAACGCTGCATATGCTTCCATCAATACGAACTTGCGGTCGAGCTCGACTCGATATCTGAACATGTGGATCCTTGGATGACTGCATCTGCTCAACGTCTGGCGCAAGTCGATTCAAGCAACTATCTGCTAAAAATATCTCCCCGGTCGGCTGTTCTCCGAGGTAGCAAAAACACCAATGACCCAGACGAACCGGCTCAGTTTAATTTTAGATGGATGCGCGCGAGTCCGGATATCCTGGGACTGCAATCCCGATTGCGAGAGAGGCTTCAAAAAATCTCGCGGTGGTCTGCTGACCCTCTTCTCTCTCTCCCTCTTGCGAGGATGACGGCCGTCGTCTATTCGTTTCTGGTGCTCTTAGCCTTGGCCCGGGACTTGCTCTCTGCGGTTCGAATCCAATCCACCCCAAATTCATTTCCGTACCCCATGCATCCCTGTCAATGTTCTCAGGTGGATATGCGCGCATTCATGGTCCGGACCCGAACAGGAACGCGAGAACATGCCGAACGGAGCCGCCAGCACACTCCTATTACTCTCCCCGCTGCAATTGGGCAATATTAATACGAGTTTGGAATCCATGTTCTGGAAAACTGTGACATCTTGCGAACGGACTGCACGCTATGTAAGTCCTTGTCCACGAGACGCATACGGCAGGATCGGCGCGCCAAGCGTGTACTTTTGTCTGCCTATCCATCCTGGAATGTTCATAGTGCTTGTCCAGGATGTGCTAGCCAGCCCAGTCCGGCCGGTTGGCGCGCGTGCTTCTTTGTCTACGTGTCTCTTATGAAAAGTCCTCGGCGGTCCTAGCTCATGGAATTGTCCTGGAATATTCAAAGCGCGTACCCAGGACTAGAATCGGCGCGCAACGCGTGTATTTTTGCCTGCTAGGGCCAATCCAGCTTGGTATTGCTCGTGCAGTCGTCATGCAATACTCATAGCGTCGATCCGGCGTCTACTTTCTGTTTGAAGTGCCTCCTACGCGTCCGTCGCGCTCAATTCCCTCGGCGTCCTTAGACACGTACTTACTGGTGGCAAATGCTATTTCGACTGCCTTCGTATTCTGGTTCAAGCCTTCCATACAACCAACCATCTTTGGTCTGGTACAATCTCGATAAAGGTCGCGGCCCTCGTTGAGTTCCTAGTCTCTCTGCAGTCCCAGCTCCCGGTTTGGTTCGGCCCTCGTTGAACTTTATGACGTCCAACATTTATTTCCAGGACCATTAAACGCGTAAGGGTCCAGGTATGATAAATTCTTTTTCTTTTGATAACTATTTATTGCCTGACTGTTCTTCGTCCTGGAATATCTATCACTGTTTTCAACTCTGTTGCCTTGCTGTCTACTCGTTGTTTGCCTATCAGCTTATGAGTCCCGGCCGCTTACTGGTGTCAATGCTAATTCCGACTGCCTTCGTATTCTGACTCAAGCCTTCCATACAACCAACCATCTCTGGCGTGGTACAATCTCGATGAAGGTCGCGGCCCTCGTTGAGTTCCTAGTCTCTCTGTGGTCTCAGCTCCTGGTTTGGTTCGGCCCTCGTTGAACTTTATGACGTCCAATATTTGCTTCCAGGACCGCTAAACGGGTAGAAGTTCCTGGTCTCTCTGCGGTTTCAGTTCCTGGTTTGGTTCGGCCCCCGTTGAACTTTATAACGTCCAACATTTATTTCCAGGATCACTACCAGCCCAGTCCGGCCGGTTGGCGCGCGTGCTTCTTTGTCTTGTCTACGTGTCTCTTATGAAAAGTCCTCGGTGGGCCTAGCTCATGGAATTGTCCTGGAATATTCAAAGCGCGTACCCAGGACTAGAATCGGCGCGCAACGCGTGTACTTTTGCCTGCTAGGGCCAATACAGCTTGGTATCGCTCGTGCAGTCGTCATGGAACGTCGATGCGGCGTCCACTTTTCTGTTTAAAGTGCCTCCTACGCGTCCGTCGCGCCCAATTCCCCGGCGTCCCTAGACACGTACTTACTAATCAATGCTATTCCGACTGCCTTCGTATTCTGATTCAGGCCTTCCATATAACCAACCATCTTTAGTCCGGTACAATCTCAATAAAGGTCGCGGCCCTCGTTGAGTTCCTAGTCTCTCTGCGGTCCCAGCTCCTGGTTTGGTTCGGCCCTCGTTGAACTTTATGATGTCCAACATTTGTTTCTAGGACCACTAAACGGGTAGGGTTCAGGTATGATAAATTCTTTTTCTTTTGATAACTATTTATTGCCTGATTGTTCTTCGTCCTGGAATATCTAACACTGTTTTCAACTCTGTTGCCTTGCCGTCTGCTCGTTGTTGCGTTTTGGGGGCGCCCCCTGCTAGTCCCGGGTCGCCGTTGATTCAAGCCATCCATACAACCACCATGGCTGGTACTTCGCCCTTTGAGTTCCTGGTCTCTGTGGTCTCGGCTCCTGGTGGCGGCCGAACTTGACGTCACAGACACTAGTGAGTCGATTGCACTTTATTTCCAGGACCACTAAACGGGTAGGGTCCAGGTATGATAAATTCTTTTTCTTTTGATAACTATTTATTGCCTGATTGTTCTTCGTCCTGGAATATCTATCACTGTTTTCAACTCTGTTGCCTTGCTGTCTACTCGTTGTTGCGTTTTGGGGGGGCGCCTCCCTAAGTCAATCAGCTTATGAGTCCCGGCCGCTTACTGGTGTCAATGCTATTCCGACTGCCTTCGTATTCTGATTCAAGCCATCCATACAACCAACCATCTCTGGCGTGGTACAATCTCGATGAAGGTCGCGGCCCTCTTTGAGTTCCTGGTCTCTCTGTGGTCTCGGCTCCTGGTTTGGTTCGGCCCTCGTTGAACTTTATGACGTCCACCAATTGTTTCCAGGACCACTAAATGGGTAGGAGTTCCCAGTCTCTCTGCGGTCTCAGTTCCTGGTTTGGTTCGGCCCTCGTTGAACTTTATAACGTCCAACATTTATTTCCAGGACCATTAAACGGGTAGGGTCCAGGTATGATAAATTCTTTTTTTTTTTTGATAGTTATTTATTGCCTGACTGTTCTTCGTACTGGAGTATCTATCACTGATTTCAACTCTGTTGCCTTGCTGTCTCCCCGTTATTTGTGTTTTGTGGGGCGCCTCCCTGAGTCAATCAGCTTATGTATGAGTCCCGGCCGCCGTCAAAGAAATAGTCCCTGGTCTGTTCAACAGGGCTGGGATACCTTGATTGTTATCCTGAGCTTGGGTCCCACCTATTACAATGTAAAAACAATTATCCGTTTTCACACGGCGGAAACAATTCGAACGGGGGTTCGGCACGAAGAGAATTTGGTTACCGGATGATAACCCACGTTTATTTGTTCAGGCTCACAGATGGCCACGACCGCGGCACCGTCGCCGGAAGATTTTAGAGATGGTTCACACCTATGTAACACCCAGAAAAAAAAAAAAATTACGTAGGCAGGCTACTGGCGGAATTTATATGTCTGTATTCTTCGTTCGCTTGTACCCGTCTGAAAAATCAGCTACCATCAATATTTTGCAACAAGAACTTTCTGAATGCTCGTTGCGCGTCACCGGCCAACATGGTCGACTCCACAGGCGCTCATTTTATTGTCAACCGTTATCTGCGCGTTGTATTTATCATTTTTCAAGCGCTCCGACTCCACACCGGCCGACCAAGCGCGTTGACATACGCCAATTCCTGCGTGAAAGCCAAGTGAAACTTACAACAGTCCGTGATGCGGTCCCGTGCCTCAAGTGCGAATCGGAATCACGACGCGTTATCACCGTCAATCAACGGCCCCAACCACCTCTCGAGCGCAGGCAAGCACTTGGTCCCGTCGTGCGCCACCTTCGGCACGATCGTCAGCTCGGCCTTGACGCCGCAGCGTTCTTCCAATGTCTTATGCAGATACTGGATGCGCTCGAGTCGGTTGGCGCCGGCGCGCTCGTCTTTGCTCAGCATGGAGTCGTCCGTGTCGCGCTCGCCGACGAGGAGCTGCACGGGGAGGGTGCGCATCTCGGCGAGGTTGGCGGAGAGGCTGGGGATGGAGAAGAGGGTGTGTGCGTCTGCGAGGCCGGCGGGCCAGTTCCCGTCCTGCGCTGTCGTGCCGGGGTGCGTGATGGCGCCGGGGGCGCCGATGCTGACGCCGCGCAGCCTCTGGGGGTGGAGGTACATGAACCGGAGGGCGAACTGGCCGCCGCCGCTGAACCCGTGGAGCCAGAAGCGCGCCGTGTGCACGCGCCAGATGCGCGCTGCCTGGTCGACCATGCTGAGGAGTATCTCGTCGAAGCGGATGCCGTGGTAGAGGATGTGCTTGTAGTTGTGCACGTCGAAGGGGTCGGCGGGGAGGATGCCTGCGGGGAAGAGGGGGACGAGGAGGGCGGTGCGGTGGGTGTCTGCGAAGGCGGCGAGGTGCGTGAGGAAGGGGGCGGTTTGGCGGCGGGTGCCGTGGATGCATATGAGGAGGGGGAGCGGGGGGGAGAGGCGGGGTCGAAGGAGTGCGAGGGGGGGGGATGTAGAGCCCGAAGGAGAAGCGCGGGTCGGACGTGCAGGCGAAGAAGGGCGTTTTGCCGGTGAGCATGCGGCGCGCGGTTTTGTCGAGCTTTGGCGTTGTGGGAGGCATTGGAGGCGAGGTGCGGCTTGGCACTGGAGACAGGGGGGGTGGGGTCGTCAAGGGTCTGGGCCTCTTGGGAAAGTCTCCAACGAGAAGAGTTACGAGACTTGCAGTTCGCTGTACTGAATCTGATTCTACTGCTGTGATTCTGATTCCGCTCCCGTCGAGATGGAGATTGCAGTTATGTCTAGGCCAAGTATTTGTAGTCTCAATTGCAGCTAACCGTCGTATCCGTTACCCAGTAATAGTGCATTAATTGCAGTTCAGGCGCGTAATGAGTAAAACGCTTGGCGGATGCGACACGGAAGGAAAGTGGGTAGATCGCCGACTTTTGATTGACAGGCTCGGCGAGACACCGAATTGGGAAGTTGGAACCCCTATCTGGATGTAACCGTGAAGATTTTTTGTGAGGGATAGAAACGTGGTGGATGTAATGTGAATTATGGATACGGTAGGCAGGACGCACGCGAAGATTAAAGAGCGTATTGCTCGCGTCGTCATTGAATTTCACTGTTCTAATGGCCGGCATGCGCCTTCCGCCCGCCAGAATTTTAACCGTCTAACAGACATTGTCGTTCAATCCTCAATTTGACTTTAGGGTCGACCGTTCGACAGCAAAAATTTCTTCACAATGACGTTTCTCTCAATTTGGATTTGGCTTGGCAAATCTAAACATATCCGAAAATGCTTGGCTCTAATCGCCGAACAAGAAACCTGATATGGACGAGTGGGTATACGGTGCGGAGTAACGGAGAAATTTCTCGGACCAGTGGAGTCGGCGAGAGTCGGTGAACGACAGTTGCGCACGCCCAGACGTTTCAAGAAGTCAATCAAGGTTGATTTCGAAGTCCGAGACGTGGAGTACGTAGAGTACGTACAAGTACGGTTGCGGTTGAGTTCAGTCAGCGTCGGCGTTGTGAACGAATGAACGTTGAATGATTGGTTAGTTTATGGTGGACGGATTGTGGTGTAGGCGAAGATGAAGAATAAAGTTGCAGTGCAGAATCCATTCCTTAAATCAAAATTTCACGGGGACGCAGATTACTATAGCTACTCAAGGTGCCAACGGAGAAGCTCCTTTTTTTTCGGATAGAGCAGGCCGCTTCTGAAATTTTCGGAGGTCGCATTCGGAGAACGTTCGAATTCGTGTTCCGCCCTGGGAATATTAATTCAGAACTTGCCGACGCGTCGCGGACCTGTTATCCTGACTCATAATCCGAGCCGCGTACCCATAAGACAAGAGGTTGTGCGGTCAACGCGAGAATGGAGTTTAGATAGTACTTGTATTTGCGGATCAGGCTAAAATTAGATGTACCGCCACTGATGGCTGCATGGAAGGACATATGCTTATGGTCGATAGTCAATGATGGACTATGATGCTCCCTTCTGGTCGCTATGCCCATCTCGTTATCCACCGAACCATCGCCTCAGCTTAGCTAACATCTCGCCGACAGGGACGAGGGGCGAGAACCACGAAAAAGAAAAAAACCACGAAACTGACGGACCCTGGTGCCTTGGCTGGGAGGAATAATAGTTATACGTGCAGTGCGGCTCGTTGCGGGGGCCGTTCGTTGGATCTGAACTGGTTGCGGTTCGGGGGTAGATCTACCACTGAAATGATGTGGTTGACTTATCAGTGGTTCGCCCTCGCGAGGATCATGTTGGACCACAGGCCGACTCTCTGCAATCCACATGCTTGGCCCGCGAACCGGTCCACTTCCAAATACTTATGCCAAGCATTTTCTCGCCCGCATACCTAACCTTCCCTCCTTCCCAAGGCTCCACCTCTCGAGTCTGCCACCATGTCGAGGTCTATTCCGCTCGCTTTCCTCCGTGGCCTGCAGTCAACACACACCCAGAGTACTCGCTCGGTGACCTCCTCGCAGACACTGTCGCAGATTCCCATGTAACGTCTCTCCTCGACTGTCTGCCCGACACCTCTGGTCCTGCCCTCTACTCCCCAGACCTCTCGCGACAGCCTCTCCTGCACGACACCGTCCGGTCCTTTGTCCAGCACTTTGCCCTCCCCCCACTCCCCGTCGCGCCATCCACTAGGTCCCAATGACCGCGTCATGGTTGTTCTCCCCACCGGCCCAGAAAACGCGTTGGCACTATTAGCTTTGGCCGCGTACCACACCTGTGCCCCCGTCAATGCCAGCTGCACCGCCGCCGAACTGCTGGATGACGCCCGCCGCCTCAACGCAAAGGCCATCGTCACCACCCGCGACGCGGAGGAGCGTCTCGAGCTACGGCGTCTCGCGGCTGAGCTCGGGTGCGACGTCGTCTTTGTCGACCCCCGCGTCCGGGCCCTGCGGCCTCTTCGATATGGACACCATGGGCACCTCGCCGGCACACGTCCCCTTCCGCCCGGCGAAGCTACATGGGCTGGCCGACCAGAGCCTCATTTTACATACTTCTGGTACGAGTGGCAAGAAGAAGGTCGTTCCCTACTCCCTCCTCTCCCTCATCGTCGGAACGTGCGCGGTTGTCGAGAGCTGGGACCTCCAGGAGAGCGACGTCAATTGCAAGTCCCCCTTTTTTTTTTTTTGCGGAGAAGAATGTGCTGAATTGATGTGCACAGTGAATATGATGCCGCTCTTCCACGTCGGAGGAATCGTCCGCAACCTTCTTGCTGTACGTAACATCCCCGTTCATTTCCTTATGTACTGCGTATGCTCATATTGCTTCCTTCGCGCGGCGGTGACTACAGCCTATTTTCTCGGGGGGCAGCGCAATAATGTGCGCGGGATTCGATGCCATGGCATTCTGGACGCTCGCCCGCGATCTGCAAGCCAGCTGGTGCGTTTTGCGCTTCTCCCTCGAAAACCTTTTTCATCAAAACTGACTATTTCCTTTTTTGGCACAGGTATTATGCCGCCCCAACGATCCACCATGCGATCCTTACCTCTCAGCCCGCGGGCATCGTCCCGTCGCGCGACCTCCGCATTCGTATGATCGCAAACGCCGCTGGGGGCCTGCTCCCGTCGCTCGCCGTCAGCCTCAAAGATACGTTCAGTGCGGTGATATTGCCGTCGTATGGGATGACCGAGTGAGTGTTTGGTCTCGGGTTTCCGAATATGGGTTCTTTCTCGAAACTCCTTTCGGTGTTGCCTTTTTTGGGAGTCGGTTTTCGTGCATCCTGTCGCGCGCAGTCGCGCTTGGCGCCCGGCTCGCGATTCGCGCGCTTATCCCCACCCCCGACCCGCGTCTTACTTCCCTCCTATTCATACACATATGTCCACTGCCGCTCGCTAACGCCGATCCCTCCTCCCTCCTTTCCCTCTAGATGCATGCCCATAGCCTCCCCGCCGATCACCTACCAGCTCGAGCGCCCAGGGCTGTTCCGGCATCGCCTGCGGGCCGCACCTCTCCATCCGGCACCCCGCCAACCTCGAGCTCGCGCTCCCCGCCGGCTCGACGGGCGCCATCTGCGTCCGCGGGCTGCCCACCTTCGCGGGGTACGAGACCAGCCCCGACCCGAGCGTGCCGCTGGATACAAGCGCGTTTACGAGCGAGGGGTGGTTCGATAGCGGGGATATGGGGCATTTGGACGAGGATGGGTATTTGTATATTACGGGGAGGAGTAAGGAGATTATTAATAAGGGTGGGGAGGTTATTAGTCCGTTTGAGGTGGAGGAGGCGGTTGTTACGGCGGGGAAGGGGTTTGTTAAGGTGCGATTTTTTTTTCACGAGACAATTTGATTGGGAGCTAATCGATGCGATCTAGACCTCACTGGCGTTCGCGATCGAACATGATGTCCTGCAAGAGACGATTGGCGTCGTTGTTGTGCCTGTGCCCGGCCGCCCGCGTATCGGGCTCGCGCAGCTGCAGGATCTGTTAAGGTTCGCGCCTTTTATTGTTTTCTGTATTTTACATTTTAACAGGCGGAAAACGCAGAGACCACCTGCACCCCTCAAAATGGCCTTTTGCGGTCGTATACATGGACGACGTTCCCAAAAACGCCGCCGGCAAGCCCCTCCGCATCAAGCTCGCCACGCGCCTCGGCCTCGGGAAGCTCTCCGACTCTGTCCCCGCCATCCAGCGGCACTTTGAGGTCGCCCTTTCCGACCTTCCCTCCAAAGAGGCCGCGCTCTCGACCCCCATTCCGTGCGCACAGGTGCAGCTGGATCTCGACAAGATCCACAACGCGCTGGTGAGCGTGTACGGCGTGAGCGAGGCGGCGTTGCGGGTGCGCGGGGACGGGAGCGCGGAGGCGTTCGTGGCGGCGCACGAGGTCGACGCGTCGGACGTGGGCAAGGCGCTCGAGCGCGTCCTGCCCGGGTACGCGGTCCCGCAGCCCGTCCACGTTCTCGGCGGGCGGCATAAGCTCCTCCGCAACGAGATGGGCGAGCCGGACTTTGCGGGGATGGAGAGCGAGGTGGCGCGGGCGCACGCGTCGGCGATGAGCGAGCATGCGTTGCTTGTGCGGGATATTATCGGCAACTTGCTGCTTGCGGACGCGGCGATGATCAAGCCCGATAGCGACTTTTTCTTGCTGGGCGGCAACTCGCTGTTGCTCGGGAAGCTCGCGCACCAGATTCGGAGGCAGACGGGCGTGGCGATCGGGGTGTCGTCGCTGTTCACGAATAGCACGATCAAGGGGATTGCGGGTCTCATTGAGGACGAGCATAGGCGGAGCGGGGCCGGGGGAGATCATGAAGGGGAATCTGGACGGGACGACGCCGGGGCATTCGGCGAGGCAGAGCGAGGCGACGCTGAATGTGGGGTATGATTATGAGGAGGATTTCGCGGCGAGCCAGGAGAAGGCGAGGGGGGGGCAGAGCCATCCCATCTCGATGTTTGTGCAGGTGCTGCCGTTTGTGTTCTTTTACCCGTTGAAGGCGGCGTTGACTTGTATGTTTTTCTTTCCTTTCTTCGCGACTTTTGGCTGACGGAATTGCAGGGACGGCCCTCCTGCTCATGCTTTCCTTCCTCGCGCCCTTTGTCAATGGCACCTTCTGGGAACGCATCTCCTCCCTCTTCTGCGCGATCGTCGTCGCCCGCCTCACCACGCGCGTCGTCGCCCCCATCACCTCCATCATCTTCAAATGGCTCGTCATCGGCAAGTACAAGCCCGGCACCTACCGCATGTGGTCCACGTACCACCTCCGCTGGTGGATCGTCAACCAGTCCCTGCGCATCGCCGGCCGCGGCATCTTCGCCATGCACCCCGCGCTCGAGATCCTCTATTACCGCCTCCTCGGCGCGCGCGTGGGCCGGAACGTGCGCATCGACAAGGGCGCGAAGCTCGGCGAGTATGATTTGCTCACCTTCCGGGATGGGTGCCGCGTCGATACGGCGCTTGTGCGCGGGTTTTGCGGTGGAGAGGGAGGGGTACTTTAGGCTGGATAATGTGGTGATTGGGGAGAAGGCGGTGGTGAATACGTTCACGCAGATTGCGCCTGGGGCGAGGATCCCCGATGGGAGTGTGTATGGCCCGCATGCGAACTCGCGGGATAGTCCGAGTCCTAGGGCGTATGCTGCGTTTAACAGGACGCTGCTGGACGAGCCGAGTTTCTGGCTGAAGCTGTTCGTTGCGTGGCCTGTGATGTTTTTGGTGTATTTCATTTCTTGTACGTCTCTCTCTTTCGCTCGGAATTGTCTCTAATATTATTTGCAGATATCCCTTGGCTCGCCGCCGTCTGGCTCATGGTCCACGAGGTCAACATCATGACTGCGCAGCTCAACGCGCTCGAGGCCGTCGTCTACTGGTTCTCCTCCCCTGAGCGTGTCGCATACCACGCCCTCTCGCGTATCGTGCGCGCCGTTCTCACCCCCCGTCATTCAGCTCCTCCTCGGCATCATTATCAAGCGCATCTTCGGTTTCAACAAGGAAGGCGCCACCGCCGACGCGTCGCAGCTCGTCCTCCTCCGGCGCTACATCAACGGCCATCTGCTCTCCAAGTCCGCGCTCAAGGCGGCGTTCTCCATCCTCGGGACGCACTACGAGGTCGTTTCGGTTGTCTATCGATGTATGGGCGCCAAGATCGGCAAGCGCGTGTACTGGCCCGGCTCGGGGATCTACTGCCTCGACCCGGAGCTGCTGGAGATTGGCAACGACGTCGTGTTTGGGTCGCGCAGCGAGGTGTTCACGACGGACCGCATTGGGACGGCGCGCGTCACTGTTGCGGACGGGGCGATGATTGCGGACCGTGTCGTGCTGCTTCCTGGCTGCAAGGTCGGGAGGCGCACGGTGATGGGTTCTGGCGCCCTTGGTATGCGCGACACCGAGTATAGGGATGGATCGACGTGGCTTGGGACTGGTATAAATTCGCTTTTAGGTGTTTGACAATGATGTTAATATGTTTTTACAGAATGTCTCGACGAGGGCATGTCCTCCAAATTTGACGACCCCGACACGACGACCCCTTTCGGACGCGCTTTCTACAAACGCGAGGCGGACTACTTCGTCTTCCCCTACGTCATGATCCTCCTCGTCAACGTCGTCGTCGCCACCCTCTCTGCAGGCTACTGGTCCATCAGCGCAGTCGCCGCCGCTCAGATGCTCCGCCAATTACACCTCCACGCCCGCCACCTCCACATCTACCGCCCCGTCTGGTACCGTCCCGGTCTCATGTACGGTCTCATCGCCATCTCCTTCGTGATCGTCCTCAACCTCCAGGCGATCCTCGCGCTCGCGTGGGTGGTCGTCACAAAGTGGATCGTCATTGGCCGCCGAAGGGAGGGCCGCTACTCGTGGGACAAGAGCAGCTACTGCCAGCGCTGGCAGCTGCACCTCACCCTGTCGCGGTTCATCTACAAGGGCTTCGGCAACGGTGGTGTGCTCGGGCCGATAACGGGGACTGTCTACATCGTATGGTATTTCCGTGCCCTTGGTGCGAAAATTGGCAAAAACTGCGCGATATTTGCGGGCGGCAAAGCGGGTCTGATGACCGAGCCCGACCTGGTCCATGTGAGCTACATTCTCTGAATTTTTTGCTCGTGCTCATTATTCGCAGCTCGGAGACAACGTAAATCTCGACGATTGTTCGGTGGTTGCCCACATCAACTCGCGTGGCAATTTCGCACTCAACAGCTTGAAGATCGGGAACGGGTGCGTTATTGTCGCCACATGGTCATTGCGAGTCTCATCATTGGTTGCTAGTTGCGCCCTGCGCTCCGGTTCGCGACTTCTTTCTGGCGCTTCCATGGAGGACAGCAGCATGCTGTGCGAACATACTCTCTTGACTTCGGGCGATGTCGCAGATGGTAACAGCGTCTACTCTGGATGGCCAGCAAAACAGGTCGACGACAGCTGGGAACCAAAGTACAAGGACTCGGACGATGGGCCGTCTGGTTTCATATGTCCGATGTGCCGAACCTTCCCTAAAGACATGACCTCCACGCCTTGCGGCCATATATTCTGCAAATCGTGCGTTGTATTTTTTCTCGCCCTCATCGCTCGTCCTGACGGTAGGCCGCAGTTGTATCGCCGACGCTCTGTCGACGCGGAACAAGTGCCCCGTCTGCACGGAACAGATATCGTCTCGGGACCTGACTCGGATTTATCCATCTTTCACCGCATGAAATTTTCCTCGCACGAATCATCCACGCTGTAGCTTTACATGAATACCCTCCACGCATTTTATTACAGAACCTGGCCAGGTGTAACGACTAGACGGCCGCCCATACACTGACTCACGCTCATTTGGTCGTTTGGATGATTTTTCGATAGTCGTATTTATATGAGCTGTCTTTGTCGTTCGCAACTATCCATATGATTGAATCTTCGTCTTGAGGGATCAGCAATGATTTTCTTCCGCCGTACTTGCAATCCGTAACGAGGTGGTCTGAGGTTGCGGTCTGGTTTACAATCAGCGAGAAATAGCTGTCGCTGTGTCGGGCTCTGCGGAAGTTCTCTTCACCATTTTCTGTGAAGATTTCTCGTAAATTTGCGCTACGGCAATGGTGGAGTTTCTCTGTGTCGGGCTCTGCGGAGGTTCTCTTCACCACTGTCTCGCAAATTTGCACCACGGCAATATGACGAAGTTTCGGTGACGTTGAATACGCGCCCTATGCGACGAAGGGGTTTCAATTTCTGTATCCCGTTTCAGAGAAGGCGTTTACACCATGCGCAATATTACTACATCAGGGTGGCGGCCGCCGCGGGAGTGACAGAGTTCGGAGGCAACCATCGCTGATCCTTCGATACTGATACTTCCACAAGCTATCAAGAAGATTTTCAAAAGCCTCGTACGAAATACGAGGACGAACCCATTGAAGCGCTTCTTCTATACCCTCACAGGGCAGTGCAGGCACAGGCTGCATCTCGCAGGTCAGCTCAGAAGTCGATGATAACGACGGCCAAATCCTCACTTTTACGGCTACCTTCCGGCCGGGGCCCTTGGTGAGTCTGTCGACACCCAGTTCTTGAGATACCGCACCAGCCAAGTCACTCTGGTTGGCCAGGACGAGCAGCGGAAGCCGTTCTTCGCGTGCCCATTCATGTAACATATACAACTCTTCTTTAGCTTCAGAGAAGTGCTCGGGCGCGGCGGCAGAGATTACAAACACGAACACGTCCGCTTGGTGGTAATCTGCCCAGAGAAGTTCTTGAACAGTGCGACGTGAATCGGCCACATTGGCCGTATTTAATCCTGGCCGCCGAAAAAGCCAGAGACTGAACATACGGTGCTCGTAGGAAAATGTTCCCAATTGCAACCCAGACAATTTGCCTTCAACAAGTCATTCGGACGTAGCGATTATTGCTGCCTATCGTGGGTTATGTACCAGGAAGCACTCCTACAGGGTGTTCTGGTCAGTTGAGACGGTTCAAGAGGCTGGTTTTGCCGGTGTCGTCCAGACCGACCATGATAAGTACTTGCAATTCATTTTTCAGAATAAATGTTGATTGATCGCGTATGAGCTCTCAGAAAGGCTTGCGCACGGACAGGAAGAGGAGACCAGCACTAGCTGTCGCCGCGGTAGAAAGAGTGGAACCCATGATTGTAGCGTTATTTCAACTTGAGCAGAACTTGAATAAGAGTTAAGAGTCTGCTTGAAGAGAAAATTGGTCCCACTGCATTCCTAGACACAGGAAAGTAGTGGAATGTACACGGAGTGCCGCGAAAGTGGCAGACCAGTCACCAGGTAGGACAGAGTAAGGCGGTAGTATGAAACCCGTTAAGGCTTTTCTGCTAAGAAGTCAGTCTGTATGGAAGGCGCGCTCGAAGGCTCGATTCGTCGTTAAACAGCAGAGATACGAAGATACGATTGGGCCTTCGCCAGTTAAAAGTCGTCGGTAAACTCCGAATGATGATCGCTAAGCCTACACTTTAAAACTCCGACGACTCCTCTCGTCTCTTCTTCCTCCAGACTGTTCATAGCTCCGAGAAAACAGCTCATCTGCAGATTACGGCTTCGCTATGCTCTACTTCCACGCCAACTGTCTGGAACCTCATCGAATGCTACTTTCTTGTCTTTGGAATCTGCTGCCTCTTCACTCCTAGGTTTTTTCCAATCTGCGTGTCATGGGTCTTTTCTGGGCACCATGCGAGGAGCCCGAAAGTCACCCTCGTTATAAGAGACTCTTGCTGGCAATCTTGTGGCGCCGGTTGTACTTCATTCATCTACTAGCCGGAGCAGCTTTAAGCCACTCTCGTAAGGCCGCAAGATTCAACTTCAGTTGTGCTAAAGGGGCAGCCCCCATCAAAAAAAGAAAAAGCTTCCCTCAATGGATTAAAATACCATTCATCATAGATTCCGTTGGGTTAAACGACAAATGCTCTCAGCTTTTCGCTTGGACAGAGCCCAGACTATCTCGGATCCAGGGTCGAACTGGTAGTTTTGGCGAACGCCCGGAGCAAATCGTACCTGACACGTCTAGCTTGGATCTGCTTCTAGGCGGTGTGCGCTTAGTGAATAATATCGTGGATGTTCCGCTCGGACGGCATACCATTGAGATGAACGAGTACCGTTGTCTCGACCACTAGTAACAAATTCATCTTCGCTTAAATTGTTTATTAATGCGTTCACACTTTTGTTGAATATTCTGAGGATTTTGGCACCACAGGAACGACATCCCGCACGGTACGTCAAAGTCGAAAGACTATTCCTGTCCTTATCTTCTCTGATTCGAACGTGCACTTTCTCACTGCCTCCTCCAACAAAGAGCATAGAACGAAATACGCTGTCAGGTATCGTTATAATGAAAGACTCGTATCCAAGGTAAGCGCATCTGCTGGGTAGCATGTGATCTAATGCGCGACCGTTGTATATTAATAACCTACAGCATATCCGGAACGAAGTGCAAGTGGAGATTGAGTGGAGATGACTACTATCTCTTCTAGCATTTGTCATGACGCAACTCTTTCACGCTTCCGCTCACGCCAGTCCACACGATTTCATGGCAGCGTGGCCGCGGCGTGCGCTTGACCCACCCTAACGCGGACGGCCAGAATGTTTGTCTTGCCTCGTTTCAATGCGTTGTTGCGTAAGAAAAAAAGACAGAACTTCTACTTGTCGAGAACGCCAAAGACCTTGATACCGAGTCTATTCATCATCCCTCGATTTTCGGGACCAGACCGCCACATCATAATTGCGATCGCGTTGTTTTCTTGCTGGACCATATAGATTTATCGACTGTCTCTGACCGGGGTAGACAAACTTGCTGGTATCATTCCGTGCAGCGCAACCATCCGCAGTATCCATTATATATCCTCGTTCTGCATAAAGTTTCTAACTCACCATGCAGAATTGCATATGATTGACCGAGGACTTTCGCCGCGCTCCAACTTGAAGCTGGAAGCGGCAATTTACCGATGTCAATTGCGCCCCCTTTCAGTCAATGATCGGCATGTTCGGTGGTTGTATCTCTGTTGCTTCACTTTTCCAATCCTGCGGCTTCGTTCAGCCACATTTTAATTCAACACGCAGCTCCAATCTGCCGACAGTATATGCAATCTCACATCCTGCGACAGTGTGCCTCTTGAATATTAATCGAAAGGAGTAGAAAAGGCAAACGGCCATCAGGAAGAAATGTCATCTGTCGAATTTAATTCAAACTGCTGAAGGATATATAACCTGATCAACCTATTTGCAAGCTTCCGCCTTCCCTATGCCCCGGGTTGCTCCCGTTGAATGGACTTTCCCGTCACCGCCCTCTTTCCTGCATTGACGACGATTCAAATTGTGAGAAATGGAGTTTTGTCGGTTTACTCCTTGTCCATTTACGAGTGGTTGGAAACGTGCGTCTTCTTTTCTATTCTTTCGCCCGTTTTCTCATGCACCCAAACATCGTAGCCTGCCCACCGAAATCGAATTAGTATGTGCCCAAGAAATGGCTGCAGGCAGTGTTGACCTCGATACAGATCTACCCTTCGCGCTGGAATTCCATAAAAGTAGCATACCTCCTCTGCAGGTATGCTAAATGATAGCAGTTCCCATCTCACGTTCACCCAACTCTTTGCAGATATTATCAGCTGCTGCTATGGCCTCTTGTGATCTTTGCCTATTGTGCAGTAGTCCGTCTTTCACGGCGTTTTCAATTCTAACTTGCACCCCAGGTGGAAACCATACGGCCCAAACCTGTTCCAAATTGACTCAGATCGTCACCTCCCTTCTTCTCCCAATGGTGCGCCACTATTTTCCCCAGAGTATATTTGTCTCATCCGGAATTTAGCAACTGTTTGCGCCAGGTACTTCAATAACAGCCGTAGCCATCGGCTTGGACTAAGCGAGTGCTACAGGTGTCATGTTGATGCGAGCATACGCGTTCGCAGGCCGCAGTGCTCGAGTTCTCGTCCTCCTGCTGGTCTTTTACGCCGCGCTTGTTGGAATTGACATTTGGTTTTTCTGCTTCGACGTCGACCCCTTGCCGGATATCGCATATGATATTCTAGGGGAAACCGGGTGCGTCCTTGGTCTCTCCTGACATGTTTTATATCAGTATCAACTCATAGCTCGTTGTACAGTTGCTTCCCTGATTATGCCGCCAATAACGGCGGCATGCGTTTGATTGTGAGTCTTCGTAGTAATGGCGCCACAAATAACTGACTTTCTATCTCAGATTGCTATGGTATGTTTCGAGATGTCACAAAATTATATGATTCCAACCTGGTGCCGCAGAGCGCGTCTCTAGTGATGGATCTGGTCTCGCTATCAATTATTATTATTGTGAGGCTCTTTCGACCAGTCGAAGATTCTTTTCTGATTTTTGAATTCCAGTATTGTCTACGGATACATAGCACACGGGGCTCTCTTGGACGTGTTTTCCTTCGCCAAGGTGTGTACGTTCAATTCTACTAAACGCTTGACCTGACCGTATGGCAAAGGCCTCAGCTCCTTCGCCGTGGTCTTGGTGGTACACGGCATCGCGATGGGCCTATACTTCAGGTAGAGAGTCGTCATTCGTTCTGGTCCTTGTTTTAACGCACTGGTCAGCCCCCAGAGTTTTTACAACGGCGTCGGCTTACCCTATATCCTCGTTATATCCAACCTTATGGCTTGTCGATTGTATGTCTCTGTCCTCCTGTTTGCTCTCTTGTTAAAAGCATCCTTCCAGAATCCTAGATTTGCGCCGAAAAGCCCTACCAACCGAGACAGAGATCTGGCGACAAAATTCGCTCCTTGTAAACCAAGCTTTCGAGGGCACCGACTTATGGGTGATCGAGGGAAATACCGAACGGTACCCAACACGTCCTCATCGCTGATAAAATAGACGCTTCACTATAGGATAGACATACTTTGTACTTACTACACGGACCGATCAACCCATTTGTACAGTAGCAACATCAATCAGCAATAGCTTTCCTGGAAATCCCTTCTGGCTGCATTCACACCTTGCTTGAATCCGTGATCTAGGAACAAACAAAGGTTAAACTGGCCTGGGTGAGAATTCGAACTTGACAAGAATACACACGGAATTCCCAAAAAGTTTGACTGGTCGTCGGTCCTAATTTTTGCCCATGCACCGATAAACCCAAGCTCTGAAATGGGACGATCAAGGCGACTATTAGCAGTGAAGAAAATGTAAGCGTCGTCCCAGCCCAAGGTAAACCCTTCGGCGAAGCGCTCATGGCGGTATTTCCCAGGATATTTTGACCAGTAAGCTGTGTGCTCATCTTCGGACCATAGTGAGAAATTAGGCGACAATTGCGCAACTTGGACATACTCAAGGCTATATTTTTGAGATTGTCCCGCGTCTGCGTTTGGCGCTCGTGATCGCCCTCAGAGCTTCTCGATGCGAAGAGCCCCACCTTGTGTGGGAAAACACCGCCGTCCACAGCGTCGCGTAGACACCATCCACGGTCCCGATGCCCAATCTTCTTATATGTCCAGAAAAAGTTCCCGGAACAGTGGGCTTCGTACAGCTGCAATTGTGCTGTGACGTAATTCTTGGTGTCGTCAGGCGAACCAGTGAGGGAGCCTGGGTTCAATGCCCCAGACCACTCGCCGACAATGAAGCCTGCACCTGCGGAATCCAAAATTTCTGCTACGCGCGCAAACATGCGCGGGGTGGCCGCACTTTTGTCTGTCAAGGCCTGTGCATGGGAAGACGCCGGCGTCGAAATGTCGGAAGACGTGAAGCAGCGGTATAAATGATGATCGAGGACGAGGAGAGGCGACGGGTGTGGGGTGGACTTGATGTACTCGGCATATTGGTCGGTCTTCCAACAGTCGCCAAGGTAAATCGGGAGCGTTGGGTCGAGCGCTGAGATGTCTTTGATTGCGGTGGAGTACCAATTCTTCAGCTCTGCGTCGACAGGCGGCTGGGGCTCATTGAGAAGCTCGATTCCTACGACGTTCACTAGACGAGGGCTGTGGGCATTCAGGTGTGTTACGAGCGTGCGGAGCACATGGATTGTGTGCATGCGATTTCGCCGATTGCTAAAGAATGTTGCGGGGTTAGAGGTTCCGGCATGAGCGTCTTTGTTCTGTTTGCCCGGGGCAGCATGCAAGTCTGAAAATGCCGCACGATAAAAAGTGCGCCACAACACACGGTCATATACCTACCGAGCAAAACACCCAATCCAAATCGCTGGGCGGTTTCGATGGCCTGAATCAAACGAACCTGGTCCAAGTCAGACGACCAAAGGTCATCGTTTTTCGAGTGCAAACGAACCCACGCGCCAGAGAAAACGTCGGAGAAATTTTCGAAATCTGTACCCGTCAGAACAGAGGAATCGGCTCCACACAAATGGTAGTAGCCAATCTGAGGGCGTGCTAAGTCAATAGGTTCCAACCGTTCACAGGTACATACAGGGATTCTGACAGTGTTGAGACCCCGGTCAGATATCCAAGCCCAATCGGATTCAGTGATCCAATTGGCATAGTGCACCTCTAATACAGATCGCGCATTTTGTCCACGCGCAACATCGAGGTCACTTTGCGCAGGAGGTGCAGCAGAACGGAAAGGAGCGTCTGTTATCCATCTTTCTAGGACGAACCAGGATCCTGCAGCAGCTGGGCACTTCAAACAGCACAATATGATGATGCCCACCAAGATTTACTCCACGCTGCTTTCTGAACCGGTAGAATGAACTTTCAAAGTTGTCTTGGAGAGTCCCAATGAATTCTCGTTCCCTTGGCTTCTGATGTTTCTGAAGACCAGAGACAATTTTGCCTGTAATTTTGTGCATTGACCCAAGTGCGAGCGGGAAGAGAAGGTTCGGCGATCAGTGGCGCTGGATTTAAGCGTCATTCACACCTTTTTGGCGGTGTTCATCACTTCCAAAAAAAGGGGTGTTTTTGTGTGTGACTTTTCCCTCAGCCCTCCGCCTAAATCTAGCCCAGGTCTCGTTATACCTACTTATACCTAGGGGTTACGTAAGGTTGAACCGCTTGCTGAGCCTACTGACCACCTGTTTGTTACTCCAGTGGCGCGAAAAACCACTCAATCGGTCCGGCCATCTTTTAGGCTTGTTGCTGGATTTGGTCGCTCGTCCTTCACGTTTAATTGACTTCCAGACATGGGACTGGTATTCTGACACTGGTTCACACCTGTACGAGCCCAATCCGTCTCGTTGCACTCGGCACCGCGTGCAGTCCTTTGCTTCTAATTACTGGCCTGTGCATCCCGCCTTTTGAAAGGCATTCGCAATCACTCGCCGTTGACTAGTCGAGTGGTGTCCAAATCAAACATCTTCGGATATTCTTACATTCGACTATTTTTACAACCCCGTGCATCAAGCAATAGCTAACGTTTGCTGTCGACGAAAGAGCGCAATCTACCCAATCCCTCAGTCAGCGGACGTGCGTGCCACAGGGAAAAATCCAAGAGAGAATTGTCCTCATCTTTATTGGGCGCACTGTTTTATATGGCTATTTTCTGGCGTGGAATTTTTCGGCATATCTGCTTGGGCAAAATTGCTTTCCTGCGGCTTTGACGCCTCTTCGACGAGTCTCTAAAGATTATATTATTTGAGACCCCGACGCTATGCTCCAGATCCCGGACTATTGAATCTACGGGCTGCGTTTGTCAAATTTTCCAGTTCCTTTTTTGATAGAGTCAAGTTCCGGCTCTCATTCAAACTTGAAGAACGTGGGTCCACGATATTAACCTGTAGCGTCTCAAACATTTAACTTCCTGTGAAAACCATCGGATGTATCTCCAGGTATAAATATTTGCCATACACTTGTCCTCTTCCAGACCTCTTCCACCATGTCTGCAACCGTCACTGTTACAGCCCTTCCTAGCACCGTTGTCGAACCAGCCTCCCTCCACTTAATCGCTGGCGATACCAAAAAAGAGGAAGTGCCTGCCGAGGAGCCATATCGTTATGCCCACTTCCTGGCCACCTTTTCGTAAGTCAAGTACCCCGCGCTGCAGCCCTTCGAGCACGTTGATGCAGGTTCTCGGGCTTTACACCATCCCAACCCACGCTCATTCCTGGCGAACTCAAACGTCGTCGAAATGACACCTGAATTTGGCCTGGACGTTCGAGGCTGCAACCTCGCTGAGCTGAACCCCGACCAGAAGGACCAGCTCGCCCTCGAGGTACATGAAATTCCACATATTATACACTCGCCTGACGATAGAACCCAGGTTGCCCGCCGCGGTGTGGTTGTCTTCCGGGAACAGCAGGACTTCATCGACCGTGGGGCCGGCTTTTACACCGAGTGGGCCCGTCACTTTGGTCCTCTGCATGTCCACCCCACCTCGGGCCATCCTGAAGGCCACCATGAGGTCCATCTCGTCTACAAGTAGGTTCAGTGTGATATTACCAGAGTCGCCCCCTCAGATTTTCATTCTAGAGACGCCAAGTCGAAGTTCAAAACCGATAGTATTACCAGTACCCTCTGGCACTCGGGTGATTTATTTTGTACCTAAAAGATGAAGTTGGACATCTGACTTTCATTTAAAACAGACTGCTCTTTTGAGCTGCAGCCGGCTGGACTGACAACGTTCTTTTTACTAGCGCAACCGAAGACGGGCGGCGACACACTTTATTCATCGCAAGTCCTGAATTTCCGGTCGCTGTCCCCCATTATGCAGGATTTCTTTGCGCACGCT
This sequence comes from Mycena venus, assembly GCA_014462655.1. Taxonomy (NCBI): domain Eukaryota; kingdom Fungi; phylum Basidiomycota; class Agaricomycetes; order Agaricales; family Mycenaceae; genus Glaucomycena; species Glaucomycena venus. The sequence goes on along the minus strand of JACAZI010000007.1, from coordinate 6,496,979 downwards.
CAAAGCGACGCACACGGCCATTGGCAGTTTGCGCTCGAAGCAGGGTGGTATGGTTCGTCGGGATCCTATCGAAACCATTCATCCCGTCGTCCGCCGGCACCCCGTAACCGGAGACGAAGCGTTGTACGTGAATAAACAGTTTACTCGTCGCATCGTCGGCATGAAAGTTGAGGAGTCCGGTGAGCGATTTTTGCGCATTCGCCTTGTTACTGCTGTCTGACCCGTCGCACAGAGCTGTTGCTCAACTTCTTGTACGACCACATCGCGAAATCTAATGACCACCAAGTGCGAATTAAATGGGAGCCGATGACGATGGTCCTCTGGGTAAGACCAATATATTCCCTTTCCCGTTTGCCAACTAAAATTGGCCTTGATGTAGGATAACCGGATTACTGGTGAGTGCTATCCTTTTCTTGCAAGACCCAGATACTGAGACGTCGAGATAGCGCATACTGCAACCTATGACTACTCACATATGAAGGTCCTTCGCCATGGTGCAAGAATTTCTGCCCAAGCGGAACGTCCTATTCCTGCGCTTAGCACCATGAAAATGGAGGACTAGAAAGGATGGGTACCTGTCTCCTTTCTATAGTTATTTAAGCTTGGGCATTTGATGGTTTCTTGGTCGCGCTCCGTCTTTCATTCAGGTCTTGTATATATGTGTGTGTGTGTGATAGGGTTGTACTGGTTTCTTGGTGGAATACATTGAGCGTCTCTCATACACCAGAAAATCAAGACGATGTATTACACAGGACAGGATAATAGATAAGAGGGTCGTCATTGAGAGACTACTAGTCTAGCGATCCTACATATGTAGGAGATGGAGCGAACCAATACTACTACTACTGAGTAAAGAAAGCAAAAGTGCGCGTATCGGTTTGAATGCGACGGATATGGCCGTAAACCCATGGCTTCGACTTGGTGGGAGACAGCGGGCCGCAAGACGTCATCCAAGTCGCCCTCGTAGAAGATTTAAGTCTTCTCGCAGAGAGAATCAGACCAGTCATCATCGCAATGAAAGCTACAATGATTGTATCAATAAAAGCGTCAAGTGCAGAGGACCGAATTAACTTGCCTATAACGTTTTCACTTATTTGTCTTCGCTATGGGGCTGGAAACGGCACCACCAAACCCGTAAGTGGACTGGAGGTCCGCGAAGGCAGATGGAAAGTTTTTACTGGTGGCGCGCGTTGCGGCAGAGGCAACCACAGAACGCGGTGCAGAGGTTTGCTTCTTTGGCACGGGGCTGGGTACAGTGCCGCTCAAACCGTACGTGGATTGGAGACTGGCAAATGCAGCCTGAAAGTCTTTCGACTGCGAACCGTTAAGAGGCGCGCGGGAGGAGGTGGTCGTGTTGGACACGAGGGAAGAGGTAGAGCTAGATGCAGAGAACATATCTATAGAGGGATGAGCTGCGAGTAGGTGTTAAGTTTTAGTTTGCTCTGAGGGTTTGGAGACTTTGTTGTCGTCCATGGCAATTTCAACCAGGCTTTATAGATTTTCGACATGGCTGCGCGTGCCTTACGCAGCCAATGTTTTCATTGTCGACTTGCACGGAGATCATGACGTCGGAAGCGCAGCCTTTACCCGAGTCTGGGTCACCTTCGCCCTCCTCAACAGCGTAGACGCATAGCAATCTGAGTCAGAAGAAAATACTTGTCACGTTTCGCGAAAGAGAAGAGCACAGGCGGGAGCAAGATCGGTATCGCCACGAGCCAAGAGAGCTGTCGAGAAAACCGTTGAGAGAATCCGATCCATTCGGTTGTCCGGAAACTGCGGGAGGCGGGAGGAAGTAACGACAGTCCCCAGTCATTTGGGAAGCTGCGGGCCTGGATTAGTGGCCACAAGAACGCCAATGCGCAGCTGAACGAGACATCAATGGGATGGAAAAAATTGGAATCAATTTGCCGAATTGAATTGGGAAGCCAGACCGGCTCATTCGGCCCGAGGCGATCGTATGGCTCAAACACAACTCACACTTGACTCACACAGTTCATTTGGTCCTTAGGCAGGGACATCCTGTACCCATTTCAACTCGACCTTGAATTGCTCATAAATTGGCTTAATTCTCTGAACCAACTGCAAAGTATGACCTTTACTAACGTTTCGCGCAAAGCTTCGCGGCGCCGCAATAATTTTTGATCGACACATCTCAAGAACGTAGCAAATTCAGGTTTCGCGCCTTAAATATGGAATTGGCAAGCTGCCATTGGTTCCACCATGTGCGCTTAAATCGTGAAAATGGACCAACCAATTTATTTTAGCATCTCAATGAAGTCATATTCTCAGACCGCCAGGCGTTACAATTAGAGGTTAGAATGACCAGAACATATAAAGATTGAATGCGAAGCAATGCGAATAAGAGCAATTTAGATAAGACATAAGACGATGCAGTAATTACTAGAGACAGAGATAAAGAAAGTAGGTAAAGAAGTTGTAAAATGTTTAGAGCGAAAAGAAAAGGTGTGCCGTATTCAAGTTCCAAAGGCCCGGAAAACAATGGTAGGAGCGTAAGGAGCATTGGAGAAAGCACGATTCATATCTGCTATTTCTACCAAGACCGGAGAGACTAGGGAGCCTCAACCTCGGTCTGGCGGGAAGCGCCAGACCTCGTAAGTCCCTGCCATCCATAGCAGGCGACTGAGGTCTTCTCGTGGAGAGAACCAGACGAGACACCATCGCAACGAAACCACTGTAGTAATTGGATCAGTCAACGCGTTAATCCACGAGGGACAGAATCGACTCGCCTATAGTGCTATAATTAATCACTTGTTTTTCTTCTTCGGTACGGGGCTCGGGGCGGCTCCACCGAAACCGTAGGTGGACTGGAGGTCCGCGAAGGCAGACGCAAAGTTTTTATTGGTGGCGCGCGTCGCGGCAGAGGAGGCAACCACAGAACGCGGTGCAGAGGTTTGCTTCTTTGGCACGGGACTAGGTACAGCGCCGCTCAAACCGTACGTGGATTGGAGACTGGCAAATGCAGCCTGAAAGTCTTTCGACTGCGAACCGTTAAGAGGTGCGCGGGAGGAGGTGGTCGTGTTGGACACGAGGGAGGAGGTAGAGCTAGATGCAGAGAACATATCTATAGAGGGATGAGCTGCGAGTAGTTGAGTTTTGGTTTGCTCTGAGAATTTGGAGACTTTGTTATCGTCCATGGCAATTTCAACCAGGCTTTATAGATTTTTGACATGGCTGCGCGTGCCTTACGCAGCCAATGTTTCCATTGTCGACCTGCACGGAGATCATGACGTCGAAAGCGCAGCCTTGCCCTGGGTCGGCGGGTCTGAGTCACCTTCGCCCTCCCCGACAGCATAGTCGCATAGCAATCCGAGTCAGAAGCAAATGCTTTTCATGTTTCGCGAAAGAGAAGAGCACAGGTGAGAGCAAGATCGGTACCGCCATGAGTCGAGAGAGCTGTTGAGAGGATCCGTTCTATTCGGTTGTCCGTAAACTGCGGCAGGAAATATCCCACAATCCATAATCGTTCGGAAAGCTGCGGGCCTGGACGATTTGCAGCCATTAGAATGATAAGTATGCGCAGCAAGCTGAACGAGAAAAAAATAGTGTTGGAATCAATCCCGGGCCAGACCGAATTCAAGTTACCCGGCCCGAAACCCGATCGCAAGATAGGGGCTCGCAAGTTCTGCTGCTCAGCGCTCAGCCCTATACTGATTCGAGATTCTCTTCGTGTCTGAAGACTTTCATTTCAGCGCAGTAACTTTGAACCTCGACGTCCGCTACGCTAAATATCAATGCCATTTCGAGATACGTTTGTCAAGAAACATAGTAAATACTGTGCAGTTCGATGAGGGTCCCCATACGTGTTCTAGTTGTGAGCAATCTCAACTGCAATCTCCCAACCAATTCATCCGAGTATCTCATCAAACTTCCAGACTTCGAAGCAATGCGTTGTTGCAGTGGTAGTTGGGATCATCGATGACCAGGACATAAAGTGGTAGCTAACCAAGAACAGAAATAATAGCTAAAGAACAGAATAATCATTCGAAAAGACAAAACCAGCGTATGTCTTAAATAAACCGGATTCAATGTAGTATAAAAAGTAACTCGGGGATGTCGAAACATGTAGGAAGAATGCGAGGAAGAGAAGAGTACTGGACAAAGCACAATTCATATCCGCCCTTTCTACCGAGACTTTGGGGCTTCAACCGCCTGGCCGGAAGCGCGCCATGCAGGTCACCATCGAAAGCGACCGAAGTCGTCTCATGGAGGGAATTAGACAAGAACAACTGTATAATTGGGTCAGTTAACGCGTAAAGCCACGAAGGACAGAATCAACTCGCCTATTTAGTGCTATAATCAATCACTTATTTTTCTTCTTCGGTACGGGGCTCGGGGCGGCACCTCCGAAACCGTAGGTGGACTGGAGGTCCGCGAAGGCAGATTCAAAGTTTTTGCTGGTAGAGCGCGTCGCGGGGGAGGGGGCAACCACGGAACGCGGTGCAGAGGATTTCTTCTTCTGCACGGGGCTGGGCACAGCGCCGCTGAAACCGAAGGTGGATTGGAGGCTCGCAAATGCAGCCTGGAAGTCTTTCGACTGCGAACCGTTAAGAGGTGCGCGGGGAGGAGGTGGTCGTGTTGGACACGAGGGAGGAGGTAGAGCTGGATGCAGAGAACATATCTGTAGAGGGATGAGCTGCGAGTAGTTGGGTTTGGTTTGTTTCGAGGGTTTGGGGACTTTGTGTTGTCGTCCATGGCAATTTCAACCAGGTTTTATAGATTTTCGACATGGCTGCGCGTGCCTTACGCAGCCAATGTTTTCTTTCTCGAATTGAACGGCGATCATGACGTCCGATGCGCAGCTGCCACCCAGGGTTGACGCGCCTGACTCACCTTACCTTCACCTCCCAGGAACGTCGAGTCACAAGCAAATACTTTCCTTGTTGTTTGAAACAAGATAAAGATCTTTTTGCGACGAAAGCGGGGCCGACCAGACTGAGCCATGACTCGAAGAGACTCTTGAGGACCTTCCGGTTCGCGTTGACGCCCAATGCCCGCGAAACGCGGGCCGCCGCCGAGGGCAAATTCCCGAGCTGATTCCCGTCCTAAAAAGCTGCGGTTGGATGTCGCCACAAGAATGTGCTTAGTGCGCAGCTGGCTTACATCATCCCGCGAAAGGCCTAAATCGCATGGTCACGCAACAGGTCGCCGTTTTGAGGGCTCAAAGATTCGAAACACTGACAGAAACCGGCGCGGAGAAAAGAAACAGAACTCATGAAAAAGGGACCTGCTGTGTCGGTACCGAAATACACTGCAAGGATCTGCGCATCGATCCACTATACGCTTAATATGACCGAATGCGTTGCCAAGAAACGACGCTTGGCGACGTTGCGCTGAAAAATTATGCAAGTCAAACATTTCTAGTTATCAACCCGCGATTACAGGCTCCGGTACAGTGGAAGCGTTCAAGATTTGAAGGGCGTAACAAAAACAATATAAGAAATATGAACGTAATAGAAGAAAGATAGTGTGGGTATCGTGTGCGGGCGGGCAGAGGATTCATCCCTCATCGGATGGTGTATACCGGAGGGGAGATAAGGGATAGGTGGAATGGGGTGGAATGGGCAGACTAGGCCTAGGAGCGAGGAGGGGGCGCAAACGGATGGGTACAAGGACAAAGGCATCATCATCACACGGCCAGCACGTTCGATCGAAGGAGGTGCGGGAGGTAATGGTATAAAGAAAGAACGCGCCGGCAGAGACCAGGCCGACGTAGACAGACAGTATGGACAGTGGACTCCGGGTCGGAAACAGTTTATCGTTTGTTGGTGGGCGGGGGGTCACCGCGGAAGTGACCTTACATCCCGCCGTAAGCATCCGCGTGCTGTTGGTGCTGGTGCTGCTGGTACTGCTGGTACTGCTGGTAGCTGTCCTGCTGCTGTGCATCGCCGTAGCCCATCTCCTGCGCGTGCATCCCCGGGCTAACAACGACCCCCTCGCCGGGGTATGCGTACGCCTCGGCGGCATAGATGTCCTGCGCCTGGGGTTCCGCGCTGTACGCGCCGTTATACTCCGCGTCGTGCCCGTGGTCGCTGCCCTGCTGTTCGTACCCCGTCTCGTGCGCGTAAGACTGCCCGTAGGTGTACTGCTGCCGGGGCTGAATGGGCTGGTGCTGCTGCCCGGGGTACGAGGCGGCGGGGTACTGCGGCTCGTCGGTGTAGTTGTCGTGACCATGAGCGCTGTAGGCACCCGCGCCAGCCATGCCTGCGCCAGTCATGCTCGAGATCGACGGGGCAACGTTGTGGCCGTTGAGGTGGCGCTCGATCATGGTCGGGGGGCGTGGGTTGAAAGGATCCGGGCCATCGTCGTTCATCGTGACAGCCGACTTGCGGAAGGACATTGAGTCGAAGTTCTCGGCACTGCGGCGTCTCCGGCGCTGCCCAAGACGAAATGAAAAGTTTAACATGTAATTCAGATAGCAAACACAAAGGGACACCCACGATGAAGAACATGATGACGAAGAAGAACAAGGCGACGGCGAGGATGCCACCCGCTGTCCCACCAATGACGGCGCCGATATTGACGCTGCTCGAGGCACCGTTCGGCGAGCCCGAGGGGTCAATGGTGGTGCCTGCGTCGTCGGGTGCAGTGGTCTGTGCGATAGCACCCGCATTCCCTGCTGCGCCGGTTGTGTTGGGCGTGGTAGCAGCACCTTTGGTCTGTCAAGGTGTTAGGGGTCGGAATTTGAAAGGACAAGATACGCACCAGAGGTGCAGTGGATTTGGTACTCGAATGGGACGAGGGCGAGACGAACACCGACACAGAGGTTGAGGTGGAAGATGTGGACTCGATCGTTGTGGTGGGCGACTCAGATGTTGTTGTCGAAGTCGTAGATGTCGAGGTTGTAGTGGTCGTGGTAGTGGTGCTGCTGGAAGACGTGGTGGTTTTGCTTTGGCCGCCGTTATTCCCGCCACCGTTGTTATCAGTGTGGGATAGCGTCGCAGAGTTGCCATTGCCATTGCCATTGCCATTGCCATTGTCATTGCTATTTCCATTGCCATTGCCATCACCATCACCATTGCCATTGCCATTGCCATTGCCGTTCCCATTGCCCGAGTCTGGGGTTCCGGACGGTTGCTGTGGCCCGACAGTGTCTGAAAATCCAATTAAATGAAGAAAAGGAGAGAGTACTGCTGAACAGACCAGAGGGTTGAGTCCCTGCTCCAGTGTCGGTGCCAGTGGGATCACTAGGGAAAAGAGGACCTGAGGTGGTCAACCGAGCAATGGGACGGTGGTCACGGATAGGCATTTTGTAGTGTCAGGAAAGAGTGTGGGGTGTAAAGGAATGTGGGTGGCCGAGCTCGCTGCTGGCTACGACGTCTTCGGGGGCTGGACGGCGTAAAGAAGCGTTAAAAGTCGTCCGAAACAGAAACCGTCGCTCGATGTGGAGTACAAGAAGCTTGGTGAGCTTACATACTCATCAATTTGTTGAACATCCTCATCACAGATCCCTACACATGGACCAGCGTGGACCTCTCAAAAAACAGGTACGTGAACCGTCATAAGCCTCTTACAGGATGCTATAGTCGAGAAACAAGTATTAGAACCCGCTGCCATTTTTTTCCTGATTTTTTCAACGCATTGACAACCCGAATTCAAGGTTCTCAGGGCCGATCTTCTCCGCCTATATAGGGACCGTAACTCCTTGCCAACTCCACGGAAAACCTCAACTCCTCAATTGAATGCGCTTCCCGCGCGACCTTCACCTCACTTAGGCGGGATCCCACGATGACCGATGCGCGAACATCTCGACCGAGTGCAGCGGAGCGACTGGCAGTGTCTGGCTTCGTGGATAGAAATTGGAAATAATCTCTCTTTTGCATTCATTCATTAAAGTACAGGCTTTGGATCCTAAATTTCTTTTTTCCGTCCAATCAATCAGCCATTTTCATACTCGCAAGCGCTGGGATGGGTCGCTCCGCCTGCGGGGTGATGCGCGCGCCGTGGCGGCGCGCTTTAAGGTGCCCGTAGTCCGAGATCGCAGAGTGTGCTGTTCAACGAATAGAACATGCATTAGCAACGAATACTTACGCGCAAGAGAAGGTACTGACCAGCAACGCGATTATCCTGTGTAGGTAGAAGCACAGACAATGATCAAGTCAGAATCAAAAGGAACTAGTCGAGATGACGATTGAACGCACCCAGAGCACCATCGACATCGGCTCCCACTTGATGCGCGCCTGGTGGTCGCCGCTCTTTGCGATATGGTCGTACAAAAAGTTGAGCAATAGATCTATATTGTCGTCGCTCGTTAGTCCTCCATCTATTCTCCTAGTTTTACTGCAGTAAGAAGAAACACACGCACCACTCTCCTCCTTCTTCATCCCCACAATCTTCCTCGTAAACTGCTTGTTCACATACAGCGCCTCTTCCCCCGTCACCGGATGCCGCCTCACCACCGGATGGATGGTCTCGATCGGGTCCCGGCGCACCACCCCGCCCTTCGTCGAGCGCAGGCTATCGAACCCCGAGTGCGTAGCCTTGAGCGTGCGCAGGAAGTCCTGCATGATCGGCGAGAGGGTGCGGAAGTTTTGGACTTGCGAGGAGTAGAGCGTGTCTCCACCGGACTTGGGCTGCGAGAGGAGGAAGAAGGTGGTGAGGCCGGGGGGTTGGAGCTCGAAGGAGAAGTCTGCGGAGAAAGAGAGGTGAGATAGAACGGGATGAAAACGAAAGGAAAGAACAGAACGCATACGTACCAGAATGCCAGACGGTGGTGGTGAGACCCTCGGTGTTGAATCGCGAGTTGGCGTCTCTGAGAATTTGATGAGCATCAGAAGAAAAAAGTGCATAAAGACAAACTTGTAGACGAGATGGATGTAAGGGAAACCCTCTGGGTGCCCAGACGTCGGATGGATGTGCAGAGGTCCAAAGTGGCGTCCCCATTCGGTATAAAAGGCAGCCCCGCGGTCAATAAAATCCATCTGGTCCCGGAAGACAACGACACCGCGGCGCGCGACCTATTAACTCCTCTCTCAGCCGGCCAGCGTTGCACACCAACAAACGAATGCGAACGGGTACACACCTCGAGCGCAAGCTCATCCTTCTGGTCGGGGGTTAGCTCTGCGAGGTTCACCCCGCGCACGTCTGACCCAAAGTTGGGCGTCAGCTCTACGACGTTCGCGTTGTTGAGGAACGACCGCGGGTTCGTGTGCGTGAGCGCGCGCGACCCGCCGTCGACATGGTTGAAGGGCTCCAGCGGCGGGTACTTGTCCTTGGAATACACCGGCATGAGGTGCGCATACTTATATGGCTCCTCCTCCGCCTCGGGCTTTTTGGTGGTGCCGTTCAGCAAGAGGGAGGATACGGGCTCGACGATGGTTGAGGTCAATGTTGCAGACATGGTACTATGATGTGGTTGTGGATGATGGCAATAGCAGTAGAGAATTTTCACCAAAGGCCTTTGGAGGAGGGGTATTTATACCTTGTCGGCCTACAATCCAGATATCGTCATGCAAAGAAGATTCACGAGAACGCTTAAGCGGTTGGAGATACCAAGTTTGCCGGCGTTCCGTAGCCCCGGATCTTCCACCAGAGAGGGACAATCCGGAAAGCTTTCTAACGCAGAAAAAATACCGAAGATCGGTACCGTCGTGTAATGAACGCCAGCAGTAGCCCCCCCGCTAAAAGACGTCGTGCTGCACGTCCTCCAAGTATAATTTCAGTTTCGGCCACGAAACCGACGCCCATGAAGAGATCACTCAGGGTAAACCACACATGCAAGGATCTCACGCCAGTGAGCACGAGAATGGGAAAAACGCCCAATAGCGAAATACACAAATTTTCGTAGGTCTTGGATCCGCGGACGGTGGCAGGTTGTCCTAGAAAATGACACCAGCTCTACGTCGCCATGGAGTAAGCGATGGGGTAGCAACTTTGACCTAACTTATGAATTTGTGAATGCTTCGCATTTGGCATCGCACCTCATTGCACAGTTCGGACTGGACACAAGATCCTAGGCGCGGGCCAAAATTCCGTTTTCCCGTTTTGGTAAGATAGTATGGGCGCCGATTCGGCCCCGAACCAGTAGAAAGGTAATTAGGACAAGCTTCCGCGTGCGTGGGATGTTGTGGGCTGTTCTGAGACTGTCCAATACGCAGAGGCGCCAAGAGGACGTATGTGTGACAAGGCATCCAGGTTGTCAGAAAACTCGACAGCAATGGGGATGGTCGCTCCGACCACGGTAAAGGCCAGCATTATGGGTCATGAGAAAGGTTTGAAAGATGGCGATATCAAGTCGAGCGCGTGGTATCTTATCAGATATTCGTATATATACCATTGGCCAGAGAAACTTTGATTGACGAGATTGTGTTAAATCTCGAGAGATCTTGAGTTTTATTAGCGCGAGGGCCTTTGAGGACAGTACAGTATAAGAAGAGTCAGCGTATTGGCCACCGAGAGTTGGTCACGAGATTCTCCGCAGTGTTAAGCTCTCCGGAAACTTCTGGGTCAGTCCCGTCATTGGCACGAACCGATGCGTAGTAAGATGAGCCGTGGCTCACCGTCGCTGAAACACGCCCTGATCCTAACCAACAGCAGTGAGGACAGTTAAACTTGAAGTGGGGATATCGATACTTGATGCATGGAGTATGATCCGACATTCCGCCACCAATGACTGCGACGTTTTTGGGAGTGCAAAAGTTTCGAAATGGCTGCTAAGTTCTCGACTGTTCACTTTGAGAAGCGTAGTAATTAAATAAAACCGGACCAGCTGGATTATCCTTAGGATGATGATCACGAAATCCCAGATCGGTTGGGGTTTAAACCAGTTTACAACGAGCGTTAGGGCAGCAGGGTCACCGAAGACAGAAGAGAGGGATTCTCATTACGATGCGCATCACATTGAAGGCACATGGAGTAGAGTTGTCGCTGCCTTGGGCGTATTTCCATAAAGTTCAGTTGGAAGTTGGTGTGAACTGTTGTTGACCTTTGTTGTCGAATTGTTTTGCCTTGAGTTTTAGATTCCCACGACCTTTGTCTAACATTCACGCAGCAGAAAAATCGACTCCGCATTTTTCTGCGGTTGGGTTACATTAATGCAAGCCAAACTGAGGTTTTTCTCAAGGGAAGTGGACTACAGGCCAGCCTGACCGGCGTTTACGCCATCGACTAATTGAATTCCTGATCATCCTCACGGGATTTTGTAAACTCACTTCGGCTGCGCACTACGCACATCCGTGTGGTGACCTCTGGCGACCTTCCGGCGCAGTCTTTCAGAACTAAATCAACTCGGGAACATTTCGCGTTTGGCCGGCAGTACTTCCAAACGGGGCGAGGAATAACGCATCTACACGACAAGCGCCTTCAAAAAATAGAGAAGATTCGACCCTCGGGTCGAGCACTGGCCCCCGCTGCCTTCCTAAAGATTTCATCGTTTCCAAGTCCCGGAGGAAGGGAAAGTATCTTCTTGTAATTCGTAATGCGAATCGGGGACTGAACGCGGGTGGCTCCGACTGCGCATCCAACATACATATAATCCCCGTCCGGTTTAAGACGGAAGAGACATCTACTCCGCTTTACTACGTAAGGCACCGTACTCATGTCAAAAAATTTTTCTATAAAGCCTGGTTGCAATTTTTCCCTAGACGACAACGGAAACTCTGAACCGTCGACTCTAGAGAAACCACAAATCCTCTTCAAGAAACCGCAGATCCTTTAACAACCGCGCCCACCCAACAGAAATGCCGTCTGCACCCAATTCTACCACTTCTCTCGTCAGCGTCTCTTTACGCACCCCACTGAACGTGTATGGCTCTACTGCCGCGCAGCCGAAAGACTTCGAGTCCGTATTTGCGAGTCTCCAATCTACCTATGGATTGAGCGGGACAGCACCCATTCCCGTGCGGAAGAAAACATCCTCCGCACCGCGTTCTACCGCAGCTGCCGGCCCCTCCCCTGCGACGCGCACGGCCAAGTCACGCATCAAAAACTTCCAGTCTGTCTTCGCGGACCTTCAGTCGAGATACGGGTTTGGCAGCGCCGTTCCTAGTCCTATCCCAAAGTCGAAGAAAAACAAATGAAGTAGCCGCGCGTATTATAGGCGAGTCGATTTGGTCTTATGCCCTCGACGTGTTTATTCATCCGATTGTTACAGTGGTTCTTGTCTGATTCTCTCCGCGAGAAGACCTCTTCGGTCGCCTTCTATGATGGTTTGCATAGTCTCGCGCCTCAGCTGCCACCGAAGCTATGCGCCTCCGCCTCCTGCTATATTTGTTAGGAAAACAGCGGTGATAGACCGTAGTTTATCCAACACTGCCTTTGTTGCTGGCACTTTCCTCCTCACTCTGCCCGTTACCTTCTTTCCCCATACTTACATATCAGCTACTACACTCCTTTCGTTCCTATCTTTTCCTGGCCTTGTTTGCCTTCATATCAACCGCCGCACTCCTTACATTCTTGTCCTGTATCTCTGCCAGTTAATTTCTTCGCCTCTACTCTACTACTTATACCTGGTATTCTCTAATATTTGTCTTTGGCTGCGCGTCGATTCTATGTTCCGGCCATTCCAGTACACTCCAATCGTAACGCCTCGCCCTCCCACATGCGTGCATTGCTGTAATGAGAATGTTAAGACCGCGGGGGACGGTGGATGCTTACTTATTGTTTCATTTTCGACTGGTTTCATTATCAGCAACGACAGAAATATACCCTCCAAATTTCTGCGCAAGAGATGCAGCAACTGCATCGTAATACATTTAACTTAGAAGCCCCTCTAGGGCTCCCACCCGTTCCCGTTTTCGACGAATCGACGGCCCATCGCGGCGGTGACCGTCCCTTGTACTTGCGTTGGAAACGGACGGGCACGGGACGGGTCCACCCGTTTAAACGGAACCCGTATGTAAACGGGCGTGTCCGACTCGGAGAAAGGTAATTTTGTGGTCAACTGGAGGTAAATCAAAGAGGATTTAAGCTGCCATACCACCTCCATCTGGTCTTGCGAGCTCAATAAATAACGTACGGACAAGAGATATTGCCGTCTTATCTTGGTCTTACCTGCCAATCTCCGAGAAGCCTCGGCTTCGGACAGTTGGCTGGCAGGACTTTGGCAGGACTCCGAATGATTAGGTTCAGATCAACTTGTGGGTGAACCTGCAAAATATGCCAAAATTTGATATTCAAGCTCAGAATTTAATGACACAGGCTACCTCCAAGTGTCCCTTGGAGAGACACACCGGTTCCGTACTTCTCTAACCCAGAGAAGCGGTCCGCGCATACTATGGACTCACCACAATTCCCAGATTTGGATCGCGCAAAATTGTTCAACTGGGGTTCAGTAAGTACGTTATATCTCCGAATTCGAGGTGGAAAATCGTCAGGCACTTCGGACGTTCCGGGCGATATTTGTGTCGAATAAAAGTATGTATATACTCTATTTATCACCACCCGACACATCAGATGTCGAAATGCCTGTAACGGGTTCGACGGACATAATTCGTCCGTCGGCCACTCTCTGAATTGCCGTCGATGGACGGGTGGGCCCGCAGTAGCCAGAAAACGGACGAGTCCCTATCTCGCGATCGAACCGAACCGGTCCAGGGGCCCGGGTAGGTAGGGGTCTCGCAATTTGGTCCCCTCGCGATTCCCCTCATCTCGCGCTTCTTTTCGCTGGCCATTCAAGCTTATAATCGACATTATCCAACTCAGCTTTCTGAAGAACCGGCAAAATGTGGCAATATCTCCTACCGCAGCTCACGGACACCGTTTGTCGCGGAAAGTTCTCTCGACAGCTCTTGCGACTCATGGCGGTTCCGATCCGTTCTCTCCCGCGCTCTTCCCTTGTTCTCGACCCCAAAATAATACGAAACATGAGGCGTATTCACTTGTGACTCCGATTGCTATGCGACTATGCTGTCGAAAGCTGTTGAATGAGGGCAGAGGTGACTCCGACCCATCAACCCAGGGCAAATTGGGGTCATGATCTCCGAGCAAGTCGAGAGTGAAAATATATCTGCGGTACCTGCACAGTCATGTCTCAGAGCTATAAAGCCTTGTTCAATTTGCCCGGGCGACAACAAAATCTACAATCCCTCAGACCAGTTCGAGCAAACAAAAAACCCAACCACCCACAGCCCATCCTCCAACAAAGATGACTTCTGCCTCCAGCTCTACCACCTCTCTCGTGTCAAACACGACCGCCTCTTCGCGTGCGCCTCTCACCGCTGCACAGTCAAAAGACTTCCAGTCCGCGTTCGCCAGTCTCCAATCCACTTACGGATTCAGTGGGACCGCACCCAGCCCCGTGCAGAAGGAAACATCTTCCGTACCGCGTCCCGACGCCGCCTCCCCCGCGACGCACCCGACCACTAAAGACTTTCAGTCTGCCTTCGCAGACCTCCAATCGACCTACGGGTTCGGCGGAGCCGTCCCTAGTCCCGTCCCGAAACCGAAGAAGCAGGGCAACACTTCCGGTTCCCTCTTCTCGAAATTCACTCGCTCGTCAAAACCGCAGGCGGCGGGTTTCTCCACTTCTACTTCGGCTCCTAAAACCAAAGTCCGCGCCGTCCCGCGACCGACCCAGCATATGGTGGTGTTATAGGCTAGTCGAGTCAGCTCTTGATTTTTGACGCGTTTAATAACCTGTTTGTGTAGAGGCTGTATTGTGGACGAATATCGATGATCCTCTCGAAGAGATAAATAATTTACGGCGATGGTGCCTCGTGGTCTCTCCTTTCGACCGCCCCGGGCCCAGCGGGCGAGCACGGATACTTCCGTTAGTGATGAGCGAACACTAGAGTTTCGTTTTTAGCACAGCTTTTCCCGATACACTACATTGCCCGCTTCATTCAACTAGCTTCCTTATTATCCTTTACTGTATTTGTTCTACGTCCTCCGTTAATCGCATCGTCGAGTTGCAATATAATGCCCCTTCCGTAACCAACGACGCCTACAAAACTTCGCGACACTCAATCAAATCCTCATGAGCAGAAAACCCATTGAATTTTGAAAGTAATTAAAAACTAGGGTATAAGTCCAAGAGAAGCCACAATCACCGTTCGCCCATCCTCATAACCAACTAGCCCTACCGCCACTGGGGAGTACCCGCCTGGCGCGCACTCCCGACATACACCTTCTGCTCGTCGCCATCAGCGGGCGCCGCCACGCTAGGAGCAGCGTCGGCAGCACTAGCTGAACTTGAAGCGCTCGCTGAACTCGAAGAACTTGCTGTCGCTGAAACCGAACCGGAAGAGAACGCGACGCTGGACGCGATGTCGTCAGCGGGAACAGCCTCGGCGTCGACAGTCGAGGGAGTGGCCGAAGAAGCACTCGAGTCCGAGGAGGGCGTAGAAGAAACTCTTGAGTCGGCCAACGACGCAGATGGAACACTCGAATCCGACGACGACATAGAGGGAACAGCACTCGAGGATGCTACGGGGTCGCTCGAAAGAGCAGGGACAACCTCGACAGCAAGCGCGCCTACAGAGGGAGCGGCGGAGGACGATGCTGGCACCGCAGAGGAGACGGTGGGTGAGGAGGAAGACGTCGGCTGAGACAATGCAGCGTCAAAGTCCGTGGCAGCGAAGGAGGGGCTCGGAGTGGAGGCTGTTGACGACAAGAACTGAGACATGGACTGGGAAGAAGCGCTGGCCGTCGATGATGCGGGGCCGATAGCTTCGGCAGCAAATGAGGGAGTTGCAGTCACAGTCGTGGTGACGGTCTTGGTCTCCGTCGCAGCGCTAGACGTCGACTGAGAGTCGGGGGACGCTTCCTGCTCGTCGACCTTCTGCGCTTGGACCTTTGAGGCCGAGTCGTCGGGAACAAAAATAAGCTTGACGTCCTGTGCCGTGTCCCGCGAGTCGAGGGTGGTGGTATCAGCGCTCGGGCCGCCGGTTGTCCCATCGTTGTTGCTGCTGGCAGTCTTGCAGGTCCATTTGGGCCTGAGTTCTTGGGTATTTGAATTGTACGCAAATTTTTGGCTCGAGTTATGCGGAGTGGGGTCATTGGAGGAAACAAAACAACGTTCCACCCGCAGGGGCTGGGCAGTGGAAGGGCAGGGGTTGAATGTGGCACACATCAAATCCTCGCGCCTTGTCGAATTCGTTCCTATGGGCACACGAAGGGCGGCAGTGGTTGTTGTCGAGACGCTCCATGTAAAGAGTCGTCATGTTGTCGGGGGAGGCTTGAAGAGTGTAGTTGCCATCCGATGACTTATCGAGCCAGAGATGACCGATGGCCTTGTTGTCCTTCTGAAACGAAAGAAGTCAGAAGGGGCACGCAAAGGAAGAGAAAAGAAAAACCAACCTTTTGATATCGACGTGACCGGGGTCGGGGACTCCTGACGCGCCTTGACGTGGAAGCGAGCCTGTTCTTGTTGACGCTTCAAAAACGCCTCGCCCAGCGGAGTATTGGCCGCGACGACTCTCTAAAGGCAGATGTGAGGAAATGGCATTGGGCGAGACGAGTCAAAGCACGAACCGACTTGTGGAACTTGCTTTTCTTGGACGTGGCGTCCGTCCCGCGCTGTTGCTTGCTGGGGCTGACCATCCTCTTCATGGGCATCGGAATGGTCGGCGCGTGCTGGCGAGTCATGCGAGGCGGCTTCGAGGGCGAGCCAGGGTCGGATGGACTTGAGCGCGCGTGGATAGCGGCGGCGTTGGCAGAGGGACTGAGCGAGAGAGACGCGAGAGAAAAGGCGAGCAGAGTAACGTGGTTAACTGCGACCATTATGGTGAATGTGAGACTAGGGTTTGGGTAAGGTTGTGTAAGAGTGTAAAAGCGTATGAAGGTTTATAAAGATGACCAGTGATCACCAGGACCAAAGGAAGATGGTGGTAGAGAAGAAAGAAACGCTGGGGCGTCCAGTCGAGCAGCCCCGCCTTATATACCAACTGGGGGCGGAGTTTGAAATTTACATCCGCTCTGTTCTATATTTAGAACCGCGTGACCGCGACGAGACCAAAGAAAATTCAGCAGTGACCCAAACAATGACCAGGCCGCCAGGAAAAGCCACGAAAAAAATCGGCTACCAAGACGCGTCGCGGGAGTCTCAAGATGCAATGCGCTACGGTCGAACTGCTGGGAATTTTCTCGCCAATTGTCACTTGCCTGATCACTATGACCTTCCCTGTCCAACCGGCTCGTATTTTGGCCCTTCCAGCAGAGCTGCTACTCATCATCCTCGACCAATTGTGCGAAATCCACCACCTTCCTGCGCGAGACCATGTCTCCGGCTCGAGGTCATGGCGTATCAGATCTATCCAGTTTCCGGTCCATTGGTGGCCTACGCTCTGTTTCTGCAGTCCACCGACGATTCCGACTGTTTTGCCTTCCCCTCCTGTTCAAAGAAACAAGATGTACTAGCTTAGAAAGGTTCAAGGAGCTGAGTGCCAGGTGTATGGCAGACTCCCAGTTTGCAGGTCTCATCAGGTTTGTCCGAATCCGTTCGTTGCATATTCCCCGCGAGGTTAAGGATCCACGCCAGACAATTGGATGTCGTCGAATGTGATATTGCTGGAGATGTTCTGCACAAGCTTCTCCCTTGTTTGACTTCTCTCGTGAGGGTAGATCTCAAAGCGGAAACGGTGGATGCGCGTCTCCTTGCCACAATAAACTCTCATCCCACTCTGATCACTGTCGCTATCCGTGACTCGGTTCTATCGGCCCTCGTCTACCTTGCTTTAGCCACCAATCTCCCTTTCACAAAGGTCCTTCTCTCTCCAACGACGGTGAATCATTGAATTGCCCCCACGTCGATCCGTGCGCTAGTCGAACGTGGCGCCAGATTCTCCCATCTCAGTCTCCAAAAACACGTCCACTTCGACAATGGGAGTGCCAGCATTCCACAACTGCCAGATCTCGAGCACCTAGATCTGGACCTCCACGATTCTATTCAAAGCTGGTTTCCCTCTTTCACTCAGCGCCATGTACACTTGCGAACAATTACCTTCAACAATTGGAGAGGAAATGTTTTACCAACAAGCATTCCCATCGGTGAAATACCATTTGCCCCCCAGTTTTTGGATGCTGTGCGCAGCATGTCATCCGAGTCGATGTTATCGGTCAAGCTGAATTCATTCTCCATTGCTCGGCCCGCATCGTGGACGTCATTGGCAGACTGGGAGGTAGTGCAACTCGAGCTGCGGCTTGATCCCCCCCGGCTTGTTTCCACGACCGGATTTTTCGCTTTGGAAGCAGCGACGATGCTAGCACCACGACTCTCCACTTTGGACCTCATTCTTCCGGATTTGCGCTATGTGAAACACCAGAAGCCTCCCCCCATTCACGTCGTATGTCTTGGAAAATATAGTTACCAGCGACGCGTCACTCAGTCTCTCATGAACAGGATGATTTGGCAAAATCCCTCCGTTCCGTGCCGTGTCTGCGAACGCTGCATCTGACAAATGCGTACGCAAGTCTAGGTGCCGGTCGAGAAACCCCATGGATACCGTCGCGGCACGCCTCCAAGCCCCAGGATACACCAGCCGCGATATCAACTGCCCTGAGATGGTATATGGCGCGCATCGCGCAACAGGTGCCGGCGCTTGAGCTTGTGCATATTACTGATGAAGGCGAGGCCGGTCCTTCCCGATCCACCCTTCCGTGGATGCTGCAGGTTTCGTGTTGGGTACGAGTGAAAGAGGATGGGACCCGTGGTGTAGAGATGATAAGGGACATCAAGCTCTCCACATCATTCACCTCGTTTTCACGCACTGGCAGAGGACCTATGATAACCCGTCGTGGTTTTAACGTAGCTTGGTCTTCCGCGCGCTGATACAGAAGACCGGATCCGCAGACTCACACTTTCGTCACCTACGATACACTGAACAGAAAGTAGCCACAGTTATTTATATATATGAATTAAGGCCAGTCGCACAATCATAGGAAGCAAAGCGAGCTGTAGAGCGCGACCGCCGGAAGGAGCGCTTTGCGTACTTTTTGAGGTCTCTTCTCTTGGTGCCCAAGAGAGTCTAACGCCTCATTTATTCTGATTGTTTGCGCATTAGATGAGAAAATCATCGCAAGACAAACCCACTACCACTCTCGTCTTCTTCGTCCTCTTCCTCGACTTCTTCCTCGTCCTCTTCATCGTCTTCATTCTCTTGCTCGTCTTCTTCATCTTCATTCTCAGGCTCTTCGTGTTCAAGCGCTCGATACGACGCGGCAACCCGCCCCTGCTTGAGGCGTTCGTCGCCTTCCCTGTCCGTATAGCCAAGCCGCGCCTTGCGCACGGCCTCATACGCCCCATGAACATGAGCGCCAAAAAGCTTCAGCGAGGCCTGGAACTTGGCGAGCCCATCGCCGGGCATGCGCTTGACCTGTGTCATCAATGCCTTGAATCTGGTCTTTCGATACGCCTCCACGCGTAGTTCCTCTGCGAGGACGCCGTCGACGAGCGCGCGCCAAGGGCACGTAATCGTGAGGGTGTCCCAGTCGACAGACATCCCAGGGATCTACATGATGGTTGGTTCATTTCAAATTTCGAAAGAAAGGAAAACTAGGCACCTTAACGTCGTGGACGAACCCACAAAGCTCGGCATCCGGCGGCGAGGTCGCCTTGCACGCCTTGACGTAGGCCTTGCGATACTTGTCCGCGCAGTCCGTGTCGGTAAAGACACCGTTGTCGCCCTCGATGCGTTGGAAATTGAAGCTTCCGCTCAAGAAGACCTTGTTCTGGTCGGCGTCGCGCTAAAACATGCGCGTTATTCCGGTTGGAAAATCAGGAGGGCAAGGAGTGAGGTGTACCGCCATATATCCGGCGTACAGAAACGCGCCTGTATGCACCCACTTTGTTTTTGCAATATACTCGACGTGTTCTCGCCACGCTTTGCAGACTAGCCTCGATCGTTGAGAGCCTTCCTCCAAGAGAAAGAAACGCGGCACGTACCGGCACGGTAGGTCCCCCACAGGAGTAGGAACTCCTTCGAATGAAGGGATATAATCATACATTGGAGCTCTTGAGGCAGCACCAGATGCTCAGGCATCGGTTGGAAGGAGGGGCCAGCTTCTCATCACCGCTATAGGACGAAATGCTGCCGTTGTACTCCGAACCTGCCTCAGAAGCGGATTCCTCGTCATAGTCTCTCGCTAAGAAGCCGTAATTATAATCCGGCTCGAGATCCAAGTCAGAAGAACTTGAAGAGCCTGGACCGTGGGACATCGCCGCGGTTGAGAAAAACTGAATACTGTCAAGAACGTTGTGAAGATGTCGAGATTGTGCTTTGATGGCCGGGTTTGAAGTTGAAGGCTTGAACTGTAGATGCGATAGACTCGAATATCTGGATGAAATATCAGTTCAGTGCTGGAACGAATCTGACGAAGGAAAAACCCTGCAACCAAAATCCAATGCTAACGCTAGCGCTGGTCGGCTGCTCGACCCCAATACACCTTTTTCACGACACCTCCGTGGTGTGAAAATTAGGTTCGTAATCTCTTTTAGGCAATTCATCAGTGGCAGTGGACGGAGGCTTTAAATTTCTCTTCTGAACTCATGGCAGAAATTGTGGTCCGCAGGCTCGTTAATCCCACTGGTGCTTTTATGCCCCGTACCCCATTTCTGTACATCGGCGTCCTCATTTGATCCCCACAGAGGATGAAATTGAACAGGCTGCCACTGTCTTGAAGAACGCATTCCATGCGGGTCTGTGTGCCATTTAGCGTCTCTCAACCACTGAGATCGGCTCATAGCGGGCGATCCGTTTGGCCATTCTCTTTCTGGAGGAAACCTTGAACTCGATGCTTTGCTTCTACGCACGCAAGTGCGGGCAGCGGTCGTCGGGGGCGAACTCTGGACTGCCGGGTTTGGACCGACAGACATCTGCGCCGTCGCCACCTGGTTTGGCCCCTGGGACTGATTATCTAGCAACGTAAACGCTCCAGTACCATCTCACTATGGCTTAGTAAAACCAAATTCCAGTGAGGAACAACGCGCTGCAGGCTGGTACGAGGTTGAGGCGAAGTTTCCGCCAGAACTCAAGAAATGGTGGTCAGAATATGTAGGTTTCTCTGGAGAACCTTCCAACCCGTGGAAAAATGCGTTCCTCTAGTTCATCCCGCGCTACAACGCCTGGAATGCATCCGTTATAGGTGAAGGCACGAAGCTCAAATCCTGGCAGCTGCAGCTCCTCGGCACTAGCCCTGAACACCAACGGAAGGGCCTTTCGGGCGCTCTCATCAAGGCTGTCGAATCAAAGGTAGATTCCTCCTTTCCACGACGTTCGTTTACCATGTTTATAGGCCGTAGCGGACGGGGTTATAATGTGTCTGGAAACAACAAATGACCCTAATGTGCCTCTAACTGTTCTTTACTTCTTCTCCTGTTGATCCCCACTTTCAGGTTGCGTTTTACCGCAAGCTTGGCTTCGTTGTGCGTGGCACCGTTAGCTTAGTCGGGTCGGGAGGAGAAACTACAATGACAGCCCCTGACCAAGCCCTAAATCTCGGGCAGGGGCTTGTTCTTGGAATCTTCGCCATTTGAGCAACGAATATATTCGCGAATAGTTTTGACTATGGATACAAGTATAGTCTATATGAGGTAAATTATGGCACGGCAGCAAGTGCAGCCTCTCTCTGATGTATCTGCAAATGTCTGTCGCACCGCGCGATTCCCACCAAGGGCGACGTACTGGGAAATCCATCGCGCGGGAAAGTGGTGTATTACGGAGCTCTAATTGTGTGCGGTGCCTCTAAAGCACGAGCACCTACGTCTGTGAATACGGCGGCAAACTCGCTGTCGATGCGCTCGGCGTCAGCACCGGCGGCGCTGCTGCCTTCCCCGGCACTTCCGGCAGCGCGCCCGCCACAGGCCGGTCTAAGCCGGGCGTTGCAGGCCGCGACACTGCAGGTGTTGGTGGCGCAGAGCGGTTGTGCACCATGTGCGCGCGGATAAGGTGACCCGCAGCGAGCGCGCTCATGAGGGAAAGCTCGCCCGCCATGACCGAGGCGGCAATCACGCGCGCGAGGCCCTGCGCGTTCTGACCGGGGCGCGTGGGGTGCGCGCCGCGCAAGCCGAGCATCTCGAGCACCGCGCCCTGCGGCCCGAGCACCGTGCCACCGCCCACGGTGCCGACCTCGATGGAGGGCATCGAGACGGTCATGAGGAGATCTTGGCCGTCGTTTGTCCTGTGTTCAAGTTAGCGTCCGACACAGAGAGAAGAGCCGAAAGGCACGCACGGCTCCATGAGCGTCATGCAGTTCGAGCTGACAACGTTCTGCGCGGGATCTTGACCCGTTGCCAAAAAGATCGCCGTCAGGATGTTCGCCGCATGCGCATTGAACCCGCCGATTGAGCCCGCCATCGCACTCCCTACCAAGTTCTTTTTCGTGTTCAAATTGCACAGCGCCTCCACCGTCGTCTTCAACACGCTTTTCACCACCTTCCCGGGAATCACAGCCTCAGCGACAACGCTCTTGCCCCCTGCCCTCGATCCAGTTCATAGCAGCGGGCTTCTTGTCCGTGCAGTAGTTCCCGCTCAGCGCGAGGACCACCATCTCGGGGAACTCGTTCTGCATCACCTCGAGTGCCTTTTCAGTGCCCTTGGAGATCATGTTCATCCCCATCGCGTCGCCGGTCGCGGTCGCGAAGCGTACGAACAGCGTCCGCCCCGCCATCGCGGTCTTCAGGCTGGTCAGACGTGCAAAGCGAGACGTGCTCTCGAACGCGGCTTTCAAGGCGCCGTGCCCGTCGGGGCTCGCGATCCACGCGCGTGCGCGCGCAGCCTCAACGATCGAGGGGAAGTCGATCGCAGGTCCACGAGTCATCGCGTCAGCGGTGAGGACGGTGGTCACGCCCCCGCCGGCATTGAGCGCCTTGGCGCCACGCGAGGTGGAAGCAACGAGGGTGCCCTCGGCGGTGGCCATGGGGATGTGGAACGAGACGCCGTCGATGGTGAGAGGCCCCGCGATACCGAGGGGGATAGGCACATAGCCGACGACGTTTTCGCAGCACGCGCCGAGGACCTTCGCGTAGTCGTACGCCTCGAAGGGGACGTCGGAGGTTTCGAGGGTTTGGGTGAGCGATGCGCGGGCTGTGAGCGAGCGAGTCGTTAGCTCTTTTCATATTCTAAAATAACTGGGTACCCACAAACAACCGCCCTCCGCACTCTCACAGCGCGCTCCAGACCAAGAGCCTCTTGCGCGGGGGCAAGCACCTTCTCGAGCGCGTAGCCGGCGATCTTCCCTGCTTGCGCGAGGATGACAACTTCCTCGTCGGAGAGGCTCGCGGAGGCCATTTGCCTGTAAGTTACGTGTGAGGCTGAGTCGATAAAGCAATGAAAGAAGTAGGAAACACACCTTAGGCAGCGCCGCAAGTAGAGTGATAAGCTCCGGCAGCGGCCGCGGTGGACGCTCCTTCTCCTCCTCCTCCTGCTCATCATCATCTAAATCCGAAAGGTCATCGTCCGCATCCGAGTCGTCCCCAATCCGCGCGACCCTCCTCGGCCGAGCAGGCGTCTTACTCCGCTTCCCCCCGCGTGCACGCAGTCGGCGATCCACATCGTCCAGCGAGAACGTAGGCACCGCCCCCGCGCTCGGTGCGGGCGTCTGCGCGTGCACGATGGAGATCGGTTGTACAGGCGCGGGCTCTAGCGCTGGCGCCGCGCGGAGCTGTACCCCCCGTCGTTGCTGCAGCAGTAGAAGCAATGTCCCGTGCCCAGCCATCCTGCTCACGCTCCTCCACTTTCTCCTTCTTCGTTACCTCCGCCTCCTTCGTGGTCTCAATCGGAGATAGCGGAGTGACAGTCGGTTCGCCCTCGAACCGCACTTCAGCAGGCCCACGCACCTGCGCGCGCCCGACACCACGGATGAGATATGCGTTGAGGATGAGGGAGATGGCGAGGACGGCGACCAGGGCCTTGGAAAGAACGGGGTCGCCGACGAGACGCGTCCTATGAGAATGTGAGTTACCGAACAAAAGAGAGGGAGAGCAAAAACGCACCACGTCGAGAACACCAAATCGATCCGTGCCCGTAACACGGCGCGCCGTGATGCGGGACGCGTCGAGCGCAGGGTCAGCGGCGGCCGGAGGCGCACGAGGAGCCGCGGTTCGTCGCCGCCTTTATCCCCGACTGTCGGGCCATCTACACCGGCGGACGCAGCCGCAGATGAAGAAGCTGCGGGAGCCGGCGGTGTGAGTACCGCCAAGACCGCACGATCCAAAGGCGTCGTCTGCGTGACACTCGTCGGCAGCGGGCGCGGGGACACGCTTGTGAGCGGCGCACTGAGGTTGAGGACCTGGATGACGAGGAAGGACGCGAGTAGCAGGAGTTTGAGCCGAGCGACAGGGTTTTCCGGTTCCTGGGCGGCTTCCTTGGCTTTTTTGCCGCTCCCATTGACACCAGCGGCGCGCGCAGGCAACAACGTCCCCTTCGGTCCGAACAACCTCGCCGACCACGACTTTGGGGTCCCGTCCCCATTCGCGCCGCCCGAGGATGGACCGTTCGCCTTGATCCGCCTCACCTCAACCATCACACACAAAATGGCGGCCAAAAACGTGCACATCATCAGACAGTCTAGCGCCAGCAGTAAGGCCGCTAAAGCACACACTTCGGCGAGGCCGGCGACGCGCGCGCCGGCGCCGAGGGAGAGGACAGCGATCTCGAGGATGTAGTCACGGAGAATGGGGTAGTAGGTCGCGGAGAGGGCGTCAAGGGACAACTTCGCCGGAGGGCACGGAGGCGGAGGTACCGGCGAGGGAGGAGGGTGGCACGGGATTACTACCATTAGTGCGGCGGATGGCCACAGCCCGAGGGTGGGTAAAGACAGCGCGGGCGAGGCGGAGGGGTTTGTCAAACCCGACGGTGCAGACGAGGAAAGGTAGGGCCTCTGTGAGGGCGACGGGGTGCATCGGGATGCGCAGCACCAAGGCAATGGGAATGGCGAGCAGTAGTGCGAGGACCGAAGAAGCGATAATCGCTAGAGGGAGGAAGAAGGACGAGCCAAGGGCGCGGGAACGTGCGATTAACAGAAAGAAGGTAATATGCATCAGCGAGTAGCCCGTGAAGATGAGCAGAATGTCCGGGGTTGGTGTTTTCTGTGGAGGGCCAAAAATATCTTAAAAAATAGTTCAGAGACTGATACAGGGACACGGACCTTGGCCAAATCATAGAATCGCAATACAAGCGCACGAAGAGCATACGCGACCCACTTGCCGGAGCGCATCTGGGCGATTGCTTCGGCGGGGACGTCAACCTCGTAAGCGACGCCCCAGCTGTCGACTGGCAACGATTTCAGTGAAAAGTCTTCGTGCACCTCAATTGTCTGCGTCCAGCTCTGGGGGCCCTTTTGTAAATGGTTGAATCCGGGGTGTGAGGCCGCGATAGACGATGTAACGTTCTCGAGCGACGCGACATCAAGACGCGGACCATTAAAAATTATTTGCTGTAGATCAAGACGGGGGACGGAGTCGTCACGACGCCAGACGGACGAGGGCACGGGCATCCAATCGTTTGTGTAGAGCGCATAGCTCGAGCGCACTGGGGGAGGCGGAGCAAAAAAAGCTGAGTGCTTTACGGTATTGAGAATGTGAAGGTAGGCGATCGTCCCGACGACACTGAGAAATACTATGGTTTCGATGGGCGAGTAGGCGGCATGGATGGCCAGCGGCTTGAGAATGGTGCGCATGGCGGGGAGAGACAAGACGTTGGGGATCCGGAAAAAGGTGTGGGACCATTTCAATATTGCCTCACTCGCATCTTTTGTTTTACCCTGTGCCGATCTTACGTCCCAGATAAGTGCTAATCTATATTGCTTCCGATGCAAAAAAAAAAAAAAAAAAAATCGAGACACCACAAGACGGTAAGTATACGAGACGTATACGAGAGTAGACAAGTGAGTTCGTGTAGAAAAACATGCATATGCAAATTATGGAGGAGGACGACGCAGTTTGAACGGCCGTTATAATTAGCCACATGCAACACCGTTGTCAACATGTTGAATTGACGGCCGTTGATGGCTCGAGAGCCAGAGGCCGCCTAGGGCGAAGCGCGCAACCGAGGTCGTCTCGTTCAGAGAGTTAAGCACAATATCGCAATGTAACCACTGGAACAGAGGGTCAGTTAACGTGTCAAGAAACACAAAACTTGATCGACTCGCCTATAGTGCTATAATTAATCACTTGTTTTTCTTCTTCGGTACGGGGCTCGGGGCGGCTCCACCGAAACCGTAGGTGGACTGGAGGTCCGCGAAGGCAGACGCAAAGTTCTTATCGGTGACGTGCGTCGCGGCAGAGGAGGCAACCACAGAACGCGGTGCAGAGGTTTGCTTCTTTGGCACGGGACTGGGTACAGCGCCGCTCAAACCGTACGTGGATTGGAGAGTGGCAAATGCAGCCTGAAAGTCTTTCGACTGCGAACCGTTAAGAGGTGCGCGGGAGGAGGTGGTCGTGTTGGACACGAGGGAAGAGGTAGAGCTGGATGCAGAGAACATATGATGACCTATAGAGGGATGAGCTGCGAGTAGTTGAGTTTTAGTTTGCTCTGAGAATTTGGAGACTTTGTTATCGTTCATGGCAATTTCAACCAGGCTTTATAGATTTTCGACATGGCTGCGCGTGCCTTACGCAGCCAATGTTTTCATTGTCGACCTGCACGGAGATCACGACGTCGAAAGCGCAGCCTTGCCCTGGGTCGGCGGGTCTGAGTCACCTTCGCCCTCCTCGACAGCATAGTCGCATAGCAATCCGAGTCAGAAGCAAATACTTTTCATGTTTCGCAAAAGAGAAGAGCACAGGCGAGAGCAAGATCGGTACCGCCATGAGTCGAGAGCTGTTGAGAGGATCCGTTCCATTCGGTTGTCCGTAAACTGCGGTAGGAGATATCGCACAATCCTCAATGGTTCAGAAAGTTGCGGGCCTGGGCGGTTAGCGGCCATTAGAACGATAAGCATGCGCAGCAAGCTGAACGAGAAAAAAATAATGTTGGAATCAATCCAGACCGAATTAGGAAAGCTCAGGTTACCCGGCCCGAAACCCGATCGCAAGGTAGGGGCTCGCAAGTTGTGCTGCTCCACTCCTGACTTTCCGCCTCAAACGTAAGCACCAAATCGGGCAATGTTTTGCGGCGGCCACGGCATCATTCAAACTCCGCATCTGTCAACGATGCACAGCATCCTGTCAGCCACAGTTTCTCTTACCTTCCCCCACGATCCTCCCTGCTCGCCGTCGTCCTCCGTCCTCAATACCGTTCCGCCCATCGCTCCTCGGATCAAGAATGCGTTGGCGACGTCTGCGTCCCGCTCTCGAGGGGGTTAGGGCAAGCGCAGCACGCTCTAACTCCCGGGTATCCGCCGTGTCCTCCCGCCTCGCCGGTTGGGGTTAGGGATAGGTTAGGGTGTGGGGGGAGGGGGAGGGACACACGGAAATACACGAACGAGGCTCTAGTGTGCCGACCTGAGAGGCCCGGCTTGGGGGACCCCCGAGCGCAGCGAGGGGGAGAGGAGGGACTCGAATGGTCGGTCCTCTTCACGCACACGAAGCAAGGAGGATGTAAAGATTTCTATATCAATATAATCACAGTTTTTCTTCCACTGTTATCTGAATTCTGAAAGCTTGCGAGTTGAGACTGACTTTGCCATTTCTTTTGCATTTCTGTGCCGTGCTCGGCAGGTTCGGCAGCTCAACACTGCCTCAATCAAATTGCCCGATTTGGGGCTTACGTTTGAGGCGGAAAGTACGCAAGTGTGCTGCTCAACCCTATATTGATTCGAGATTCCCTTCGTGTCTGAAGAAAGACTTTTTTCGCACTGCAGTGATTTTAAACCTCGATGTCCGCTACGCTGAATATCAATGCCATTTCGATATATCGTCAGGATACATAGTAATACTGTGCAGTTCCAGACGAGACAATGAGGTTTCTTGGGCCCATACGTGTTCCAGCCGTGAGTAACCTCCCAGCCATTTCATTGAGCATCTCATCAAACTTTGAAGCAATGCGCGTTGCAGTGGCAGTTGGGATGATCGATAACCAGCACATAAAGTAATGGCTAAACAGAATGATCATTCGAGAAGACAAGACCAGCGTATGTAGTAGTGAACGGATTTAATGTAGTATAAAAAGCAACTCGGGGATGTCGAAACCTGTAGAAGGAATGCGAGGAAGAGAAGAGTACTGGACAAAGTACAATTCATATTCGCCCTTTTCTACCGAGCCTTTGGGGCTTCAACGGCCTGGCCGGAAGCGCGCCATGCAGGTCATCATCGAAAAGCAACTGCGGTCGTCGGATCAGACAAGAACAACTGTAATTGGATCAGTTAACGCATAAAGCCACGAAGGTCAGAATCGACTCGCCTATAGTGCTATAATTAATTACTTATTTTTCTTCGGTACGGGGCTCGGGGCGGCGCCTCCGAAACCGTAGGTAGACTGGAGATCCGCGAAAGCAGATGCAAAGTTTTTGCCGGCAGAGCGTGTCGCGGGAGAAGGGGCAACCACAGAACGCGGTGCAGAGGTTTGCTTCTTTTGCACGGGGCTGGGCACAGCGCCACTGAAACCGAAGGTGGATTGGAGGCTCGCAAATGCAGCCTGGAAGTCTTTCGACTGCGAACCGTTAAGAGGCGCGCGGGGAGGAGGTGGTCGTGTTGGACACGAGGGAGGAGGTAGAGCTGGATGCAGAGAACATATCTGTAGAGGATGCGAGTAGTTCATGCTCTGAGGGTTTGGAGACTTTATGTTGTCGTCCAGGAAATTTTGAACCAGGCTTTATAGAATTTCAACATGGCTGCGGTGCCTTGCGCAGCCAACGTTTTTTCCTCGACTTGCACGTCGGCGATCATAACGTACGCGCTTGTCGGATGCGCAGCCTCACCCAGGGCAGACGTCTCTGACTCACCCTCACTTCCCGTCGAACGAGTCACAAGAAAATACCTCTCTTATTGTTCGAGACAGGACAAGGTCTTTTGCAGGACACTGAGACATGACTCAACGAGAGAATTTCGTGAGACAACTTGCGAGATGGTCGACGTGAATGTCCGCCATACACGGAGCGCCCGGAGTTGCAAATTCCCAGTCCAACGGAGCGCTCCGAGTTGATTCCCATTCTAGCAAGGCTGCGGTTGGATGTCGCCACCAAGAATACTTACTCGTAGTGCGCAGCTGCAATGAGGTTTGTAAAATGCCGCTAAAGCATGGTGAGTTCAGTTGCTCCCGTAAACAGCGACGGAAGGAATGAAGGTATATTTGAACCACAGCGGTCCATGGAAGAGCCCGTGACGGATTTAGCTTGCTTGCTGTCGGTTCGCCACCTCCATCGAACGGCAAGAGTAGACTAGCTTGACACCGGCGAATGTCAAGAAAGAAGGGAGGACCCTCCGGCCCGAGCTGATCGCAAGATACGGGCTCGGGATCGCATTTTCATGTCGCAGGCAAAGCTTCCAACTTGAAGCTTGAGGCGCAACAAGCGACTTTCGTCTGTTAATAAGCCGAGAATATAAACAACGGTATGCCATCGCCGCAATATAGAAAAACGTTGCATTCAACGCCCCTGAGGTAAATACTTGGGAGCCATCTCGAGCTTTGGCGTTCCAACAATCTCCAAGTCGCGGGCCCCATTGCACCGCACCCGAAACGATGCTTCAAGCCGCCATGGAGTAGTAAAGCGCCCCCTGCCGTCCGTGCCACCATCAGTGACATGCACAAGCTCAAGGACTGGGGCCTGCTGCACGATGCGTGCCCCATACCATCGTAGGGCATCGAGTGCGGTCACACAGGAAGAGGTCCCCCGCGCCTCCCGAGCGGCGCGCAGTGCACGCTTCGACGAGGGTAATATCCATGGGGTCTCTCCACCGGCAGACAGACTCGCGTAGGCATTCGTCAAATGGAGGGTACGCAGAGACGGCATGGAACTGAGGGATTTTGCAAACTCATCCTGTGAATGATAGAAAGACGAGTGAATGGTTCGTTTAGATACATGGTTTGAAGACATACTATGTGAGTGGACGCCGGTGTAAACATCGACACAAAATGTGAATTGGGTAAAATGATGTCCAGGGAGGAAATTCCGGGCGCTAGCATTGTTGCTGCTTCTAAAGCCGAAAATCCGCTGGATGAAACAAGCCTGGCGTCATCAAGCCTCAGCTCGAGTTTCACCACCTTCCAGTCTTTCAAAGACGTCCAAGACGCGGGCCGAGCAATGGAAAATGAATCCAGCCTGACCCGGAACAGGCCTTCGCTGCGCAAAGCGTTCAGAAACTGGGGAGCGAAAGGCATTTCGTTGCCAGGAATGTCCAACGTGTACATATATTGCCAATCAGTGAATGAAATCGTGTGTACATGTGCATGGCGCTGCACGAAATGGGGCAGCCAGCTCTGAATAGAATCACGGAGGGACAGATCAAGTTGCTCGAGACCTGGCAGGTCTGGCAAGTCCCCGCTGCCATCCCTGATTTCCAAGAGGCCATGTAAAAAAAGATAGGAGAACCTGGCGCCGCGCTGGGCTAGCGCGCGGACGGAGATGGGGGCGAAGCGGTGCGTCACAGGTGTTGTCGAAAAGAGAATCTTGGAGAACGGAAGATCAGTGGACAAAACAAGCATTTCGAGGGCATGTAGCCCCGGGCTATTCAATTCATGGATCGCGACGGTTGCAAGAATGGGATGGCTGTTGACCGCGGCAAGTAAACGCACATCGAATCTCTCAGCGTTGAGATCCAGCCGCGCGAGAGAAGTCAAACAAGGAAGAAGCTCGTGAAGAACATCTTCAGTGTCAGTTTCGACGACATCTAGTTGTCTGGCGTCATATTTTAGGCCAGAGATATACAGCAAAAGGGGTTGGACGAACTCGATGCGCCTTGCAAACTCTGGATTGACTGTACATTCAGCTCTAAGCTGCTTAAGCCTTTCCAAGCTGGTACATCTTGTTATTTTGAACAGCAGGGGAACACATAGCAGTCGAAGTCGTTGGTTCACCACGGAAATGGAGCGAAGGTTGCCGATGGACCGGAAAGCGGTAGATATGGCACGCGATGGGTTGTAGTCGACAAAGCCTCCCGGCTGCCTTCGCACAGGAAAGTAGTGTGTTTCGTACAATTCGCCGAGTATAATGAGCAGAACCTCGGTTGGAAGAGCGGAAAACTGAGATGGTTCGTCCAAGGTCATGGCGGTGGTCAAGTACTCTGTCGACGTTTCAGGCTCTCCGGGCCGAAGCGCCGTTTGCAACTTTTCTTTTCCGTTCCTGTCTTTAAAAACCCTACGTACAAAACGACTACGCCTTGCTAGCAAGACTCGCAGCTCTACCATCCGGAATCCTAATGAATTCCAACCGCCCATTGGTGCTCCTCCCATCGTACGAATAATAACCCTTGCGCTCGAATTGCATGATCCTGTCCTTGGCGGACTCCCCAGTTAGATCCAGCACATTCGCGTCTGCCAAAAGCCTCCTCGCGGAACTCGGTCATGGGGGTAATAAAATTCTCCCAGTTGTCACCGTCCTCGAGTTTCTTCTTGGTAATGATGTAGTCGTAGTCGAGAAGGGTAACCTCGACAAGCGGGCGGTCAGAAGATTGGGCAAGCCACGTTATTTTCTTCTTGGTCGTTTTAAAGTCTCCGTCGAAATGCAACTCGACAGTAACTAACGACACAGATTCATCCCCTGCGAACGCCTTGCTCCTCACAATAGCGTTACCCCAATCCATAAGGGTGATCTAGCGTCGAGGAAACAAACGGAAAACAACCCGGAGGCGCAGACACGCACCTCCTTTCCCACGTCAAGCGACGCAGCATCCACTTGCTCGACTAGAATTTTGTTCGAGTACGTGGTAACTTTGGTCCCGACGTCAGGATTCTTTTTGTGCTTGGGCAACGACTTCGTGAAAGGTTCGGCTGGACCGTTGAGCACATCGACAGCCACGCTGAAAGGTACATAGATCCGTCAGATTTCCCCTGCAGTGAAGTATGTGAAAACGTGCCAATTGTCCTTCAAGAGAGCCCAAAACCTGGGCGCTTTGGGGTCGATAATCTTCTTGTTCAGTGCCCATAGCGAATCCCATTCCAACGACAGGATCGCTTGGGATGGTCCCTGTCGAAGCATGAACTGCTGAAGGGCCTCCACCGTCAACCCGCGCCTCATGATCCCTAATAAACGAAAAACATTAAGCGTCGGTCAATAGAGGGCGCCCGAGACTTACCACGAACGGTAGGGAACCTCGGGTCATCCCAGCCTGTGACGAGGCCCTTGTCCACAAACTGCTGCAGTTTTCTCTTCGAGAGAACTGTATATATAAAATTCAGGCGACTGTATCAAGGTGTGAGGACGAAGGATAATGCGACACTATCATACGTATCGCACTCGCCTAAAGTCCCAGATATAGACAGGCCGCAGACCAAGAGCTTCTATCATCCAGTAGTATTGTGGATTACGATCCCGATATTCATTCGTTCGAAGAGCATGGGTCACCCCCTCCAAAGAATCCACAACAGGACACGCAAAGTCGTAGGTCGGATATACCTTCCACTTGTCACTTCGACAAAGAACGTTGAATAGCTGTTTACAATCAAGGAGTGACTCACCCGGTGCGATGATGAGGGGTCGAGCTGCAGCGATATATGACTGGATCCCGCAGGGCCTTGTTGGGGTTATCCATACTGATTTTAGCTCGAAGACACCATTTCGCTCCAACTACACCGAGCTCGCCCCGAGTCATCTGAGAAAACCGCAATATGTTCTCTTCGACGCTTGCGTCCCGCCTCAAAGAAGGAATCCCGTGGAATCGTTCATAGGCCATCTGTGAAAGTTTGCCATGAGATTTCGGAGGGCACGAGCACTCATGTTCGACGGGAGTCGCTGCGTCCGTGTCATCGGCGTACGCTTTACCCGATTGAATTAATTGCATTGCATAGTCGTGCAATTGGTCGAAGTAGTCTGAAGTGTGGCTGACGGAGTCGCTAACGGCGTTCAGCAGGCATAGATCCTCCAGGATCGTCTCCTCAAATTCCGTCTGCAAACTGTATAAGTAAGAATGCACTAACGGACTAAGCTTTCACCTTCTCTTTAAAAGGATTGGTGTCATCAAAGCGAATGAGGAGCTTGCCACCATACATCGTGGCAAAATACTTGTTTAGCATGACAGCCTTTGCATGGCCAATGTGGAGATAGCCGCTAGGTTCCGGCGGGAATCGAGTGACCACCGCGCCATACATGGCGTTCGGAAGACCAAGCGTGAATCCTGCGGCGGTTTTCTTTGCTCTCGCTGAGTTTGCCTTTGCGCCGACTAACATGCTCGTTGCGCGCTGGAAAGGGTCGAGGGAATCGAGATGATCAAGCCAACGCGTAAAGATGTGCGAATCCGTTGTGCCGGAGGAGACCCGATGCCTTGGTGTGGCCTAAAAGTAATTCTCGAGCTCACCCCCATGCACACTCCTGAAGGTGTTGCTCTCACCTTTCAGACAACCCCAAACCACATAATCTGCTTCAGAGATGTCGTGCCCGACTAGGAAAGTTCGAAAGGCAAGATGATCGTCCAAATTTCCGAACATTGGAACAACTTCGTGGACGTCCGATGACTGGGAAAGAATCGTCACCATTTCGTTGTAAAGTGAAATCTAAACCAAGTCGTCATTTAATGAATGATCTGGATATGTAAATGCACCTTTGCGAGAGATCCATCAGACGATAAACCCCCTTTGACAGCAATTGCATGCGCGATCTCAGAGTCGTTGTTGACTTGAGAGCCGTCAATCTGTAGAACGGCGGGGATGAGGTTGTCGTCGATATTGACGGGGATATCAAGAGAAAAAGCCAGGGCCACGCAGGCAAATGGGTAATTTCTCTGGGACACACTCAAGCTCGCCATTGTACTTGGTGGGTCCAAGGAAGATTTTGACTCGGTCCACACCACGGCCACTGTGAAAAACGGAATGCATGAAATTCGCTCTACGACCCCGTGAAATTCACATTTCACTGGGAAAGATCGTGAAAATTTTATTCACCCTATGGTGTGAAAACATCGTGAAACTGCCTGCTGCTAAATAGAAGTACGTGAAAAATATGTTTCACCCAAAAACAAGGTGAATCCATTTTTTCACGTACTCTTCCCGGTCCGCAGAACAAGGTGCATAACTCTGTTCATCAGTACCCAATATTTACCAGGGATGGTACAGACTGCTAAAAGCATTAGATATTAGATAGCTAGTTTATATGTAGTTTAAGATGTTTCAGTCACTGACCATACTTATACAGCACAAAGCTTGAGATGGGCGAGAGTACTGGTATGATATGGGATGGCAGGAACTCTTTTGCCCAAATTTCTCCTTGAAATAGCGCGAAGTTCGCTGCAGAAGTACGTGAAAAGTGAGGGCGAACGTGGGCGAAAAGGAACATATTGACAGTGAAATTTTTTAGGCTGTTTTCAGCGTGAAATTCGCTTTTTGACTGTGAAATTCGTGGAATCTGGGCATGAATTTCTGTCAATTTCTCCGTGAAAATCTGGGTGAATTTCGCAGACTTCGGGTTCCACAGTGGGCGTCTTCATAAACGCCGATCAATGCCTTGATGGCGTGGTCAAGTGACCGCGAAGTAGAAAAAAAAAAAAAAGCTAATAAATAACTAATATCAAGTACAAGGGTGGGTTTCTTCTACAATACTATGCCTTCATCAACGCTGCAATTTCTTGAGGTAGAGTCGGCTGCTTTTCCCATTCTTTTGTCCATCCCTCCGCTGCACCCTCGTGATCTCCAATGCTGGGTAGAGCAAAAACGGCGGTAACGAGCCAGATATCAGGGAAGCTCCGGTCGTGTTCCCCAAGCAGCGTTGGGAGTACCGCGCGTGGCACCATCAAGTTCGAGTTCGCATCCGTCCTCAGCGCCGTGCCTTTTCTCGCCTGCCCGCCAAAGTTCACAATGCCAGAAACACCAGCCCGCGACGCCGCCCGTGCGGTCCCTCCCTCCGCCATCGTCCCAAACTTCTCCCCGCTCACCGGCTCCAGCGCCCTTCCGTCCTCGCGCTGCCCATAAATCGCAAACCCGCCCTCCGCGGACGTCAGCGCGCGCGCTGTTCTGACGCGGTGCACCCTCAAATGCCACAGCGATGCCTCCGGCGTCGGAGGGACTAGCCACGTCTCCACCGCGACGTCCTTCCACGGGTACCACATCGACCGCAGCCACCCCGGCGCGGGACCCTCGATGCGCGCTTCGCGCGTGTCGCGGCGGCATTTCCATGTCTCGCCCCCGTCGTCGCTGAGCGCGAGCGTGTTGTCGCCGCCGAGCTCCTCGAGTGTGCCGCTTCCCACGGGCACACTGTACCCGAAAGCAGACGAGTACGCGAGCTTGCCATACTTCGCGGGGCCCTGTTTGACGGGGTACGAGCACTGCTGGCCCGATGAGAGGATGTACGTGTGTCCGCCGAGGTTGGTCGCGATGTGGAACGGGTGCTTGAGCGCCTTGACGGTGTCGAGGAGCGCGAGAGGGTAAGGCTCCTCCTTCGCCGCCCAGAACGGGTGTGTTTCGGGGAGGGAGAGCGTAACAAAGGATTTACAGCACCAGTACGGGGAGCCCGGGGAATTGTAGTTTTCTGTCACGTTGTGGTTGGGATAGCAATAGCCGATAGTGAGCGTTCCGTCGGGATAATACGCGCCAGCCTGCTTGGCCCAGTAGCGGAGGTTGCGCAACTGGAGACCTTTGACCACGCCCCAAGTCAACGGAGCGGGGAGCTCGACATCGGCAAACGCCAAGGCACCCCAGAAAGACGACATAGCAAATCGGTATGTCAAGCTTCTCCCGAACGGAATCGCGCGGCCTGGAAGGGTCAACTACCGGAGTGAAAAATAAATAAATAAACATTGTACCTTCAGCATCGAAATAGTGGACGAAATCCAGCGCAAATTGGCGCGCTCTGTTGCGGTACTCCTCACATCGCACGGGATCCTCCGCCGCGGCAATCTTGGAGTATGCCAGTTGAGCAAACTGAATTGCAAACGAAGATGAGTAGTAGTCGAGCTGGACGACGCCTTCCGGGCCATCGCGGGACCAGCCATCTCCGATATAGAACGTGTCAAGGTGATCCAAATCGGCCTTCATGCGCTTCGCATCGAAGCGCGAGGATCCAGCCTTGGATAGACCGAGATTCGCAAATACCTTCGGAAAAATTACAAAAATAATTGTGCCGAGGTTCTGCGACACCTACGCGGAACCACAACCAGTTCGTATTCGGCATCTCCTTATCGTTCATCCCACCGAGCCAACGCTCGACATTCGCCTTTGCCTCAGCACTCAACGGGTCCCACAATTTTTCCCGAGCAACCGCAATGGAGAACCCAATAGCCGAACACTCCACCATGCGCTGGTCCTTGTCTCGCATGTCGCCCCAGAACTCTTCATGGTTCGGATCGCACCCATTCGTAAAGCCGTCGACCCAGCGCTGCGTCCCCGGGTAATCTCCGCCCCCAGCAAGAAATGACGCGAGCCCCCATATGGGACGAGAAAACCCTTCGAGTTGCGCGGCCGCCTCGTCGTAGTGGGTCGCAGTGTGTCCGAGATGGATTCTCGCTCCGCCGGGGGAAGTGTGCGCGGCCAAGGGATCGAGGAGGCCGACTAGGAATTGGGCAAGGTCTGCCTTTGTCTCGAGAGGATTCGAGGCAAAGGGGGTCGTGTTTCCGAAGGAATCCATGGAGGATCTTCACTCAAGTCTTGGGTCTAAATACGCATTGTCGGGCCGATCTCCGGCGATTCTACGGCCCGGCAAAACTAGAGACAAAGGGTTCGAAGATGAAGCCAAGAAAAACAGAGAAAACCCCCCTTGAAACACCGAAACGCCGCCCAAACATTGATGAAAGCTGAAAAAGAGAAGGCTAAAATGCGCATGTCAAACTTTGATGAAATTTGGTAATCCAATCAAAAATCCACGCTTTGGCCGAGAAAAAAAAAAGAAATCGTTAAAATCGTAAAACCCAAACTAACTACTGGGACGTGCTCGCCATCTTCCTCCTCCGCTCACCCACCTTCCAGATCACATCCTTCAGCTCCTGCACCACCTCCCCTCCAAGACCCCACTTCTCACGTTCCACAGGCTCACCATTGGCATTGGCATTCGGCACGCTCATGCGCCCCCCGTTCTCCCTCCGCTCCTTCGCAAGCTTAATCCGTTCCTCCCTCGTCAACTTTGATCGCTCGCGCGTAAACAGCCCCACCTCCGCATCGCTCTCAAACACCTGCTCCACTCCAGGTAACGGTAGATGGTGCGCCGATGCGCTAAGCAGCAGATGTGCTGTGGCGTCGTCTACCTCTGCCGTGTCCCCGGGCGCCACGACGACGGCGTGATGCTCATTCATTATCGGGGGCGCCTCCTCCGGCCGGTCCGACGACGCCTCGTCGAATTCATCGCTCGCGTCGTGTCCCAGCGACGGCACGCTATCCTCCTCGCTCTCTGCCGCCGCCTCCACAGGTGGGGGCTTCGGCGAAACGATATCGAGCAGCCGATCGCGCCCCCTTTCACACTCCCTCAGCGCCAGCCCCAGCTCGCGTCGTAGTCGCTCGTACGCCTGCAGCGCCGCCGGCTCCGCGGGCGGCTGCGCCTCAGCACCTGCCCGTGCGAGCGAAAACGTGCGCGAGCGCCGGCGCCGGAGGTACGGCTGTTCTGGAGCCGGGGACTTGTCGCGCAGCGCGGCGACGCACTCTGCGAGGTGCTCCCGCGCGTCGTCGAGCGCGGATGAGATGGCGTCGACGTGCGCAGCGAAACGCGTCAGGTGCGTGGGCACCGGCGCGAACCCACTCAACATTGACGTGACCGAGCTCGTCCGCTCACGGGCGGGCCCCGCTCCCTCTCCACCCACCGTGGGCTCTCCGAGCGTAATCGGCGCGAGCCTATCGCTATCAAATTCCGCCTCCTGCTGTTCCGCCTCCGCCAGCGCCGCCGCCAGCCTCGCCGCCGTGTCCGCAAACGTGCTCGTCAGTAACTCCATCACGCTGCGCACATCCTCCCAGTAGCCCTCATCGTCCTGGTCGCCGAAGCGCAAAGCGAGGAGGTGCGAGCACGCGTACCGTTTCGACGCGAGCGCGCCGTCAAGCGCGTGGTGCAGCGCAGAGAGCGCAAGCGGGTGCCGTACGGCCTGCATGGTCGTAAACCGCGACGCATGCGAGATCGTCGACGACCCCGTCAGTGGCGTACGCGGCGGCGTGGGGTGCAGCCGTAGGCCGCCAGCGAGCGTCTCGACGCCGGACACCCTTCGTCTTCGATGCAGATCGAGCGCAGCGGCCCCAAAGTGCTGCTTCCCGAACCCAAACTCTGACCCCTCCTCTTGAACGTCTCCCAGACTCGTCGCGGGCGGCGTGCTCGGCGCGCTGTGACTGCTCCGCAGGGCCGCGCTGCCGAGAGGGAGAATCCCGGAGAGGTCCGAGCGTCGTTTATCCGACCGGCTTTTGAAACCGTGCATGCCTGGGGGTGCGCCGGCCCATGTCGAGCGCTTGTCTCTGTTGTCCGAGTAGGGCGGCGGGGAGGTGGGTGTTGGCAGGATTAGCGAATGGCGCGGGGGAAGGCGGGGCGTACATCTCGGCCAGCTGTGCGGCCTCGACCGGCGCAGTGAGCGCGGCAAGGAGGTGTCGGACGTTGTCGCATTGAGTTTGCGTAGTGTGGAGGGAGGAGTGGAGGGAGAGGCGGATGGCGGAGACCGGGGATGGTGGGCTACATATGTCGCGTGAGTACTTTGCAAGTCCCCGCACGCAAGACCAATTGACCTCTCTTCTTCCTTTTCGAGCAGATTAACTGTATCTTGCACGACGGAGTCCCATTGGGCGTTTGCGGTTATTAGTTCATTTAAAGCCTCCATAGTCTAACTCTCGCAGTCAGATAAGCGTCATAGACAGAGAACGCGGACACGCACAGGCGACATGTCGGGTTTTGCGTTGTCAGAGTTATTATACAAGTATACTGTAGCTCCTCCGACGGAAACAATAGCGAGGAAATAGAGCCCCATAGCGAGGAAGGCGGCTGCAACCACGCAGATGAGGGAAAGAAGCCCGTAATCGACGAGTTCGTGGGGAGGATTGGGTGGCGCGTAGTCGAGCTTGAGTTTGCCAGGGAGAGAGGGGGATGGTGGCCGGCGGTGGGAATGGGGCACGGGGAGGGCGGTAGAAAGCAGAGAAGACGATATCACGTCGTATTTGAAGCGCTCGGCGAATTGGGAGGATTGCGGCGGACGCGGGAAGACAGATTGCAGCATCTAGATAGCGGAGAATAGTTGTTGGTTTTCGAAGGCATCGAGTGCCAATAAACGAACCTCGACGATCCACACAAGCAGGACGGGACGCCACTCTGCTGCTTCCTCTGCTTCCTCGTCCGGCTCCTCGAAATCATGGTCCTCCAAAAATTCCGGGGCAGAGCCGGGCATTACTTCTGGGGGTTCACCCGCCGCTATAAGATGCTCGAGTGAGACAGCGGAGCAGATGTGTTGCAATTGTGGCGCACCTCGTAGATATTGTTCAAGAGGATGGTCGTCAAATAGAGGTTGTGCCATAGTGGCAGCGGCCGGGAATAGGATAGCGCAGTCTGAAAGCAAGCAAGCAAGAAACGAGAGACAACCGAAACGAAGAGAAGAGACTTGAGAGGAAAGGGCCTCAGCCAATCGAACCATCAAACTATTAGTATCACGTACATACGGCCCGACTGAAATTCGAGCGCTCAATGAGCGTCAAAAGAAATCACATTAAATATCTCAAACGTCGGGTGTACTACTTGAAATTTGTCTATACACAAGAGAGCACCCAGATGATTCTACCGAACGCGAGGGCACCGTCCGCAATTTTTCAACATCGGCTGCGTGCTTGAACGTTTCCAAAGGGTATCGCGTAACGCGTAATGAGGCTTTGCGAGCGGACGCACCGTCGGATCCACGGCAGGTACGCGAAAGACGGGTTAAACGGGATTGTCTGAAGACTTGGCGCACTGAAAGTATAAAAGCGGGCCGCAATTGAAGTGACCGCCACCTAGGGGCCCGTATTCCTGTCGATACACTCGAGCTTGTGCTGTTTCTGAATCTCGTCTGCCTGCTTCAAGAAACCATACCTCCCAAAGCGAGCAAGAATCGGGGCACTGTCGTCGCCAATTGGCGGAGAGGCCAAGATGTACTGGGTGCCGGCCGTCGCCGCCATTGCCGACGGACCAGGTCCTTGAGTGGTAATTATACAAGTAAGTCGTTGCATCCGGACGCCGGAAGGGAGAAAAAGATGTTTCACAGCATGAATACTGCAGAGTAGGCCAAGTTTGAAACAACCCAAAAAAAGGAGAAGGACCATCTATAGTTAGCCCGTTGACACCAGGACACTCCTCCCCAAAGACTTTGGAGAACACTTGAATCGTAATTCTCGGGGAGGTGCCCCTGTCGGCCCGAAACGGACGAGGAACATATCATTTCTCGGACTACAATTTTTGAGCTGAGCACGAAACTCGAGAGTCAGGAAGCAAGCGGAAGGAAGGAAGGAAGGAATGGCTGACCTGTCGTAGTCGCCGACAGGAGGCTACAGGAGGTCGTTTCGGAATCAGACGGCAGTCCCCGAACCTGTGATCGACGTGCCTGCTCCTTGTGGTTTTCTCTTGTGCAAGAGGTCCGTCGTCAAGCCCAATGATATGTCGATATGTCGCATTCTCGAAAGTCCGAGTGGGAAGGTCGCATTTAGACCACGGCCGTCTTGTCGCCGCACGAAAATTCGAAAACAGCCTGCATGTAAAGCTCACGACGGCTGCCGAAGATAAAAATGGGATTTCGAGCTGGAAGAAAAGCGTTGGTGACTCAGGTGTCCAGGCACTTGTCGAGATGACAGGAAGTAGGCAGATATCGATGCTCCACAGAGTGAGGCTGTAATTTCGTGCTGCCAGTAAATTTTCGATGAGGTGGAGGAGGCTGAGGCTGCTACACTGCACTACCCCTCAAGAACACATCGTATTACAGTGGAGATTGAGTGGAGAAATGAAATAAATCGAGTCCGACTGATGAGGTGAAACGCAAGGAGAAAAGACATGTGACCTTCAGCCTAACTCTTTCCTCGTCTCCCTTTCGCTCTCTCGGGATTTGGACTCGGATTGCTGCTCTTGTACTCTAGTTTCTCTCTGGAGACACCACACTCTTTTCTTCGTCCACTCTTTCGCTAAAATGAGCCACGTTCGCCAGGCAAGAGCCCACCTCCGCCATGCTAACCGTGCAGGTGGTTTTGGCAGCTTCGGCGGCAGCAACAACGACCCCTTGACTGATTTTTTCCCGCCTACTTTCACCTTCCCAGGTCAGTCCCAGCGAGATGTATCGCCCAGTAAATGTATCAATCAAGCTTGGCTCTAGGTGTAGGTGAAACCAAGACCAAAACCTCAGAGACAAGCGAATCGACAGACTCGGCAGCACCGACTTCGAGTGCCCCCGTCACCGATGCCTCGGCGGCTGCTGACTCTACTTCGTCCGCGTCCGTTGCCGAGACGTCCTCGAATTCTACTACATCTGCCATTCCGACCACCACCACCACCACTTCCACCACCACCACCCCCATCACCCAC
This sequence comes from Mycena venus, assembly GCA_014462655.1. Taxonomy (NCBI): domain Eukaryota; kingdom Fungi; phylum Basidiomycota; class Agaricomycetes; order Agaricales; family Mycenaceae; genus Glaucomycena; species Glaucomycena venus. The sequence continues at coordinate 6,455,576 of JACAZI010000007.1, read as the reverse complement.
TCCTCCATCCCTATAGTCCGCATTTTTGTTTTAATAATCTTCCGCCACTAACGCCATTTTTGTGCAGACTACGACCGCTTCTGGCACCGCTCTCCACGACAACCTCACCAAGGTTGTCACCCATGTTGCTTCAGTAACCGCCCAAGCTGCAGCAGCCAACTCCTCCAACCCTGCCGCTCCCGCTACTTCCAACGCCCTCGTCGCTCCCGTTATTGGCGGTGTCGCTGGCGGTATCGTTGGCCTGGCCCTCCTCATCTTCTTGGTTACTTGGTTCATGGTTTGTTCCCTTTCCGCGCCATAAAGCTTCTAGTTGATGACCCTGATTTATTTTCCCAGCGTCGCCGCCGACCTGACCAGGACGCCATCAACTTCGACCCAGGGTCTTTCCGCCGCTCTGCGATGATGATTACGGAGCCCCCGACGCACCAAGACACAGTGGACCGCGGTTATAACCCCGCCACCCCCCCTGCCATGGTGGAGCGCCGCCCGATCTACACGCAGGCCAGTTTCGACAACCACGTCGGTATTTCGTCCCCGAACTCGGGCAGCCAGCTCGTCTTCCAGGCTCCTTTCTCGCCCATCACCAATGGACCCAACGTCACTTCCCCCGTCTCCGCGTACGACCACCATAGCTGGGGCGCCCCCGCCCCTGCCCCCTGTCCCGGTCCTGACGCGCAACATCTCCGGCTCGTCCGAGCACTCGACTCATTCTCAGGGCCAGCCGCAGTACGCCGCGTACCCCGTCCTCCCCAGCCGCCAGAACAGCATGCGTAACGGCCAGCTCGCCCCGCCGCACAACGAGACCGAGTACGTCGACTTGGAGCGCACGAGCGTTACCCCCTTCCAGGCAGAGCAGTACGTCGAGATCTCGAAGCAGCTCAACACGGAAGTGCCCAAGGGACTCGACACGCCAACCGTCAGCCAGATCGTCGCCCAGAAGATGGACTTACCTCCCCTGCCCCCTCCGGAGAAGGAGAACCCCTTCGCTGATTCGCATGATGAGGGCCAGGAAGAAGGCAACTCGACGCTCGCGATGGTGCAGGACATGTCTTTCCCCCGCGCCGCCCTCGCCCGTGCACACCTCCTCCTCGCGCTACGCCCGTGAATCGCTCCCGCCGACGCTCCCCGAGATCGTCGTGCAGTCGCGCGTGAGCGTCACGTCCGCATACCTCTCCGATGGCGCATCTTCCACGCCGGGGTCGCAGACGGTGTTCATGAAGGGCCCGTTCGCGGAGAGCCCGATGGGGAGCCGGTTCCCCGTCACGCCGAGCCCCCTCGCGAGCAGCTTTACGGTGCCGACGCCGCCGCCGGCAAAGGCGAACTTCGATGCCCCTGCGGAGCCCGAGCCGGCTGCAAACACGCAGAGTCAGGCGCGCCCGGAGCCGAAGAAGCGGCAGACGGTGTATAGCACGGTATATGATCCTGAGGATGCGTATGGCGGGTTCTAAGCTTGCCTCATGCAACCCACTTCGACACCCGGATCTAACGTCTACCATCTACCCCAGCATCTGTGACGACCTTTCTCCCTCACCGCATTTCTCCTCCCATCTCCCTCCGGCTCCAAATCATTCCATTTGTTCATGTTCATGACACTCCTTTCTTCGACGTAGCGAAGCGAACTGGCTGCGAAGCGAACTGGTCTTTGTTTCGCATTTTCGCACCCACTTTTTTTGTGCACGGTACAAACATAATGCATTGCATAGATCGGCAGGTTAACGCCCTCGCTTCAACAGTTAAAGTAATAGCGTCGATACCCCTTGCATTTTTATACATGTTTATAGTTTTGACTGAGTAACGAAATTTGAAGTGAAGGTCTTTTGTATGTTGCTGGAGGCGAGGAGAATGGTGTGCGAACCTTCGCCGAGGAGCCAGCGTCGCAGTGGGTTGGGCACTGTCGCGAACGACGCGTGTAAAAAAATTAGGACTTGGAAAACTTGGGGCGCAAGTCGCATTGATCACTTGCGAAAATCTTCTACATTGGACTAAGCATGGCTTCCAGGGATTATCTCGATGTACCCTACACGCAAGTCACTACAACGCGAGTGGAATTATCATGGCCTCCGTCAATCGACCAAAATCTGTCGTTGAAGTCGTCAATGGGTGGTCTGCGCTTTTCGTCCTTGGGTCTGCTTCCTTTAAGCTGAGATCCTGCCAGACGTATCTTCATCAACCGCTTCCTCGCGGCTAGCTTCGCTTGTTTGCACCAAAGCGTCGACGACAAAGCCACGTCTATCGATAAGTGCTGTGTTCTTATTCATCGTCCGCAGCATTGATCAAGAGACCTCCAATAATTGCGAAAAACGCGGTGACAAACGGCGACCATTGACCTACTCGCGCAAAAATCAGAATAGGCTGCAACTCCACTTTTTCCAGAGCACGCACCGACAGCGGCCATCGACTCGACCTGATACCTGACCTGCGGTCCCCAAAATACGCGGATCTCCGACAGGACCGCGAGCGTAATGGCCCCGGGCGGGCCCTCGATTAACATTAACAGGGCCAACATCAAGAACCCCATATGAGACTTCATTGGCCCCTGCCTGAATATTCGGTACAAGACAGGCATTGTGAGGAGGCACAGGGCAATCCCTGCCAGGGACCCTAGGGCAGCGATGTCGACAGGCCCACTGTCGGGCTGGATGTACACCGCGGATTGACCTTGGCGGAGCGGAAGCGTGGGTATATCCATGCACGACAAATGGCAGTCTGTCTCCCCGACAATAAAGACGGAGTGGGAGATGTTAGCGCCGGCCGCGTCGACGCAGGGAGAGCCGCGAGTCGGTGCGCGGAAGAGGGCAGCCGTTACTCCCGTTTCGCCCGCAAGCATGAGCGCGTACCATCCAATGACAATCGTGGTAGTCGCCCCACTTAGGAACTCTGCACCCAGCAAGATGAGACCGGGCACTAGCCCAAGACAAAATGTACATATGTACGCCGCTCCGAAGACGTCGAAATCTAGGACATGCTTGTTGTCGCCTGCAAAACAACTGGTCACGACGAGAATTCACTGGACGACCGAACCAAAGTACCCAGCCCGCTGACGGCCCCGAGCGCCACGCCATGAACCGCAGCCACCAGCCCCGCAAGTAAAACGGCACCAAGACCGACATTGAGAACCAGAACCTGTTTCCGCCAGACTATGCACGCCAGGATGAGGATATATAGCGAGAAGCGCGCGCCTGGGCCATATTGGCCGGACAATGGATACGCGCAAATCACAGAAACCGCATCGGTCATGTTCATGTGAGCGGAGTGGAGTGGGGTTTGAGACTATTAAGATATAAAACTCTTCTACTTATGTCGGCGTCCTTTGTAAATTGTCCTGTCAAATATAATTCATAATGTCATCCAATGTAGCCAGAATAAATGGGCGCTGGACAGTCTTCAGCCCCATACAGTGGTGTTTCCAGGAACAAGAATAAGGGCTGCGGAGACCTTCAGGTTGGTAAGTTATGTGAGGATGGTTGGACGATGGTTTGATTTTTGTTGGGAATTGAGACAGCAGAAGCAATGATCAGAAATTTCAGACGTCCTCTGTCGTTATCACCTCGCTTTAGCTAGGTCCCCCAACCTGAGTTTCCACGCCAAAAAAACGTCAGTACATCTGCGGTTAACAAACACCACCATCTCGTCCTGATAAGATAAGGACGACCAAACAAGCACAAACACTATCACGACCGTGAACCTGAGTTCCACAGACCGCAGACTCCCTGCAGAAAACAAACAAATCAACACTGCGATAAGATAGAGAAGCCAAACATGTACAAATACTACCATGATCGAAATCCTGGCTTCACATGGTGGCTGGAGTGCGTCTTATTCTGTACGATACTACACAATCACCCCTGTCGTGCTCAATGTGAGCTGGTCGGCGCATGAGCGCCGACTGAGCAAACGTTGAGCAATGAGCCTATAGCTAGTAACTAATTCTGCCCGGTTGTGTTCAATGTCTGTGATGGCAAGTTGGAAGCATCAAGCAAAGCAGTTATTAACTAAATTCCCTTCATTGCTCAATGTGAGCTGGTCGGTGCGTGAGCGCTGACCGAGCGAACATTGAGGCGGGCCCAAAGAACGGTTTAAACACAATTTGGACACAATATAAGAAATCAAAGGAAATACCCATGACAAAACAGCCTTCAAGCAAAAGTGCTGGGCTGCTTCTGAACAGGAAATAAGATAGTACAGGGTACTACAGGCTTCAAGTATGATGCAGAGAATCGGCCACCAAGCGAGGTGATGGGGCTGTTGCTACAGCCACTGGTAGTGACAAGCTGCAGTCTCTCGAGGAAGAGACAAGGTTAATTTGAGATCAACATTGATCGGCTGCCGGCTGTCGGCAGGCCTAGGCGCCTCGCGCTAAACACGCAACCTCACCTTGCCCTGAACGACCTTTCCAGGTGACCTGAGGTCAAGCACTCTAAAGTCCGACCTGTTCGCTGTCAACGGACGGTTCGGAGAAGTCTCGAATCCTGATTACTGCTTCCGGCGTCTAGGTACCGCCGGCGGCTTCATGAACTCTCCAGCGTGCCCTCCTCCCTGCGTCTCAACACTCATTTCACCCCTCATACTCTCTCGTTCCTGATTAAGTATCTGATTCCATCTGGCTGGATATTGCCTGTCACCGACTCAATCAGGCTTGATTCGTCGCGGGACGACAATCTGAGTTTATATTTGGCAGCGGCCAAACTACGGCGGGCGCACAATCTCCAACGGTAGATATATGTCAGTATCAAATAACCGTTGGGTCCGCTAGTCATCACTGTCGCCTTTATCGCCTCGCCCTTCCTTACACTAGCTCGGATGTTCGCCCATTCACCAGACGAATACAGCGAGAAGAGCAACGTGCGGAAACGCGAGATGTCGGTGCGCACTGCAGGCCGCCGCTTTCTGTTTGCGCTCGCGTTTGGGGCGCTCGGATGCTCGATCGGGTTCGGGCTCGCGACTTCTTGGGGGCGCGCGCAGTGGGCGGAGTCGCACGCCCAACAATGCACAGCGCATTTCGATCTTCCGCGTCCGTTGTTTGAGCTGGAGGAGGCCCCACGGGTTGTTACTGTGACGGCCCCTGCGCCGAAGGCCACTGCTGTTTCACCGCAGACGATCCAGACAGAGGTTGAAGACCTGCTGCTGGTGAATGGGCCGCCGACGGCTGCGTTTAAAGGTGTGAATATTTATCGGAGCAGTGTGCGCAAGAGCCTAAACAGCGGTCTAGATAACCTGAGACCAGATGTACAATATATCACGACATGGCCGGGCTCTGGCTGGAGTGAGTCGCTCGATATATCCATGACTTGTATCCGGAGCGCTAACTTGATCATGCAGCAAATGATGTTCTACTATACGTAGGACACTTTACTTTCATGCTTGTACCGCATATTTATCTTTTCCGTGCCAGATGAACCTACTCTACCTCGCCTTGATTACCGAACGTGTCCCGGTTATTCCGTATTTTACACCCACCCATGTTGGCGGAAGCGCACCCACCCTTGCTTTTGGGGAGGTATTTGACATTCCGCGCCTTCAGAAGGAAATCGGCGCCCGGATACTAGAATGGCACGAAGTCAAGGACCCCCAGAGCGATATCGTCGACACTATGGGGTGCTGGAGTGTTTGGCAGGGGGTCCAGAGCTTCAACACTGAATCGCACTTTACCAGTGCTACGATGCGCCTCAAACTAGGTCCGTATCTTTCACATCCGTGGACGTACGTACATGGTCTCACCAACGCTATAGATGTATCTTACACACCGGCCCCGCGCTGGATCAAAATGGATCCCGCAAATGACGGCGACCCTCACGCGACGTTTTGGGCCCTGGCCTCGCTTGCGTTCCCCGAAACGCGCGCTTCAAACCTCCAGACACCAGCAATGTCTCCGATCCACTCGGTGGCGCTTGCCCCAGACGAACACATGCTCTGCTATGATTACTTATACTATGTCGGCGCGAGCAATGTCTGTCTCGTCTTCCTACTCCTGCACATTCTAGCGGTTACTGAACAGATATCGATTGGACAGGGCTATGAATGGGAAGCCGACTACGGTCCTGCGTGGCGATTCGTTGGGCGCCATATGCACTGGACGCCGGAGCTCCTGGAAATTGCCGACAGCTACGTTCGCCATGCGCTTGTAACTGCGCCCTATGAACCGACCCCCAATGTACGTTTATCCGTTCCATTACCATGAGGTCCTCTAACGAAAGCAACCTTCCTCTCGTGCAGTACATCGCAGTCCATGTGCGTCACGGGGACTTTGGCGGCTGGTGCGACCAACCTCTGAAAGACTGCTTCGCGCCGTTGTCTGCAATCGCCCGGCGTGTCGAAGAGGTGCAGGAGGAACTCTGGGCAACGAAGCACGTCGTCGTCGATCGTGTCATCGTTACGAGCGATGAGCAGGATCCTGCCTGGTGGGATGCGGTGTTTGAGCTTGGTTGGGTACGGCCGGACCACTCTAGGACGGTCGAGGTGCACGGTGAATGGTATGTCGTTCCATCCTTCCTTGACCCCGGATTTTTATACCAATTCGTTGTGTAGGTACCCTATCCTCGTCGACGCGGCGATACAATGTAAGATTACAGTGTCCTGTCAAAACTCGAAACTAACAACAAAACCTTCAAGCCGGTGCGCTTGGCTTTGTTGGGACAGATCGGTCGACGGTATCGGTCATGGCGCGCAAGCGCGTCCAGACTTGGCATGGCGGAGCGGTCAGGACGGTGAGATGGGGTTATCCAGGTATGTTCAGTAAATGCGCGGCAGGACTTTGATCTCTAATAGTGGCTCCAGGGGCAGACGACCATTAATCGTGGCGGCGCGTATGTAGAAGGAACGATATTTATATGCAATTTTTAGCGGACTTGTTGTAGTGCTGTATTGTATTTGAATAAATTGTTCAAGTGCCCTATTCCGAATCCCTTTCTTCCTCGATGCTGGAATACATCTTCCTGGCTCACTGTGCCTTTGTTCTTGGTTCAGAGCAACCGCCAACTACATGCTCCTAGTCCTCCTCTTCTTCAAAGCGGTGGTTGATTGCTCTAATGGTCAGCTCTGTCCTGTACGTCTTGACGCTCACGTTGTCGGTGTGGGATGCGAAATCGTTCCGACGCGTGTCATATTCTCTCGCCACCTCGCAAGAAGCAACTGCCACATCCCACGTACCCGTCCAGAACGTGAATGCAGATACGAAGACGGCTTCCTTGAAATCCTACGCATCTTTGCTTTTGAATGGACCGCCAACCCAGTCGTTCAGAGGTGCGTGTTCCAAATCACTGCGATGGACGGCCCTTTATCGAAGGTTGCAGACAACCTCCGACCTGATGTATTCTATGTTACATCTTGGCCAGCGTATGGATTCAGTAAGGATTCACTTTTCGTCATTGAGCGACTCTCATTTCTGTCACCTCTCTAGCCAATCAAGTCATCGCATATGTGAGCTCCTCCTTGGTGAAATGTTCTCCAGCTTCACAATAATTCAGATGAATTTGATTTATCTGGGTTTAATTACTGAACGAGTACCAATACTTCCACGGTTCTTCCCTGGAAGGAGGCCTTGGCCGGAGCTTGATTTTGGAGAAGTCTTCGACGTTGCACGGCTTCAACAAAGAATGAATATGCCGATACTTCAGTGGCCTCAAGTGAAAGTAAGCCTCTGACTGGATATCGGACCATGGTCTCGGTCTCGCTGTCAGGATCCTACTAGCCAGTTTGTGAATGACCTAGGGTGCTGGAATATTCCGGGTCTCATTCGGAATGCATCCGGACTACATCGCCAACCTCCTAGCAGTCTCAAACTTGGTCCGTCATCTGAGGATCATCTCATCGAATCCTTGCTCTGACGCCTTTACGCAACAGATATTTCGTATACAACTGCTCCCAAATGGGTTCTATTTCCTCCAGAATTGGACGACGCTCAGTATCCCCACGCGCACTTTTGGTCGCTAGCGTCTCTAGCATTCAGTGAAACACGAACATGGACCCCCAACACGCCTGGAATATCACCCGTCCACAAGGCTGCGCTGCCTCCTGATGAGCATATTCTGTGCTACGACATGCTTTATTTTGTTGGGGCTCACGAGGTATTTACAACAATTCTGTGCACCTGCTTTCGCTGAGCATTCTTTCAGGTATTTGAATTTACTGAAGACATCTCTCCTGCATGGCGCTTCGTAGGTCAACATATGCATTGGCACCCGAAGCTCGAACGCTTGGCCCAAATGTACATTCGAGATACGCTCGATATTGCTCCACGAGCCGCAATACCACCCGTATGTTTAATTCTTGTTGCACAATCGGGATTCCCTCAAAACTTGACTGTTTTCTCAGTATATTGCCGTTCATGCGCGACGAACAGATTTCGCAATGTGGTGCGACAGAGTTCCCGAGCAAGATTGCTATGTCGAGCTATCAGCGATCGCACGGCGTGTGGATGAGGTGAAGGCGGAGATCCTAGCAAAACAGGGAGTCAGCGCGACCCGTGTTATCGTAACTAGCGAGGAACAAGATCCTTCTTGGTGGGATGAAGTTCGCAAGCTCGGATGGCGCTGGCCAGATCACTCGAACGCCAAAACGGGAAGAGAGATACGGCCCGTGGTATTTTCTTTTGGTGTATCTTTTGCGTTTTTTCTAATGCCTACATAGGTATCCTATCCTGCTCGACGCGGTCATTCAATCATCCCCTGCCGCTTTGGGTTTTGTTGGAACGGACAAATCAACATTCTCTGCTCTTTCTCGTCGAAGGGTGCGGTCTTGGAACCATGGAGCTGCCAGAATGGTGCTATGGGGAAAACCTGGGGCAGACTTCGAGCGATAATTGTATTATCTTATCATATTATCTTTGCACGCGACGAGATTCCTCGCTTTGACCGTGATCTAATCACGCAAGTTGCCGACGGGAGTCTGCCGCAATGTTTTGCGTTGTCACAAGAAAGTACGGAAAAGGGATGAATTTTATGAAGCATGTACACATTCTAAGGCGGCAGTAACACTGTAAGTACAACTACATTCACAGCAAAAAAAAACTCTCTTCCATAGATACATTTTGTTCATGGGCACCCACCAACCTTGGGTGCATTGCGTTCGATGGCAAATGTTTCGACGGCGCTTATTTCTCCTCTCACTCCGATGGTTCTACGTTGCTGCCGCCGTGGCGACCGTGCCTCCAATCAAACAGCGCTCGGCTCCTTCTGGCTGGCGAACGAATAGCTCGCTTTGGATCTTATGGACTGCATGGCGCTTGATGAGTGTCACGGTGCGGCGGGGACGATGAAAGGTCGAAACGGACGGCAGTGGAATGGGATCCTGTCTTCTCCCCCTCGTCCCCGTCTCTGTTGAACTCCTGTGTCGTGTCGATCTTGATGGAGATGTTGGGACGCTGGATGGGACGGCATGAGAAAGATGCCGCAGCTGGGAGGGAAGAGCATAACGCACCTTCGACGCCATCGAGAGCGAAGTGTTTTTCGGAAACTCGCGCAGCGAGAGCGACACGTTCTCGCTCGTGGTATGGACTCCATCGGCGGCACCTCGGATCGACTTTCTCGCGTTGAGAGTCGCGAGAAGAGAGTTGCAATAAACTGGTAATGCGGGAAGGATTAGGATAAACAAAAGCTACCAAAACAGTACTGGCGTACGTCCTGGTAAAGCGGGAAGGATTAGTAAAAAAGCGAAAATTGTCAAAAACGGCGACTTTCTCCCTATGCAAAAGAAGAACAAAATGTAGATGTAGGTATTGCCTGCGACACAGATCTGAAAGAAAGAAAAAACTCAGTGGACAGGACATGGCGAAGGACGAACACTCACAGAGACCAAGGACCCGATCGCGCAGAAGCTATTGGTGACACGGTTAACGCGTAAAACAAGACCTGGAAAGACGACCCAACGTTGTAACCGCGCCAGTGTTAATTGCGAAGATAGTCTAGCCGGTCGTAGTGTGAGCGCTTTCCGCCGCTAGAGATCGCGGAACTCACTAGCTTCCGAATCATGGTGTCGGAACTAGAACATAGTCAGGGAATTCTAGCGGACGAAAAATGGAGGTAAAGGCACCGATGGAAGCCGGTGCGCGAGCGGTGCAGAAGGAATGTTAACGCGGCGGCAATGAAAAAATCCCCGGCTGCCGCCAAAGCGTTGACGGTGATGGACAGAGCCTGAAAAAAAGGTAAGGTCGGGCCAATATATTTGAGGGCAGATCGACCTTCAGTTCGGCCAGTTCCGCGAAAGTATGCAGACGAAGACTGAGAGAAAAGTTTCGGCGAGAGAAACGTGACGAAACGTGGTAGCTTACGAAATAGCGACGTAGGCTGGTCAACGAATGGTTAAAGCTAAAGGCCGACTAACTCGAGGCGAAGGCGACGAACCAAGGACGCAACCTTCGGAGAAGAAACGACGATCGTCAGCACAAGAACTGATTTTACTTTTCAAGGATGCATACCAAATTCGCCCAAAACTAAGAGCAGCTGCGCGGCTCGTCAATACGATAGTGGGATGTACGAGGTTTTGAACGCACAGCGATACCGGTGAGCCATAGATTACCGTTGCTCACTACGCAAATGTCAGTTCGTAATGAAGGGAAGGTCGAGGTTAAAGCGTACATCGCCATATGCGAACGGTCAAGAAGCTACGAGGGTGTATTGAGATGAAGTAGATCGTCGAGAAGGCCGTTTCACGAACCTTTGAACCAGCAGTGCCGTGAGTCCCTGTAAGGATCGCCGTTACGAAGACGAAGAGCAGGATTCCCAGCATGCACACGTACGTTAAAGAGAACCTCCACCTTGATCAAAGTTAGACTCAGATCACATTGCAGCACATTGAAGCGTACCAGTAGACTCCTACGTCGCAAATGTGAGTGGATTTTGAAAAGAGAAGGATGAGGAAAGCATACCATACGATCTGGCCAAGCTCCGTACCATTGTTGTAATTCGTGATTAGATAGGTATAAACTGTGCAAGAGAGGTTGATAAAATGAAAAGGTGAACATTCAAAGACATACCAGTGTGTGAGATGAGTGCTTGGTGCACGGTGTCAAAGAGCATGACGGCGCCGACCTAACATTTGCTTCAGATATTACACTAGAGAACGAGAGAAGACAAACGAGGAGCTTCAAAGGCCATCTATCGTTCTGGTGCGTGTAGTACCACCAGGCTTGAACACAAGAAACTGCAAAAATTTCAGAAATTTCCACCAGATAAAGCTCGAAAACCAACCTCCGTGAAGTCTGAGTCGTCGCAATGAATGCAATTTCCAGTAAAAAGCGGGGCAAACCTACCCAGCAGCAACGACGACGCCGATAAAGCTGACCCCAAGCCTGGTGATAAAATTCTGAGCCAAGCGGATGAAAATAAGAGGTAAAACGGAACGAACGTTTTGTCAAGAAGGTGACTGACGGACATGACAGAAGGACGCGTGCAGGTGAACGAGTGAAGAGCGCGAGAGGCAGAGAGGAGGGAAACGAAGGGTCGTAATAAATGGGTGGTGCAGGGAGGAAGGAAGAAGAAAAGCCGGAGGGAGAAGCACGTAAATTTTAAGGGACAAGGGTGTTACTCGTGGGCAAATTCTACGGGTTCTGTGCCCGAGAAAGGCTGGCTAGAAGCCCTAGACGATCCGCACAAAGCCTACCGGACCCGATGTACATGTGCCTCGACCTGGCCGAATTCTCGTTGACATAGGTACACTGAGGTAACAAAGAGTTTCATGGACATAAAAATTGAAATCCTGTCAAGAGTATAAGAGACTCAGACATGAATTCTGGCGCGCATCGTCGGGAGAGGAAAGTTTTTTCGCCAGGTGGAGAGTTCGAATCCCTGGAAAAACACAGAATTCGAGTCGAGAATTCTGAGAACGGCGGAAGCGAATTTGCGGGCCAAGGGAGAAGCAGGAAGGTGGAGCCCAGCACACGGCAAGGACGTACAAACCGCCACGTGAAGTGTATTGCGCCGTATTGGCGCCGACGAGCCCGCGGCCATGAATCACATCTATGTACGCGTCATTGTCAATACCACCAACATTCTACTGGGAAAATTCACGCCCGCCGTGTGGCGGACATCTGACAGAGGGAGGAGTTGAAGAAATAGGGAACGAGTAATCCCAACTATGTTTGGTCAATGGTCCAATACCCATGCTGCTTCGTCTGACGAGCAGCGGATCCAAGCCGTGCCAACCCGTTTTCCTGCGTACACACTAGAATAACCCCACTCGGAACCAGACGAGGATGGGAGGAATTGCCCTATTGTCAAGGCCGTGAGGTACATGAATTCCATCAGCTGCTGCATGCGCTTGTCGAGTTGGACCTTGAGCAACGAGGGGTGGAAAACTCGCGAAGAAATCCTTCGTCCAACGAACAAATTCTTCTCTAGGTTCTTGGACCATAGTCGCATGGGTCACTTATGCATTTAAAAATATTGAACAGTATCTTACCATATCTAGCTCCTTATAAAATTACGGTGTCTGAAGCCTTTAAACTTCGACAGGACATCACCGAGTTTTGGCGCCGTTAGACGTGGGCCACGTAGTGCCATGGCGTTCAGACAAAGTGCTGGGGGCGCGCGAAGCGCTCCCAGCGCGCTTGTGTCTATGAAAATGGCCATCGACGGCAACCGTAAGGCACGAAAGCGAGGGGAGCGCCGCAACGAGGAGGTCTGGCCCAATGTTCCGAAGAACGCTAACCGCTCAAGGGAGCTTATGCGGTCTGGATGGACCGCGAGGAGATCCTGAAAGGTTCCACTTCCCGGATGGGACGCCCAGGCACAAGCAATTTTACGAGGGAAAACGGTGCGCCAATCTTTGTAAGATTTAGCAATCCAAGGACTTGCATATTCTTTAAGTAGTCCTGACCACTGCCGCCCGCTGAGCACCGTCAGGTTCCTTATCGAAGGCTGGCCGGCGCTGAACCTCCCCATTTCCGAAGAGTGGTGAATGTCGGTACAGAACGTGAGCAAGTCGAAGGCACATGGCGGGTAAAATCCATTGGCAGGATGCGCTTTCTCCCAGGAATGACTTCAACAAGTGCAGATCAAGAACCGCCAGAGTCTCTTGTATGACACCGTAGAAGCCTCCGGCATCGTTACAATTTATGGCGAAACAGCGAACGCGTTCTGCCAGGGTCAGATCGTCTATGAGGCTTGAAACAGGCATTCAAAGAGTGGTTGTCGCCGGTGAGGCGCAAGTCCGCCGTGAACGCATCTAGAAGTGCGACAGAGCCAGATCCGCAGCTCGGACGTGGCCCGCAAAGGATAATATGCGCGATACCGAGGGTCAATAGCCCAGAGGAAAAGAGGCTGGACATGGTTGTTGTGGTTCAAGTTGAAAGAACTATGGTGAACCCAATGCCATTCAATTGACACAAGGACAAATAACACCGCTCTTATGGCTGAACCACAAACCGACGTCTCGCGTCCTTCAGCTCTACCCACTGCAAATTTTCTCCAGCGCGGTACCGCGTCACAATCTCTTGTAGACCAAAATTCTGCAGAATACCTCGACACCATCGAGGAAGAATGGAACAAAAAAGTTGATTTGGAGGTCGAAACTCTGCTCGACGGCATGGTTGACCTCGTCGGTCTCGCGTCCATTGGAGACAAGGACAAGTTCCGCATCGCGCAGGAGTCGTTCCAGGCCCAAACGCGCGCAGAATCCATGGTATGCCACGGTGGTTCAGAGCAGAACGATCTGAATAATTATAACACTGCCAATTGAAAGGTTCGCGCGGCCAACTCCCTGCTTTCGATCACGCATTCTATGAAGCTGCTTTTACTCCTCTCTGACGAGGCGCAGATCGCGCACAGGAGGGATACGGAGCTCAAGACAGTGCAAGAGGAGAAGGAAGACGCGCGCGCACAGGTAGCTGCTCTGCTGGATGAACTCATTCGACGTCCAAATGAGAAAGGCCCCCATGATGCGAAAGCAGGCAGTACTGCCTAACGTCTAATTCCCTCCGGCTGCTGCTACCGGGTTGAACTGCCTTTCTCTATCCCTCGACGATGAAGCTTTCCGTTGGGGTCAAGTCGCGCATTGACGCACTAATGAGACCTCCCCGTCTCTACAAAATCCTGCAATCTCTCCGCAGACCATTCTCACAGCCCTATACTTTCCTTTCCCAGTTTTGGACGTAGAAATGGGCCCGCACACACTATGATAGAATACGAAATGAAAATTGTGCTATCGGCGACTCCCTTTCATCTGCAATGCTCATGATACTGCCATTCCGCTGTCCCTGAGTAAGTATGACGGTTTATTGTACCTGCTTCACCCTTTCGTTCACAGTTCCCCCCTGAAGGTTATATACAATGCCCAACTTGATTGCATTAAAACGTCCATCCTTGGAACCAAAAGCGTACCAAATGGTACTAAGCCGACAATAAAAGGAAAATAATGCTACGGAGATCGTCCGCGTCTCGTGATCGTGCTAGAAGGAAGGGACGTATGGAATCGATGCTCAATCATCACAGGAGGATCGTGAATGCCGAAGCGCATGCCGTCAGTGCAACGACGAACGGCCATACACGCGTGTCCAGGACCATAGGGCCCACGGCGACGGCGGCGCTGGAACCAGACTGCGAGGGAGCGGCGTTGGAGTTCGACGGGGCGCTCGACTTGGGGGAACCGGAGGTTTGGCCCGCGGTCCCGGAGGGCTTCTGCGAGGCGTTGTTTGACGGGGTACTCGAGGGAGCATTCGGAGCATTCGAAGCAGAGTTGGGGTCTGCGGACGCCGAGTTGGTCCCGCTGGAGCTACCAGTGCTGGTGTTGAAGGTGGGAGGGCCGACTGCGGTCGAGGGATCCACAAGCGCGCCATTGCCTATCCCAACGGTTGTACCGTCCGACGCCTTCTCGGTCTGCGTCGCAGGGGTGGTGGAGCCATCTGCGGCGGCGATGGTGAAACGAGTAGTCCAGGCGATAACGGACGTCTCCCCCGAGGTGAACTGGTAGAAGTAGATGGGCGAGTTGGGAGTGACCTATTCAGTAAGCCTTAGTTTCATTCTCGACCCTGAATACAGTTCAGTTGACCGACCTCAGGGCAGTCGTAGTCAAAAACGCCGTTAACGGTTCCATCTTGCCCAGTAGCAACGGCTGTTCGACAAGTATTAAGATCACATATGGGCAAGGGAGGAGAGAGGCATACTGGTGAGATGGACCATTTTTTCATTGGACCCAGTCATCAGCTCAATAGCCATATTCTTCCATGTGGTCGTGGAGTTGGTGTCGCCAGCCCAACCGACATGGCATTTCGCACCCTGGTTGAAGACTTCGCCAGGACCAGGCTCGTTGGGAGTGACGTCGGCGTGGGCCAGGAGAACGGAGCTCGAGGCGAGGACAGCGGTGAAAACGATAGACGTGAACATGTCTTTTAGGAGACTGGGCGGGATCTCGTAAGAAAGGGAAGAAGGGCGGGAAAAATGCAGTGAAAGAGGCCTACGTTTGGGCAGGTATATAAGGAGTGGCGGGGTAGAGCGAGGGGCGAGGGCGATCCTATGCAGAGAGGGAGAAATGAACGGAATATGTCACGCGTGTCACATCTCCTGGAAATGTCGATCTTTGTTTGACATTTCTGATGTTAAGCCCGCGGCTGTGCGCTCAGTGGCCGCTCCTGTGCGCTCAAGCCGCTCCTGTGCGCTGCTAGTGCGGCCGCTCCTGTACGCTAGTTCGCCCGGGTCAAGTAATTGCTTGGCTTCGTTTCATACAATTCATGCACAAGAGTGTTCGCCCCAAAAAATGCATTAACATGTGTCGCGCTCAGTGTCATTTATTAATAGAGACATCTTGTATCACCCCATGTCTCCAAGGCAATGACTGAATTATTTCTCAACACGGTGAATCTAAGGCGCGAAGATGTGAACGGGAAATGTGAAGAGGATAAAAACGGGGTCTAACCTCATCGGCCAGCTGAATCCATTCTGTGAGGGACCGCAAATATTCGTCTCTTCCAGGGTCGACTGGTATGTCCGGATGCCACAGCACGAAAGAAGAGAACTGCGCGGTCGGCATCAATGTACGGGAATTCTGCCCGCTCTCGGTTTCTTCATCCCCATCGTCGTCCTCATCATCACGCGTTGCACTCCGCGTAACCCGACCTGCTTTACTCCCACGCGGCTTGGCCTTCACCACTCGCTGGATTTTCTTTCTGAGCGCGCTGGCTTTGCCTGGGAATGGAGTACCCTTCCCGGCCATAACGACGCCTGCATAACCCGAGGGCAGGTCTACCTTGAGACCCTGCATCGTTCTTCCTCTGAAAGTCGCGGCAAAACGCGTCGTAGCCTCTGTAATGCGTCTCGCAAGGCTAGTGTCTGCAGGGGGCTCTGCCACCTTGGGAGGAACATCCGTGTCGGTGGATTCCATTGCCGGCTCCATTTCCACGTCCTCGGAAGCGGGGGGCGGTGGCTTGGCGACCTCCTCTTTGGCTGCCTCAACGAGGAAATATGTCGAGATGGGGGTAGGACCGTTGTGGTCGACGTGAAAGGGCATAAGATTAGGAGATGCATTTGGAAGAGATGTCAAACTGGGAATGGGCGCTATGCTGAGCGTTGGTGCGGCCATGTTGTGGTACGTGTCTGAGTTGTAAACACGCCAGTCACATCACGAGACTCTGTCACATCGCGTTTTCCCGTCGAGTAAAATCGAGAAATTAAATTGAAACGGGCTGGGTGAACGGTGGCATAAACGGCATGTCTATCTCTTGCCAGTGGGCAAATATTTAGGATCCATAACGAGCTCCGGGGTCCCAAGCGTCTCCAAATCGCGTGCCGCGTTGGCTCGCACTCGAAATGATGCCTTGAGCGCCCACGAGGTACTAAAGCGACCCATCCCGTCCTGACCCCTATCGCTGATATGCACGAGCTCAAGCGTAGGCACCTCCTGCACGATGCGGCCCACATACCATCGGAGGGTATCAAACGCGGTCACGCAAATCGAAGTTCCCCGCGTGTCCCGGATGAAGCGCTGGTCCCGTTTTGACGGCGCCCACGGCGTTTGTTTATTGACGTGCAGGAAGCCGTAGGCACTGGTCAGATGCGGCGTGTGCAAGCACTGCAGTGGCTGGAACGCTTTCGCGAAATCGTCCTGCGGAAAGTGAGCGCATACGTCGTTAATGGGTTGCAAGGCTTACTATGTGAATGGGCCGGGTTGTATCTGGCAGAATGAGGTGCAAGGAGGATAGCCGCGGCGCCAGCATCGTTGCTGCCATGATAGCCGAAAACTCGGTGGCGGAGACAAGCCTGGCGAAAGTTAAGGGCAACTTCAGTTGTACCACGTCCCACTCGCTCAACGACGTCCACGATGCTGGTCGCTCAATGGTAAGTGAAGACGGCAAGACTCGAGTGACGCCCTCCTTGCTCAACGCACCCAGGAACTGGGCTACGAATGAGACCTCAGGTCCTCGGCTCCAGTGATAGATACTCTTTGCGAGTGTGATAGTGCGTAACTGTGGATGGCGGCGGGCGAAACTGGGGAGCCAGCTCTGAATAGAACCTCTGGTTAGATCCAGATGAAGTTGCTCGAGGTCGGGCAGAACCGGTAAGCCTGCGATGGCATTCGCGTCATCGAGGCTAACGTCGTCTTCATGTAGACAAAGACAGGGGAGTCTGGCACCACGCTGGACTACTGCTCGAAATGCCTCAGACTGAAGGGCAGGTAGGTCCGTGGTCGTGGTAGAGACGAGGATTTTGGAGAACGGCAGATCCGTGGGTGGAGAGACAAGATCGATGGACAAAGGGAGGGATACGAGTCTCTCTAACTGTGAGTCACGTACGGCGACAGTAGCCAGAGTGGGGTGGGCGTTGACTACGGCAAGTAGACGCGTATCTACCTTTTCCATTTTAAGATCCAGCCGTGTCAGTGAGGTCAAATGAGGAAGAACTTCAGGAAGACCATCCAGAGTGTCGACCCCGACGACATCAAGCTCTCTGGTCCAAGATGTGAGGCCAAAATACTCCACACCGAATATAATTCCACAAACTTAATGAGACCCGCAAACTGTCCGTCCGCCGCACATTTCGCACTAAGCTGCTGAAACCTCTTAGAGCAAGTACATCTCGTTATTTTGAAGAGAATGGGAAGGCATAGGAGTCGGAGCTGTTGGTTGACCAAGGAAATGGGGCGTAGAGCACCAAAGCACCGGAAAGTGGTAGATTGCATACGCCCCGGGTCCCAGTCGGGTAGTTGCCTTTGCGCAGGAAAGTGGCGTATTTCGTATAATTCACCAAGTATAATGAGCAACACCTCCGCCGAAAGAGCAAGGAGATGAGCTGGGGCCATGGTGGTTGAATATCAAGATAGAGGATAATCATCTCCTTGCGCGTCTATCTGTGAATCATTTCCTCGGAGGACTCACTGGGAGCGCGTAGTTGCGCGTACACAGCGGCAGAGTTGATACACGATGAAAGCGAGCCTAGCCCTGTACAGTCGCAGAACTTCCTTTTCTTCGCGAGAACGTCCCTGACATACCCAGAAAGCAAGAAACACAACCGTTGGCGGAGACTTGAAGGTTGAGGAAGAGCACGGCCACACGACCTTCGAGTTCGCTGTCACGGTTAACTCAAGACAACAGGGAACAGTATCGGAACGAAAGGACTTGAATTCAAGAATCTGGCAATGCACTGAAACTTTGCGTTTGTGAGTCGTGACGCGTCGTATTTCGGTTGTAGGCACAACTTGAAGTCAGGGGATCACAGCCACCATGCCGTCTCCTCTTCCCAACACTCACGGCAAGGGATGCTTTTTGATAAAACAATGGGTATGGATGGATGTTGTCCGTCTGCGAATATTCTCTCATTTGCAGCAGCCTGCTTCAGCCCTTCTGTCGACGCGTCTCTGCGTTTAGCATGGGGTGCGTCAACTATTGAAGTGCAAAAACATCCTACTTCAATAGTTCAACCTCAATTTCTCTTAGTAAATCACGGCGGCTCTCTCCACCGGAGTTTGGCCCGAATTTTTTCGCGGCTAAAATGTTGTGAATACACGGCGTTTCCGCAAAATTTTCGCAAAATATTTCACCAAATATTTGCGTGCCATTATTTTGTTAATACACCGCGTATTCGCACCATATTAGCCACATTTTATACAACGGACTTGGCAATTTTTGAGAGCGCCAGTTGTGCACCGTCGAAACAGACGCGTCTGATGTCACGTGGGTCAATGTGGCCTTTGCTCTCACCTCCATGCTCGATGACGCGACTTCCACTACTCACTCCTCTCTTCCCGCTGGCCCTCCAAACTCAGGGCGTGGTGTCCTAGCACTCCTCGCCATCCATAGCTGAAGTTTTAGCTCAACCACTCGAGAACTTGACCAGCACTGGTCACTTTTGTATTGCCTTCAAAGTGAAAATTCCATTCGTCGAATTTTCTTTTTATGCGCTCAACATTGCCTCAGGGACATCACAGGACCTTCTCAGGCGCGCCCTTTCATCATGATTGGCCCATTTTGTCTTACAGCAGTGGATTTACCAGCAATTCGTCTTCGCTTATCCCACACCCGGCGCATCTCATGACGAACTATTCGCAGGGTTCTACCGTCAACAGCAGCAGCAGCAGCAGCCCCGGCAGCCTCGAAAGCATCCGCAACAGCCTCACCAGCATATCCAGTACTGGTATCAGACCGCCCAGACTACTAGCGACCCTAATTCAAATATTTCTAACCCAAACATTGCCACCAGTCCCAATAATACCTCAGTGGTGCCGACCACATCCTCAGATTCCGCCCAGAAGCGCAAATGCACCTCGAAAAAGGCGGTTCCTGCGCCGCAGTCTACAACGTATTTGGGCAGCGACTCAGAGGGCGACCTTAGTTTTAGCGGGAGGCGGTGATGCTGGGATCAGCGTCGGGATGGCCAGTCTCGATGTCCGTAGCAAAGGCATATGACTGTAAGTAATTCTTGGTTTCCAAGCCACGGAAGGTGCTGATTTTATATTCCTCTGCTTCCTTTACTTTCCCCCCGTGTTCGTAGCAAAGGTGCACGACTGTGAGTCATTCTTGGTTCCCAATCCGCAGACGGCACTGACTTTGTCTCACCGGCCGGTCGTCGCCCGTTGCGAGGCCATCCAAAAGCTCGTCATGATGGCCATGTCCCTCCACCGGTGCCACATCTCCTACTTTCAGGCAGACCCCGGCCGTGGAACTTTTACATTACTGGCGCCTCTGAAGGAGTGTCCTATCCAGGTGCGTCGGCGGCGCAAAGCGGTTTTTTGTCGTGCGTACACAATGCGCTGACGTACTGGGCTCTGGCTTTGTCCAGCACCGCGCCGCGATCAAGGTCGCGCGCTCCGAGATCTTCGACCTCGCCTTCGTCGAAACCGGCGCTCAATTGCAAGCCCGAGGTGCGCCGCCACCGCCTCGACGAGATCGCATCGCAGACGCTCGCGCACATCGCCATCGTCAACAGCCCGTTCGCCCTCTCGGTCCGTGCGCTGCTCGATGGCATCAACAGCACCGCGAGCTAGGCGGGGCTTGAGACGGAGCGCGTGTGTGAGCTCGTGGTCACAGGGCAGGGCGACGCGGTCAACCTCGCGTGGGTCCTGCTTCTGGTCATGCTGGATGAGTTGGTTCGTGCCGTTTTTCTATTCGCTCCTTTTCGTTATTCATGACCAATGCGCCAGCAGAGTGGGCTCCATGCTGAGATGTGCAAGATTGACCATAAGTAGCTCGCATGTCGTTGTCCGTAATTTGCGTTCTGCGTTCGTTCATTCCTGTTCCACGCTAATATACTCGCTGTTGCTGCTTCAGGTCTTACAGTATATGTATTGGAGTTGTAGCTACCACCGACTTGTACTTGTAGTGTAATTCCAATGCAATTTGATTTGTTTTCAATCGGATTGGTAGCAAGGTCAAAAAAAAGCATCGATAATACGCCGTTAATACGTGGCTGATATTCCGCAAATATTTTGCGAAAACAGCCTATAGTTGCAGAATATTAGCGCACCATTATTCGATTGATATTCTGCGAATATTTTGCGGAAACGCCGTGTATTCACAACATATTAGCCGCGAAAAATTCGGGCCAAACTCCGGTGCTCACCAACTCGAAGAAAGACTTTTATCAAACAAAAGTCTTTTTCTGCAATGGTCTCGATGATCCTTGGCTGAAAGAGTAGGTCTGGACCCCTCGACGCGTCGCGTTCTGACGTAGAGAAAAAATCAAAGACTCCTCTCTAGGTCTCTTGTTGTCAGTACTATCTCGGTCGTTTCATACACGACTTAAACAGTTGTCTGACCAGGTTCGCCATGCGCGGTGGATCTCGAAATCGGTGTCCGAGCAGTTTGCAGTTCCTGTGTCTAAGTATCTACTCGACGGTACATTCCATTCCTTGACGCGTTTTTCAACTCGACTACTTAGTCTTAATTCAAGATCAATTCGACCCTACCAAGATCGAGCCAGCATCTAATTCATTGCCTTCAACCAGCAAACCTCTGACTCCAAGTCGACGTCCAACGGACCGCGAAGAACGCCCAAGAATAGCTGCAAAACTCAACACCCCCAAACGTGCACTCGGCTCTGAAAATCGCGATGAATCTTCTACTGAAATCGACTTCCGTCCGCTCAAACGAGACTCTAGAGTACTGCCGTCGCCTATATTACACTTCAAGAAGAAGGCCAAGGCTGTGGCGGAGGACGTTGTGAAGAAGGAGGACGAGGAGGAAGACGAACTGTTGCTAAAGCCGGGTTTCAATGTATGGGAGTGAGTGGGTAAGCGCTACTTCTCGTACTCGGATCTTTCATTGGCTGACGAAATAATTGCAAGAAGCTTTCGTTTTGTTTTCAAGTCTTCCTCGGACTTGCAGAGCATTGTATACAATGCATCGAAGGCCGACAATGGACCGGAAAGCGGTACGTTTGGTTCACCAATTCAGTAGGTACCTTCGCGTAGGAAAGTGGTGTCGAGTATAACGAGGAAAATCTCTGCCGGAAGAATAAGGAAGTGAGCTGGTTGGATGGTCATGGAGTAAAGGGTCAAAACCAGTGTTGCGAAGGTCAAGTCAGGTCCTTGACCTGACCCCTGGGTCAAGTGGTCAGGTCAGGTCAGTCAACTCGGGCTCGGGAGGTCAGGTCGGGTCAAGCGCCCAATTAGCTAGTAGCACGTGTTCCATCACTCAATCAATCTTTTTTACGTCCATTTTTACGTCCACCTCACAGCGCGTCGCGACGCGTCTTAAGTTATGGCATCCAAGCCCAAGAAGAAATCTGGAGTGGAGGACTGGCGTTGGGGGGCTTTCTGGAAGGGGAAACTCTATCAGAACGACAAGCATCACAAAGAAGCTCGATGCCGCGGAGAAGTCGCACTGGAGGAAGCGAGGCTGAAGGAAGAGCAGGCCGAAAAGATCCGTCGCGGAGCAATACAGCCTCGAGATGCTTTACCGGGGGACAAACTTCATGAGCTTGGTGCGTCCCACGGTTTATATTTGACCTGTCATCTCAGCTCCGCTCAGCAAAAAATGCCGTGAAGCCCTTGTGCGGCAAAATGAAATATCTCAGCAAGCACATTCGCGAGTGTGACTCCGTTGATATCAAGTGGAAGCAGAAGCTCGAGGCCGCGGAGAGGGACGAGTCCGGTTCCGATAACGACACAACATCGGCGACAGCCACAACGTCCCAGGCTGTCGTCAAAAGTAATAAACGACAGGCGACGTTCGAGTTGGTAGCCGGGGCCAAGCGCTTCAGGAAAGATCACCAGGAAGATTTTGAAACGGACATCCTCAAATTATGGACCTCCCTCAATGCATCCTTTAACTCCGTCGAGCATCCCTTTGTGCGCCACTTTTTTGAGAAGTGGGTGCCCGGGGCACACACCCCTGGGCGTGATGCACTTTCTGGGCGCATTTTAGACTCCGAGGTGCTCTCCATCGAAGCCGGTCGAACGTCCGAGATGAAGGGTGAACTTGCGACGGCTTCTGTCGATGGCTGGAGCACCAAGCACGATGCGGTTCAGCAGGTTTCCTGTAATGTCAAAGGAAAGGTGAGTTTTAGATAGTTCAGCTTCCGCTTGGCAATGCATGCTTATTTTATGTTCAGGAGATTCCAATTAAGCTTCACATCACAACGAAGGAGAGAAAGACGTCCGTGAATCTGCTCACCCACGTCATGGCAGACATTGTGTATCTCACCACAGTACTGTGTGTCACCCTTGTTGCTTTTTGCTGCGACTCTGGCGGCGATTCGCGGGGTTTGCGTCCGCTCTTGCTCAATCTCATGCCCTGGATACTCACAATTCCTTGCTGGGCTCACCAGGTACGTGTCGAAGGTGGCTCAGCTCGCTCTCAAATTAACACCACTGCTCTAGATTAATCTCGTTGTCAAAGAATATATCGGCTGCTCGGACGTCACGGCAATACTTGCCAACTGCCTCAAGATCATCAATTGGTTTTCATCTCATAAGCGTGCTCTTCTTATGCTCCTTGAGGAGCAGCAGGCTATCAATGAGAAGCGGCCGCCCGGGCAGAAGTGGGAGCGGCTGAAGCGATTTGTGCGTGCAGGTATCACACGATGGGGCACTCACGCGCTGTCCGTGCGGCGTCTTGCTGAGCTACAAGGTGCACTTTTGGATTTGATAAATCACCGTGGGGAGGATCTAGAGAGCGCGGGTGGGGATGACGAAGAGGCACGGGAAAAAGCTGCCGAGGTTATAGCACTAATCGACTCGGGGAAGATGGGCCCATTTTGGACAGGTGTACATCGGTGCGTTCTTGGTTTACTTCTTTAATTGGTGTGCTTATCTGTCCGGCAGGTTATCACGGTATCTTACGCCACTTGCAGTCGCGTCAAATGTCACTCAAGGAGCCAATACTCGCCTCGACCATGTCCTCATCACCCTCGCCATCTTGCATTACCGGTACTCGACTGATAACAAAACCTTTGACTGTGCCGCCCACAATGCCGTCATTTGCACTAGCCTTGCCAAGCGCTGGAAGGCGTTAAAACACGATCAGGATTTCTACATCCTGGCGGTCTTCTTCAATCCGTTTCTCCGCGCATTCTTCTTCAACGATGAAATCCACTCTCTGAGCCGCATCGGGCTGTACCACGTTGTGAAGCGTGTGTATGCTCGGATATTCAAAATTGATGAAGACTCGGCTGTCCCTTCGGTGCTCTTTGAGCAATATCTCGATTACTATGACGGGACGGGACGGTATACGAGCGAGAAAATGGCGCTGAATGAGTTTAAACATATGTTCAAGAACGAGGTATGTTTCTGTCCCTCATCAATAATTTTTCATTGACTTTGAAACAGGACACAGTCGTTCTTATGAACTCAATTTGGCGCGGGGTTAAGGGCGAGCTGGCACTGATGGCAAAGCACATTCTCGCAATGATAGCCAACTCGGGGGGCAATGAGCGAGCGTTCAGTGTTCTCGGACGAACATATAGCGACAAAACACGTAATCTCCTCAACCCGGAGCGTGCGCACAAGTCTCTCATCGTCCAGCGCCACATTCTCGAGACTTTTCCCGTCCTCAAAGCAACGCAAGCGCCGCCACGTTCCCTTCATTCAGCTCCGGGCCGACGTCAAATCAGGCGCCGACAACCTCATTCCAGACGATGAAGATGAGCCCGCCAACGGGAACGTTGCGGAACTGACGCATTGTCTCAATGAGCTCCCGGATGATGGGGATGCAGGCGAGGATGACTCCCCTGAGCCCGAAATTGCGCAGGCCATCCGTCGGCCAGCCATTCGACTCCACTTTGGCACTGAGGAGCTCTACGAGCTCAACAAGATCTTTACCGAAGCTTCAATCAACACTGTTTCAACGTGGGGCGGGTCGTTGCTGTCCTACCAGGTGGATGGAACGCCGGATTTGAACAACATAATGGCCGATTTTGAGGAGGATGGCCCCGGACACCGTGGGTCTGACGAAATTATCATTGACGATGAGTAGTACTAGCGTACATTCTGTATTCTACTGCAAATAAAAAATCGCTCCGGTGACTTGACCCCAGGGGTGACCCTGGGTCAGGTCAGGTCAACTCGAAGGGAGCCGACCCTTGTCTCTTGACCAGGGGTCATGACCCGGGGTCACCGCAACACTGGTCAAAACAAGTCGAGAGTGAGGCGATGGGTTGAGAGGAAAAGCAAACTTCAGAGAGTGGCAGAGCTGAGTTCTTCGGTTCGGAAAATGCTCAGTGTAGTGGCTGCCACGCAGCGTTTACTAGAGTGCAAGCTGGACTCTGGAGCGTTGTGGTACAAGGAGCGGATCACAGCCACACCATTGTCTCTTCTTTACCGACACTCACGGCGAGCAATGCTTTTCGATGGAATAATAGGCATGCATGTTGTCCATCCGCGGATATTCTCTCATTTGCAATAGCCTGCTTCAGCCCTTCTGTCAACGCGTCTATGCGTTTGGCGTGGGGTGCGTCAACTTTCGAAGTGCAAAATCATCCTACTTCAACGTCATTTTTCAGTGAATCACGGCGGCTCTCTCACCAACTCGAAGAAGGAATTTTATCGAGCAAAAGTCTTTTTCTGCAACGGTGTCGATGATCCTTGGTTGAAAGAGTAGGTCTGGACCCCTCGACGCGTCGCGTTCTGACGTAAAGAAAAAATCAAAAGACTCCTCTCTAGGTCTCTTGTCGTCAGTACTATTTCATTCGTTTCATACACGACTTTAACAGTTGTCTGACCAGGTTCGCCATGCGCGGTGGATCTCGAAATCGGTGTCCGAGCAGTTTGCAGTTCCTGTGTCTAAGTATCTGCTCAACGGTACAATCCATTCCTT
Organism: Mycena venus; assembly: GCA_014462655.1. Classification (NCBI taxonomy): domain Eukaryota; kingdom Fungi; phylum Basidiomycota; class Agaricomycetes; order Agaricales; family Mycenaceae; genus Glaucomycena; species Glaucomycena venus. The sequence continues at coordinate 6,429,904 of JACAZI010000007.1, read as the reverse complement.
GACGCGTTTTTCAACTCGACTACTTAGTCTTAATTCAAGATCAATTCGATCCTGCCAAGATCGAGCCAGTATCTAGTTCATTGACTTCAGCCAGCAAACCTCTTACTCCGAATCGACTTCCAGCGGACCGCGAAGAACGCCCAAGATTAGCCGCAAAATTCAACACCCTCAAACGTGCATTCGGCTCTGAAAACCGCGATGAATCTTCCACTGAAATCGACTTCCGTCCGCTCAGACGAGCGCGTACCCAGCTTGTCCATTTTCCTCAGTTTGCTGTCCAAACCTCTGCCTCTCGCATTCAATCTCCCGCTCCTGCTATCTTCCCGACCCGTGCCTCGCGTACGGACATCTTCTACCCCTCTCCTGCCAACTCAAGTCCCCTCAAATCCCCGAATAATTGCACACGCACCCCGTACGCTCAGCCCCCTCGCCATATTGACTTTACGGCTTTCAAACCGACTCCTGCCATGCCTGTGCTCTCTTTCCCTCTTCCTCACCCTGCCAGCCGTCGCCGTACTGCTGTGAACTCTAACAATGTTGAAAATATTCCACCTTCTGCGTAAGCTGCTCCTCTCTTAACTGCTTCAAAGTCTGACGATGGACTCCAGATTACTCGCGAACAACGCAGCCCGCACCTCCATCACAGCTGTTTTTCGTGCTGATCGTGCCGACGCATCCATCTTCGTTCTGTCTCAACCATATAAAGATAGAGTTTTCGCGGGTGGCAAAATCCCTCAGCGACAGCCCGCTCTGGACGCTCGCTAGACCTTGCTCTTGTTGATACTGCTGCGGATTCAAGTGTATTGTATTACAATTGGTAAAACAGACTCTGAATACCGCTATCTATCCCGAAGCACCAGAGTGACCAGATGTGTATTCCGGAGGCCCTGACACCTGCATTTGTTGTTGCTGTTGCATGGCATTCATCTGTTCTCGCAATAACCTGACCTCGGCTACCAGCTGTGCATTGGTGGGCTCTTCCAGAAACTGACTCGAACTTGGCGCGCTCGCAGGTGAAGACTCCGGCAGCGGTAACCCTTGCTCCTCGGCATCCTTTGTGAGATCTCTGGACTGTGGTGGCACTTCTTGGTGCGCAGACTCCCCTGCGCGTGCGTGCTTTGCTTGCGAGGCCGGAATGTCCTGATTTGCCAGAGATAATTGCGTCTTGTCGCTGGGGAGCATAGTGATTGCGGACTGTGGCTCGGCTGCGACGTTTCGGGAAGTGGATGAGATGGCCAGGGAGCAGCATGCTTTTCGTCTGCAGTGAACATACCCTACCGTCGACGACGGGTGCGGTAAACGAGGAATCCGAGGGCGGAGACGAGGACTAGGCTGCCAAGCACCCCACCTGCGATTGGTCCTGCGTGGTTCTTTTCCTTTGGCTTGAAAGTAGTAGAAGCCGAGGTTGGATGAATACGATAATGCTACAATACTTGAAATATACAGACAAGAAAGTTCTACACAGTAATTCCTTCGCCGAAACTCTCCATGGACACATCGCCGAAAGCAGGGTCTTTCGCCGATCGCGTTGGCTTTCGTTCTGCACCTCGGGCTTGCAGAGCTTCGATCTCTGCTTTTAATTTTTCCTGCAAAGGGAATTTATACATCGTGGAAAGGACGCAGGTATTCAGAATGCGTACCGTCTGAGCTTCCAACTCGGCTTTATTGAAGATGGAAAACGGCGAAGGCGGCGTGGGTGCATTCTTCTGGCCTGAAAAGAAAAGGGCATTCACAACCCATTGCCCTTCTAAATAGGAGGAAACCTTACTGTAGGCTGCGTGGGTAAAGACTTCGGCCATGATATCGTGATTTCGCCTGTATCTTGTGAGCGATAATGCCCGAGTGGAAATAGTGTCGTTTTCGTCGCCCGAATCTTCTTCGTCGACACGCGGTGGGCGTGCATTGCTCCCGGCCCGAGCACGCTGCTCTTGCTCTCTCCGCCGCTCGAGCATCGCCATGTTGCTGTTCTGCTGGGCGACCATCGCCTGCTGCGAGTTGAAGCCCATTCCCATAGGCATGCCGCCTTGCGGCCCCCCACCCGGGGGGAAGACTTTTTGTCCAGCCTTTTCACCGATGACGTACACCGCAGGCTCGTTGAAGATGCGGAGAGGGTAGCTTCGCGCGGGTTGGTTCATGAGCGCGGGGGCGATTTCTATGTGCGCACATTAGCAGTGTGGACGAGCCGCCGCCAGGCCAAGCAAAACACACGTGTCAGTGGACCCCGTGAATAATGGACGAGGATCATTTGGGGGTGACCGCCTTTGGTTATACGATACCGTCGACGCTGACGAAACGCGCCAGCGTCGGCACCAGGAATAAAACCGTATTTCACTTCGTGCACTTCAAGTTCCTGCAGATAGTTTCTAGGATCATTTTAATTGGCGGAGGAAACCGCTTACACGGGGCTGTCCAGCTATATTCACCGATACCGTATATTTTGTTTCTGGTTCTTGGTACCGTATTCCGTCATTTGGAAACGGCGACTGTCCAGGTATGAATAGAAGCAAGGTTTGACCCTCTAGCAGGATGATGCATCAGACGCAGCGCCCTAACAGACGGTATTGGCTGACCTTGTGGTTTGTCGACATACCCCCAGTTGAAAGGAACGTTCAGGGCATGCTGAGTTCCGCGTATAAGCAACACCGCAGCTGTACAAGTTAAATGAATATTATCGGACGACGACAACAAGTCAAACCATTGTCAATAGTGAGCTCCCTGTGCATCCCGAGGCTTTCAGGGAAACGGAGGCAAAGACCTTCGGCCTGCAACTGTTGCATTGTGATTGTTCGAGCGGAAAGACGCGCAAGAGGCTGTGCAGAGATTTGCGCAATAGCCTCGCTTCCAAACAGTGGTACGCGGTCACATGGTTGACAACCTCTTCATTCCTCCACCGTCGACTCTTTGTTCTTGAAAGACAATACCACTTCATGGCTGCACAGGAAAATACAATTCAGAAAATCAATTCCCAAACTCCAGTCTGGAACCGCTCCTCCGAATCTAGTAGTCTACGACGAGAACCACGTCGGCGACGTAGACACCGAACACCCTCTTCTATGACTATGATATGCCACACTGGCTACATCATAAAATGCCGGAATATGCTCCAGACTTTCTTTGACGCTCACAGAACGGTTGATCGAATATTCTGCACGACGAAAGCCTACCATGGATCAATCCCTGGATGTCGATCCTGGACGGTCCATTGCTTCGCGCGGAGCGTCGATTCTAATGGGAGACATTTTTCCCGAAGCATACGATGTCAACGGAGAGTCTTTAGTTGACAACCTTTACGGCGCTACCCACAACATTTCCGGCAAATTTGCGACACTCAGCTGCTTCGATATCGACAACAGCGAAGTCTAGTCGGTGTTCATGACCAATGACTCTACCCAACCCTACAAAAAGGCTGGTCATTTGGTCAAATGCCTACCAAAGCCTCTCGATATTGAAGGGAAATGGGGATCCCTATGGTTGTTTATCAAAGAGCCCAGAGACCGAGCGACTGCCTTGACGATGCTCGCATACAATGATGCGGTTGAGCGATATGATGCGCACGAGAAGGAAGGTGTACCAAAATGGGTAGATAACTCCTTTGGTGGCGAGTTCAAGGACTCCAGGAGCGTCTGAGGAGAAAAGATGTAAGGAACGAGCGTCAAGGTGAACATAAGCCTTTGGCACAGTGGATCAACATTTACTTTGTTCCAGTGCGTAAATCTTGCCTTCAGAGCAGTCAAATACCACTTGTGGTCAAAGGGTTTCAGCCATTTCCAGCGAGTAGCCCCCACGACAGTGGCAGCACCTTCCTTCACTAGAGCCAGCGTGCCGTCGCTGCTCAATGGCGGCCCCTCTTTTCACGGAAAATTAAGCTGCCCACCAGATTGACTCGTCTCTAACTTCTACCACCATCATCAATGCTGGGATCTGATTGACGACTTCCTCCGAGTTGGAGAAAGTGTGTACGGACTCTACTATTGTCAATGTCTGGTCTGGAAAGATGATAGTCTAAGATGGCGGCGATGGCGACAACCCAATCTTCAGGTTCCCCGAGACAATAGATATTAGCAACTTGGAGGACGATGACGGACGCAAAAACGAAAGGGACATCATCCATGCACAAAGTTCGGTTTACGTTTTTATTAGGCAAGGAAAGAGTCATTCCTCACTAATTCGAGGACAGCAATGGAACTTTGACACCGGCTGGACGGGGTCGAATAGCGGGAAGTCCCGGGGCACCTCTCCTTCAATGATAATAAGGTGCCTGTACACACAATGCAGCTCTAATCTTCGCAAAGACGAGAAAAGACAGAGCGACGAAATCAAATCATCCTGCACATGTTATGAGCGACGGTAGAATGCGCCGAGCCAGATCTTACGGTTGGAACAGGCTGCTTGGCGAAGCGCGACATCCAAATGATCAAGGACGAGGCTTGACGAGTCATTGAGCTGGCGATCGTCAGGGCAGATACACCAATTCGAGGTGTACCACCTGCCAGTCGTCCAACGAGAGAGTAGCACTTGTGCGAGAAATAGAAAAAGGAGACGAGGTCGACCGTTTGAGTAAAGGATTCCCTTTCCACTGCATCGATGAATTGCAATGGAAATGTTATGTCAGGGTTATGTCGCCATATTGAAGGATAGCCGGAGAACTTGATGACGCGTAAGTTGGCGTGTCGCTCGACAAAAACCGGGAGCCAGGACATCGGAAACGTAGGATTTATGGACACTCCGATGTCGAGTGTCTCCAGCCCTGACACAACCACAGCTCCAGGGCCGGCTTTTCGTATTGCTTTCACCTTGCACGAAGAGATGGGCCAATCGAGGGCCCCGACTCATCAGCGAGTGGAATGCAGGACGTTGAAATCTGAAAGAAAGTCTGATAATGCGGAATGCACCAGAATTTTCGACAGGGACAAAGATGTGGATGAGGATAGCGCCGAGAGAGCTTCCAGATTTCGATCGCGTATTGCGACGGTGACCAGTTTAGGGTGCGAGTTAATGGTTGCGAGCAGATTGACATCAATCTGCTTCGCATCCAGTTCAAGCCACTCCAGTGATTCCAGACAAGGAATGAAGGCGGGGGAGAATATCGGGTCCATAGCGATATAATTCTTTTGGGCCCGATGTTTTCTTGGCCAACCTTCTTCGTCGGGAGTCCCTCTCCTCCGGAGAATCAACACGGGCGAGATCAAGGTGTCTGAAAAGGAATTAATCAGTAACAGTTAACGTCGTACGACCACAACTTCGACTCGCCTAATTAGACGAGCAAACTCAGGCTCCAACGCGCACTTGGTTTTCAGAAGGTGAAGCTGACCGGTATGCATGATCTTGAGGCAGGAGAACAGTGGCGAAAGACACAGTCGACGTAAGTGCCTGCACGCCAACGAAAGAGAGTGAAGATGGCGAGAAAAATGAGGTTTTCCATTCCCTGTGTGTTCTTTGGATAGGACTGAGCCCCTCTCACATACGGAGTGCACGATGCTGAGCAATAGCTCAGTGGGAAGATGGACAAGTCGCGATTGAGCGTTGGGCGACGAGAGAGCCATTGCCAGTGGCATGCTTTGAAATTTGAAAACGTCGACGCGATCACATGGAATGGTCCCCATCACTCCCTACTTGGGATTCGCGACACTCAGGTCGGACGGCCGATAGTGCGCTGTGAATCCGGCAAACTAACATCGACTTCCACGTTAAGAAAATGGGACATCTCTGCACACCCGCGCACACCAGTGCAGCACTACTGTAATTTTAGTTTTCAAAAGTGCGATCACTAAGCAGTAGTTAGTACTATTCCCAACGACTCGAGCTATGACCGCGTGTAGCGTGATGCACCTGTAACGACATCACAAATGGAACCTTTGAACTCGTAGAATCAACTTTTATGCTGGATTTCAACACGGGCCGAACATCCAAACACAGAAAAAAAGGGACACACAATAGCAATGGAGGCATCCTTGTTCTTGTTCTTGTGCTTGGGCGCCGAAAAATAAAATAATACTACGATACAAAGGTGGACAAGGAGGCGGACTTGTAGGTCATCACGCCGCATGTATTAAACCGGGGCTTAGGGGTGGAAGATTCTAGTACGACGGCCACGGGTTGTGAAGAGGGATCGATCGTGCAGGAGGGTTTGGAAAATTGGTACCCCGCAACGAGCCTCGGTGTCCCGTGGAGCTCGAGATCGCGATTCTGTTGCACTCGGTATGTGACCTGGAGGGCCCAAGGATAGCTGTGATGGTTCAGAGAGTCGCAACCCTGGTCCGTGATATGGACCAGGTCAAGTGAAGGCGTGCGTTGCACAACGCAACCCGTTAGCCACCGCAGAGCAGCGTGGGCATTAGCGCATTTTGAGGTCGGCCGCACGGGGTTGGATGGCGGTAAGTCCCAGGGCACCTCTCCTCCACAAGCAATGCGCCTGTACACACGATGCAGCTCCAATTTTCGTAAAGACCGGAAAAGACACAGTGATGAAAGTAAATCATCCTGGCCGTAGGATTAGAAACGACGGAATGCGACGAAAGGTAGAACTCACTATGTGAACCAGCTCCATAGCTCTGCGTGACATTTGGAAGTTCAACGACGAAATGTGAGGAGCAATCGAGCTCGCAATCGCCAAGGCAGAGACACCAGCTCCTTTCGTAATCTCCATCTCGAGGTATGCTACCTGCCAGTCATCCAGAGAGGATGTGGCACTTATACGAGAGATAGAAAAGGCGGAGAGATCGACAGCGCGAGTCAAAGATTCTTGTTCTAACGCATCGATGAATTGTGATGGAAATGTTATGTCTGGGTTATGTCGCCAGACCGAACCGTCCCCGGAGAACTTGATGACTTGTAAGTTGGTGCGTCGTTCGACAAAAGCCGGGAGCCAAGACATGGAAGAAGCATCGGCATACACTCCGATGTCCAGTGTCTCAAGCCCTGGCACATCCAGAGCGCCAGGGCCGACTCTGATATTGCTATCATCGCGCACAACGAGATGGACCACTCTAAGACTTCGACCCAACAGCAATTGCAACACTAGAGACCGAAACCCAAAGGAAAAGCCTAATAAGGCGGAATGAATCTGCATTTTCGACAGGGACAGACATGTCGAAGAGAACAACGTCCTGAGAGTTTCCATATCACGGTCGCATGTTGTGACGGTGACCAATTTGGGGTGCGAGTTGATGGTGGTAAGCAAGTTTGCGTCAATCTGCTTCATGTCCAATGCAAGCCACTCCAGGGATTTCAGATAAGGAAAGAGAACGGGAAGAATGTCGGGTCCATAACGATATGTCTTTCCAGCCCGTCGAGATTCCTGCTCCTCTGGGGAATGAACATGTGCGAGATCAAGTTGTCTGAAGGGAATTTATCGTCAACGATCAATGCAACGGAACAACTTCGACTGACCTGATTAGACAAGCAAACTCTGGCTCGATAGCACATTTGTCCTTTGAACGCTGGAGATGATATGTGTGCGTGATCTTCACACGCGAGAATAGCGGGGAAAGACACAGTTGGCATAGACGTTTGCAGACCAATGAAAGGGAGTGGAGATGGGCAGAGGGAGAGAAAGCAGGTTTTTCTTTCTCCCTGCGATCTGTATATGGAATTATGTTTGTTTCGCACAAGAGCCGAACGATGGTGAGCAAGAGCTCAGTGGGAAGGCGGACAAGTCGTGACTGGGAGAGTCTTTCGATATCGATAACAGCGAAGTCCATCGGTTCCATTCGGAAAGCCCCTCGACAGCGAAAGAAAATGGGGATCCTTATGGTCGTTTATCAAAGAGCCCAGAGACCGAGCGACTATGTTCGCATACAATGATGCGGTTGAGCGATATGATGCGCACGAGAAGGAAGGTGTACCAAAATGGGTAGATACCTTTTGGTGGCGAGTTCAAGAAAAGACTCCAGGAACGTCTGAGGAGCAAGGATGCATGGAACGAGCGTCAAGGTGAGCGTGAGCCTCTGGTTCACAGTGGATCAACATTTACTTACTTTTATTCCATCTTGCCTTCAAAGCAGTCAAAATACGACTTGTGATCGAAGGGTTTCAGCTATTTCCGGCGAGTAGCCTTTCTACGGCGATTGAAGTCACACTGAGATTAGCGAAATTCCGAGTAGCTCGAAGTTGGTCACGGAATGGAGCCCGAAATTTTCCATTTCGTTTTGAGCCGAAACTTCAAGTTTCGGTTGCACTGAAATGCTTCGGGGTTTCCGTATATGGGAAGGCCGAGGCATTTCGGTTGGCCCGAGATGCCAAATTTAGGCGCAAAACGAAATGTAAGATTTCGAGTTACATTTTGTAACTAACTTCGAGTACGTCGAAATTTGGCTAATCTCCGTGTGAGTGACGCCTGATGAGTTGATGTGTCCGGACACGATTCAGGCAATTACAAAACAAATTGTCAGCATCGTGGACCAGGATCTCCAGAACGACATTGACCACCTGGTGAGAACCCACCTCCTACGCAACCGATTGGAACTGGGCGAGAGCAGATCCCTTACTCTCGTCCCACGGCGTCTTAGACACTACCTGACGTCAGTGCACGTTCCAGCGCACCGCAAGGCTATGACCGGCCTCCTTCTCGGCGACCACAACTTAAGTGTTGAGCGTCTCCGTTATCCTGCTCGTTATCGGGAGGCAATTCCTCGCCAACACCGGCTGTGCCGCTTGTGTCTGGCTGCGGTCGAGGATGAAGTGCACGGTCTTTTTGATTGCACTGCGGAGCTTCGTCTTGTGCAACTGCGCTCGCAGTTCCTTGAGGCTCTCCGTGAACGCGATCCGGTGCTCGGCGCGCTATACGGCAAAATCTCGAACTATGATTTCCTGCTCAAGCTCGTTTCATCACGGAAAGCGGTCCAACAATTTGCGAAGCACATCTATCTCACCCTCCGATTATTCGAGGAGACGCCTCGCTACTTCCCTGTCGCTTTTAGGATTCCTGGATAGTGTAAGCCACGCCCTTCTACCAAGCCTCTTCGTGAGATGTCTCTGTACTTCCTGTATTTTGGCTACCACAGCGACTGGGCCGTAGATGACTGTAACGTACATACGACGCGTTGTGCGTAGGTACAGTGCCTGCTTGTTCCTGATTGGGACCTCTGCAGTAATATATCCTTATCCTTATCCTTATCCTCACGACAGCGGCGGCACCTTCCTTCACTAGAACCAGTGTGCCGTCGCTGCTCAATGGCGGCCCTCTTTTCACAGAAAATTTACCTGTCTACCAGACTGACTCGTCTCCAACTTCTACCACCGTTGTCAATGCCGGGATCCTGATTGACGACTTCCGAGTTAGAGAAAGCGTGTACGGAACCAGTATTGTCTGGCCTGGAAAGATGGCGGCGATGGCGAAAACCCAATTACCATCGCAGTGAAAATCACGGTTCACCGAGACAATAGATATTAGCAACTTGGAGGATGATGACGAACGCAAAAACGACAGGGACATCATCCGTGCAAAAAGTTCGGTTTACGTTTTTCTTAAGCAAGGAAAGGGTCATTCCTCGCTACTTCGGGATAGCAATGGAACCGTTGCCTTTATTCTGGTCAACAATGGGCAGCCTTTTCTTCGCCAAAGCATTGAAGACGCATTTGGCCGGCCTCCCTCACACTAATAGCCCTGTAACAACTTTATGGGATCAGCGTTTTACACCAGCAAAGTGTTGGACACGAATGATTCCGACACCGGCGAACCCGCAAAGTCATTTCGGGATGTTGACGGTATTGCAGAGCGTCTACAGGGCATGCTTCAACGCGAGGCTACGCAGGAGGCTCAATGCAAGTCATCGGAACTTGGATTTAGCGTAGATAGAACTCGGCGATAAAATTACATGCTATATTGCGATAGGGTAGAAACGCGTGCATTCCTTCGTCATGGACAGCTGTGCGAGCTGTTCATCTGATGGGCGAAATCGCCTGGCCATGACGAACTTCGGTGTTCCACAGAACTCTATATCATGATTCTGTTCCACCTTGTATGTGACTTCAAGCTTCCACGAATGGCTGCGATGGTTCAGAAAAGTCGTAGCCCTTGTCCGTTATATGGACAAGATCGAGTGAAGACGTGCGTTGCACAAGACACGCTGTTAGCCACCGAAGGGCTGCGTGCGCGACAAGACATCTTGAAGCCTGCCGAGCAGGGTGGTCAGACAGCGGTGACACCCAGGGGCCATCTCCTTCAAAATCAAGGGCATTGTAAACACAATGCAACTCCAATCTTCGCAAAGACCGGAAAAGGCAGAGCGACGAAATTAAATCATCCTGCCCGTATTATCAGCAGGAGGAGAATGCAACATCACGATGGTGCTTACTGGGTGAACCGGCCCCTTGAAGAAGCGCGACAGTTGGACAATCAACGACGAAACGTGAGGAGCCGTCCGGCTAGCGATTGTCAGGGAAGAGATTTGAGTAATCTCCATTTCGAGGAGTACTACCTGCCAGTCGTCCAGCGAAGACTTCGATCTTGTGCGAGAAATAGAGAAAGCGACGAGATCGACGCTACGAGGCAGGCTTGCCCGCTCTAACGCATCGATGAATCGTAATGGGAATGATATGTCCCGGTTCCGTGCCCAGAATGAGCCATGACCGGAAAACTTGATGGTGTGCAAGTCGATGTGTCGTTCGACAAAATTCGGCAGCCAGGACATGGGGAAAGTAGGCTGGGCGCACACTTCCATGTCGAGTGTCTCGAGCCCTGGCACTAGCAGGGTGCCAGGGCCAGCTCTAATACTGCTTTCACCCCGCACAATGATATGAGCCAGTCTAGGGCCCCGATCCATCATTGAGTACAATTCCGGACACTGGAGTCCGAAAGAAAAAGCCCAACAAGGCGGAATGAACGCGAATTTTCGACAAGGACAGAGATGTCGATGAGAACAACGCCCGGAGACCATCCAGATCTGGGTCCCGTATTGCGACGGTGACCAGCTTGGGGTGCGAGTTAAAGGTGGTAAGCAGGTTGACATCGATCTGCTTCGCTTCCAATTCCAGCCACTCCAGGGACTTCAGGTAAGGAAAGAGAGCGGGGGAGAATATCGGGGCCGTAGCGATAGAGGTCCTTCTCTTTGGTCCCATCCTTCCATTTTCTTCGTCGAGCGTCCCTCTCCTCGGGAGAGTCAACACGAGCGAGATCAAGCCGTCTGAAAGAAATTAATTAACGTATTACTACGACAATTTCGACCGACCTAATTAGACGAGCAAAAAGTCAGACTCCGACGCGCACTTGACCGTCAGATGATGAAGTTGATCTGTGTGCGTGATCTTGACGCAGGAGAACAGTAGGGGGGAGACACAGTTGGCGCAGGTGTCTGCCAGCCAACGAAAGGGAGCGGAGATGGTGGGAAGAGTATTTGGGTTTCCCCTCTTGCTGGTGTTCTGGGGATGCGACTAGGCTCGTTTCACATAGCAGGTGAACGATGAAAAGCACGAGCTCAGTCGGAAGACGGATAAGTCTCGATTGGGCGTTTGGCGGCGAGAGAGCCATTTGGTCACGGTGGCCGCACGCGGTCACATGCAATGATTCGCGACAACAACAGACAACAACTTGAAGTAGAAGAACAATGGACTAGCTTGTCTCTTTGTTTGAAGGACAATCAATCCCACGCTACTGAGACTTCCATCCTTTGCTTCCACCACCATGGCTGCACAGGACAACCCAGTCATGCAGAAAATCCTCCAATTCCTTAACACTAGTCTCGACCCACTTATCTATGGCAGGAATCACGCCCGCAGCGCCAAAACCAGGCCACCCATCCCATATGATTATCATATGCCACCCTGGCTACAACTGGCAGAAATGGAATACAACCCAGACCTTCCTTCGAAGGTCACGGCGCAATTAATTAAAAATCTTGCGAACCGAAAGTCTATTATCGACCAAACCATGGATGTCGAACCATTGATTCATGGAGCGTCGTTTCGGATTGGGGAGATTGTTCCTCGTCCACAGCAAGTCATTGGGGAACCGACGGTCTACAAGGTTCAGGGCGCTATCCACAACATTTCCGGCATGTTTGCGACACTGAGTTGCTTCGATATCGACAGCAGCGAAATCCACCGGTTCCGTTCGGTGTTCATGACCAATGACCCCAGCGAATCCAACACCAAGGCTGATCGTTTGATCAAATGTCAACCAGAGCCCCTCGACGAACAAGAAACATGGGGATCTTTGTGGTCGTCTATCAAAGAGCCTAGAGATCTCAGTAAACCCTTCTTCGACGTCCTTTACACGGAAGAATACAAAAGCATTCGCGCGGGAAACCCGCGAACCATCCTTGGCATCTATATCATCATGTGGTGCCTTCGAGAAGGCCACCTTGAAACTTTCTGGCCGCAAAACCATTGCGAAGGGTGTTCGAAATTCATAAAATCGCACCAGGCCGATGAAGAATACGACAGAAACAACCCGACAGTCCCAGAGGATTGCCCTGTGGATGGATTATTGGCGGCTACGACTCTCGTTGGCACCGACCCCGACCGACTTCGGGAAGAGATCAATCGTCTTATCGACCTGGCTGGGGTTTACGAAAAAAAATACAGCATCCCACCTGAAAAGGCCACTCAGACACAGGCCGAGACCCAGACGGAGCTCGAGACCGAAACGGAGACCGAGACCAACAGAAAGCGGAAACGTCCCAGAAACGAGGACAGCGAGACCGAAGAGGAAGAGGTTGCACTCCCATTCGAGGACCTCTTGGAAAACGCCATGTACCTCGCAGTCAACGAGTTGAAATTGCCGGAAGAGATAACGGATGGGCTATTTAGATGGGTTTTACACGCTGCGTATATCCTCATCCAGGTAAGACACTTCAAGTCATGGTGTACGATTGGGAACTCAGTCATGCCACCAACAGATATGGGCGCAGATGGTGCGACACAATGGGACAGTTGCCCATCTTACGTGCCACAATCTTGGTGTAATTGTGACCCGGCATCGTAAAACGCAAACCCTAGTTGTCTCCAAATTCTTGGAGTACACCGATGCACCGATTCTCCGAGCGACTGCTTTGACGGTGTTCGCATACGATGATGCAGTTGAGCGGTACGACGAGCACGAGAAAGAAGGCGTACCAGAATGGGTGGAGGACCCATTTCGTGGCGAGACCCAGGAGGAACAGAAGGCCAAGAAGAAAGCACGGACAGCGAATAAAGGTTCAAAGGATAAGGGGCCTTCTGCTAAAGATGACGATAATGGAGACGATAACCAAGGTGGTTCCAGTGATAATCGCGGTGGCGGAGGAGCGGGCGGCAGTGGAGGAGCGGGCAGCAGTGGAGGAGCGGGCGGCAGTGGAGGAGGAGCGGGCGGCAGTGGAGGAGGGCCCGGGAACGGCTCAAGTGGAGGCGGGAATGGTCCTCGAAGGTCAATGAGACTGAAGGGGGCAGGCAACGGGCAACAAGACAACTTGAACCTAGACGTAAGCACATCCTCCTCGATCAGCATTCAGAAGTTTCACTTACTTGCTTGTTGCAGGGCGTGCATCTCGCCTTCAAAGCAGCTAGGCACCATTTGTGGTCAAAGGGGTTCAGCCATTTCCGACGACTGGTCGACGCGACGGCTGCAACGCCTAATCCAGCACTTTCGGATCTCACCCCTCGTGTGCAGGATCACGGCTCAGCTTATTTTTCTGGAAGCCGTAATATTGAGGCGACATTCACCCTGAATCCTTCAGACCAGCAACGCAGAGCGTCCGCAGGATCTACTCACAGCAGTCGGTCTACCGCCTCTCATACAAGCGTGAAATCGCTGTTCAGCGATAGCACCTCGTCCTCGATGCCAACCAGCCCGTCGACTACGGCGAGCTTTGCAGCGTCTTCGAGGGATGGCTCTCCGTTCCCCGAAAAGTCGGCTGGTCTCCAGACCGGATCCTCTGAACCAACCTCTGCCCCAGTCTGCAATGCCGGGATCCTGATTAACGACAGCCTAGGAAAGAGCGCAATCGGGATTGTCTGGTCTGGAAACATGGTACTCGAAGATGGTAACGACGATGACTACTCAATCCCCGTCGCAGTGAAGATGGCCATTCTCAAGGGCCGGGACAATACCGACCCAGAGGCGGAGACCGACGAAAGGGACACAATTCGCCGAGAAGGGTTGGTTTACGACTTTCTTGTCAAGTCGGGCAAGGAAGGCATCACTCCTCGCTACTACGGCGTCTTTGAAGATAGCCTCGGAACCGTGGCCCTTATTCTGGACAATGGTGGTACGGCCTTGAAGACTTTCAACAATCTACCAGGAGAGCAGTAAGTCTCGTTGCGAAGTTCGGCGCGAAAACTGAAACTTACCGTCTGACTAGGGCTCAGAAACTCTTTGCCAAGGCGGAGGGGATGCATTCGGTCGGTGTCCGTCACAACGATCTTGTTCCGCGTAACGTTGTTCAGGATTCCGAGGGGAACCTCAAGATCATCGACTTTCACATTGCGGAGATGGGCCATCGCTGCCGTGGGAGGCAGGAATGCAAAGAACTGGCGAAATTGAGCAAAGCACTAGGGCTGTAAATTTAACAGACTATTCGTACTCTCATGCACCGTAACGACATCACGAACTCACGAACTTATGGAATCAACAAGGATTATATTTTTCTAACGCGAGCGGTGAGTTCATACATTGGTTAGAGATATACAAGACGATTACTGGAGGGCCGGATTGGCTCAGCCAACGGCTGCTTTACGAAAACGGCCGCCATCTTTGTGAGAATGTTATATTCTGTCCCGTCACCCTGCAAAAAACGTCTGAGAAAGCGTGTCAAAGAAGCATTGAAGGACATACGATCATCGCCTGAGGGAAACCGGGGTCGAATGGGATGATGCTCTCGAGGTACGCGATTTGAGCGTGCGACAGAGAGATGTCCAACGCCTCGAGGTTCGAGAGCATGTTCTCGATCTTGCGACCGCCAATGATCGGAAAGCAAAAGGGGACCTTTTGCATCACATATGCGATCGCAATCGCATGTATACTTTTGGCGCCCACCTCGCGCGCGACTTTCTCGAGAGCTTGCGTCATCTTCTTTTGTTCCTCGGTACGTTCCCACTGGGGTTTGAACAGCGTACGGCCCAGCTCGCCGGTCTCCTTGCGTTTTTGCTCCTCCGCGTCGGTGCGGATGCTTCCATGCGCCAGCACACCGAAGGGAGCGAGCGCCAGGCCTAAAACGCCGGAGGTAGGTGCGGGCGATCACGAAGAACAGGAATGACGGTGCTGGTGGAGCGAAGGCATGAGGCTGATGACATCACTTTTGATCAACTCAACTTTTTTTTCAAAAACGTCTACGGTTTTGCGGATAGCTGTCAAAGCAGTCAAAATACGACTTGTGATTGAAGGGTTTCAGCTATTTCCGGCGAGTAACCTACACGACAGCGGTAACACCTGCCCTCACTAGAACTAGCGTGCCGTCGCTGCTCAATAGCGGCCCTCTTTCACGGAAAATTTAGCTGACTGGCTCGTCTTCAACTTCTATCACCGTCCTCAATGCCAGGATTCTGATTGACGATTTCCTCCGAGTTGGAGAAAGCGTGTACGGAATCAGTATTGTCTAGTCTAGAAAGATGATACTCGAAGACAGCGACGACGGCGAAAACGCAATCCTGAGCGTAGTGAAAATCATGGTTCCCCGTAATAGATATGAGCAACTTGAAGGAGGACGATGACGAACGCAAAAACGAAAGGGACATCATCCATGCAGAAAGTTCGGTTTACGATTTTCTTTTGGCAAGGACAGAGTCACTCCTCGCTACTTTGAGAGTAGCAATGGAACCGTTGCCTTTATTCTGGTCAACGGTGGACAGCCTTGAAGACTTTCAGTGCTCTGACAGACAAAGAGTATGTCCTGTTGCTATTACCAGCACAAAAAACTAACAGCGCTCAGAAACTCTTCTCCAATGCAGTAAAGATGCATTCGGCCGGCCTCCGTCACAACGATCTCGCCTCTCGCAGCATTATATGAGATTCTGAAGAAGACCTGAAGATCGTCAACTTTCACGACGCCGAGATGAGGCATCGTTGCCGCGGGAAGAAGAGGTGCAGCCAGTCATTAGAATTCCGCAATGCACTTGCTAGTGAGTGAGAGGCTGTTCATAGTCCTGTAATCACAACTTTATGGCATCAACGTTTTACAACGGCAGAAATGATTCCCACATCGATGAACCTACGAAATGGATGTTCACGCTATTGTAGAGCGTCGACAGGGCATCCTTCAACAAGAGGTTTACGCAGGAGGCTCGATACAAGCCACCGGAACTTGGGTTTAGTGTAAATTAAACTCGGCGATATACATGCTATATGGCGATAGAATAGAAACGGGAGTTTTCCTTCGTCATGGACAGTTGTGCGAGCTGTTTGTCGGACGGGCTAAATCGTTTGGCCATAACAAAACGCGGTGTTCCATGGAACACTATATGGCGATTCTGTTGCACCTGGTATGTGACATCAAGCTCCCATGAATGATGACTGCGACGGTCGAGAACGTCGTAGCCCTCGTCCGTTATATGGACGAGGTCGAGTGAAAGCGCGCGCTGTGCTACACATGCCGCTAGCCATCGAAGAGCAGCATGAGCGACTATACATCTTGAAGCCTGCCCGACAGGGTCGTCGGAGGATAGGGCCCAGGGGGCCACTCCTTCGTAAAGTAAGCGTCTGAACACGCCATGTAACTCTAGTCTTCGCAAAGAAGAGAAAAGACAGAGTGACGAAATCAAATTATCCTGTCCATATCATCAGCGAGACCAGAAAGGGACGCGGTAAAGCTTACTATGTGAATAGGCTCCATAGCTTTGCGCGACATCCGTACGATTAACGACGAAATTTGGGGGGCCATTGAGTTCGCGATCGTCAAAGTAAATATGCCAACCTCTTTGGTAATCACTATTTCGAGGTGGACCACCTGCCAGTCGTCAAGGGGGCAAGTAACACCTGTACGAGAAATAGAAAAAGCGACCAAATCGACCGTGCGAGCCAAAGACTCCCGTTCTAATGCATCGACGAATTGCAGTGGGAATGTTATGTCGGGATTATGTCTCCAGATCGAAGGATGGCCGGAGAACTTGATGACGTGTAAGTTGGCGTGTCGTTCAACGAAAGCCGGCAGCCATGACATTGGGAAAGTAGGCTTTATAGACACTCCGATGTCGAGTGTCTCGAGACCTGGTACTACCAGGGTGCCGGGACCGGCTCTCGTATTGTTTTCACCTCGCACAATGAGATGAGCCAGTCTAGGGCCTCGATTCATCAGTGAATGGAATGCCGGACGTTGAAATCCGAAAGAAAAGTTCGATAATGCGGAATGAACGCGGATTTTCGACAGGGACAGGCATGTGGATGACGACAACGCCCTGAGAGCTCCCAGATCTTGGTCGCAGATTGCGACGGTGGTCAACTTGGGGTGCGCGTTGAGGGTGGCGAGCAGGTTGGGATCGATCTGCTTCGCATCGAATTCAAGCCACTCCAGGGATTTCAGGCAAGGAAGGAGAGCGGGTAGAATATCGGGACCGTAGCGATATAGGTCTTTCTTTCCCGAAGTTTTCCCCGCTGAGTTGGTTCTTCGGGAATCTCGCTCCTCCGATGAGTCGACATGCGCGAGATTAAGTTGTCTGAAAATCGTTAACGGTTGATATGTAACGGAAACAACCTCGACTGACCTGATTAAACGAGCAAATTCTGACTCGATAGCACACTTGTCCTTTAAACGCCGGAGCTGACATGTGTGCGCGATCTTCAGACGCGAGAATAGCGGGGAAAGACATAGTTGGCGTAGGTGTCTGCAGACCAACGAAAGGGAGTGAAGATGGGAAGGATAAGACGATGCAGAAGGCGGCTTCTCCCCGCTTTCTAGAAACGAGACTGTGCTTCTTTCATCCAGGAGGTGAACGATGGTGAGCAGGAGCTCAGTGGGAAGACGGACAAGTCGCGATTGAGCGTTGGGCGGCGAGAGAGCCATCGGACGTAGTCACATGTCTACGCGGTCACATGCGCTGATCCATCACCTTGATTGAATCCCCTTTGTACTTGAACAATCCCGCCACTCCAACCCACCATCATGAGTCCTGACGAAAACCCAATCGTGCAGAAAATACTCCGAGTCCTCGAATCTCCTCTCCAGCCGCTCATTCCCGGCGAGAAACACGTCGCCCACGCCGACACTAGGGTGCCCATTCCATATGATTACCATATGCCACCGTGGTTACAACTTCGGGAGTTGGAATATGATCCAGAGCTTTCGTCGACGCTCTCAGAGCAATTCATTAAATCTCTTGGAGAACGAAAGTCCATCATCGACCAATCCATGGAAGTCGATCCATTGATCCATGTGGCGTCGTATCTCAAAAAGCAGATTGTCCCTCACCTGTACAGTACCCAATATGTCATTGGGGAACCGTCGGTCCAAGATGTCCAGGCCAACATCCACAAAATTGCAGGCCCATTTGCGACAATCGCCTGCTTCGACATCGACAACAGCGATATCGATGGGTTCCCTCCCGTTTTCCCGACCTCGTCTTCTTCCGGAGAATCCAATACCATCACCGACAGGGTGGTGGGATACCAACTGAACCTCCTCAATAATGAGAAGGATTGGGGATCTTTGTGGCCACTTTGAAATTTGAAACGTCGACGCGGTCACATGGAATGGTCCCCATCATTCCCTACTTGGGATTCGCGACACTCAAGTCGGACGGCCGATAGTGCGCTGTGAATCCGGCGAACCAACATCGACTTCCACGTTAAGAAAATGGGACATCTCTGCACACCCGCGCACACCAGTGCAGCACTACTGTATTTAGTTTTCAAAAGTGCGATCACTAAGCAGTAGTTAGTACTATTCCCAACGACTCAAGCTATGACCGCGTGTAGCGCGATGCACCTGTAACGACATCACAAATGGAACCTTTGAACTCGTAGAGTCAACTTTTATGCTGGATTTCAACACGGGCCGAACATCCAAACACAGAAAAAAAGGGATACACAATAACAATATTAATGGAGACGTTCTTGTTCTTGTTCTTGGGCGCCGGATCCAGGAAATTGTGAGGCGGCATACGTTAACAACAGATTGTCCAAAGAGTCCGCTGGCATACCGGTGCGCCGGAAAAATCTCAAATTATTTTACGATACACAGGTGGACGAGGGGGTGGACTCGCAGGTCATCACGCCGCATGTACTAAGCCGGGGCTTAGGGGTGGAGTATTTTAGTTCGGCGGCCGCGGGTCGGGAAGAGAGATCGATCGTGCAGGAGGGTTTGGAAAATCGGTACCCCGCAACGAACCTCGGCGTCCCGTGGAGCTCGATATCGCGATTCTGTTGCACTCGGTATGTGACTTCGAGAACCCACCGATAACTGCGATGGTTCAGGGAATCATAACCCTCGTCCGTGATGTGAATCAGGTCGAGTGAAAGCGTGCGTTGCGCCACACATGCTGTTAGCCATCGAAGAGCAAAGTGGGCGACAACACATTTTGACGTCGGCAGGACGGCGTCGGATAGCGGTAAGTCCCAGGGTACCTCCCCGTCGATAATAAGGTGCTTGGACAAACCATGCAACTCCAGTCTTTGCAAAGACTGGAAAAGGCAGAGCGACGCGATCAAATCATCCTGTATGCAGGATTAGACAGGATCGAATATGAGAAGAGGCTGAACCCACTGCCTGAACCGCCTCCATAGCTTTGCGCGACACTTGGACATTCAACGACGAAATGTGAGGAGCGATCAAGCTCGCGATTGCCAAGGCAGAGAAACCAGCTCCTTTGGCCATCTCCATTTCGAGGTGTACCACCTGCCAGTCGTCCAGAGAGGAAGCAGTTCTTGTGCGCGAAACGGAGAAAGTGAGGAGGTTGACCGTGCCAGTCAAGAAATTCCTTTCCAGCATATTAACGAACTGTAATGGAAATAATATGTCCGGGTTTTGTCTCCAGTTCGAACCGTCCCCGGAAAACTTGATGACTTGTAGGTTGGGGTGTCGTTCGACGAAAGCCGGTAGCCAGGACATTGGAGAAGCATGGCTGTACACTCCAATGTCGAGTGTCTCAAGCCCTGATACTAGCAGGGTACCAGGGCCGGCTTTCGTATTACTTTCATCTCGCACAATGAGATGGGCCAGTCTAAGACTTCGACCCATCAGAGAAAGTAATGGCGGAGACCGGAATCCAATGGAAAAGCCCAATAAGGCGGAATGAACCCGAATTTTCGACAAGGAGAGAGATGTCGCAGAGAACAGCGTCCTGAGAGTTTCCAGATTGCGGTCGCATGTTGTGACGGTGACCAACTTGGGGTGCGAGTTGATGATGGCAAGCAGGTTCGCATCAATCTGCTTCACGTCCAGCGCAAGCCACTCCAGGGATTTCAGACAAGGAAAGAGAGCGGGAAGAATGTCGGGCCCGTAGCGATATGTCTTTCCGGCCCGTTGGGAGCCCTGTTCCTCTGGAGAATGAACATGCGCGAGATCAAGTTGTCTGAAGGGGATGTATCGTCAACGGTTAAGGTAACGGAACAACTTGGACCAACCTGATTAGACAAGCAAATTCTGACTGGATACCACATTTGTCCTTTAGACGCTGGAGCTGATATGTGTGCGCGATCTTCAGGCGCGAGAATAGCGGGGGAAGACACAGCTGGCGTAGATATCTGCACACCAACGAAAGGGAGTGGAGATGGGAAGGGGAAGGCGATGTAGATTTCGGCCCTCCCCAGCTTTCCGGAAACGAGACTGGGCTGCTTCCATCCACATCTAGAAGGTAAACGATGATGAGCAGGAGCTCAGTGGGAAGACGGACAAGTCGCGATTGAGCGGAGAGAGCCATTGGTCACGGTGGCTGTGACCACACACGGTCACATGTTCGCTGATTCGCCAACAGTCTTTTTGTTTTTTGAGAGGAAATTGATCCCACGCCACTCTAACCTCGACCCTTTGTTTCCACTTATCGCCAACCATGGCTGCAACGGACAACCCAGTCGTGCAGAAAATCCTCAAGTTCCTTAATACTAGTCTACCGCCACTCATTCCCGGCCAGAAACATGTCGGGCATGCCAATACCAGAGAGCCCATCCCATATGATTACCATATGCCACCCTGGCTACAGCTTCAACAGTTGAAATACGACCCAGAGTTTTCAACGACACTTACGGCGCAGTTCATTGAAACTCTTGGGAAACGAAAGTCAATCGTCGACAAATCTATGGATGTCGATCCATTAATCCATGGAGCAGCGTTTCAGATAAAGCAGATTGTTCCCCACAGTGCCAGACACGTCGTTGGGGAACCGTCAGTCCACGCTGTTCAAACCAAGATTCACGGAATTGCAGGCCCTTTTGCGACAATCAGCTGCTTCGATATCGACAACAGGGAAATCGATGGATTCCTTCCCGTTTTCACGTCCTTCGCTTCTGGAGAATCCAATACCATCACTGACAGTGTGGTGGGATGCCAATTCAACGCCGACGACACGGAAGAACAATGGGGATCTTTATGGCCGTCTGTCACTCATCTCAGCGAGCCATTCTTCCATGTCCTATACACGGAGGAATACAAAAACATTCGTGCGGGAAACCCGCGAATGATCCTTGGCATTTATCTCATCCTTTGGTGTCTTGGAAAAGACTACCTCGAAACCTTTTGGCCGGAAAATAATTGCGACGGGTGTTCTAAATTCAAAAAATCACACAAGGCCGCAGAAGAATTCGATGACTCTAATGGGACCGCCCCCCGAGGAATGCCCCCTGGATGCATTATCTGCCACCGAGGCGCTCACCACCGATTTTGACGAACTTGACATGCGCGAAGAGATCAATCGCATTATTGCCCTGGCCAGCATTTACGATGAGAAGTATAGCATCCTACGAGAAAGGACCGGAACCCAGACCGAGCGCGAGCGCGAGCCCGAACTTGAGCCTGAGTCCGAGCCCGAACCTGAGTCGAAGACCGAGACTCAAACGGGAAAAAAACGGTCGCGGCGCGAGCTCGAGGACAGCGAGACCGACGAGGACCAAACTGAATTCATATTCAAGCACCTCTTGGAGGACGCCATGATCCTCGCCACCAACGAGTTAGAATTATCGGAAGAAGTAACGGAAGGGCTATTTAAATGGGTGTTGAACGCTGCGTATATCCTCATCCAGGTAAGACATTTAGAGTCATAGTATACGATTGGGAACTCAATTATGCACTCAATAGGTATGGGCGCAGATGGTGCGACACAACGGGACAGTTGCCCATCTCACATGCCACAATGTTGGCGTAGTTATGGCTCGACATCGCGCAACGCAGACCCTCGTTGTCTCCAAATTCTTGGAATACACCGACGCCCCGATTCTCCGAGCGACTGCCTTGACAGTGTACGCATACAATGATGCAGTTGAACGGTATGATGCGCACAAGGAACAAGGCGTACCCGAATGGGTGGAGGACCCTTTTCGTGGCGAAACCAAGGAGGAACAGAAGGCCAAGAAGAAAGCACGGACAGCGAATAAAGGTTCAAAGGATAAGGAGCCTTCTACTAAAGATGGCGACAATGGGGACGACAGTCAAGGAGGTTCCAGTGATAATCGCGGTGGTGGCGTTGGCGGGGGAGCGGGTGGCAGTGGTGGAGCGGGCGGCAGTGGCGGGGGAGCGGGCGGTAGTGGAGGAGGGCCCGGGAACGGCTCAAGTGGAGGCGGGAATGGTCCTCGAAGGTCAATGAGACTGAAGGGGGCAGGTAATGGGCAACAAGACAACTTGAGCCTAGACGTAAGCACATCCCCCTCGATTAGCATTCAGAAACTTCACTTACTTGCTTGTTGCAGGGCGTGCATCTCGCCTTCAAAGCAGCTGGGCACCATTTGTGGTCAAAGGGGTTCAGCCATTTTCGACGACTGGTCGACACGACGGCTGCGGCGCCTAATCCAGCACTTTCGGATCTCACTCCTCGTGTGCAGGATCACGGCTCGGCTTATTTTTCTGGAAGCCGTAATATTGAGGCTACGTTCACCCTAAATCCTTCAGACCAGCAACGCAGAGCGTCCGCAGGATCTACTCACAGCAGTCGGTCTACCGCCTCTCATACAAGCGTGAAATCGCTGTTCAGCGATAACACCTCATCCTCGGTGCCAACCAGCCCGTCGACTACGGCGAGCTTTGCAGCGTCTTCGAGGGATGGCTCTCCGTTCCCCGAAAAGTCGGCTGGTCTCCAGACCGGATCCTCTGAACCAACCTCTGCCCCAGTCTGCAATGCCGGGATCCTGATTAACGACAGCCTAGGAAAGAGCGCAATCGGGATTGTCTGGTCTGGAAACATGGTACTCGAAGATGGTAACGACGATGACTACTCAATCCCCGTCGCAGTGAAGATGGCCATTCTCAAGGGCCGGGACAATACCGACCCAGAGGCGGAGACCGACGAAAGGGACACAATTCGCCGAGAAGGGTTGGTTTACGACTTTCTTGTCAAGTCGGGCAAGGAAGGCATCACTCCTCGCTACTACGGCGTCTTTGAAGATAGCCTCGGAACCGTGGCCCTTATTCTGGACAATGGTGGTACGGCCTTGAAGACTTTCAACAATCTACCAGGAGAGCAGTAAGTCTCGTTGCGAAGTTCGGCGCGAAAACTGAAACTTACCGTCTGACTAGGGCTCAGAAACTCTTTGCCAAGGCGGAGGGGATGCATTCGGTCGGTGTCCGTCACAACGATCTTGTTCCGCGTAACGTTGTTCAGGATTCCGAGGGGAACCTCAAGATCATCGACTTTCACATTGCGGAGATGGGCCATCGCTGCCGTGGGAGGCAGGAATGCAAAGAACTGGCGAAATTGAGCAAAGCACTAGGGCTGTAAATTTAACAGACTATTCGTACTCTCATGCACCGTAACGACATCACGAACTCACGAACTTATGGAATCAACAAGGATTATATTTTTCTAACGCGAGCGGTGAGTTCATACATTGGTTAGAGAGTATACAAGACGATTAATTCTCGGAGGGCCGGATTGGCTCAGCCAACGGCTGCTTTACGAAAACGGCCGCCATCTTTGTGAGAATGTTATATTCTGTCCCGTCACCCTGCAAAAAACGTCTGAGAAAGCGTGTCAAAGAAGCATTGAAGGACATACGATCATCGCCTGAGGGAAACCGGGGTCGAATGGGATGATGCTCTCGAGGTACGCGATTTGAGCGTGCGACAGAGAGATGTCCAACGCCTCGAGGTTCGAGAGCATGTTCTCGATCTTGCGACCGCCAATGATCGGAAAGCAAAAAGGGGACCTTTTTGCATCACATATGCGATCGCAATCGCATGTATACTTTTGGCGCCCACCTCGCGCGCGACTTTCTCGAGAGCTTGCGTCATCTTCTTTTGTTCCTCGGTACGTTCCCACTGGGGTTTGAACAGCGTACGGCCCAGCTCGCCGGTCTCCTTGCGTTTTTGTTCTTCCGCGTCGGTGCGGATGCTTCCATGTGCCAGCACACCGAAGGGAGCGAGCGCCAGGCCTAAAACGCCGAAGGTGGGTACGAGCGATCATGAAGAACTGGAAGATTCCGTACCGTGAGCACGCGCCATTGGGATGATTTCGCGTTCAAACGCGCGGTCCAAAATGCTCCAACTGCCTTGGTAGATAACGAATGGCGTCTTTCCGTGGTCCTTGGCGTACTGGTTGGCCTGTGCGACCACCCATGCAGGGGTATCCGAGACGCCGAGGTACAGGACTTTGCCCTGGACCACGAGATTATGCAACCCATTCATTACCTCTTCGACGCCGGTGTCCCAGTCCCACCAGTGGAGGTACAGAATATCAATATACGTCGTACGGAGCTTCTTGAGACTGGCTTCGACGCTGATGTGCATGGACTTGGTGCTGTTTCCGACGTAGCAGGCCTTTTGCGCGATGGCGTTGTTTCCGCGTTTGTAATGGCTCGTGTACTGAGGGTAGGTACGTCAATAGATCGAAAACAAATGAGATAGAACGGTAAAATACCTTGGTGGCGACAACAAGCTGGTCCCGAATGGACCGTTTCTCCATCCATTCACCTATAAACATTTCAGATGTTTCGTCTTGGCTGCAAAAAATGCTGTTGAGTACGAAAAATGTCAGAGGAAAGGGCAGAATTTACTAAATGTTAGCGGTGTCAATAAAGTTGCCGCCATTGTCAAAGTACGTGTCGAGGAGCTTGAAACTCGACTCCTTGTCCATTGTACCCATACCCATTTCCCCCCACTTGTCGCCAATGCTCATCGCACCGAGCTGAATGGGTGACACGTGAATTCCGGCGAGCGGAGAGAGAACACGGTAGTGCCCAAGTTTAGTGGGTGGGTTGGGGGTTTCGAAAAAAGTCGCCATGTCTCACAGACTCTTCAGGTTTGCGAAAAACAGCAAGACAACCCCACCGTTTTATACATCCAGAGAACGCTGGTGCCGATAGTCTGGAGGGTACGCGTCCTCGTCGCGGCAAACTTGGCAGCAGCACGGGTCCGCAGACCGACTCGACTTAAGCATCGCAGCTATCGAAACCCCGGTGCGCGTTAAAGACGCGAACTTGTTCCCAAAAGTTCTTGTGCCTGCCCAAGAAAACACAAGCAAATGCCATGGTAGGTTTCTTGGAAACCAATGCATGGTGGGTCATAGATTCCGGTCAAGGAATGCGTCGTAGTTCTGCATATCGAGGTCCATCGTGCCAAGAGTTTAAACTTGGAAGACTGTTTTTGGACATCAATCGCTCGGATGCCGCATTTATTTGACGTTGGGCCGCCAGGGCCCGCCTGAGTAATCCTGGTGACCAGCTTTAGCACGGCAGCCATTTCTTTGAGGGTATTTGGAGGGTATTCTGGTTTGCAAGAAGAGAACGGCGCTCTGTTTGGGCCAAACAAGGCTCCTCGGAGTTAACCGAGCGCACTCTCTTCTAACGGGCTTTGGTCCCCGTCGCCGGAATCTCTTGTTCATTTCATTATTAGAGTCAAGTCGGAATGGATACCGGTCTCTCTGTGCCGCAGCTTACGATGCGAGCGTGCTCACCGCGCATCCAACTCCACAGCATCTCTCGTGGCGCCCAACCTTGAGGCTTGAAGATGACCTTAATGCACCCTCTGCAGTATGGCTCTATCTTGCGCAATTCTTCACGCACGATGTCCTGGCTAGCTTGATGGCGGCCGAATACACCACCCGCGCGATGCTCAGCAAGCGAGTTGCGGCGTCGTTGGACGAGTTGTACCGCGAGGTGGAATTCAGGTTTCTGAATCTGGAGGATGGGTTGGCAAAACGGCTATGGTTTGTTCGTTCACGCGTGCGCGAATCTGTGTTTACATCAGTCACTTTTTTTCAGGAAGCGCGCTGTGGCCGACCGCGTGCGCGTGTTGAGCATTGGGCCGTATTTTGTGTGCGACGCGCTCGACAGCAACCAGTCCTTTCCACGTACTGCACAGATTGTGCGTTCCCTTCTAGCGCGGTTCCGGAATCTCGAACAGTATCACATCTTGTGGCACGAGCGTCCATCCGCGACTCTGCGGTCCATTGTGCCGAAATACGATTTTTCTACCCTTTGCCTCGCGTCTACCTTCCTTGCCGCTCCGTTTTCCTCTGCGCAGTATCTCCGTATCCTCACGGTTGAATGCTCCCTGGATAAGGCTGAGCACCTACTCCTGCCGACGATTGTGCTGCCTAGACTGGAGGAGTTCATTCTCTGTATTCGCGACGACCATGCCGGTGATCTGGACGCTGCAGGATACATCATGGTTCACCATCTCGCGCGTTTTCTCAACAACACCCACCGCACTCTCCGGTCCTTCTCGTTCGAGACGTCGCTCAGCACGGACTTTTCTCCCTTATTTTCAGCACTCGGGTTTTTCGCACATTTGTCCTCCGTCACGCTGTCGATCCCTACGTCGGACCCGCATCTCGGGGACCCGTCGGCCGTGAAGGGATTCCTGCAGTTACATAGTGACGTGTTGGAACGTCTCTCGCTCCGCGGGTTCTGCACGAACATATCCCGAAGGACAGGGATGGCCGACCGATGGCTGTCTCAGTGTCTGACCGGTGTCACGTTTGCCTCATTAAACACGCTCAACCTGGGAACCAGCTTTCTGCCGTCGGATGTCATTCTACTCTGCGTCCGGCAGTGGGCGGACACGCTGACAGACCTCGACATCCTGGGGGGAATATCTGAGTCATGACGCAGTTCAGGATCTCTTGCACGAACTCAGGGACAAACGGCTGGAGACCCTGAGCGTTGGCGTCACTTGCCTGTGCCCGGAGCTTGTTGACATGCTCGCGGAGCATTTGCCCGGTCTTACCAAACTTAATCTCAGAATACGGTATGTCGCCCCACACCGCCTCGAGGCGCCGAAGCCTGTCGGACGACTCGGAGCGTCGAGGCGGTTTCTCGGTAGTACGCGTAAGCAGACGGACTCGCAGCTGGTGAGTGTTCTCCGAATAGACTGCGGTCATTTAATTAATTTCTTGGCAGCTGGGCAAGGAACGTTTCTGCGCGGAGATGAGTACCCGTAAGTACGAGGCATGGAAACTGCGAGACGTTGGCGTCTGGATGTTTACCAAGAAGCTCCAATCTCAAGGTTGGTGTGCCAGTGCTATACGCGACAGTCTCGGACACGGACAGTAACGGACAGTTAATGGACACCGGACGCTATCATGCGATAATTTTTGTACAACTTTAGCCATGTACGGTTTCCAGAATAATGAACGGACTTGCTTCAATCGCCGATGTCTACCGGAAAGACACCGACTTACTTCACAAGTACGTTCCATTCAATTTATTGTTTGACTGACTCCTTTAATGCAAGGCACCGCTTGTAAAAATACGAGGATGGTCTTACATTCGAGTCGTTTAATCTATTTTTTTGAGAGACAGTTGACCGTGTTTCCTAGGTCCTGATATGCCGTCTCCTGTTCACCACAGATGAATTATCCGAACGCATTTAAATGAGCTGTATTTGGCAAATCTGGCTGTTCCCATGTATGGATACTAGTACTGACGTTTGACAGCCGCAGCGTTGAACTCCGTCACCATATGTCGCGGAGCTCCGAAAAATATGAACACGACCTCCAAAAACCCGCTGCTGCCCACTGGTTACTGCTCGGTCTGGGCTTATCCTTGAGCTTCTTTGAGGAAACAGGATATGTTTTTTGTATGTTTTTTACGGACTTTCTCTGAGGTGATGGATCCGGTTACATTCCGTCGGCTAATTCTGGCATCACCGGACCGAGTTCCAAATTAGGACATCGAGCAAATTAATCAAGTCTTGACAGCTTTCAACCTGAGTGATAGATGCACTACGCCGCTACAGTATACATATGGCCTCCCGGGCTCAGCACCCCACCCCTCCTCATCCACCACCATGATGAGCCATTCCTCCCCCGCACCCTCTGCTCCCCTTCCCTCCGAGATTTGGTTGCAAGTTGCAGACTACTTGCCCCCACAAATGGTCGGGGATTTGTACAGCGTCAACCGGCAATGGTTTGACATCTCCATGAACGCCCGCTACCGCCAAGTCAGCTTCGCTTTCCTGAATCGCGCTATGCTACGGGATTTAGAACGTCTTCGGTGCGCAATTTAGTCCTCAGCAACGGAACCTGGCTCACCTTTTTGTTCAGAGATCCTGCCGTGGCGAGACGTGTCCGGACGCTGCATGTCCACCCTTATTTTGTGAAGGAAATCATGGAAAGGTCGCAGGAAATTGCGCAGATAAATGGGAGCGCTAATGGATGTGCTCCGCAACCCCATTCTCTGCGGGGCAAGTTCAAACTTGCTCGTGGGCTCTTTCGCGATCAGAAACGCCTCGCGCGTGGTGCGAGGACCTCCGCTCTGCACGAATTCGGCTCTCCCGCAGAACTCATCCAAACTTTGGCGGAAGTGATCTCGGGCTTGCCGCACGTTACGCACTACCATATCGCATGGAGCGGTCTACACACAATCCACGACCTCCCTGTACCCTTCCTCACTGCGGCCTTTAGACCCTCCGTCCTCCAGCTTACACTCGAGATTTCACTTGAGAAGACGGTCGAGTTGCTTCGCCATACAGCAGATTTGGAAAATCTCGAGGAACTCGACTTATTCCTTCGTCTCGATCATGTACTGCCTGCCGAGGCGTACGAACAGATTCTCGTCGACCACCTCGCACCCGCGATTAATCGTCTACATACTTCCCTTCAGAAGCTCTCCCTCCGCCTGTGCGAGCCGCTCGACATCTCCCCGCTCTTTGACTCTCTCCGATTCCTCCCTGTCCTAGACTGTCTCAGTCTCTCCATCCCCATGGCCCGCCCGCATCTCGGGCACCCCTCTGGCCTTGGCAAGTTCCTCAACCGGCACCGCCAGTCTCTTCGGCACCTTATACTGCGCGCCACAGAGCTCAGCGGCGACGGCCTCATGCCCGCCGAAGACCCACTGTCCGAGTGGATTAACGACGCGCTTTCATTCGTTACCGGCACCATGAAGCTGCGGTCCCTTGAGGCGAGCCTAACGCTCTTCCCCATCGAGGCTGCTGCCATGGTCCTGGGGCGCTTCGCGCGGACACTGCACTCGCTGACGCTCACTGGGCGGCACCTCCCGTACGACCGCGTCGACGAGCTGCTCGGCGCTGTTCGTCGTGCGGGTGCGGGCCGTCTGAACACTCTCCGCCTCGGCGCCGTCACGCTTAGCCCGGAGCTCATCGACCTACTCGCAGAGAAACTTCCCTCACTGCGTCGACTCGAGCTCCTCGTCCGCGACGTTGTCGGTTCCGAAGGCGACCTCCCGCTGTACTACGGCGGGATCGAGCAGGACGACAGCCAGATCGGCAATTTCTTCGTCGAGATGGAGCAGCGCCGTTATCCCGATTGGGGCTTGCGCACGATTTCGCTATCGCGGAGCTCGTTTCCGTATCGGCTGCAGTACCAGACCGAGTATGGGGATCTATTCGCGGAATGCATCCCGTCTATCGTCAGGGCTTAGCCGTGTATGTACTCATTAAATCTCTGGTTGGGGCTGGTCCATTGTCATGGTATTTATACAACTGTATACTGTCTTCTAGATCCGCATACACACATCCGCACTCTCCTTCACGCATTTATCTTTCTACTCAACATCCTGTACAGCACATCACAGTTACACAGACACCATATAATAGAATGCATTTGGATAAATTAACAACAAAGTGATCATGACTCGTGAAAGCAGTGTCAGACTGAGACGGGTCCGTAGTGCGCGAGACTTGAAGTCCGAGGGCTTAGGGCCCAGGAAAAGCATGAGGATAGGGATGGTTAGACGTAAATGATTGATCAAAAAGCGAATACAAGGCTGCTCGCGAATTGGAATATGTACTACTAGTAATACTTGATTTATCACATTCGACATTTGAGAGATCGTTAACGACAAGGCAAGCATTCAGAGCATTATCACAACGACCGTTAACGATCGATTTCTGCCGAAAAAAATGTTCTCTTTATACATTCGGGACACGACGAAAAAAACATGCGACCGCGGGACGGGCATGGAGATTGGCCACTAGGTAAGGGGGGCACATTGTTCGCGAGTAATCTGGAGTCCTTCGTCAGACCTTGAGGCAGTGAAGAGGAACAACTTACGCAGAAGGTGAAATATTTTCAGCATTTTGGGATTCGTAGTGCGGTGACGACGGCTGGCAGGGGGAAGATGCGGGGAAGAGAGCACAGGTATAGCAGGATTCGGTTTGAAAGTTCTTAAGTCAATGCGGCGGAGAGACCAGGCACGGGGAGTGCCTTTGGTCGGATTATTCGGAGATTTGAGGGGACTTGAGTTGGCAGGAGAGGGATAGAAGATGTCTGTGCACGAGGCGCGGGACAGGAAAATAGCGGGGGCGGGAGATTGGATGCGAGAAGTAGAGGTTTGGACACCAATTGTGATACAGTACACTTGAACGAGCACAATATCAACAAGAGCAAGGGCTAGCGAGCGTCCAGAGCGGGCTTTCGCTGAGGGATTTTGTCAGCCGCGAAAACTTTATCTTTGTATGGTTGGGACAAAACGAAGGCGGATGCGTCGGCGCGATCAGCACGAAGAACAGCTGCGATGGAGGTGCGGGCTGCGTTGTTCGCGAGTAATCTGGAGTCCATCGTCAGACATTGAAGCAGTTGGAGAGGAGCAACTTACGCGGAAGGTGGAATATTTTCAACGTTGTTGGGGTTCACGGCAGTACGGCGACGGCTGGCAGGGCGAGGACGAGGGAAAGAAAGCACAGGCATAGCAGGGGTCGGTTTGAAAGCTGTAAAGTCAATGCGGCGAGGAGGCTGAGTGTGCGGGGTGCATATGCGATTGTTCGGGGATTCGAGAGGACTTGAGTTGGCAGGAGAGGGGTAGAAGATGTCCGTACGCGAGGCGCGGGTTGGGAAGATGGCAGGAGCGGGAGATTGAATGCGGGGGGCAGAGGTTTGGACAGCAACCTGAGGAGAATGGACAAGCTGGGTACGCGCTCGTTTGAGCGGACGGAAGTCGATTTCAGTGGAAGATTCATCGCGGTTTTCAGAGCCGAATGCGCGTTTGAGGGTGTTGAGTTTTGTGGCTATTCCTGGGCGTTCTTCGCGGTCCGCGGGAAGTTGATTTGGAGTCAGAGGTTTGCTGGGTGAAGTCAATGAATTAGACGTTGGCTCGATCTTGGTAGGGTCGAATTGATCTTGTATTAAGATTAGTCGAGTTAAAGAACGCGTCAAGGAATGGATTGTACCGTCGAGTAGATACTTGGACACAGGAACTGCAAACTGCTCGGACACGGATTTCGAAATCCACCGCGCATGGCGAACCTAGTCAGGCAACTGTTTAGGTTGTGTGTGAAACGAATGAGATAGTACTGACGACAAGAGACCTAGAGAGCAGTCTTTTGATTTTTTCTTTACGTCAGAACGCGACGCGTCGAGGGGTCCAGATCCAGACCTACTCTTTCAACCAAGGATCATCGACACCGTTGCAGAAAAAGACTTTTGCTTGATAAAATTCCTTCTTCGAGTTGGTGAGAGAGCCGCCGTGGTTCACTGAAAAATGAAGTTGAAGTATGATGATTTTGCACTTCGACAGTTGACGCACCCCACGCCAAACGCATGGACGCGTCGACGGAAGGGCTGAAGCAGGCTACTGCAAATGAGAGAATATTCGCGGATGGACAACATGCATACCTATTATTCCATCGAAAAGCATTGCTCGCCGTGAGTGTTGGAAAGAGACGGTGGTGTGGCTGTGATCTATGGGATCCACTCCATGTACCGACGCACTCTAGTAAACGCTGCGTAGTCACTACACCGAGCATTTTCCGTACCGAGGGACTCAGCTCTGCCACTCTCTGAAGTTTCCTTTTCCTCTCAACCCATCGCCCCACTCTTGACTCTTTACTCTATGACCATCCAACCAGCTAACCTCCTTATTCTTCCGACAGAGGTCTTACTCGTCATACTCGGAGAATTGTATGAAATACACCACTTTCCTACGCGGAGGTATCTACCGAATTGGCGAACCAAACCTACCACTTTCCGGTCCATTGACTGCCTTCGGTCTATTTCTGTGGTTAACCGACGACTACGACTGCTATGCACTCCCCTGCTTTTCAAAATAACACTATGTACTAGCTTGGAGAGGCTCGTGCAGCTTAATGCTGAATGTACAGCCTATTCACAGTTCGCAGAACTTATCAAGTTCGTAGAAATGCGTTCATTGTGGGTATCTGAACTCATATTATTTAACTAGACAGCTTGATGTTGCCGAGATTGACACTCTCGATGTTCTTCACGAGCTTCTCCCTCGTTTGACTTCTCTCGTGCGGCTAGATCTCGAGGCGTATCAGGTCAACCCACGCCTACTTACCATATTAAATTCGCACCCCACACTAGCCACGGTCGCTGTCCACAACTTACAAGCAAACACACTTATAAACCTCCTCTCATCCACTGACCTGTCATTTTCCAAACTCCTCGTCTCCACAACGACTGTGAATCGCTGGGAGCTTCCTCCCCACTCTGAGGCGTTCCGCCCAGCGGTTCAGCGCGGCGCCAGATTTCACCACATCATCCTAGCAGAATACGAGATCTCTAACTTCCACATACCCGTCTTTCCTCAACTTGAGCATTTCGACGTGGACATTGGTTTCCATGCGCTCTCTGTTCAGAGTTGGCTGCCCGATTTCGTGCAGCGCCATCCACATTTACGCACAATCAGATTTGGAGACAATCGTTACCTCTGGAGCGACTCCTGGAGCCGAAGACCCGACATAACATTCGCCCACCAATTGTCAGATGCACTGCACAAGGAAGACATGGGTCGGGTCAAGCTGTCGTCGTTTTCCATTGCTCGGCCCGCATCGTGGACGTCATTGGGCGATTGGGAGGTGGTGCAACTCGAGCTGGACTTTGGTTCCGCAGAGCTTGTCTCCGCAACCGACTTTGCGGTTGTGATGGAGGCGACGACAATGCTAGCACCGCGACTGTTGTCTTTGGACCTCATTCTCCTCAATACAACGCGGCCTGTCCATATAGTACGCTTCCTGTCCGCCTTTTCAATTATGCACGTGCTTACTCTTGCACCACAGGATGATTTTGCGAAAGCGTTCAGGTCACCACAGTGTTTGCGTACACTCCATCTAAGGAATGCCTACCGCTATCTGCATGTTAATGAACAAACTCCCTGGATGCCGTCAAAGCGGGAGCGACGCATCATCCGGGACACGCGGGGGACCTCGATTTGCGTGACCGCGCTGGATGCCCTACGATGGTATATCGGTCGCGTCGCACAGGAGGCGCCGGCACTCGAGCTTGTGCATGTTACTGATGGCGGTCAGGACGGGAGGGGCCGCTTTAGCAAGCCGTGGGCACTCGAGGCAACATATCGGGTACGAGCCAACGCAGCACGCGATTTAGAGACGGTTGGAACGCCGAAGCTCGTCATTGATCCTAAATATTTGCCCAGGAAATAGGACATAATGGTAGCGTGAAATAAACATGATTTCGCAAGCGCAAGAAGCTAAAGGATCGTACGGAATGATGGACATCCTCTTCGCGACACTTTACACAATTGCCGGGTTGCTGGAGAAACAATCAGATCATGGACGGGTTGGAATTTGGGGGAACATACTCTTCGATTGCTGCGTAGTTTTGAACGAAAGAGCCAAGGTAGATGTCCATGCCGGCAATTTTTAGCTTGTGAAGGTGACCGCGGGTCGTATTCGCAGTATGGCCGGCATAAAATTCGCCGTAGTCATTGAGGACGGGGTCCCAACACCAGACGAGCTTGAACGAGCGCAGTTTCCCGAAACGTGAATACAGAAATCGGGTTAGGTCCTGGGGAGAGAATAAGTGCGCTACGTATTGCAAGGTGAGGGTTCGGAGGCTTTGGAGAGCGTGGAGATCATTCGCAGGGGGGTAGGGGTTGAAAATAGAGTAAATAAATGTTTGAGGGGGCTGGTATATCTCGAGGTTCTCGAGGGTTCCTGCGACATGGTGTATAGTTCGACGCCAATTTTTAAGAAGGCCTTCATTCGCCCAAATGGATAGAGTGACCAAGGGTGGTGAAGACCGCCTCAGAAACGATTCGAGTGTAGTATAGTCATGCGCGTGGGAGACATACAAAAACTTGAGAGACGGAAGAGTCAGGTGCTCAATGAGAGTATCCAGACTCCCCATAGTTATCGTGAGGGAATTCAAGCAGAGATGAGTTGTCATTGTCGTCAAAGAGAAAACTTGGTCGAGCTCGCACGATATTTCGGCGAGGTTGGGGGCTATGATGAATAGATCCAAGTTGCGGATCATGCCCTCGTATTTTGTCAACTGCAACCAGGGTAGGGCAAGGTTGCTGGTGTGGAAGATTCCTCCGGGTAAATGTAAGACGTTAAGGCGAGGTGCATTGCGAAATACACTGAGACCATCCGGTACGAGGGCAAGCGTCGCATGTTGTAAGAGGGGAAATTCCGTCGAGGCTAGTCCAAGCTCGCCGACCTCATGCAACGAGTCCAGTTCAAGATACTGTAGTCGGTGAGAGTGGCGATGGATGATTTCGCGCAGGCGAATCACCATCGAAGGGTCCAAAACGTCGTTATTCATGCTGTTGTCGACGACGAGCGACAGAGGACAGTCTCCCGCACGGGCCAACCACTGTTCAATGAAGCTCGCCACCAAGTCTGACTTCGAAGCCATCTCATCAGGAATACGATGGATTGCAATGAGCAGTGTTGACCAAAGTGTGGGGGTTGCAAGGACGATGTCTCGCCACGCACGACAAACACCCATGAGAGAAAGAGGTGCCACTGTTAGTGGGGGCGCGAAACTGTGCGCACTGTTGATAGGCGGACTGGAATGGATGAAGATCTCTGCTGTTATTTCAGAGGGCAGCGTCGAAACTGGAAACGTCGCAGTAGCAAGCAGTTCCTGCTCGACAGCAGTTCGAGTTTGTTCAAGCTCCTGTAGAGCTCGTTTATGTTCGAGAATTTGGACGTCGAGCTCTAGGAGACGTCTCCGGAGGTCGCTTGTGGTCATTTCGACGAAGAGGATGGAGGATAAGGTTCAAGGATTGAACGGTCTGAGTAAGCCGTTCTGCCGGGATCAACATGTCGGCAGCTTGTCGGCAGCCATGAATAGTTGCTCGACCTCCACATTCTCTTGAAATGTACCTGGAACGAGGGCCCTCAAGTGGTAGGAAGTTGCATATCTTTTGTGTCGCTGTGCTCCCGTCCCGCAGCCCGGGAGATCTAGTTTCAAACATAAAGTGACAACTTGACAAGGATCTGGCAGTGAAATACTTATCTGGCCCTCTCGAGCAATCTGGGTTCCTTTTGGCTCTCCACCATGTCCGACGAGAAATATCTTACTCTGGCCGACGGTAGAACCCTGGCGTATGCGGACGCTGCTGACCCATGTGGCTCTCTTGTGGTCATTTTTTGCACGGTGTTTTTGGCATCGGAAGCGCCTTTGTCACACTCTCCCCCGCACTTATTGAGAAGAAAGCGCACCATATTACCCCCATGCCCGCAGGGTGGGATCTCCCCGCCCTTCCTCACCGATGCGCTCACCTCCCACATGACAGAGTTCATAAGCCATCTCCATCCCAATACCGCTGACCTGCGCATCTATATCTCTGGAGGCTCGTATGGCAGCGTCCCCCGCACAGATGTTCTATGGCGCGCCTTTCGACAAGTTTCTTTAGGCAAAAACATTCGCAGGTGTCTGATTGCCGCACCGTTCTCCCCCGTTCAAATACCACAAAGAATACCCAATTCCACAACATGGCTAAACTACATCTCCGTCGGCCCACCTACACGCATGCTCCCCTTCCAGCCACTTCAGCGCATCGGCAGCTGTTGTTCGACCATGCACCGCCAGAGGAGCGCGCGGCATTTGCACAGTGGCGCGAAAAGCAAAGTTTAGGAGAGGGGGCCCTCGAGAGACCAATGGCAACTGGCGTGGTCAAATCCATCTCGAAGTCATGGGCAGGGTTCATCGAGGTCGCCGATGTCCTTCATTCCGACTGGGGCTTCCGCCCCGACCAGCTTGACGACGAGCATGCCAATGGCCGCCCGATGCTGGTCGCTGCATCGGTGGAGGACGATCTGGGTCCCCATGTGGCGAATTGGCTGAGGGAAAATTACAAGAATTCCGAGTTGCAGTGGTTGCCGGGGAAGCATTTGTCGACGCTCTACGAGATTGACAGACAACCTGTGGGCCCAGATGTTGGCGATGGGTCCTTGAATTCCGCACGTGGACTATAGGGAACACTTTACGAAATCACGACTTGGCTATTGTTCAGTTTAAGGACTCAATGACATGTGGAGAGGCGAAGTCATCTATCATTCCTCATAAAATTTCAACAAATCATTGATCATAGTCGGAGTACTCAGACTCTTCGAAATCAACACCATCCAAATCATCCCCGTCTTCTTCGTGTTCCCATTAAAAGTCCTCTGCTCTGATCAAGTCCCACATCTCGTCGGAGAAGAACCGCACGTGTGGCTCCTAATCGCAAGAACTTCAGCTTTGTGTTCGACGGCAACTTCGGTAAGACGCGGGAGGCACTGGAGCAGTTTTTTAAAGCGGTTCTCTTCATACCAATATCCATACCGAATGGTCTGCAGATGCGTGCACGGTGGTGCGCCATTCTCATCCGGCGTTGTCAGGAGTTCCACGTCCTTGATGTTCTGTAGTTTCAGGCAAGTTATCGTCGTAAAGGAGCGAAAGGCCCCCGCGTCAGCAGCTGAAACCCTCGTGTCACGTAGACATAGTTTTTCCAACGCGGGGAATGGTTTTCCGGATAGCTCGCCATAGTCGGCCCTGGAGCCGATGACCACCAGGTATTCGAGGTCTGATGTGGAGAGGGATACAAGCAGGGGCTAGGCCATGATCAGCCCACACGTTGCAGTCTAACCTACCCGGATGTCTAAGTCCACGGACCAGTCACAGGTGAACTTAACGGCAAAGTACCGTACAGACGCCTCAATCAGAGGTCGAGAAGGGTCCGAAGTCTCCTTCAATGAATAATGATCTTAGGGGTCGCCCAAAATGAGAGTAGTTAGATTTGGCGAACTTACAAATACCATCTAATCCAACGTACTCACGAATGAGCGGGGAGTTAGCGTGACGGCAACGCTCGGCTTCGAGCCGAGCGCCCCAAGAAGATATGTATAGTGGGGAACGACGGCTATACATGATTTCTGGCAGGTAAGAATGTAACGAAAGACTCGAGGACGCGGGTGGGTGGGTGAAGACAAATCCGAGCTGTACAAGTGAGAGCGACAACGCGAGAAAAGCTCAGGAGCGACCCTGGAAGCCCCAGCCTTTTCTATACTCCTCGCACCCAACACAGGGGAGCGCGCGGCTCCTCGAGGACCCGATCTATAAAATGTAAGTGTCTCGCAACACAGCCCGGCTGCGCGGAGAGAGGAGCCCGGCCAGGAGTGGCTCGGGCTAGCGACCCATCCCGTGTTTTGCGAGGAGCGCCCGGCGCTACAACGTCAGGAGGTGCAAAAGAGAGGAAGTAAAAATATCATTCGTAACGTGCAGTATTAGACTAATGTAAAGCCAGCTCTAAACACGACTAATCCAACGTACTCACGAATGAGCGGGGAGTTAGCGTGACGGCAACGCTCGGCTTCGAGCCGAGCGCCCCAAGAAGATATGTATAGTGGGGAACGACGGCTATAAGGCTATAAAGGAATTTGGGATGGAAGGGAAGGGTATAAGGGAGGAAAGGGAGGGGACTGAGGAGGAATAATAAGTGAAAGGTAAAGTAAACGAGACGGAAAAGGAAAAGAAAGGAAGGAAACTGAGCAGGGTGATGAAAAGAGACCGATATACATATCTATAAGGGTGCGGCAGCCGGGGGCTGATGAACGGGGCGTCCAAATAGCATCGCCTGTAAAAGAACGGGGTTCTTTCGGATGTAGATCTGGAACGCGTCTGACGCCCAGCGACCAATGCCCTGGATGACATTTGGTGGGACACCGGCTTCAGCCAGGGACGTCGCACCGCCTGCCCTGAGCGATTGACCAGCGACGTCATGAGGGAAATAAGCCTTGAGTCGAGTGATAAACCAAGCACGCGTCGGGACCGCTCCGTTGGAGTGCAGCCAAAGCTCGCGGTTCAACGGGAACAGGGCGTCGCGGGAGGAGAGGTAGGCGCAGAAAAATGCGCGGGGGTTGGAGCGGCGGTTGGTTGCTTGGACAATGATCGTATTGCCCTCGTAAAAGCGATCAGCTTTGTGGTAAGGGAGGAAGAAAGAGAAATTGTCGATTGTGATGCGCACGGTGTGCCTGAGAGTAAGCTTACGGGAGCTGCGAAAGGCGACAGTGTCTGAAGTGGTCATTTCGCCCAATCGGAGCAGCCCATCACGACCGGTGGTGAGCATGCTGAGGAAAAGGCGGTCGTCGTGTGCTGTGGACTGCCCGATGTCGTCGATAACTTGAATAATGTCATCCTCGCAGATGGGCCGCTTACGACGAACAGGCGTACCGTATCGACGCATGCAGCCGGCAACGGTGCGAGTGACCAGAGGAGAATTGCGGCGGGCACGAACATCAGGGAAATAGGGCTCCAGCTGGTTACAAATCCCAGATAGATAAGAGTTGACGGAACGAGGATTTATGTGGGCCGACATGAAGACGGCGAAGAGGCTGAGAGTTTCTTCTGTTGGTTCAATGGGGAAGCCATGGATTTTGACGAAAGTGATGAAAGAGTTGAGGGCGGAGGTGTATGTGGTGTTGGTGTTAGGATCGATAGCGAGTCCTAGCGCGATGGCCCGCTCGTGGTAGAGACGGTCCAAAGTCCACGGCTCCCTGTTCGGTTGCCGGGACGTGGGAGTAACGTCAATCATTCGACGCCGCCCCCGGCGTGCCTCGCGGGGGTATAGAAAGGTGATAGTGAAGATAGAAGGATGGTTTCACGCGCCGTCAGGACAATGATGGTGAGCGCAACAAGGAACACAAAAATTGAGGGAGACCCGAGCCAAGAGTATGCAAGAACCATAAAGCAAGCTGAACCACCGGCACGAGGCCCGATTGGAGAAGCCGCCTTAATTCTGCAGACGCTCTGGGCAGTCGGGGCCCTTGTGCCCGGCCACCTTGCACACATTGCAAACGTGCAGACGCCTACAAGTGCCAGCGTCAGCGGTGCACCGGCCCTTGTTCCAATTATTGCAGGCCTCCGACTTCGGCTTACGCGCGGCACCCGAGCTCGGTTCGCGATGTGTGTCAACGACACCGACGCCGACAGAGTCGATGAGGGCAACCTTGATGTCGGCAAACTGGTGGAAATCCGTGAGCTCGAGGTCGCGCCGGTGCGCAACGCGCTTCCGGGCAGCCTTGTCGAAGGCGATGATACG
Organism: Mycena venus; assembly: GCA_014462655.1. Lineage (NCBI taxonomy): Eukaryota > Fungi > Basidiomycota > Agaricomycetes > Agaricales > Mycenaceae > Glaucomycena > Glaucomycena venus. The sequence continues at coordinate 6,390,171 of JACAZI010000007.1, read as the reverse complement.
GTCATGGAATAAAGAATTCGTCGCTGCGAACATAGCCAGGACATAGTCGCGATAGTCGGTGAGTTCTTGAGCGCGGTGCGGGAAGACAAAAAGTGTCGCGGCGCGCGCACGATCAAAGGCAATGATCCAAGTACCAGCGTCGCTAACGACCTTGGTAGGCGCAACAGCCCCGAAACGGAGTTCCAAACCCCCCTCCGAGCGACTCGGAACGCTCGTCATTGGCGGCTGTGGAGAACATGCCGCTGAGAACCGCGTCGAGATTGATGGGGCGTCCATTGACAATGTTGGTCCACTCGGAGTCGGGTAACTCAGGGCTACGTGCTGAGGTGAGAATCGAGGTCTTTGCGCGTTTCGGATCCTGAAGCAGCACTTTATAAATGTCCAAAGTCCTTGTGAGATTCGGAGAGAGAGGACGAATGCTGGACTCAATAAATTCTGCCACAGCCCAGGGATATTGAGCCTCGAGCGCGGCGGGGCGCCCACCCGGTCGCTCAAAAGCCGGCGGGGTTGGGCTCCTACGCAACTCAGGTCTAGGACCAGCGCCACCAGGCGCGGGGGGTTGACGTAGAGCACCGCGTTCAGCCGCGGCGCGCTGCGATGCGTCGTGATCCTCAATAGTATGGAGGTAAGAGCCAAACGATGCCTGAATGTTGACCACGCCGCCAACCCCGGTGCCGAGAAGCTTTTGATAGATCTGGTGAAGGGCTTCGGCCTTACCGAGGCGCTGAAGACGGTATTGGTCAACGATGAGCTCGCAGCCAGAGAGAGCTGCCTGCACTGCGGGAGGGAGCTGAGGACCCTCAGGGACGCCGCCGTTGTCGTCCTGATTCCCCTGTGAACCGGCTGGAACCAGGTTCGGTGGGTTATCAGGTTGAACGCCCGGGTTCTGAGATCCGCCAGAATTCTGAGGGTTGCTAGACCCAGCACCAGCCATGCCGCCAGCAGGAACGATGACGCGACCGCGAGGGTTAGACGGGGGTTGAACATTGTCGCTCTGAGACATTCGTACGTGAGATTGGTTGATATCCGGTAGGATAGATGGAAATGCGAAGTATTTCGGTACTGAAGACAAATCCGAGCTGTACAAGTGAGAGCGACAACGCGAGAAAAGCTCAGGAGCGACCCTGGAAGCCCCAGCCTTTTCTATACTCCTCGCACCCAACACAGGGGAGCGCGCGGCTCCTCGAGGACCCGATCTATAAAATGTAAGTGTCTCGCAACACAGCCCGGCTGCGCGGAGAGAGGAGCCCGGCCAGGAGTGGCTCGGGCTAGCGACCCATCCCGTGTTTTGCGAGGAGCGCCCGGCGCTACAACGTCAGGAGGTGCAAAAGAGAGGAAGTAAAAATATCATTCGTAACGTGCAGTATTAGACTAATGTAAAGCCAGCTCTAAACACGATTTATTGTCTGATCTGGGGAATAGATGGTCGCCAACGGACCTTGAATGAGGTTGCTGAGTTGGGGTAAGTGCAACACAGACAAAATATATTCAGTTTCGTGAGATTCGGGAACGGAGCGAGATAGCTGATGCAGCCGCACATCATGAGCGAGCGCAAAGAGACAGACACACCGAGGAGAAGTGGAAGATGATTTTCCCCGCAGAAATAGCAATGGCACTGCACGATCACCTGTCGGGTCCGGTGTGGGGTATCCGTTATTGTCTGAAGCAAGGTCTTGACCTCTCTGGACCGCCGGGCGCGGACGGTCAGCTTACGCTAACGCGCAACGCCATAGCTGGGGATGACCTCGGGGGAAATACGATCTCCCGGGCCCAGGTAGACGAATGCCTCGAGCAGGCATACCTTGGAACGCCGGACGAAGACATTCACGTGACGCCGAGACGTATGCTGGTCAAGAGAGTAGAAGAATTGATTACAATGTCGCCCAAGGATTTACAGATGCAGAAATTTCTGAAATACAGAGGTTAACTCGGAACAGTTCGCATATGAGGCCAAAAGCGGCACTGGGTAGTACGGGTCATCAGAGTCTGCGATGAGCGTTGTAAAGATCCTGACAATTATTTCAGTGCGGAGGCCGAGGAAGGTCGAGTTGAACCCCGAAAAGGAAACTCGGAGCGGAGCGGACCGGGGCATGCTCTCGCCTTCAACTTACTCGTCTGCAGTCTCTTATCGACAGATTGGCCTTGAACTTCCTCTCCAGAATGTCTTGCGCATATTTGTAGTTCGCCGTGCCTGGCAACTTGATGCATTAAACCGTTCGTCCTTTCACTGGAAGCTGGCAACGGTCGTCGGCCTTCGGTTCTTGAAGAATTCCGCTTTGGAGAGGAAGACCCATCTCTTTTCGTCCGATGCCACGAGTGCGTTTAACGATCGATCGTCCACGTACGGCAGCCATGTCTACGCCAGCAAACCCGATCCTAAGCCGCCATCGTGCCATTCTAGCCTTTGGTACCAGTCATCTTCCTTCGCGGCTGGACAACTTTCTACATGGCTAGGATTTTATCAATGCCCTATCGGCGACCAGAATTCGCGCTTCCGGCTACAGTAAACGTCGGCGTCCTTTGACACTCCCCCGACTTCCTTTCTTGCGATCTTGATCTCTAGAGACGAACTCGGCGCGTTCCTGGTGGACACCGGAAGGAGTATAAAGCTGTATGCATCCAATACCAGCGCACCTAAAAGTTAGGCACCAGGCGTCGGGCTATGCTCATCTCCTGATGAATGTGCACTATTGTCACTCACTGCCACACCTCTTCAAGTCAAAACAAGCAGGCGAGGCTGTATACTTTGATTCTGAATACTGTCCACCGAGCCTCTGCGGAGCTTGCCGCCTGCGATGTTATCGCCTCGGCATTCATCACGGCGAATCAATACTTTGAACGACATCCACAATCCACGCCCCGGCGAATCAACGTCTACATCTACCTCCGCATCGTCGGACGCGCCGATCTCCCGATCTTTGGCTGCGCACAAGCCGTTCAATGCCGCAGGCGAGCGTACGACGCACTGCTCCCGACTGCTGCTCATCACAAGTATCACTCCCTAGTATCGAATGTCTTCATATGTGATTCACCGTCTTCCAATGATCTCGATATGTGCACAGGCTGGGCATTTGAGCAGCTATCACTTGGCGCGCGGCGGCGATCTCACCATGCGGGGATCAAATGACATCTATTAAAGCGCGTATGCTCGCGTAGTCGCGGACCTGATTCCGGACCGACGCGGGCCCGAGGACAAGCGCCTGCGCCACGCTGTGTTTCGTCCACGATGTAGGCGCGCGCTTGCTGGGATATATATTGCAGGGATCGCTAGGGAGATGAATGCATTGGTGCCCTTTCCGAAGAGTCCGGTGGGCTGCGCATCTGGCGTTGGTTACTTTTTTTCCTTGGAGTGGTGAAACATGGCACAGCAGGGATCGCAATATGTGGCTTGTAAATTGCAACTTGTAGCAAATGGATTGCAATTCCACTGAACAGTAGCGTCGTTGCGATGAATTTCGTTGTTATGAGTGCTGGCTGTCAAATTGACGGCTGCCGCGTTAAAGACGGCCGACCGGCGTGAGAAAAGGACGCGGAAGCAATTTTGCAGAAAGAAGCGATATAGGCTCGATTAGATTACTGCCTGCTCTGCGTCTACGCTGGCATCCTCCTCGTACCGCAAAATGGAATACGAGGGCCAAAACCACTACAACGGTCGCTGGCAGCCCCAGCACCAGCAGCAGCAGCAGCAGCAGCAGCAGTACCCCCAGTTTGGCTTCCAACAGACCCCGCCAATCCACCGTACCTCCTCGTCCCTGTCCCTCAATCTCTCCTCCCTCACCGTCGCTTCTCCCACAAATCTCTCCCCCATCGGCCCTCCCCTCTGGTGCTCTCTCCCCAGTCACTCCCATTAGTCCAGCGACATATGGAAACCATCTTCACCCCTTCCAGTTTCAAGGCGGCGGAGGCGGAGGTGGCTCACAGAACGACTCCCAGGACTCGTACGACCACGACTCGTCCTACGACTCTGTCAGCGTAAATATTACCGGCTCTCCACGCTCAACGACCTCGACGTTGCCGCGAAAACGCAGTTTTTCCTCCGATCCGCCGCCGAATCAGACTGGGTCGCGAGCACACACCCCAGGCATCACCACACCGTCTCTGCGCATTACGACAGACAGTGACACGCTGTCCCCCCGTCCAATGTCCCCGGCAAGCGCAAACCCCACCAGCGCAGGCTACGACGACATGGACATGGGCCTCGTGCCCTACGATGCAAGCAGCTCCCCAGTCGAGGGCAGCTCTGGTAGCGGCGACGATGCAAAGATCGCCGTCCCTACTCTCGTTCCGACTATGGGCGTTCTTGGGAAGCCCATGGCCACGAACAATTTTGTCACAAAGCTCTACCAGATGATAACCGACGCAAAGTCCTCCCACTTCATCTCCTGGACCGAGCTCGGCACCTCCTTTGTCGTCAGCAACGTCGGCGAATTCAGCCGCAGCATCCTTGGCAGCCACTTCAAGCACAACAATGTACGTATTCCGTCTCCGCTTCCCGCTACGATCCACGCGCCGACCCGTGTCATGTTGTTTTCTGCGTGACATGACACCGCGCATGCGTTCAATCCGTTCGCGGCCATACGCTTATTCTATTGTAGTTCTCCAGCTTTGTGCGCCAGCTCAACATGTACGGTTTCCACAAGATCAACCGCACACCACGCGCGCAGCGCACGACGTCTGATGCCCAGACATGGGAGTTTTCCCATCACAAATTCCTCCGCGGCCGCCCCGATCTCCTCGACGAGATCAAGCGCAAGGCTCTCGAGCCCGATCCAGCGCTCAAGCACCGTGTCGAGCTCCCAGGGGAGGTGAGTGTCCACGATCAATTTTTTCGTCTATTTTTTAAAAACATTACCGCGTCGTTTAGGTCGCCGCGCAGCTCGGTGCCATGCGCGAAGAGAACCAACGCATGTGGGAGCAGCTCAACGCGGAGCGCCGCCGCGTCGAAAAACTTGTCTCGGTCGTCAGCCGCCTCTGGGACGTCGTCGGCAAGGGCTTTGGCCCGGGCAGCGGTTTGTCTCGTTCTCCGTCCTTGTTCTGTGCCTAACGCACCCCCGCTGCAGTCCCGCCGTTCCCCGTTGACCTCCTCGAGCCCCCCGATCTTTGTCACTTCACCGCGCGGTTACGACCCCAGTCCGCCCGGGTCAGACTTTGGCCATCACCAGGGCCACCAGGCGCCGGGGCACCACCCGCATGCGCAAGCGCACTCGCATTCGCATTCGCTCTCGCGCCAGCAGAGCTTCCAGCACATGTCCTTCTCGCGCGGCGAGACGTCGCAGTCGCCGCTCCCCGCCTCCCCGGGCTCGATCACGATGGAAATGTTCGACGAGCCGGAGCAAGGACGCGCGAGCACGAAGCGGCAGCGCATGATGTCCGGCGACGACTCGCCGCATTCGGCGCACCCAAGCATCAACGGGGGGAGCCCGCACCCGCATCACGCGGCGTCCGTCGACTCCCTCTCGCCGCCAAAGCCACGCGCCAGCCGGGCACGCAGCGACAGCGCACCGCTGGGGTACGCGATACAGCCCGGCGGGGGCGGCGCCGGTGGTGGTCTAGGCCCATGGGGCGCGGGTGGGGGGCCTGGAGGTGCGGGTCCGGGCGGGAGGCCGCGCAGCGGGAGCGGCCTCGCGCACATCGGGCACGGGCAGCGTGGGGGCGGGATCCCGAATATCGGGAACATGGCACGGAGCATCCCTGGCCCCAATGGTAGCGGGCTGGGGCTCGCGTCGGTGCCGAGCAACGCGCCGAGCCGCTGACGGCACAACAAAAAATGGGTGTGCAGCCCAGCCCCTTCCAGACTCCCTCCCTTCCGCTCTTCCTTTTCTCATCTCAGAGTCTGTGTCTGTATCTGCTGCCTGCGTGTATCTCTTGGATAATCTCGTCTGTTGTGCTCTATCTTTTCCCCCCTTCATGAACAGTCCTTTCTTTTACTACTAGATGGTTCCTCTTTTACGTATAACCCAACGAAAAACAACCCCACCCGTTCCTTTGCGCGCCGTTCATTTCGCTCCCTAGCTGGCTTCTTGCTACTCTGTTTTGCTATTCCTTCTGCTCTCGTCTCGTTTTTATTCCTCTTTACTACCTCCCGTCCCTGCTGTTTCCAGTGTTTGTCATCCTGTACACCACCGCACCATCCCATCAACCAACTAACCAAACCATCCATCTATCCACCCATCCACATCATCTATATCGTCCGCCCAACCCATCTATCCATCTACTGCACCGCACCGCAGCGCACCCGCGCATTACCCCTCACCTATACCTGGTGCGCGTTACAGTGGGCCCTGTTTCCGTGTTGTTATTTTTGGGCGGCCTGGGCATTCGAAGGACGAGGCACGAAGGACGGCGGGGATAAAGCCCATAGATATCTCAGATTGTTAAATGTACTACCATCACTTACCCGCGGAAGAAAATCAAACCAAGCCAGAATTGAATCAAGAATGAATTGTGGAGTGCCAGCGAGAAACAACAATTAATTTAGATTCCCAGATGCGACAAAACGAGAGACACGGAATTACTGTATGACGACGACGGAGACAGATTTGGGACGACGAGAGACACGGAATGTAGGTGGACGACACGACAGAAGACGAGGCCGGACAGCGCGGGGAAATGGATGTAGTGTACATGCGTGTGGCGCGGAATACAGGTGTATTAAGTAAGTTCGGAGGTACCTTGGAAGGAATGCAAGCAAGAATACAAACTGCGTCAGAGTCACGGTGCGCGCCCGTTCTCATGCTGGATAAACTCCATCGAAGCTTGCCGCGACGGGTGGGAAGGACGTGATTGCAGTTGCTGGAGAATTTTAGTGAGTAGTTATGCGCGCACAGGGCAAACGTACATCGTGCGGTAGCGGAGGCGGGTGACCATTAGTCTGGGGTCCGAAGCCGCTACTACTGCTCCCGCTGCGCGTGCCATTGCTGCTCCCGTTCCCGTTGACGTGGCGCGGCGGTGGGCGGTCCGCGGTCAGCGAGGTGCTTGCGTGCGCGAACGCGTCGAGATCCATCGGGCCGCCGCCGGGCGGTATATCTGGCGGATGCGTGGGCGGGAGGAGCCCGAACATTGACGGCTGGTGCGACGCGGCGAGGTTCATCGCGTCCAGGAGCAGGCTGGGTTAGATCGGCGTTGGTCGATGCATGCGCGGGCACATATAAAAAAAGCGGGTGACTCACTCGTTCTCTGCCTGCAATTTCTTGATCTTCGCAGTGGCAATCTCGAGATCTTGGTGGTACTCTTGCTGTTTCTACGTGACGCGTAAAGGTCAGACGCGCCTGCAGTAAATGCCCGTGTGCAGCATAAATAACGCACTGCAGTAACACGATCATATTTTTCTCGTAGCGCTTGGAATCTGGGCTACAGTAAATGCACAGTCGCTGGCGACAACCATACGGGCGGCTAAAATATGATGGGGGACTCACTTTTCTTTGTACCGTGAATTTCGATACGGTAGCTGGCCATACTATTACATGTCAGATAAAACATCTGCTCCACCGGGAACGCACGAGGAAGGGTCCGTTGGCCGGTTGCTCGGGAGGTGGAGGAGGGGGATTGGCCACCGTCGATGCGCTGCTTGGACCGCTGGCCACTGGGGGTTCGGGTGCATTGACAGCGAGGCGAAAGCGGTGTTGCGCAGCGGAAACGCCCTCGAGCTGTTTGACTTCGTCCGCAGACGGCATTTTCGGTATTCGACTCTTCCGGAAAGTGGGTGGCGATCGGTGTCGTCTGTTTACGGATAGCGAACAAACACAGCTAAATACCCGTCGCCGTACAACGCCGGCATCCTTAAATGGCAGTTATCGGATTGCTTCCTCGGGGACTTGATAAGGTAGCCTCTGAGAAAGTCATGGCCCAGAGCTCCAGAGAGTGATTTAATAATCAGGTTTCCAAGCCTACAAACTCAAAGAATATTGCTCTTGATCTTACCTCCCTGATCAAGTTGCCCAATTCGGCCACATCACGGAGGGTCTCAAATCTCTACAACTATGCAGTCTCGGCTCGCCGGAGGTTATCCATGACAGATTCCGTTGAATCTTGACAAGAAAATGAGCTCATAGATTTACTCGACCTTCATCTGCTCTCCTCCTCCTCTTTTTGCTCTTTTTTAATGCAAGTGAAGAACCAGCAATCTCCCGGCCCAGGAGGAACATGCAGTTGCGTAGAGGGCTTTGATTAGCGATCAAATGCTTTTTTTTTCGTCGTTTTTGATTCAATCGACATCATTCTTGCACTCTTTTTAACCGCAATGTCCGCCTCTTTCAGTTGCTCTCCTCCTCGACCTCACTACTGCTAGGAATTTGTACAAAATTTAAAACAAGCTACAGTTGCTGAAAGGTGGCTACAGTGAAATGCGAATCGGAATAATGAATTGCAGAAAGCGTATGCACGAATCGAAAGCAAAAAAAAATACACCAAGAGCCGGAAAGCACAAAACAGAACAAACGAAAAAATGAATACAGCAATTCTAGCGCCCTCCTTGTCAAAAGATTCAATGATGTAGGCAAAAGACGAAGCATGACAACTTGCCTGGGCGCCGAGGTGTTTTGCCGCTCCCCCTGGGTTTGGGGAAATCAAAGTTCTCCTTGCCCTGCGCTGTGGTCAAAAAAAGAAACCGGGAACATCAATATAGGCGCACCTCAATGTCTGCTTCAACTTTCCCTTTCCCTTTCACGGTGCCGTTCTACAATAATGAGCCAACAGAAGGTACATTGCGATATATACACACCTGGGTGTCATCGGCGGGCTCGGTTCTTTGGTTCCTCTTCACATTTCTGGCTTCTTCTGCTCAAGCCTCAAGCAAAGGAAGGTAAAACATGAATATATGCTCACCTGTCCTTTTGGTTTTGGTGCAGAGGCACTTGACTTTGCAGGTGTCTGGAGATCCACCTGGGTTCTAGTGAGAGGAAGAACAGATTGCAACCAGCATATATGCGCACCTGCTGGTCTAGGGCGACCCCACCATTCGCCTTGCTAGGTCCGGGCCCGTCGGTGTGGCCCTGCGCCGCAAACGTGAGGAAAACGAACGTAGAAATGGGGTATGCGCACTGAGAGAATATCCGGTGGCGCCCTGAGCGGTCCATCGACGGGGATGTTGTGCATCTGCACATCCTATGGTGTTCCTGTTAGCAAAACACGGAAGAGAGCTCAGAGACGCACCTTGACGCCGCCTCCCTTCCGATATCGCGATATTGCTGTCAGATAACATGGTGCAGAGGAAGACGATGCGGATGCCTACCTCGTCTTTCTTCACCTCCTTGCATTAAAAGACGACATTAGTGCAAGAAGGAATGCTGAGGAGGAGTGGGTGTGTACCTTGAGCTTCTTGCAAGGATGCTCTTGTGCTGCTATCGTCGGGGCCTTGAAGGAAGACAGTGAGGAAAGAAAGGCACAAGAGACAGAGTCCTGACAGGTCTCTTGCTGCTGGGGGCCATTGCGGTCGAATGAGAAAGATACAGAGAAGGATAGAGTATGAGAGAGTTGCAGAGAGCCAAGCGACAGAGCGCGACGACCCGCAAAAGCGAAAGCGCCAGACTCAGACGTAATACCTTCCGCTGTCAAACTGGTCTCTCGATCTCTCTCGCCGGCCATCACTTCGATTCTCTTCATTCGGCCACTTACTTGGTCGAACGTGACCGCGAATAAGCTTGGCTCCGTGGCGAACCACCCGAAATTCGGGACTTTCGGGCCAATGGCGCATCATTGGCCTTGTCATTTTCCTGAACAAGGTACGCCCAGAACCCGAGTTCTTCTTCCACTCAATAGACAAAAGCCCGACAGAGGAACAACGCCAGAGGGGAGCCTTGGCACCGTGAAAAAAAAAAAAAAAAGAGCCAAAAGCATAGTAAGTATACGCATGAAATAAAAAGAAACCAACACCCCCCAAAAAGAAAAGAAAAGAATGACAAGAAAGGAAAAAGAAAACAAGACAGAATTTCTGGGAGAATCCCAAGCCGTCGCCACGTCTGTAAAGACAGGAAAGACCCAGTTCCATTGGCTACAGAAAAGAGACCTGGTGGAAAACGAAAGGAAAGCCACGTCCAACATTGTATAGAAACCCCGTGGAAAATGAAAGGAAAGCTGCATCCAATGTTGTACGTGCCTGGGGTGTGAATTTAATTAAACCAAAATCATTGAAAGGCCATGGTTTGCAAGAAAGGACGGTGGATGTGAGGAGTTGTCGTGGCAGACGCCAGTAACGTCACGCAGGTTCGAATCACGCTGTTTGGTGCTCACAAACAGCTGGCTTCTCAAGCCACCCCAATGCGAATGCGTCCTAGTTGTAGTTTAGCCCCCAGTATAAAGTCCAGTGAAAGGATGGCAAAAAATTTGGAAGAAATTCAAGAATGCGCTACAAACCGAACTTCATTGCCCAAGACAAGTACTAGAAGTTGGCCAGGGAAGAATTCTGAGGATTGGCCTAGAGCTGGCGCAAGCGTGGATAGGGACAGTCGAGCGAGAGTTACATTGTCGTGAGAGTCTCCAAATAACCTAAAAAGGCAATGACATGTTGAACGCACGTGGTTGAATAAGCACCCAGACCCTTGAAAATAATTCAAATGATAGCAAGAGGCCGGCAAGCGGCGGGTCACAAACAGAAACAGAAAAAATGAGATGGAGATTGATTGCATTTACAGACATAAGGCTCAATGTTCGCTGGGTCGGCGCGTGCCGACCAGCTCACATTGAGGGTTGTGTAAATTAGCGCCGGAAGACTAAATAGACGCCATCAGATGCGTTCCCAAAATGGTAGTAAATGTAAGTCATGTGACGAAAAGGCGACATTCTCGGTCCTCCCCCCTCAAACTCCCCCCAAGTAGGCACATACAGGATAAATCCTGTTTGTGAAAAAGACAGAAAGATAGATTTGGATCCCAACAACACAACAGCAAGTACAATACGCTAAGCACACAAGTGCCATATAATTCAAGACTTCTTCACCTCCAACAGGAGGAGAGGTTGAAGCTTTGGCGCTGAGAGAATCCCGACCTGCAGATTAGAGTACCTGCATCCATAACATACTGCTCGTTGGTTTCCTTCATGAGTGGCTCCAAGGATATCTCTGGTTGCCTTGGTCTTGGTCTTGCCGGTGCAGCCGAAGATCCTTGAGGCCTTGAGGACGAAAGACTTGACGGTTCATTGACGCATAAAAAAATGTCGAGGATGACATGAAGACGCTCGGGTGCCCATCGTGCAAGCAGGATGCCGTCGATCGGGCGCGTGTGGTGGCTGCTCACGGCGCGGGGTCCGCATTTGTGGGTGTATTCAATTTTGTGCTGGGGCTCGGCACGTGGGGGTGGTCGCGTTCCGGGGGCATTAAGCTCAGCAGCGGGCTGGGCGCTGTTTAGCCTGGTGGGGAGGTAAATTATATACATATCTTCGGTGTACAACTTGTTGTAATATCAGGGGCAGAGCAATCTGTACCTTTCCCAAAAGGGAACTCACCGCTGATGCCATCAATATCGACCCAAATAGGCAGGCGAAGCTGCTCATCATCAAATGTTTCCCCCCCGCTTCAGTTCTGCGCGGTGACCACGCTGTGCATCAGGCTAAACCCAGGATGCACAAACCAATGTCCCCCATGAGCTGTGGGCGGTCCCGCGCTGATTTCTCCGAGATGATCATGATCATCAGAAAATCGTCATTTTTGATTCAATCCACATCGTTCTTGGACTCTTTTCGACCGCAACCTCCGCCTCTTTCATCCTCTCGCCTCGCTGGACTCTCCAGGCGTCATAGCTCAGCTGGGAGAGCAGCAGACTGAAGCATTTCCGGTCATCTGAAGGTCCCGTGTTCAATCCACGGTGATGCCATATTTTTGCTTTTTGTTTTTTGCTTTTGACGATTTCCGCCTTTCACCTTTGTGCCGACATTCCACCTTTTGTCTCTGATTACGCCAACCTCAAAGAAAGCACTCCTTACGCTACAATCAACTGGGACCTTACTCTGTCTCCGACTCTCACAGTCGGCTCCGCTTTTCAACCTCAGGTTGATCTTTTCAAATCCGCGACATCTGGTAAGTCGGCGGATACCCTGGAACTCCATGGGATGCACGGCAATGTCAAAATGGTCGCTGTGGACGTCGGTGCTTGCAACCTATGGTGTATATTTCCTTAGTCAAACACGGCTCCAGCGCGAGACTCCTCTTGAACTTGAGAGGCTGCGTTCTTACATGCGGGACCGACAAATGGAGGCCCAGTATACTGTGCCCACGGACTGTCCTCGGATTTCTGCAGAATTCTGCCCACGCAGCACAAACCGGCTATTCTCAACTGTGGAATCTGTGGAATACCTGGGAACGCCAAGCATACGAGAAATACAACCCACAAGTCAGATCTCGTCATTTTAAGCATTTTCGTGGAGACTTTCAAGCGTCAATTCCCCAGTTTCTGCGACCTGTCGCCTCTATCAATAGGCTGTGTTCTCAATCTACGGCTTTTACTGTTATAAAAGCCTCGAGGAATGCTTGGCGGCTCAGCTGCTTATATTCCACACCACTCGAAACCCAAGATGAAGACCTTACCTTTTATTTCGCTTGCAATCAATACGACATTGGTCCTTGGCCAAGCCCCAATTGTTGTGCGCAAAGTTCCCCAGACTGCTGGTTGCCGCTATATTCTAACCCCGTAATTTCAGGTCGAGGACAAACGGGCATTTGCGGTCCTGGACCCACACGGCCCTTTCCGCAATGGATCTCAGCGCTTCGAGCCGACTCCCAACGTCAACCTGACCCCTCCGTATTTCCAGGTTTACGACGATAGGTTCAATGCAATCTTGGGTCCAAATCCCACCATTCGCGTCATCGTTGAAAACGACACGTTCCAATTCGCTCACGATGCGCCGATGTGGATCAAAGAAACCGACGAGATTTTCTTCAGTGGAGGAAGGACGGTGGGACGTCCCGTAATTGCTATTGATCCATTTAATACTGCATCGAGGTTTAACAGAAACGCAGGTGTCGGTTATAAACCTGAATGATCTCAAGACTAGCCCGACGGGATTGATCAACTTTACAATTGTAGGAAATCAAGACTCTGCTGGTTGTCCTTGTTAACGTCCCTCATTTTCAGGTCCCTCTCAGCGACGACATTCAGATAAATAATGGTGGAACACTGTTCCGAGGCGACCTGTTGCTCATAACCACCGGAAATGGTACCCTTCCTCCGAGTTTAGTCAGAGTAAACCCCAAACCACCGCACAACGACACCGTCATTTTGAACAACTTCTACGGCCGCCAATTCAATTCATTGAACGACGCCAAGGTCCATCCGCAGAGCCGTGCTATATTCTTTACGGACGTCACGTACATGATAATGACCCTTTCGTCCATTCGCAACCTGATATGTCACCTTTCTGTTCAGCTATGGGTTTGAAAATGGGTTCAGACCCGCGCCGTTAATCCCGAATCAGGTCTACCGCTTTGACGCGGACACGGGCGAGGTGCGCGTCATCGCGGATGGATTCTCCCAATGCAACGGAATCGCATTTTCGCCAGATGGCAAGACGGCTTATATGTGGGTTTCTCGCACTCACCTGCTTCAAGCGAGTTGATCGCGTTTACTTACAGTGCGGACTCGGGCGAGACTCAGGGCGTGCTCGGTGGCATCCAGCCGACTCTTCCGGCAACGATGTGGGTGCAGCGCAATATGTAACAGGTTCATTTGTTCTGACGTGTTCATCAGCTACGCGTTCGACGTGATGCCAGAAACGCAGGCATTCGCCAATCGCCGGGTCTTTGCATTCATCGACTCCGGTGTTCCAGACGGCCTAACCCTCGATACGAACGGTAATCTGTACGTCGGATGCGGAGACGGGACTGAGGTGCGTCTGCAAGGAATACAAGGCGTGCGTCGGAGTGCAGAGTGCTGAAAATTATTTGGGGTAGGTGTTCAACCCCCAGGGCACTCTCCTCGGCAAGGTCTTCCTCGGGGTCGGTTCTGCGAACATGATATTCGCCGGCGCCAAAAGACTGGTGATAATGGCGGATACCAGGATCTTCCTGGCGGAGATTGCGGCTGAAGGAGCGAACCTGGATTTGTGAACAATGTTTCGGTCACGGCTGCTCGGACTTTCTGAGAGGTTGGGATTCTGATTCATCTATTCCAACCGTCGATTCTTTGTCTACATGTTAGTCGATCTTCTTGCTCGTCGTGTTTTTCCGTCACTCGATCATACTTTAACCAAATGTCTCAAAAAGGAAGGTGGTTGAATTTTGTGCTGGGCCAGGCTTTAGACCAAACCCACTCACAAATTAATACTCTGAAAACCGATTAATAGCCTCTTCTGCTCCTTCCCGAGGCATGACTGTGCACTTGAACGGTTCGGGGTGGCTGTTCGTATCCAACATCAGTAAAGCAAAAGACAACGAGTGTTCGACAACATACCTAATACTACCGTCGAGGAATTTTCCAGACGGCAAGATCGGACGACCACCTTCAACGTGGGGGTTGATGTCGAAGAACCCCAGAAGGGAGGCAAACAATAGCCACAAGGTTGCGTCAGCAAGATGGACTCCTATAGGTTCGTTCGAAGGTGGATAGGTAAATTAGATATTTAGAATGCCCATGTCAGATCGGAAAGTCTCACCTGGACAAGCTCTAGAGTAGCATTTAGAATCCCAAATACAATTGGAGTTGCGTTCGCTTACCTCCGCCCATACCCGAATAATATATCTCGAGGATCCTTCTCTTTGGCATGGCTCGCTGTTTCGACAAAATGTTCGGGCCGGAAGATTTCTGGGTCGGCGTACGTGTTGCTGTCGCGGTAAAAGAGCCTGGCAACCAATTAAATAAGAGTCGATCCAAGCATGAATGAGGACCCGACTCGCCAATTGTTTGCAAGGATAATTGTGCCCTTGGGAATGAAGAAACCATTGTGGATGTCGTCCTCGGCTGCAACGTGTGGAAGGCCTATCGGTGGGAGCTTAACTGTGCGTTCAAGTACCCGAATCGTATCCCAGACGTACCAATAGGTCCAGCAGTGTAAACGCGGAAAACCTCCGAAATGAGTGCTTCCATGTACGGCAAACGAGGACGATCAGCGGGTCGTGGGGCGGTACAGCGCCCCAAAACGGTGTCAAGCTCGTCCTGAGCTTTACGCTGGGCCTCTGGATGCAGAATCATGGCAAGAAAGAAGATCTCGATTACATTTCCAGTCTGTCGAGCTCGTCGATGTTAGCCAAGTATGAAAGTTGCACGCACAGTTTCTGCCCCGCCTTTCCGAGTCGAGTCTTCTTTCAAAAAGAGTTGGGAATATGTAGAGATGGACAACTCACCACCATAAATTCCGGCAGCTGCCCATTTGATGAGTGCTTCCTCCCCGTCGGTGTACTGGTTGGAATCGAGAAGGTCCGAGACAAAACAGGGCGCAGATGTTCCCGTTGCCTAGGTTAGTCTATCAGAAGGGCCAAAAGATCAAAGGAATCCCAACCATCTGTTTCTTGACCCAGTCGAAAGGCGCGTCAACCATCGTTTGGAGGGTCTTCCGGTAAGGTCCGATCTTCCTCTTCCAGGCAGCACCGGGGAACCATTGGGGAGCAAACCTGACTGAGGAGTTGTTCTGGCAGTTGAGTCGTTGTGAATTCTTTCTTGAAACCTACGGAATGGGAACCTATCCACTGCAAATCCATTTGTCGCCGTTAATTCAGAGAACTGTTCCATCGCCTCATCAACCACTTTGACAAGTGGGTCATTATGGTCTTGAGCCTTGTATCCGTATGCAATATCAAGAACAATGGCGCCAGCGAATCTATGCACAGGTTATTGAACCTTCAGAAAAACACACTTTGCATACTTGTAGCCATGTTCTTTCCACATAGTCGGGCTTCGCAACGTATCACGCAAGTATGTGTGAGTCGCCTTTTGCAGCATTTCATTATAAGCGCCTTCGACCTTGGAGCGGGTGCCCAGAAACTGGGCCATGAGGCGACGATACTCTAACCATTTCTTGCCGAATTGAATTAAAGCCGGGCCTTCGTCCCATCCCACAAGCTCGCCACCCATGACAAGGTTGGGACGATTACTATATATGCGGCTTTTCTTGTCAAGCATATCAATTGCGTAGCTCACGTCGTTGAGAACCATGATAGATTTGCCGAGGATCCTGAGATGCACGATTGGACCTAAGTGGTGCCAATTGCATTTGAGGTCATGTCCACCCGGCCCGTCGAGACTACCTACCGTACTCTTTCGCCCACCGCGAGAACGTCAGCCAAGGTTGAGATTGCGGTAAATCGGCGGCGTTTCCTAGTAGAGTGACGCCTTTTGGGCCGGGTGGAAACGGAGCCGCAATTTTCTTTGACCGTGCATAGCATAAAGTCGCGACGAGAGCCGCTCCAAAAGTGAGGATTACCTTCTTCAAGATTTCGTCTTGCGGTGGCATGGGGACGCAGCGAAAATACTGAAAGGCCATTTTTGATGTGTATGTAGGCGTAAGTGGGCGCAAGCCCCCGATCACTGGTCGCCGACAGAGAATCAATACGGCTCACATCCACGTCGAGATAGTTTCTTGTACTCCGTTTCCGTCACGTCGAGATGAGCAAGTAATAAAATTCGTCTCAGTTAGGATCTTTGGAACACAGAACGCAGCCATATGTAGCTTCTAGCATTTCGATATTCGTGATGTTTTTGACGGACTCGTGTGGCCTGGCAGTATGTCGCAAAATCTGTCCCAAGGCTTTAGTGGACGGCAATGCCGGATGAGCGCCTCATGCCGGCCAAAACCCTGCGACATTCACTGAGTCCAGTTTGCTATAAGGGGCTCTAGGATCTCGCAGAACGACACGAGCATCGCCAGAGTTTCTTTTTGCCTCGGACTTCATGGTCTGTCCGCCCACAGTCTCGACGCGTTGCAGATGGAGATCTAGATGCTCCACGATGCAGATGGATATCCAGGATACAAGGGCCCGTCCCGATTTTCCGAGGCGCGAGGGAGAAAATTTGTACATACCGGTGTCATCTGACGACGGTGGCCGGTCTTCGAATTCACACCGCGAGATAAGAACGTTGCACACCAGGGGGTGGTGGACGACGGCGGAGGTCCGTTGGACGGAGATAAGAGGGATATTGACAAGAAAATTGAAAGTTCAACCGGAGGGTGCAACGAAATGGAGCACCATAACGTCTGGCTCATGGAGCATGTCCGTTGTCAAGTTTAACCCGATTGGGTTAAACGAGACTTAAACGCGGGCCGTCATCTCCGAATCATGATGGCAGTTTTGACGTGCCGTGCGGCCGACGTTGGACAAAATTAACAGAAGTAAGTTTAGGCGGGGGTGTAAATATCCATTGCATCGTGTAGGTAGTGTATGGGAGCATCATTAAAAAATTAGCAAATGGCACGAGTACTCGAAACCCCTACAGCAAACGGACGGGTGAAAATTAGCTCATTTGGAGTAGTGATCAGGCCATACTCAATAAAAATGTACCAAACAGCCTGTGCACTGTGTTTAAACACTGTGAATTGATTGCATTTTGTTTTGAAGGAAACGAATCAGAATTGAGGGAGATAGAGGAAAAAGAAAGAAAGGCTATCAAACTGTAACTCAAAATGGAAAAACATGACACGAGATCGGACGTTTCGGACGGTCGGTTTTGATCGGATTTCAATATCTTGAATTTGATTCGCTGGCAGTTTAACTCGATTCGGCCTTATTCCCGGAAGGCATAAACTTGAATCGCCGTGCCGGCGCTACAATCAATCAACTTGATTTCTTTACCTACCTTTCTTTTTTTGCTCGCTGGAGCTGGCGGACTGCAAAAAAACCTTGGATTCAGGTGCAGGTAAGTCTCACAAATTCCCTCTCTTTTTCCCTCTTTTTTTTCTCTTTTCTCAACTTGAAAAACTTGAATTCGACCCCGTAACAACAGACATAAACCATAAGCCTAACGTCTTCATTTTACCTACCCCTCACGGTACGATGGCGGAGTGGTTGTAATGGCCCTCAACCGGGAATGTGACTTGTCAATTTCATCGGCATCACTCACGAGTGCGCTGGTTCAAGACTGTCCCCTCCAGAAAACTTGGTTTTCGCAATTCCCCGCAACGGAAGTAGCGGCCCGGATTCGGAATAATCCGTCCTTGTCAGGCCAGGCAAGCAATTGTGCAACCTGCAGGACTCGCCGAGTTAGTCTTCGGAGACAAGGGCAAGTCGTCAGACGCGCAGTGGGACGAGCTCGTCACAAACCTTTTGACTTTCTTTCTTTTTCTGTTTTTGAAGTTCAAACCAACCTTTTTCTCGTTCACTTTTCTCCCAACTCGGCACCCCAAACTTGCGATTCCGTCCAGCTATGATTCAAAAGTGGTACATGCGACAAGGCTAATTAACAACCGAGAGCGGCGGGGTAACAAAAAAAGCGAAAGCAAACGCCAAGCAGCATAAGAAACACAACAACGCAGAAAAAAAATAGGTGAGTAGATCTAATATAGCGAGAGGAGGAAAACAACACGGGGGATGCGCGCGCTGCGCAGCGGCACAGGCTTTTGAGCAATAAATAAATATTCCCCGAGGGAATTGCGAGATGCGAATGAAACAAGAGGTCACCGAGAAATGATTTCCGATTAGTTTCGTTCCGACGTTCGTTCCTTCGCTCGCTCGTTCCGTCCGTCCGCACGCCGCGTCCAGCACACCAACACCAACGAATCCAATCAACTCATTGCTTGCCGAGGTCCATCCCCACATCGTCCGGGTTGAACCACTGCCCAAAGTCCCGCTCAAAGTTCAAGTCCCCATCCCCGCGGAACAGCCCAATATCGACAAACTCGTCCAGCCCGCTCGCCACGCTCTGGATAAACTCGCCCGAAAATAGATTCTCCGTCGTGCTCGGCGGCGCAGGCGGCAGAGGCATTGCCGCGCTGTTCATGGAACCTGCATTCACATTGGGGTTCATCATCAGCCCTGGCGATGGCGCCATGTTACCCTGCCCCCTGCTGCCCGCCGGGCTGCTGCGAGGAGTTTGGCGTTGGCGGTGCTGTTCCCGGCGCGTTCGAGAGTGGCTGGTTCCTCGGCGAGCCGTCGGGAATCCCGTTCGTCGGTCCCTTGTTGTCTTTGTTGGGTCCATTCTGGTCCTTGGCGGGCGATGGTGGCGGGAGCATCGACATTGGCGCTTTAGGGTTTGGAGGGCCAGACAGTCGATTGCCTGGTGGACCAAATTGCTGCTGCTGCTGCTGCTGTTGTTGCTGTTGCTGCTGTTGATGTTGCTGCTGCTGCTGCTGTTGTTGTTGCTGCTGCTGTCCCGGTCCACCCGCCCCAGGCGGCATTCCAGGATTGAACGACGGATCCGACCCTGGCGATCCTGCATTCATCGGCCCACCTCCTATGCTCATACGGTTCCCGGGATGCCCCGGTTGGAGATTGTGCTGCAACTGCCGGTACTGCATCTGTCAGAAAAACAATCAAGAACGACACGACTAAGAACCAGGGATACAGACCATCGTCGACTGTGCGTGCATCTGCGGGCTCATCGAGTTCGGCATCCCCGCGTTGGGGTTCATGGCCATCGGGTTCATCCCGAGCATGCCCATCGGGCCGCCCATTTGTTGCATCCCTGGCTGCATTCCGGGCTGGCCCTGCGGCGGGAAGCCCCCGCCCATCGGCCCGCTCATCGGGCGTCCCATCAAGCCGGCGCCATTCCCCATCCCCTGTGGCGGCCCTCCAGGCCCACCGGGACCACCGGGCCCGCCTGGTTGCGGTTGCGGGGGCTGGTTCGGATGTTGCGAGTAGTTCGACATGCCGCCCGCAGGGATCCCGCCTGGCGGCTCCATAGGTGACCGTCGTATGCGCTTGTTGGCAGGGGGGCGATGAACCGTTGCGGAGATCGTCTGGTTGTGTTTGCTGGTTTTTTTCGTTCAGCGGCGGCGCTTTGGAGAAAGAAAATCGACTCACGTCCTCTCCTGGAGAAGTAGAATTACGCTTATTATTACGCCGTTGTGGAGGTTGCATCGACGGCCCAGCAGCAGCATTTGGAGGCCCTGGCGGCCCGGGTTTCTGAGTTCGCTGTCGGTGGACTTGTATAATACGTTGCTGAAAAAACCACGACAATTAAAAAACGCGATAATAAAACAGTCCAAGCGGAACGCACTTTATCCTGCGGAGTCAGTGTGTGTATGTTCTTCTCAGCCAAACCAAGGTCATTCTTGAGTACATTGAGCACATGGGGCTGGATACTCTGCAGCTCGTTGTTGATAGCGTTCATATCCTGCTGCCGCGGGTCGTTGCCGGGTACCATCCTCGACGCCATCGACGGACTCGGGTTCATCATACCTGACTGCGGCGTCGACGTGCGACTTGGAGGCCGCCCCGCAAGACCCTGGTACGGCGTCGGCGTCTGCTGCCCCGGATTCATCCCCTGCTGCGCGCCGGGCGGAAGCATGCTCCGCGGCGGTCCAAGCTGGCTCATAGGTGGTGGCGCGCCGCCGTGCTGGGGCTGACCCTGCGGCTGCTGCTGCGGCTGACCCGGGTTTGGCGGGGAATGCGCCATGGTGGGCGACTGGAATGGGGGACCACCATTGGGAGGACGCGCCTGGCCGGCTAGCGGCGGACGCGGCTGACCCATGAAATTGGGTTGCTGGTTCATTCCTGGCGGACCTTGTATGATCCCGTTGGGCTGCATGCCTGGGGGCCCGCCTGCGAATGCCGTCGGACCCGGGGCTGGCCGTTACCCTGCGGGATGCCGTTGGGCATGACTCCGTTGGGCGCGAAGCGCGGCGGCGGGCCAATCCCGTTCACACCGGGGCGGCCAATTGGCGGCTGGCCGGGCTGCATGAGGCCTGACCCGGGCAAGGGCATGGGTGGGGCTGGCGCACGATTTTGGTTTTGCTTCATGGCGGCCTGGTGAGCTTGGTGCTGTGAAATGGCATGCCCTGTATTAGCGCGGGAACGGGGGCGGGGTGGAATCAAAACGCACATGGGTGTACAGCATGGCATCGTCGGTGCCGTTCCCGTTGGCTTTGGCGGTGAACAGGACCCAGAAGACACTCCACCACCTGGATAAAAAGCCGTTGAGACGGGGGAAACAAAGAACTAGCGAGACTCGGCAAGCGCACTCGAATAAGAGGCCCTGGCGAGCGTTGATGGGTGGTGTGGAGTCGGAGGGGGATCTCTGCCTCGCGGAGGAGCTCGCGCGCAGTGCTCAAGAAGCCGCGCTTGTGGCAGTAGTCGTAGATGTAGATGTTGAACCTGGGGATGGGCTATCAGCCTCATAGACCGAATGTGGGGACACATTGAATTGCACTACATCTTGTCGCCCTCCCATGATAGCTGGGAGCTGACCGCGGGGTCTTGCTGGGGAGTCCGTGCGCCAGGAATGGGCCCCTGGGGAGCGACCGTGGCCATGGTGGTGGTGGGAGCCAAGAGCAATTGACGCCTCTACGAGAAAAACGGAGGCAAATGAGACAGGTGTCAGAACCAGAAATACTTCTGGATCTGGCCCTGCAAGACCGGGGCCACGATAGAGGGTGTATAGGGAAAGGAAAGAGGGAATGTCGGTGGTGAGTACACGGTACGGAGAAGAGAAGAGCTCTTTTGCAGCCAAGTCCTTTTCAGGCTCGGCCCAAACAGCCACTCACGCTGATCTGTGTGTGGGTATGCAAACTGGTAACATATTATATTGCTCACTACACAGTATATTAAAGCCTTAATGGCGTCGCACCAGCGCAATATGCACATCGTATCCCCATGCAAGACGCTTTACCTCTATCAGTCGCCGGATCTCGCGCCAGCCTTTCGCTTCCTCGTCTTCCCCTAGCTCTCTCACGACATAGATGAAGTCAGCAGGTGAAAGCAGAGACCGGAACAGCGACCCAATCAGAAATGCAATGAGTGCGATGATCACCAGCGTCGACAGCGGATACACTGCCGCAGTCCGCACGCTGGGTTCGTGCGGCGCATCAATGTCTGCAAGGCCCCCAGGAAGCTTGCGTCCGCCGCGCCCGGGTGACGTGACGCTTACAGCACTCGAACTGGAAGCTCCTGCGCTCGGTGTCGAACCCGACGACCCCGACCCCGTGAACCGGGTCATGAACTCAAGAATTCGGCTCGAGCTCGTAGGCTGCAGCACCGCGGGCGGCGGTGGAGCATCCGTCAATGGCTGCATTCAATAAAATGTCAGTTGCATCCGAGCAAGCCAGCACACAAGACAGATTAATTCACCGTTCCAACTGTCTCTTTTCCGTCCTCGGCGATACTGTTCTCCCGCAGTTCCTTCGAGTTCTCTCCGTGCGCCGCCACGGCTGCCAATGCCCCAGCGTCGAGCAGATTATCTGCTACAGCAACAGGAGTCCTGAGCTGCTCAGACAGCATCTCCGGCTCGTTCAGAGAACTAGATTTTTTTGTTAATTGTTTAGAATCTAATTTTGTCTTCATCCGGAAAAAATGTGCCAACTCACCGTGAAAGCACGCCCATCTTCGATATCCGGTCATCGAGCAGCTCGTCTCGCCCGAGCGTGGTCAATGCCTCCTTCTCATTAACAACCGCGACGTCCTTCCCATCCACCACCACCACTGCATTCCCGTGCTTTCCCCCGGGTCGCACCTCGACCTCCACCACCGCGCCACCCTCCTCGAGCGAAAGTAGCCACGGGGGCTTCGGCGGCGCGCCCCGCACCTCGTCCGTTAGCGGGTCCCGTACGGTCGAGATCTGGTACTGCGCCGTAGGCAGCGTGAGCTTCACTAAATGTCGCGTTGGCGCCTCCGCGGTCAGTCCCGACGAGTGCAGCGGTGAGGAGGGCATCACATTGATCGTCGTGCCCAACGGCAGCGCATCCGCCGTCTTCCCCTTCTCCTTCTCTCCCGCTGAGAGCGGAATATACTGCCGCCGCGATCCAACGGCGAGCTCCGAACGCAGGTGCGTGCGTAGCGCGACGGAATAACCTTCAGGATACAGCTTCGAATCCACTACAAGCTCCGCGACGAGCAGGTCCGTCGGTGGGCGCACCTCTCCCTTAATCGTAAACGCGCTTGACGAGCGCGCGCGCAGCTCAGAGCCGGAAGACAGCGCGCGCTCCCGGACCTGCGAGCCCGTCGACTCAGTGCGCGGCCGCATAGCCGCAGGGCTCGCTGTCGACTCGGTGCGCTGCCGGATAGCGGTGGAGCCGCTCGAGGTCGACTCAGCGCGCTCGCGGGACGTGGTTGACGGCAGGGGCAGCTGAAGTGAGGTCGAGGACGGCAACGGTGGGAGCCCACTGACCACCGTCGCCCCCGACCCCGACTCGGGTGTCAGCGTGCTGTCGCTCGCGGAGCTCGGTAGTCCCTCAAGTAACGGTGAGTCCGTGGGACTGAGCGTTAGCTTGCTCGGCCGTGGAGTCTGATCTGCGAGGACCGATGGAGAAGGTGCCGGTACAGGCGGCGCAGGTGTGTTAAGAAGGATAGTGCTTCGGTACGCCCGCTCCTCGGGCACGTACTTCGTATTCACCAGCACGCGGTGCTCGTCGCGCCGGCGCACCTTCCACGACGTGACTGCGAACGGCTCATGTGTCGACATTTCCTTGTCCGAAATGACCAGGCCGGCTGCGGGAAGGCGGGTAATAGGGAGCGAGGAGATGCTCTTGAAGTACGCTTCCACAGCCAGGATCGCGCGCGGTGCAGCGGCGTTGATCATCGAGTTGAAGGCCGCGGGAATGGAGCCCGCGTAGTCCATCGCGACCACGTAGGTGCACCGCGTCGACGGGATCGCGTAGTTCTCCTTCGTGTACGGGTCTAGCGTCTCCAGTATCCACGCGTCAACGAAAACGCGCCCGATGGGCAGCGCATACGGATTATACTTTGTCGGCGAAAACGACGCGACAGAGTCTGGGCTGAACGAGGCCGACACGCAAAAGATGGCATTTCGCAGGCCGTTCGACTGTTCTGCGACATCGCCGTTGTTAGTGGGCCTTCTGGAAGGCGAGACGTGCGCGCGTGCGAGAACGGACGCCACAAAGAATCCGCGGTCTCGGAAAGGGAACCCCGCCTTCGCCACGACAAATGACGTTCGACAGTCCGCGCCATACGACTCGAGGACAGTCGCAGAGTCGAACCGCTCGTCCCACTTCTTCCGGCACTCGAATTCCGTCACGATCGCTGCCAGTTCCTCCGCTGAAACGCCCTCGATCACCTTCTCCCCCTTGTGCACCTGGATAACGGGCGAAATCTCGGCGCAAAGCTTGCGGCGGATGGATAATGCCTTGTCGTTCAGTGATATCCAGCCCTCCGAGGAACCGTGCGAGTGCGATTGCTGAACCCACGCAAGGGCCTCGAGCGCATATTGCATCGGCAATTTGGACGACGACGGAACGGCGTCACCTGTAGCAGGCGAAATGGCAGCGATTGCCTGCTGTGTTGTCGTTGTCGTTTGATCAACAGCGTACGTGAAAAACCTCGAAAGAGGGCTCGAAATCCGAGGTGCTGTAGCCCAGCCCATGGACCGAGCGTTTGAATCAGAATTTGAGGGATCTTCGGAATCCGCGTCCCATTCTGCTCGTCGTCTCCGGATAACACCGACAACTGGAGGTTGATCCAGTGGTATTCGCGCTGGCTTCACCCGCTTCTGCTTCG
Source organism: Mycena venus (assembly GCA_014462655.1). NCBI lineage: Eukaryota > Fungi > Basidiomycota > Agaricomycetes > Agaricales > Mycenaceae > Glaucomycena > Glaucomycena venus. Next base: position 6,365,651 of record JACAZI010000007.1, on the reverse strand, counting down.
TCAGCGACTTGATCTCGCTGTCTTGGAGCTCCTCCACGTCGACGGCGATTTTCGAGCCATTGACCATCACGAGGCCCTTCTCCTTGCCTGGTGCGCGCCGAACGAGGATCAGCAACCGCTCGTCGTCGACGAACATAGCATCATGCGTCAGAGTCAACCATAGACCCCCACCCTCGGTCGAGAGTCGATGCCGGCGCAGGCAGGATAGAGATTGCGGTGGCGGATCGACAACAATGTCCAACGATGGCGCCCAGGTATCCATGTCGCAGCGTAGCTCGCACTCGATCACAGGCATGCCCGCGGAACCGATTGAATTTGTCGAGGTATCCGAAGATTGTCGGCTCGCAGACGCTTCGTATTCCACCTTGAAGCTGGAGCGATCGTGGTCGTAGCGCATCTCGTTCGCTTTCGCGCCTGCTAATCGCGTCACAACTGGCGGACCGCCACACTTGATCGCGAATTCGCCGATCCCTGCGAGTGCATTGATCATCAAGGTTGGGATCGACGCTTTATTCGTCCATCCCTTGGGGTCGGATTGTTCGAGGAGGGTGAGTAGCGTCGTGGTGGGCGACAGAGTCTCGATTGCCCATCCGCGCAAATCGACCTGAGTTCGAATAACAGTAGGGTCAACGGGAGGAATATTCGGGAAGAGATGAGGGTCGTCAGCTGAGAATGAGAAGACATGTATCGTTGTAGGTGATTTGTACACAGTCTTGAGGACCACAGAATCGCGACCACTGTGGCAATTAGATTAGACGCGCACGTACAATTCAAGAAGATGTGTTACTTGACCGGCCAAGCTGGTTTAGTTTTGTAGTGCCATAGCTCAGTCAAATCGTTGACGTCCTCCAGAAGCACAGCGTCTTCGTGGCTTTTGTCCCAATTCATCTGAGCGCCTGGAGAAACAACGGCGCTGTAGAGGTCCCATAAACCGACACCGACAAAGGTAGCCTCTGCCCGATATACGACCAAGGTCGGGTCAATCGAATCGAGCTGCGTTATTGATACCCCTCTTGCTTCCGTAGCTTCGAGAAAAATAGATTAGCTCAATGACCAAGCTCTAAGGCAAATCAAACTGACTCCGCCTCCATTTCGCTTCAGGTTCTTGAAGAAGGGACGAGAAATATATGTAATTCCTCCGCACCCGCGAGAGTATCGACTTCTCGGCGTTGGCAGTTCGCTCCGTCGGCGGACGAGGTATTGACGGGCCCGAGGAAGTAGATGCGGCGCTACTGGTTCCCGTGCGTATGGACGACGCCGTGTGGAAACTAAGATCAGCGGTGCTGGAGACATCCTGCAGAATCTGCTGTGAAATGAAGTACGATGACGGGTCGCGTTCTTCGATGTCCTGGATCGTCTGAGGAAGACCATTGAGTCGCAAGCCAGAAGAGGGTCCCGATCTCTCCACCACCGCTCTGACTTTGAGGACCGAATGCTCGTCGATGAGGGGCGCGTGCGTCAGCCGAACAACAATTTGATCTAGCGGCAGCGATAATTCTGTGGTGGCCGGGAACGAGCTACTTCGAATAGCGCGCATAGACCATGGGAGTCGTTCCACCTCCTCCGACGATGCTTTGGTCGACACCTGAACGTCCCAGCCTTCGCCAGACGGCAGAACGCACTCAATGGATCGCTTCAAACGCCGTTGCTCCCGCAAGGCATGCAGCTCATCTATCCCTTGGCCGTTAGGAGCGTGCTCTTCTTCCTCTGGTATAATGGCGTAGTCAATAGTGAGCGCCTCCCGGTCGTTCTGAAAGCGGATGCGTTCGATGGACACCCCGTTCCCGTATCCTGTGAGCTTTGGGATGCGGGAACCGCGCTTCATGACGGTTTTGAACAAGCCTAGACCCATCGTTGAGAGATGCTGCAGCGCGCTGGATGACGAGCCTAAATTCCAGGCCGTTCGAAGATCATGCTGCCAGAAGCAGGTTATACGCAGTCTTCCTCCCGGGGAAGTTCGCTTCCTTTGGGGCTCACCCCCCGGGGTAGAAGGAAGTTGAGGTGGTGGGGGCAAATGCTGGATGCACCAAGCGAACACTGTGGAGAGTTAGATTTTGGCACGCGACAAAGGTATCTACTTACAAGTAACGTGTGATCTCACATACGGAGGGGATGGTCGCAGGTACGCCGGTTCGTCCGCCGAGCGTGGTAGAGAAGTGGAAATATCGATAAATGTCGATGCGTCGTGAAATGATCGTGAAATGGTAACCGCATCTCGTGGACTGCCAAACAGGTTCGCGTACAAAGACAAATAGAACTGTAAAAACATACTTTGCAGGCCATCCCAACGTAAAGTTCGTCTTGCATATCCGAGTGGTGTGATCAAAAATCTCGACGAGATGCGCGTCTTCGACTGCTGGATCCCACTCTTGTCTCAGTTCTGGTGTTGTGAGAACCGACTTCCACGGTTCTAAAGACACGGAGTCTTCGCCGGTAGGAACGTCGAGAACGAGTCGATATACGTCGCCTCCAGTTGCTTGGCTGGGTTTCCGGTGAACGACCACGTCAGCTAATTCTGGTACTGCCGGCACTCGTGCCTTTCCCTTTTTATTTGAGGGCGAGTCGGTCGAGCCAGATAGTCGTTTCCATTCCGCCGACGATGAGGAAGTCAAAAGTTGGCGAAAGTGGGTCTCTGCATCGTTCAAAGCGCTGTACCAAGTCTGCCGCAGCCTGAACCACAGAGCATGAATATTCGAAACATCGAGGAATATTTTGCGGCGCACCTAGACCCATCGGACATTATTCGGTGGTGAATGGCGCCCTGGCTTTCCAGCTGCTCTGCTTGGAGAGGCCGTCCTGAACGCGCTGGTTCAGATCGTGCGTTCGATTGTATCCCCTTATAGAGCTATGATGCCCCGGATCCGGATCCCGGATCCCCATTCTTTTTTCCTTCTGCGTTCATCTCGGGAGTCATAGCCTTGAGGCTGCTTAGAAAAACCCTCATGGTTGGTCGGGTGCTCAGCATACAGTCTCATGTCGTCTTTGGCTATGTGGGAGGAAAATCAGCAGTCTTTCCCCTGCAATGTCTCGGTTACGACGTTGATGTGCGTTCCGGATCCTCACCTTGTTATCCGCGGCTTATATTTTTGCTTTCAGGTGGTGAACACCGTCAATTTTTCCAACCATTCAGGTGCGAGATCTTTCAGGGCCGAGTCGACAACGAAGGACGTTTGAAATGTTCGAGCAAAGTTTGATCGCATCTCCCTCAAATACTACACCGCTGAACAGATGCATTCACATTCACTATCCTGGTCAATAACTACCGATGCAAGTGTACTGACACAGAAATTAATTTGTGAAGAGTGTGGAGGCGATCGAAGGCCTCGATCTGAACTTTGTTCAAAAATTCAAAACGTCTATCGTTGTTGACTCGGCTGACCGGAGCATTGCATTAATTTCCCCTCAGGCTATGGGCGACTGGGCGGCACGAAAACAACCGCGACCGAACTGAAAGAGATCTTCCGAGGCTTGGAAGAGAACCACCTTCTACTTCCCGACAGGCTCCTCACAGGTTTCTCTCTTCGTCACCAATTGATTTTTGCGCTCGATGTTCAAGTCCGCTAGGTTACATCCCAGGTGCTGAAGGGCTTTTGGTCGTCGCGGATCTTGTAGGAAAACTCAAGTCCGGGAAGTCCGATCTCATCTATGTTCTCGACCGTATGCACAATTCTGCCTCTTTATGCAGCGAATCGAATTTTCACGCATCGAATCACAGCGGTGCTCGGCGACTCTGGTCGTTTGTACGTCGCACCTGATGTTATCCCGGTCTATCGGCGAATGCTGCCTTTTTCCACCGTCATAACGCCCAACTGGTTCGAAGTAGAGTGAATACCGCGTTGTCTTGCACGTCGGACCGCGCTCATTCATTCCTCCTTTCTCTCGTTCCGATAGAACCCCTAACCGACGTTAAACTGACGGACCTTCCATCTTTGCGGCGCGCCCTGACGGTCCTTCACGAACAATACCATGTCCCGAACGTTGTCGTCAGCTCCATACCGCTCTCTGGCTGGCTCCAAGCCGCCCTTCCGCCGAGCCTCGCCTCCGCACTAGATGACTCCGACTCACCCTACCTCCTGTGCATCTCCTCCGCAACCCCAGGCGGCGCAGTTCTATCAAGGGTGCACGCGCAGACCGTCCCGCTCCTCCCGGGCTACTTCTCCGGCGTCGGCGACCTCTTCTCTGCCCTCCTCCTTGCACATTTCGTCCCTGACGACGCGGAAGCGGTATCGCGTGCCGCCTCGCACGCGCTCACCAAGACGCACGCGATGCTCCGTCTCACGCACGCACACTCGGAAACGCTCCCCGAGGACGAGCGCCAGGCGACGGACGACGAGAAGGATCGCCTCGACCCGCTGCGCAAAGTCAAGCGCATGCGTGGGCGCGAGCTGCGCCTCGTCCAGGGGCAGGATATCCTCCGCGGCATCGACTTGAAGGATATCAGAGAGATGCAGCCGTGGACAGGGTTTTGGGAATCTCCTTAGTATTAGATGCACGTAGACACGGAAACTAACGTAGAATTCCTTAGTGGTTATACACATTCTCTCGTCCGAGCCTGTCCACCATCCAGCGTAATTTAACTTGTAATAGACCGACTGTACACTGGTTATACACATGAATTAATTGTTCTCCCCACGCCCAAGCTTGTCCAGCGAGCGTGCGCCCTGCTCGAACCACTCCTCGCGCGATATCCAAAAGTCCTCGCGGTTTTTCATAATGTCGGCCAGGACAGCACCGCCCAGGAAGACCATGTGCTTCCGGCGCGGAGGATCTTCGATTCTAATCTTGAAGTTCTGCGATGTCGATATTCAGCTACTTGCAACGATTTGAGACAAAAACGAAAAGCACCTTCAGCCGCGTGGGGTCACCGTTGAGTACACGGGTGAGGTACAGCTGCTTCATCTCCTTCTCGAGACGACTGGGCAGCCCCGGGTACATGCTGGAACCGCCAGAAAGAACAATGTGTTTGTACAGCTCAGTGCGGACGTCGACTGCGGCATTTTGGATCGTTTGGAAGAGCATTTCTTGATTTTATTTTACTTGTTAGCCTGATGAATAGATGATAACCAAGGCGCAACGCACCTGCCACCCCAGGCTGCTCAACATCGACCAAATGTGGCTGGAACATGCACTCTGGCGCCTCGAATCGTTCAGAACCGACTTTGATCGTGCGACCATCTGGTAACTGCAAAAATCATCAGTAACTTTTCAAGATTCAAATGCACCAGCAAGCGCACTTGGTAGCTCTCGACAAGGACAGTGGTTTCCTCTGAAAGTCGCGTGTCCATCTCAAGGTCATAACTACATTCCGTCAGAGGTGCTGTTGCGGAGGATCGCAAACAAGTCGTACCTGACATAGCACAACTTCTCCTTGATTTCTCGAACAGTCTCAAAGTCGGCCGTCCGGTTGAATGCATAGCCACGCATGAGCAGCAGCTTGATCAGATAGCGCGTCACATCCCGGCCAGCAATATCCAGCCGGCGCGTCAAATGGGGGAGCGCAAAGCCGCTGTACACGGGCACAATATGCGTCACACCGTCGCCGGAGTCAACAACGACGCCCGTCGTCAGACCTATTAGACCCATCAGTCTTCTGCGCGCAATGCGCAGCCTGCAGCTGCTCACCTTGCGCATACAGCGTTAGCACGGCCTGTATCGCAACATAGACGCCGCCGAAGCCGTACTCCTCGAACATGACCTGGCACATCCTTTGCCGGTTCACCTTGGGGTTCATCGGCGGCTCGGTGAGGAGAACCTTCTTTCCGCGCGGGTCGACCTTGAGTTTCTCGTCGAACGTGTAGTCCCACAGGTGTTTCATGTCCTCCCAGTTCCGCACGATGCCGTGCTCCATGGGCTGCGTGATCTGGAGATAGTTTCTGTTCTCCGCAGCCTCGTCGCCGACCATGATATCTTTGATAATGGCGTTTCCTACTCGCTCCTCCGCGCGCAGTATTGGACGCCCGACGACGGATGCAAAGACTGGAAGGTGGGGGAGTAAGATTTACTTTCCTTGAGCACGGGGAGTGAAAGTGTACCATGTTCAGGGAAATTGGAGCCTGCGTATCCGACTTTCACGAACTAATGGACAGACATAAGGCACGACCGGAAGATCTGGATCGACATACCCCAGTTCCATTATCGACGACCAAAGGCGCCTCGGTATCCATTCTGTAGCTTATGCGTCAAGGAAGTAATAAGAGATGTTTGTTGCTGTGTTCGCCCTCATCACTCTCTTTCTGAACCGCATATTCATGACTGGGGCAAAATTGCGGTCGCTCGTCGTGACTGTGCATGAAATGATATTTCAAAGCTATTGTGAAAGACGGGACCCAATCTTGTCGATAATCTTCAAGACTTGAACCCTGGATTCATATATCTGAACGACTACCTATCTGCTTGGAGACACTGGCTAACTGCCTGCAGATACTTCTCTACTACATGGGCCGTAGTACCATAGATCTGTGGACGATATACAGATTATCACTTCGCTCCTAGCCCTCAAATCGCTGGGTCTAATTTGCAGGATGAAAGAAACTTTGTCCTTCGACTCCCACAAACCAGGGTGGCATTGAGACGCGTTCCCTGTTCTACATGGGTCACCAGGAAAAAATGCTTGATAAGTGTCGATATTCACCGGGTCCAGAAGTCCTAGGACCAGCTTTGTATCTCGAATGGTGGGTTGCTGTAGGTGGAGTTACGGAGGACTAAGACAGTGAGCCTGTGCCCCCTCTTTCACTCGGGCCATCGGTCGACTTTCTCAGCATAGGCTCAAAGGCATTGTTAGAGGTCCTCCTCAAGCTGAGTCGGGCATAAGCCTGAGATGAGACCAACTGCCGCACCTTGTTTCCCTCGTGCATACACCTCGTTATACAGATAGAATACCCCACGCAGTGAAGGAAAGTTGCCGGATGAACTCTAATCAAAACTGCTTGTCGGCCCTTCTACTCCCTCGGCACACGCGGTGGCACCCCTTCAGCGGGCCCGCCGTGCCGAATTGGATTCCCCGCAATTGCTCGTCACCGTCCTAATTGACTTGGGCTTCGCGACCGCCCTCCTCGCCTGGCTTTTCAATAGATCATCCATCAAACGAGGTCCACTTTTTTTCTGGGCGCACTGATCGCCATTGAACGGGACGTCGCTCCGACACACGATCTCGGCAGCACGGTGGAAGCCCAGTCCAAGCTGTCTGGACTGACCATCAATTCGTTGACTGTGAGTATAAATGCCGACTAAGTGCCACCTTTGCGCCTAACATCGATTGCTGTAGAGCACGGTCATACCCATTATCTTCGGTCTCCTTGCATTCCTTGTGCTAGTCGACTCGAGACTATTTAAGAGCGTTTCGGAAGTGGCTTGATGCCATATTGCTCGCGCCACCGTGAAAATGCCGCGTGCTCCTCTGGCGGGGCGGGGTCGAACACAAGCCAGCGGATCATCGCCTCGGCTTTGTCCCCCGTGCTAAACTTGGGATAGCGCGAGTATACCGATATGCCGAAGTGGTTGGAAGGGGAGTACGCGCACAGACAGGCCGACGGTGATGTAGTCAAGCCATGTCATGGACTTGGTGTAATCGTTATGGTATTTGAACGGGGGAGAGCGGCGCAGTGATCAGAAACCCGCAGACGTTTCTGCCCAAGGAAACTTGTCGAAAGGCACGCCATAAAGTATGCCGGAGATGTAGATGTGTAGATCAGCGGTGCTGGGATGAAGATGGCTTATGAGCTCTGTCATGTCGGATGTGAGCGTAGCCGCGTAGCTCTTCGAGGAGAAGCGGGGAGCTGAGTAGCCCCACCCTGCGAGCGTGGGGTTGATATGGTGCGTTCCGAGTCTGTTCTCGGGGAGTACGGGCGAAAGAGTGATAGGCGCGGCTCCGACACCATAAAGACCGTGCAAGGAGATGACCACAAAAAGAGCTGGATGCGTCCCTAGCGTCCTCATATCCTGCCGTCAGCCAGGGTTAGATATTTCTCGACAGACATGGTGAAGTCCTGAGAAGCCTGGTTCAACTTGCCCGAGAGTTCTTAACGATGCTGTGAAGATGTCAGATCCTTGTCACTTGTGGGCCGAGTGCTACGCCAACACTCGAGCTGCAGCAACACAGAAGACATGCAGAAATGCTCCAAGTCTTTTGAGATGAGAACGTTGAGGTTGAGCAAACGGTAGGCCGGCTTTGCGGCTTCATTCTTTTGATGGCCGACAGACCTTGAACCTTACCCTCCATCCTCTTCTTCGGAATGAGCACAAGCAACTTCCGGAGGCCTCTCTGAGAGCTCGTTCGACGGCCAAATATTCAAACAGAACGGGTTCTGCAGGATCTTGAACAAACTCGGAGCGGCAACTGCTCAGTGCTACTGCGACGTTACCAGTTTCGACATTGCCCTCAGCTGAAATATCAGCAAAGATTTTTGTCCATTCCAGCCCACCTATCGGCAGTGCGCACCGTTGTGTGCCCCCACTAACAGTGGCACCTCTTTTTCTCATGGGCCTCGTGCGTGGAGAGACATCGACTTGCGACCCCACACTTTGGTCTACATTGCTCGTTGCAATCCGTCTTATTCCCGATGAGACGACTCCGAGGCCAGACTTGGTGGCGGGCTTCATTGAACAGTGGTTGACCTGTGCAGGAGACTGTCCTCTGTCGCTCGTCGTTGACAACAGCATGAATAACGACGTTTTGGACCCTTCGATGGTGATTCGCCTGCGCGAAATCATCACCACTTTCATCGACTACAATATCTTGAACCGAACTTGCTGCATGAGGTTGGCGAGCTTGGACTGGTCTCGGCGGAATTTTCCCTCCTACAACATGCGACGCTAGCTATCGATGACATGGACAGTCTGTGTATTTCGCAATGCACCTAGCCTTTACGTCGTACATTTACCCGGAGGAATCTTCTAAACCAGCGACTTTGCCCTACCCTGGTTGCAGTTGACAATATACGAGGGCGTGATCCGGAACTTGGATCTATTCATCATAGCCCCCAACCTCGCCGAAATATTGTGCGAGATCGACCAAGTTTTCTCTTTGACGACAATGACAACTCATCTCTGCTTGACTTCTCTCACCATGGGTATAGGAAGTCTGAATGCTCTCATTGAGCACCTGACTCTTCCGTCTCTCAAGTTTTCAGATGTCTCCTACGCGCATGACTATACAACGCTCGAATCGTTTCTGAGGCGGGCTTCACCACCCTTGGTCGCTATATCCTTCGGGCGGATGAAGGCCTTCTTTTTAAAAATTGGCATCGAACTATGCACCATGTCGCAGGAACTCTCGAGAACCTCGAGATACACCAGCCCCTCACACATTCATCCACTCTGTTTTCAGGTCCTATTCTCCTCGAACGATTTCCACGCTCTCCAAAACCTCCAAACCCTCACATTGCGAAGCGTAGCGCACTCCTTCCCCTCCCCACGACCTGACCCGATTTCTATGTTCACGTTCTGGGAAACTGCCTCGTTCGAGCTCGTCTGATGTTAGGACCCCTTCTTCAATGGCTACGACGAATTTTATGCCGGCCATACTGCGAATACGACCCGCGGTCACCTTTCCCAGCTAAAAACTGCCGGCATGGACATCTACCTTGGCTCCGACGTCGAAAACTGTGTTGCAATGGAAGAGTATGCTCCCCAAGTTCCAACCCGCTCACGATCTCATTCTTCTCCCAGAGATGTAGTAATATTGTCTAGGGGGAACTCCCACACCAGCCTTTTATCACCCGCGAAATCATATTTTCAAGGCGACTTAAATCTTCGGCATTAGGGACTGACAAATTGCTCCTTCTTCAGGAAAATACCAGCGTTACAACGCCCCTATCATGGTCTAAAATCCTGCTAATCCATCTCAACTTTACGCGCTGACTATATCCAAGTCGCGACCTGGCTTAATCTAGCCGCTCTTCGCGACACTGATATCTTAATGTTCTTACCGGTTCCGGTACTATGTATGTTCCGCCGTGCCGTTGGGATGTGACAATAACAGAACTGGCGGCTTGACTACAGTACTGTCTCCCACACCCGAGTGGCCCAGCCAAGGTCCAGCCATCTTCTGATATATGAAGCCGTTTGCTCATGCTGAAACTTTCCAGGGATCTAGCCGACGATACATTCAATGATGTATTGATGATTCATGCGGGGCGTCCCGCTATGTTGCCAAGAACATACATGCCGTTCAGTAGTTGGAACCAAGACGCCAGCCCTCGTTGCCCAGATATTCCTACCTTGCTGGCCTGTACGAAACAATGAAGGGAAAGAAACCATGGAACGGTAGCCGCACAAGAAAGGAGTTATTTTTCACATTTTTCTCAACTGGTCGGCGCTCATAAGTTGTTGAGTAGCGCTTATTGCGCGGATGTTCAGGAACTGCAACCGTGGGAAATCTTATTAACTCCGGCACCTACCGTTAACATGAATTTAAAGACGGAGAACATGATGTGACCTTTTCTTCTCATTGTACCGCTGACGATGGAGTACAGCAACACAACCTTGGCCGCCGCCGACGAGATCCGCCAAAAATCACGCGTCGACGAGCCTTCGACTCCGTCTTATCCGCCAGCAAACCCAGTGGCACCCCCTCTGGCAGGACCGTCGCGTCGAATCGGATTCCTCGCAATCGTGCCAGGGCTTGTCACCGTAATAACTAGCTGGGGACTCGCGACCGCCCTCCTCGGCTGGCTGTTCAGCACGCGCATCACTGAACATGCGTCAAACGAGGACCGCTTTTTTCAGGGTGCGCTCGTCGCCGTTGAACGGGGTGTCGCTCCAATACACAACGTCGACGGCAGCGTGGTGGCTCAGTCGAAGCTGTACGGACTGACTATCAGTTCGTTATCTGTAAGCATTTTAAACCTCGATAAACCTTTGGTCCTGAAATCTCTGCAGAACACGGTTGTTGGCGCCACAATCCCCGTTATCTTTGGTCTTTTCGCATTTCTCGTCGCAGTCGATTGGCTGCGCGCTCAGGATGCTGGGCAGACCGCTGCATTGCCCACCCCCCCGCAATACGGGATGATGGTTCATATGTTCGGCGCTGCGAGCATAAAAACAATCTATGACTATTGGACCTTCTTCAGGAAGCCCATGCCAGCGGCCGCACCACCCGTCGCCGCGCTCAGGAAGTGCTTCACTGCGCTGCTGATATTATTGACCTTCAATTATGCAATCATGTCAGTTCAGCCATCCTCTGCTACACTGTGATTTCTGCTAACCGATAGACACAGCGGGGGAGACTTATGGCTTCACTTGAGAACGACTTCATTCATTCATCGTCGCGTCACCCCGATACCCGCAAGTGATCTCACGAACTATGCCCTCGGCGCTGCCATCAATACGACGAGATGTCCGGGTCCAACCAGCAGCGTGAACGGTGACGTGACTGCTGAACTACCAGCTGGCTATGCATATAACTGCCAGACTGATCGCTTCACGGCTGCCGACACCGGAGGGGGAACGGCCGATGTAAATGGATGGGGAGACACATCTGGGTTGGATGATCAGTCCCTCGTCGGATTCGCAGTCACCACCATGCGAGGCCAGTACACAGATAACCAGGTCTACCTCGTGGGCGATCTCGCCATCGTTAGTCGGCCCAACCTAACGAGCGCCGTGGATGGCGCTGTGTTTGAGACGCTTGCGCTGAAATCTCAGTGCCAGCCTGCCGACTGCAATGATGTGGGCACGGATCCAGGGCGGGGTAACTTCAGTTGCACCGCATTTTCGCCACCATGGGACTCGTATCGATATGACTCCCTGAAGGCCCCACAGAATGTTATCCAACGCTTTAACCCTGGGGACAAATCCCTGATGACTGCATCGTACCCCTTGGGCTCCAACCTCAACCCTACAGGTGCCATCGCCGTGATCAGCTACGCCACCACCGAGACTGTGCAGCAGCGTCTCGGGAACGGCTCGATGCCGGGATGGCAACAGTCTGGGATCGGCAACGGCGGCGGCATCAGCACGTTCATCGCGCAGTGCACAGTGACTGCATACCATGTCAACGTAAAGCTGTCGAACTTGCCCTCTCAGAGCCTCACCATTGTGTCGGATCCCGTCCTTGCCGACTTCAACACGACTTCCGCCCTCACCCCGGCCTTCGAAACCGACAGTAGTCTCTCCGTGTTTATGATGAACTATCTTGCAGATACATTCCAGTATGCGGATGTCAGCGACCAAGACGCATTCATCTCATCCTTCAGCCGAAATCTATCGGTCGCAGCACTGAGCCTCGCGTCGCCGCTGGTTCTTGCCCGACCCATCACCGATGGATTGCTCATTACCGCCGACAGCGCAAGCCGCTATGAATGGGCCCCACTTTTCTTCTACACAGGTATATTATACATCTATGGTCTCTTTGCGCTCGGGCTCTGCGTTGTTATCGCCTTCGCGTCGTCTCCGACGGTCATGCGCGGCAATGAATCTGTCAAGACGGCCCACCTCCTCCATCTGCGACTGACAGACCCCATGGTCGTGATAGCGGATCGCTTTGTCGACGCGGACGCAGGGAAGGGGTCGGTCGAACAAAATGCGCAGGAAATATATAGAGCGGCCGAGGATGATAGCGTTCAGAGACTGGGCGCCGGTCATGCGCTGAACAGACGTAAGACATTTGGCATCGAGGTTATATAGACTTCTAGCGAAGAGATATGTATGCGAGGTGTAGCTGCTTGGCAAAGACCTTCAGCATGTAATTGAAATTTGGATTGACTGGATACCCTGGAACGTGTGGACGTTCAAATGAAAAATGAGGATAGAACACTCCTCGTACAACGATGTTCAAAGTGAAATCGAACAACGCCGAGATGCCCGATCAGGACTTTTGGGAACTCAACCGCCAGCCTTTGATTTATCGATTTCAACTCTTGATTAACGGGGACACAATGGATGCGATTCAGAGGGAAGTACAGACCTTCGGCGACTGCCTCTTTTCTCCATAGTCAACAGCTTTTGAACCTCTGAGCTTTAGCTCTCGACATCCGGCTCTTTATTTAAAACTTAGGTGTTACTCTTTAGCTTTGGCTCTGCACTACCTTTCAGACTCTACAGCAGACCAGATCTCGATGCTAAACCAGTCTATGTTATCGGTGAATATGGAGCAGACGACTGGCCTCTCAAATTGTGATTGATTTTATTTTGTCGCGACGTTTGCAAGGAGCGATCGACGTGTCTACCCCAAATTATTTGCCGTGCCTACAAAAACTCGCCCAAGACAGGCCGATGAGACTGGGGGCGACAATCACCTCCATACCGGAAGTGGACCTAGCTCTTGGGCCGATATTTAAGAGCCATTTCGAGCCTTGGTGTTTCAAGAACCTCCAATTCCCGAGCTTCGGTCTGTCGCACCCCGAACGAGGCTTGGAGTGTCCATTGGGTAACAGAGCGTACTCTGCCGTCAGTACCATGATCGAGACTATGAATGACTTCAAGCGCCGGCGCCTGTTGCACAATGCGTGTCATATACCAGTGCAGAGCAGTGAGCGCGGTGACGCATGCTGAGGTCCCAAACCTGTCCCGGGGAAAGCGCGTCCTCTGCGAATGAATCCACGGGCTCCGCCCACTACCGGCGTGGAGATGTGCATATGCGTTGGTCAAATGGAGCGTTCGCAGAGACGGCACAAGGCTGAACGCCTTCTCGAACTCATCCTGTTATCGGAGAGTGTGAATAAATGCTCGTCAAACAAAGTTGAGTTTGAAGACATACGATATGCATGCTCCAACTGCATTGGGCGTCCAGGACGATGTCCAAAGAGAAGAGTTTTGGGGCAAGTGCGATCGCCATCATCAGAGCCGGCGAAATCTTGTTTGCAACAATGAGCTCCAGCTCTACATGCGACACCTCCCAGTCCTTCAAAGTTGACCACGAAGCGGGCCGAACGATAGAAAACGATTTCAGCCCAATGCCGTACCCGCCTCCTTCCCTCGCTGCATGTACGAACGGGATGGCAAAAGGTACACCAGAGCTATGTTTCCATACATCCAGAGGCCAACCGGTGAACTTTATGGTGCCCAAATGTGTATGACGCTGCGCAAAATTGAGAAGCCAACTTTGCTGGGATGCAGGAGAGGGGGTGAGTCTATGATTCGTCCACCGGTCTCGTTTATATTTAAGATCGAGTTGCTCCAGGCCAGGGAGCACAAGCGAGCTGACGTCCACTTTATCGAATTGAGAGTCATCGAGTAAAACGATGTGAGAGAATTTGCCACCCCGCTGATTATGAACCAGTGCATGATCAGACTTGAGGGAATCCCGGTTGAAGGTTGTTGTAGATACAAGAATTTTTGAGAATGGTAGATCAGTGGATGAAACGAGGTCTATGAGTGCTGCTCGCGGGTCGCATACGGCGACGGTGGCTAGGGATGGGTGGGAGTTGATTAAAGCAAGGAGGTTCGTGTCCAAGTCATGCGCCGAGAGATCCAGCCATGTTAGAGAGGTCAAGAAAGGGAGAAGTTCATGAAGCACATCGGCTGCGTCAACTGCGACGACATCTAACTGCCTTGAAAAAAATGTTTGAGCTTCGCGAGACCACGAAGGAAACGGAGTCGAACGAACATTATGAGACCTGCAAACTGAGGGTTCGCCTTGCACTTGGCACAAAGCTGCTGAAACCGGTCGAAGCCAGTACATGTCGTTATTTTAAAAAGGATGAGAAGGCACAAAACTCGGAGTTGTCGGTTGACCGCCGAAATAGAACGAAGGCCACCAATGGACCTGAACGTGCCAACGGTTGGTCGGAGGGATGGATCCCGGCGCACCAGTCCAGGGTTTCGCGCAGGAGAATGCCATAATTCGCCCAGGATAATGAGCAACACCTCTGCCGGAAGAGCAAGAAGTCGAGTTGGTTGAAGTGAGGAGTTCATGGTATTTTCTCGTTGAGAAGGAGGGAGCCGGCCCGAGCTTTTCCGAGTCGACAGCTGTTGACAGCTTTTGCACCGCCTCAGTGACGGATTGACCAGTCTCCTTTGGCTCGAAGATGGTTCGAGTCAAGCGCCTCCAAGTCACTGTGCTTGCTCAAGCTGTGCTCCTCAAGGCGCTCTAGTATTTAATGACCTCGAATCCCTGACTGCTTCTCATGGCTCCCACCACACGCTCCAAAACTAAAGCGGCTTCTCAACCAACTTCCAATTCATCTCCAAGTCGACGTCTGAGCAGCCCGTCAGATCCTCCAACCTACTGTGTTGACCTTTCGGCCCCACCTGAGGAGCGCTATCGCGAGATATGCGCCGACTACAAGCACCACCTCGCGGACATCGTGCCGATTTACGATGACCTCCTGCGAGTCACAGGCGCACCGCGTGTGCTGAATTTCCTAGCGAAATCGCTACTCCGTCGCGTGTACTCTTCTGAAGAGAACAAAGAGATTCGGGGGATATCGAAGGTCACGGGGGTTCCCCTCCATCTGGTGGTCGCGTTCAATACATTCTTGGACTTGTTCTCCGGCTGTTCGAGTGGCGGAGTACGCGTCACGGACGCTGGAAATGGGCGCGAGAATGGCGTGGTACATTTCCGTGGGCTTGACTGGGAAATGGACCCGTTGCGCAGGCTGATTATTTGCGTGGACTATGTTCGGGATGGTCAGACTGTTGCCCGGTCAGTAATGTGTTCATTTCAAGTGGCGTATTCCGTTTATTAACATATTTTACGCAGAGCGGTCACGTACGCAGGCTACATCGGCGCACTGACCGGCGTCCGCACTGGCCTATCGCTCTCGCTGAACTACCGTGTCCGGCTCGGGTCCCCTTCCTCCTTATTATCCCACCGGCTGCACCAGGCAGCACTACTGCTGGGCTTTCGACCCTCTATTCCCTCCGTTCTGCGGAGCATTCTCCTCTCTCCATCCCCTCCGCCTTCGCTTGCATCCCTCGCACGCGACCTTCCCCGCAGACCAAGCACCCCATGTTACCTCACCTTCTGCACCCCCTCTTCTATCCTCATCCTCGAGAAAGACTTAGTCTCCGCTGTGACGCAGACGTCTGACGACTTCCTCGCAGTTACAAACCACGATGTGCAGATGGAAGGGCTTACGCCTGACGGCTGGCGCGAGTTTCTCAAGCGAGAGGGCCCAGGCCATGACCCGCTTCTCGACGATAGCATCGAGCGGAAGCAATGTGTGTCCCAAATTTGGGCGAAGAAGGGCATGGGTTTGAAGGTCAAGGACGTCGCCCATCAGCTGGAAGTGCAGCCGGTGCAAAACGAGTCCACCCATTTTTCGTGTGTGATGGACCCCGCAGTCGATGGTGGGGGACTTCTCTGGGTAAGATCCTATGAGGAGCCTGTAGAAATGGAGATCGACTCAGAAGACGTGAATGTCAGTGATTAACTCATTGAATTAGACTAGTTCCATGCTTTTCCTTCCTACGATGCTTTCCGTCCTGCGTAATAATATCTACAGGAACTTGATTGTACAAAGTGATTTATTGGAATTATAGTTGCTTGCTTGTTTACAAATACATCTTGCAATGCGGGGTATTAAATCTACCGTTTAAAATACACTGTATGCTACTTAAGCTTGCCTTCACGCAAAGTTAAACCAGCTGTTATTCTGTTGCGCCGCTTGTAATCCCCGGCGTCGTTTCCACCAATAAAATGCTGCGCCTGCTATCAACGTCAGGCCAACGCCATGCCCGAGGACAAGATCGAGGGCTTCAACAATTTGGGCGCGATGTGCCAGGGAGCGTTGTGTGCTCATTGAAGAATGGGATGCGGAAAGAGAGCTGATTGAAGTGGGGACTCGGACTAGTAGGTAATGTTTGGGGACTCGCAATGCCTGCGATATTGGTGGCAATCACCAAACTTTCCCATCTGCGAAATCGACCATTTTGATGGCAAATGAAGCTATCTCCGGAGGTCGGTGTAGCCTTCCACAGCCAATTTTCGAGGCAGAAAAAATATGAAACACTATCCTGAAACCTTTGTGCGTGTATTCTGTGAGCCACAATTTTTTTAATTGTCCCAGAAAATGTTGTAGAAATGGCAGGAAATGGCGGGCGATTGCTTTAAAAATTGCACAGGCGTACAACAAAGCCGAAATAAAAAATTCTGCCTCGCAGAATACATGGAGAAGGTATGTAGAAAACAATCTCTCACTGAAATGTTAAGGTGAAAATAGATTGCTGAGGCTGCACCGAGCTTGCACGTTCTTCACCAGGATTTTCGTGTCTGACAGCATTATGTAATTGCCATCAAGACCATAGACATTGCGAGTCCCCATAATGTTATTCTCCCTTTGAGAAGGAGGGATCCGGCCCGAGCCTTTCCGAGTCGACAGCTTTTACACCGCCCCTCAGTGGCGGATCGACCAGTTTTCGTTGTAATGGTTTGAATCAAGCACCCCCGAGTCCCTGCGCTTTCCCAAGCTGTGGTCCTTAAGGCTGTCTAGTTATTTTTGAATGACCTCGAATCCTTGACTGCTTTTCATGGTTCACACCACACGCTCCAAAATTAAAGTGGCTTCTCAACCAACTTCTAATTCATCTCCAAGTCGACGTCTGAGCAGCCCGTCAGATCCTCCAACCTACTGTGTTGACCTTTCGGCCCCGCCTGAGGAGCGCTATCGCAAGATATGCGCCGACTACAAGCACCACCTCGCGGACGTCGTCCCGATTTACGATGACCTCCTGCGAATCACGGGCGCACCGCGTGTACTGAAATTCCTAGTGAAATCGCTACTCCGTCGCGTGTATTCTTCTGAAGAGAGCAAAGAGATTCGGGGGATATCGAAGGTCACGGGGGTTCCCCTCCATCTGGTGGTCGCGTTCAATACATTCTTGGACTTGTTCTCCGGCTGTTCGAGTGGCGGAGTGCGCGTCACGGACGCTGGAAATGGGCGCGAAAATGGCGTGGTACATTTCCGCGGGCTTGACTGGGAAATGGACCCGTTGCGCAAGCTGATTATTTGCGTGGACTAGTATGTTCGGGATGGTCAGACTGTTGCCCGGTCAGTAATGTGTTCATTTCAAGTGGCGTATTCCGTTTATTAACATATTTTAACGCAGAGCGGTCACGTACGCAGGCTACATCGGCATACTGACCGGCGTCCGCGCTGGCCTATCGCTCTCGCTGAACTACCGTGTCCGGCTTGGATCCCCTTCCTCCTTATTATCCCACCGACTGCACCAGGCAGCACTACTGCTGGGCTTTAGACCCTCCATTCCTTCCGTTCTGCGGAGCATTCTCCTCTCTCCATTCCCTCCGCCTTCACTTCTATCCCTTGCACATGACCTTCCCCGTAGACCAAGCACCCCATGTTACCTCACCTTCTGCACCCCCTCTTCTATCCTCATCCTCGAGAAAGACTTAGTCTCCGCCGTGGCGCAGACGTCTGACGACTTCCTCGCAGTTACAAACCACGATGTGCAGATGGAGGGGTTCACACCAGACGGCTGGCGCGCGTTCCTCAAGCACGATAGCATCGAGCGGAAGCAATGTATGTCCCAAATTTGGGCGAAGAAGGGCAGAGGTTTGAAGGTCAAGGACGTCGCCCATCAGCTGGAAGTGTACCCGGTGCAAAATGAGCGCACCCATTTTTCGTGTGTGATGGACCCCGCAGTCAATGGTGGGGGGCTTCTCTGGGTAAGATCCTATGAGGAGCCTGTAGAAGACGTGAATGTTAGTGATTAATTACAGTGAATTAGACTAGTTCCATGCTTTTCCTTCCTACGATGTTTTCCTTCCTGCATAATAATATCTACGGGAATTTGATTGTACAAGCCAGTCGGAGACGAATGCAAGTGATTTATTGAAATTATAGTTGCTTGTTTATAAATACATTAATGTTGCAATGCGGGTATTAAATCTACCGTTAAAAATACACTCCATGCTACTTGCCCTCACGCAAGTCTCAAACCCATTTAAAACCAACTGTTGGTCTGTTGCGCCGCTTGCAATCGCCGGCGTCGTTTCCACCAATAAAATGCTGCGCCTGCTATCAACGTCAGCCCGACGCCAAGCCCGAGAACTAGACCGAGGGCTTCAGCAATTTGGGCGCGATGTGCCAAAGAGCGGTGTGTGCTCGTTGAAGAAGGGGATGCGGAAAGAGAGCTGGATGCAGTCGTAGACTGGGGTATAAACGTAGGGAGTGTTATCGAAGGCGGGAGCGTCATTGTCGGGAGAAACGAAGAAGTAACATCCCTATTGGCTTGTGGTTAGATGCGTCTTTGATGAACCGGAAACATGTGAAGATGCGTACGGGTCGGTAACAGTCATCAGTATTGAGCCGATGTCGAGCTGCGAGACGCTCTGACCCGGAACGAATGTAATTGTGAGGGTGGTGAGCTCGGATTCCACGAGATTGACGATGGCAATCACACCCGCGGCGGAATCGACCACACGAGAGAGGGTGAGAGATGAGGAAGTAACGGTGAAGTTAGCGCTCGCATTCGAAATGGCCGAAGTCGACATAAATAGAGCGGATGCTGCAGATAGAATTCAGGACGGACAGCGGACCGGGGATCGCGATAGGTGCATACCCCGGAACGCCATGAACATCTGAGGGACAATGTCCGCGCCATCAGGAGTGGGCCCAGTCGTCGATACCGTCGGAATACCCGCTATTGCAGACGCATTCCTTTCGGCCCGTCAGCCCGATAGACCTTGCGAATATGCAATGCAACTCACCATCCACCCGAGCAGCCAGGGTCTGAAATTAAGGATGTCGCGTTGCAAAGGAACGGAGTGTATACAATCGCAGGGGACGTGTTTGCGATGGAGACATTGACGGATCCTGCCGCCCGCGTCACAGGCAGAGACAAGCTGACGACCCAGAGCCAGATCCATATCCAGAGGGGGGGATATTCGACGCCGGAGCATCGAGAGAGGGTGGACGCCAGAGAAAAGAGCCGCGAAAAGCCAGCTGCCAAATCGAAAAGGCGCTCGCGCCGGTTGCCACTGGTTGCCACTAACTTGAAGGGCACGAGGTGCCTGAGACTATTACAATCTATCCAATCCGGGGATAGTCGAGCAAGTCCGCCTTGAAACAAGTCGAAAATAAGTGTTGAACCGCTGTTGGAGGCACTCCAGAGTAGCCAGCAACTCGTGGTAGAGCTTAAGAAGCTGCAGCGTGGACAGTGAGCATCTGGGACTGCGGATGCAATGCCGCATGGGAGGAGTGCCGTCTTTTTTCGTTGCTGCCTGTCAGGAGGAAGGGAAGTCGACATCTCGCCATTAAGCCGCGGCACGGGACGTATCGTGCCGCGGCATCAGAAATCCGATCACTCGCTTTGACCACAACTACAATCTATACATCCAACTAGAGCCGTTCGTATGGACCAGATTGTACTTAAGCACTCCCTCCACAAATGCAAGGATTACTGCATGATTAACGAGCTCATTGCGACCTGAGATAGTAAGCGAATCTCCCGACATCCCTTCAAGCATATGGGGGTTAGGTGAAATCTGGAAGTCAAGTTCTTGTGAGTTATGGGTTATCGAAAGGTTTTGAACGGACAGTAAAAAAACCACCGCTGATGTACTGAGCAAAATAATTTTTAATCAAATCGGAAACGTCTTCGCGGCTGCTTTGGACCACGGCGGTGCGCCCACTGTTGCGCAATTCTACCGTCAATATGTTGGTGCCGCCGTAATCTTTGAAAAGCTCTGAAGGGTGATCGAGGCTGGATAGGTCAGGCAGATACCTAACCATTGACTTGGTTGATTGACCAGGAACGCAAAGACAAATCGAGGCACGTACATGATGTTGAGATGGTGGTTACTGCGTCACGTAGTTTGCGTGTGAGCTGGTGGCACTATTACGGTCAGCTCGAAATATTTATATCTGTAAATCAGGACATATCCCCACGATGTCTCTCAGAGGTCAGCGGTTGGGAAGAGACTAGAGGCGATGGCAAGAACGGAATAGAACATTGCGGTGAAACAGACCGTTATAACCGTTTGAATGGAGCACCCTTTGAACTTAATGCACGATACAAAGGTTTCTGCGAAATCAATACGATATCTGCGTGCGACATCAAAGGAAGGAGTATTCGAACCTGATTTAATTATCATTAATTAATTGATTTCAGCTAAGAGTACATAGTGCATTGGTCTAGTTGTGATGGGATCAAAGAACACATTTGAGACAGCGGCGGACAGACAACGTTGTTCGGCTCCGCTACGGATGTTACTCTTGTAGTATATGCTCGGATAGGTAAACGGTTTGACAGCGAGACGTGCCAGTCAGCCAGATTTGGGGAAAAAAGGAGAGGGAATTTCGAGGTAAGAAAGATTGAACGATGGGTAGCGAATAAATCTCTGAAGGTGTAATGTCAGGGAGATCTTCGGCAAGTGCTTCCAAAATTTCCATCAACTTAGCCTGTATTTTTGGCGGATTTTTCGTGGTTAGAGGAACAGGATGCGAATGATCACCACTGGTAACCATCAATATGAAGGGGGCAGACTCAGCGATCCTCCTCTTTGAGCTTGAATACCCGAAATTTGCTCGAACACTCAAGTCGCTGCATCAAAGGCTGAATAAAGTTTTGCATTTTTATTGCAATGAGGAGATACTGGGTAATTACACGAGGTTTGTAACAATGGCAGTGATCTTTTAATTTGCACAGAAAGACAGACCAAAATGCAAGAAAATAGACCATCGAGCATAAGACTGGTAGAGAACGTGAAAGAACTAGGAGAGTGTGAAAGAACTGAGAGATTCTCTGAAGCATTGGGCCAGTCAATGGTTTGGTAGAGCCGCGAGGAACACCGGACGTGGGAGCGGAGGACGGGTGGCGGAGACGAAGGGATGTCAAAGAGGCGGGAGCCGAGCAACTCGAAGGCTTCGCACTTCTTTGATGCCATCACAGCTAGACGAATCCACCCTCTCCTCTTCAGCTAAGGGAACCGTGTAGGCACTCCCGCGTCTACTTCCGCACCGAACTTGGAATCCATAAAGGGCATTGACAATGAAGTCGACCACCCAAGTCAATGGTTCTTCCCGTCTTCCTGCCATTTAGGCATCGTATCATGCAGATGGTAGCCAGAGTTTGGCTGATTTTATCGCGATGTGACTGGGGTTCTGTGGCTGAGGGATTCAGTGCGGGGAGAAAAGGGCGATAGCGGACAGGAGGGAACGTTCTGGGAATAGTTTATGTTTCCGGTTGCTAGTTGGCAAAGAGACAGCTGTCAGTCCGTCATTCCGCGCTCAGAATACAAGAAACAGCAATGGACCGAATTGGCGATGGATATCCAGCTCGGGAAGATTGAGTAGGATTTGGACATTCGATTCAAGTCTAATGAGGGAGCAAGTGTCTGGAGAAAAGAGCGTATATGTAATAAAAGGCATTTCACGAGGTGAGACTCCCAAGCACGATGCATTCCGGACCACTGAACGATCAAGCGAAAGGAAGTTCGATTGTTCTAGAGCAAGAGTTCCTCTCTAGATCGATTGGCGGAGAGAAGCCCAACCTGTAGCCACGCCGCGTTGAAAACCAACGTCAAGGGAGGCTGTAGGCCGATGCGAATGCTACTAAGATATAGGAAGGGGTGACCTGAGCAAAGAGCCGAATTGCAAGCGGGACGAGGCAGGTAGTAGAAGCTTGCGTCAGAGTTTGATGTAAAATAGTCCCATGGCTCTGAACACGAAGGGATTCGAGGATCCAGAATTGGTTTTTTACAATAATGCTCGCAAACAGAAAGATTTCTGTGAGGATTTTGGGAGGTGTGCATTCGATGTCAGCGGACATGAGGACCCTGGATAGCGGGAAACAGACGACCGCAGAATCGGGGCTGGGGTGCGTGAAGCAGACGGTGATCGTGGTTGAAAAAAAGGAAAACGTGACCGTGATTACCACAGCCACGCGTCAAGCGTCAAGCTTGAACTTGTTCTTACCACTTCGAATAATCGACTCTTTGGAAATTCACTGGCAGCCTACAATTTATTGGTATAAAGAAATTCATGGGTCCAAACAGAATCTCTGGGTGTCTCTAACAACCGTCTGCTGTCTGCAGCGTCCAACAGTCTCGTGCGTCTGGTTGCTAATATTCACTGTCCAGCCGTCAACGCTGACAATGCTGACAACGGCAAGAGGGACTTTGCCAGCAGAACTGTTCATTGCTCTAGGCCGTTTAACCGTTATGACTGAGGGAACGGGTCGGGAAGCCAATCGGAAGCTCGCGGAAGAACGCGGTCAACTATTCTTAGGTGCTGTTCGTGACCCCGGATAAAATGGCGAACTGTTCGAGTTCAAAGCGTTCATCTCTATACGTGCTGTTCAATCAGAGTTTACCAACCATGCTCGAGCCACACCTGACGCGCGCCAGAAGCAAGTGGTTCTCTAGGAGTATATATACGGCTGTCCGACGAGAAATGTCCAACAACAATTTCCTTCCTCATACTCAACAGCATCCAAATGTCTGCTTCCACTTCAAAGCTATTCCAACCGACCCAAGTCGGAGATCTCCAACTTGCCCACCGCATCGTGTTCGCACCCGCGACGCGATACCGCGTCGACGACACCCACACGCCGGTGCCCCTCGTGGCCGAGTATTATGAGCAACGCGCTAGCGTACCTGGGAGTCTGCTCATCTCGGAAGCGACTCTGGTAGCGCAGCGTGCCGGTGGGGCCAAGAATACTCCAGGAATCTGGTCCGACGCGCAGATATCCGCCTGGAAAGCAGTGGGTTTTCCGTCATCACGCATACTAAAGTTTACTCAATCATCACAGGTCACAGACCGCGTCCACGCAAAGGGATCCTTCATCTATCTTCAAATCTGGGCACTGGGCCGGGCCGTCCAGCCGGATGTCCTAGCAAAAGAGAGCATCACCTGTGTCTCGGCGTCAGACATTCCTCTCCCTGACGGCCCCACGCCCCGTCCACTCACCGTAGACGAGATCAAGGAGTACGCAGAGCTATTTGCGCAAGGCGCGTCGAACGCCGTGCACAAGGCCGGGTTCGACGGCGTCGAAATTCACGGTGCGAACGGGTACTTGATCGACCAGTTCTTGCACCCGGGTAGCAACGTCCGCACAGACGCGTATGGCGGGTCGATTGAGAATCGGGTGAGGTTTGCGCTCGAAGTTACAGAAGCCGTCGTAAAGGCTGTGGGGCAGACGAAGACGGCGTTCCGAATCAGCCCATGGGGAACCTGGCAGGGTGCGTGACTCGCCTCTAGATCTACTTTTGACGGCCTGCTGACATCCTTCCTAGAAATGCATTTCGACGACCCAATGCCCACCTACGCTCACCTCGTCACCGAGCTCCGTGACCGCTACCCCAACCTCGCGTACCTCCATGTCGTCGAGCCCCGCGCCGATGGCGACCAAACCGCGTCCTCAGTCAAGGAACACCACTCGAACGACTTTCTCCGCGAAATATGGGGACCCCGACCCTTCATCAGCGCCGGCGGCTACACACGAGCCAGTGCCATCGCCGTCGCAGAGAATAAGGGCGACCTCGTTGCTTTTGCGCGGCCGTATATTGCCAACGTGAGTCTTCGTTCGCTCGCACTGCCAAAAGTCTTCTATTCTAACTGAATATCTTTTAAGCCGGATCTGCCATATCGTCTCATCCACGACATTGCGCTCACTGTCGGGAACCGTGCGCTGTATTATGCCCTCGGGAGTGTAGACCCGAAGGGATACACGGACTATCCCTTTGCTTCTCCCGTAGATTTACTATCCTCGAAATTAGCTAAAGTTTTGTAGATTTATTACGATAGAAACTCCGTATAATTCAAGCTAACACAGTGACTACTTTTCCTTAAATTTTCCTAAATACCTATCTCCCCCCTTTCTTCGGTGACAAAAGCGCGAAGGACATGAACCGCGTCCAAACGGAATCTCTACGTGTCTCAGTAAGTGGTAAGGAACAAGGGCAGAAAAGCAATCAGAACACAGGGATAAGACTCAGGATAAATATTATGTTCAGTTAGGTCTCCTTTCAGAACGTACCGAGGGTGCATGGAATGTACCTGTTGCCTGAACAAAACATTCACCTCGAGTCAACGGTGTTGATGACAGCCAGCGACAGACTCCATTTCCAACGATGTTCACCGAGTCTCGAAATTGATGTTTCGCTCTATTCTATTGGTTGTAGAGATAGGTACTTGGCAGTTCTTGGAAGGTGTGTGGTGTGTAATTTGCCAGACATACTTATTGGGAGTGCGGAATCAACTTTACTAGTTACTTTAGCAGGTTGCTGCTCGATCTGATGTGAGAGACATCGCCACCGACTGTGATCGGATGTTGCACCGCCACGCGCCAAGGTTTCTTCCAAGTTGACCTCTTACTTTACATCCATCTGCCTCTCGTGCACTTTGAGTCGTCGCCAGATTGGATCCTTTTCTACAGGATCGTGATGCTGAAGGCACAATCAGCGGTTTCCCAGCTAATCCATGCATGTATGGAAATCTACCTTGGTACCAACCCCAATGGTAGACGAGCATGTTCTCTGATACCAAGTATGTTCTTATGTTCCCCCAGTTCTCTTACTGCGCAAAATCATCTTATCGGGATCGACGTCTTCTCTTTTAATCTCTTCACGCATGACCACGCTTCAACGGATGTCAACGGCTTCCACCTTTCTCGGCGAATTCTATTTCAAGTATCTGGAACTATGCTTTACAGTCGCAAATTTTGATAGAACGGTCTGCAGTTGTCTTCGCAAGTACTGCATCGGTAGCTGCAGCACAGAGTCTACCGCGTCCAGCGGTCTCGTGCCGCTGCTATATCCAGCCGTCAACGCTGACAATGCTGACCACGGCAAGAGGGACTTCGACAGCAGAACCGTTCATTGCCCTAGGCCGTTTAACCGTCATGACTGAGGGAACGACTTCGGAAGCCAATCGGAAGCTCGCGGAAGATCATGGACAACTATTCTTAGGTGCTGTTCGTGACCCCGGATAAAATGGCGAACTGTTCGAGTTCAAAGCGTTCATCTCTATACGTGCTGCTCAATCAGAGTTTACCAACCATGCCCGAGCCACACCTGACGCGCGCCGGAAGCAAGTGGTTCCCTAGAGGTATATATACAGGTGTTGGAGGAGGACATGCCCAACAACAATTTCCTTCTTCATGCTCAACAGCATCCAAATGTCTGCTTCCACTTCAAAGCTATTCCAACCGACCCAAGTCGGAGATCTCCAACTTGCCCACCGCATCGTGTTCGCACCAGCGACGCGATACCGCGTCGACGACACCCACACGCCGGTGCCCCTCGTGGCCGAGTATTATGAGCAACGCGCTAGCGTACCTGGGAGTTTGCTCATCTCTGAAGCGACTCTGGTAGCACAGCGCGCCGGTGGGGCCAAGAATACTCCGGGAATCTGGTCCGACGCGCAGATATCCGCTTGGAAAGCGGTGGGTTCCCCATCTTCACGCATACTAAAATTTACTCATTCTCAATCATCGCAGGTCACAGACCGTGTCCACGCAAAGGGATCCTTCATCTATCTTCAAATCTGGGCACTGGGCCGGGCCGTCCAGGCGGATGTCCTAGCAAAAGAGAGTATCGCCTGTGTCTCGGCGTCAGACATTCCTCTCCCCGGCGGCCCCACGCCCCGCCCACTCACCGTAGACGAGATCAAGGAGTACGCAGAGCTATTTGCGCAAGGCGCGTCGAACGCCGTGCACAAGGCCGGGTTCGACGGCGTCGAGATTCACGGTGCGAATGGGTACTTGATCGACCAGTTCTTGCATCCTGGCAGCAACGTCCGCACGGACGCGTATGGCGGGTCGATAGAGAATCGGGTTAGGTTTGCGCTCGAAGTTACGGAGGCCGTCGTAAAGGCCGTGGGGCAACAGAAGACGGCATTCCGAATCAGCCCATGGGGAACCTGGCAGGGTACGCGAGTCGCCTTTCCTTCTGATGATCCACTGACACCCTTTCCAGAAATGGATTTCGACGACCCAATGCCCACCTACGCCCATCTCGTCACCGAGCTCCGCGACCGCTACCCGGACCTCGCATACCTCCACGTCGTCGAGCCCCGCGCCGATGGCGACCAAACTGCGTCCTCCGTCAAGGAACACCACTCGAACGACTTTCTCCGCGAAATCTGGGGATCCCGACCCTTCATCAGCGCCGGCGGCTACACACGAGCCAGTGCCATCGCCGTCGCAGAGGAAAAGGGTGACCTCGTTGCGTTTGCGCGGCCGTATATTGCCAACGTGAGTTTTCGTTCTCCCGCACTGGAGAGTATCTAACTGACAAGCTCTTTCTTCGTAAGCCGGATCTGCCATATCGTCTCATCCACGACATTGCGCTCACTGTCGGGAACCGTGCACTGTATTATGCCCTTGGGAGTGTAGATCCGAAGGGATACACGGACTATCCCTTTGTTTCTCCCGTAGATTTACTGTCGTCAAAATTAGCTAAAGTTTTGTAGATTTATTATAATAGAAACACCTGTAATTTAAGCTAGCACAGTGACTGCTGTTCCCCCAATATACATCTCTTCCCTCTTTGTCCCGTGACAAGAGCGCGAAGGCCACGAACTGAATCACACAGGCTTCGCGAATTTAACATGGCCGCCCCAGATCCGACTCCAGCCGCAGAAATGATTGACGTGGCGTACAAAGACTTGCCATGCAATTTAAATAGGCTATCGAGGCCCTGGCCTCTGAAACGTATGTACAAAACAATAAGAGGGTGTATGATATATTCGAGCATAGGATAATGTAATTGTCTAGAATACATGATTGAGGTGAGGTGGAGGTGCCTAAGATAGCCAATCTAAGCGTCCCGAGCGTTGTCCCCTGTGGGACGGAACAGGTTTTTATGGAGACGGTCATGGAACCGCTGAAAAAGATCTGAGTGTTGTTACTTGCTTTCCCATCGCAATATCCCCTCGTATATTGAGTACATGACCGCCGCGTTCGGAACCACACGCATGAGATGAGCACTGAGTCCGCCGTAGAGTCGCCGTGCACCCTCCTCCGCAATAATAAGCCGTAATGTCTGCCAGAGGCCCGTGTATTTCATGACGCCATTGACTTTTGGCTGCCGCAGTCTCGTCCGGATTACCTGTTCGTAGTTGAGCATGCTTAAGACGAAACGAAGAGACAGCAACGGACCTCGTGAGGGTATGTAATGAGACTGGCAACACATTTTGCTGTTCCTGCGCTCCCCAGCATCCCCACCCATTCAAGTGCTCCGCCTTTCCCCTCCGTCCCGGCGGTGAGCCGTTTCAGTCGTTCATACAAGACCCATTGTATCGTCCCCTCGGTCACGCCGAGATAGCTTGCGCTCAAGCCCTTGTAGAAGCCGCGTACGCCCTCCTCCCTCATAATCGTTGTGATTGTCGCCCAGCTCCCGCCTAGTGCAGTACGCGCACCGGACTCGAGCTGCAAGCGCGTTTTCACGACCCAAATCGGATTCGTCGCGGTCCCGGTGACAATCCCTGCGATTGCGGCGGCTGTGAGGTGCACCCAAGTGTTTTCCCGGCCGTCATTGAAATTATTCGCAATCACTTGTTTGCCGTTCCCGTAAGTGAAAAAGTTTATTGACCGCGCGGGGACGACGCCGACCAGGGTAGGGCCTAAACCTTTGAATAATGCACGGGGAGATTCCTCTCGGTATATGTCCCTGAACGAAATATGAATGTTGCACAAAGTCTTGCGGCTTCAGTTTGCGCACCGAAGTATATGTCCGGTTTCTACGAAGTTATAGAAAATATTCGAACGCGGCGCAGCATATGCCCCCGGCCCCATTCACACCTGCCATAGACATGGTGGTGTGTTTTTCGCGGAAAAGACTGGATTGCAGTCGCGTTTTTACGACGTCAAATGGACTCGTTACGATCGC
Source organism: Mycena venus (assembly GCA_014462655.1). Classification (NCBI taxonomy): domain Eukaryota; kingdom Fungi; phylum Basidiomycota; class Agaricomycetes; order Agaricales; family Mycenaceae; genus Glaucomycena; species Glaucomycena venus. Next base: position 6,336,919 of record JACAZI010000007.1, on the reverse strand, counting down.
GCCGCACATCCCACCCAGACTTGAAGAAGAAGAATTTGTTTAGATACACATGACGAGAAAACCAGGTCCCGCACCCTCCGGCCACGAAATGCTGCCATGATTTGGCTGGGAGAAACGACGTCGAGGCTTTTGGAGCAGCAGTATCGGTCATCTTGGGGATTAGATTCGTTACAGTTGCTGCTCGGGCTCAGCAACCTGGCGTAGACGGAAATATACTGACTATTCCCGTCAACGTGGAGGTCAGAAGGAGGAGGGAGGAGAAGAGGGCGCGACGTTGCCGAAGGCGATCGAAAAATTAGATCACGTTTTATTTTCGGCGCGCCAATCAAATCCGCTTTTGACTCTGGACTTTTTGTCGGTCCTTCAGCAGCCATGTTCAACCTGGCAATCCTGAAGGACACGGTGGCCGTTCACCCTTCAGATTTCGGTGGACCCCCCAGAGCAGGCAATTATCGCTGAGCTGAACAAAAAATACGCAAATCGCGTCTTACATGATGTCGGTCTCTGTATCTGCGTCTTCGACATCACAGAGGCCGGAGAGGGAAAGGTGCGGTATGGAGATGGCTTCTTGTGGTACAAAGGTCAACTCTACTCGCTCAATGTCGACAAAGTGCAACTTTTTGACTTGGAGGACTTTCAGTGGTCTTCCGAATGGTGATCTTTCGACCATTCACATCTGAGGTGATACTTGCCAAGGTCATGTCTTCGGACCGCTATGGAATACGATGTGAGAGGGGGTTTTCCCGGATTTTTTTGGATCAGCATTCACTCTCGGACAGTAAGTGTGGGTTTCTTCGACGACATTTATGTCCCGATCGCCTATCTTCCCCAGCCAAATGCCTTGTACGTACCATTTTCTGTGCTGTACGCTACCCCACAGCCCCTCAATCTCAATGTGTCCCTCAGTGATCCCAACGAGCCCGCGCACTTTTGGCTTCCAAGCCACGACGAATCAACCGAACTACTCGACAGCCCCACGGCAGACCGAATGTGGATCGACAAAGGGGAGGTGGTCCGTGTTCGTGTTGAAGCAGACGAGTTCTACGACGATGAACCCGGACCCGTCAAGATGGCCGACGGTGTACAGGTCGTCAGGGAAGTTCAGGCTCGAGCACCGTTCACAATTACTGTGCGTATGCGCTGCGTCAATTTTCCTCTGGTTTAACACTCATTACCCCCGCAGGCTTCGATGGCGGAACAAGGACTGGGCCCGACATCGTGGTGGAGCTCCGCACAACTAGAGGAAGGCGGAGAGGGCGATGATGGTGCCATGGACGAAGGGTAGAATTGATGACGGCTGCCCGGTATCATTTTCTTGTTGTATCACTAGATATCTCACTGTATTCTATCCAGATCTCAATGATTTAATTTTCGACCAGTTCGAAATGTACATACACAGACTTTCGTTCTGAGTCGGGAGTGTTGTTAGGCCGACTGCATTCGGTCTGACAAACGGATTTCCTCAACTTCTTCCGCCCTCGTTCGACTAATTCTCCGTGAAAGCTAAGGCAGGCTCGATGAAGAGCACAAAATCTTCGATGGGTTTATCGTCCGCAAACAACCGGGCCTGTGCAATGCATCAGTTGAAATCGAGGGTGGAACACTCGTACGGTGAGCCGATGGTTAATAATTTCGTCGCTGAAACATGTATCGGGTCTCATTCAAAGGCGCAAAGTGAACAGGTTGAAAGGAACGAACCCTAGAGTCTTTTTGAACTCGCAATCCGATACGTCACTGATGCAAATTGCTGAAAAAGGAAGGTCAAATTGGCTCCGTGCTGTAGCCGAGATCACTAAAATCAAATTCTCCTTGAACTCGCATCGAAGAATGACCTCGTCAACGCGCGTTCAACGACTCGGGACCTTCAGCAGTCTACCCTTTCCTATCCGTGTTGATCATCTTTCATTAGAGAGAAGGGATGAAAATTCGCAAGCCACAACGGACGCGGTCGAACAATTAACGTTAATTAACAAAAATCCTGGAGAGAAAACGCGGATCACACTCGGACCAAGTTCCCTTCACGTTCTTGGTGAAATAAATTCATAGCATTGCACAGAGCCAACTCCAAGGAGTCCAAGGTCTCCAACACTAGTAATACCTCCTTCCTTCCTTCCTTCCAACGATTCCGAATTCTCCAATTTGCATCCCCGTTTCGTGCTGAAACATTCGCAATATCCGTAGGTTTTCAATGTCATTTCGTCCATTAGGCCGCGGCGCCGATATGCCGTATTGGACTGACTTCATTGGCTCCTCCTCTAAATTCCGAAAGATTCCGAATCGGGGAAGATACTATCTCCCATCCGGCTCACGTGAATGAGCCTTGCGACCAATTTGAGCTTATGGCCAACACTCAGCTGAGTCTTGTTCGGCCCACCTGCCTGGTCGTCTTGGGGGACCAGGTCCCGCAGATCGACCAATGCAGTGCTCCTTTTCGTGGAGAATACCGTCATCTGCGCACTTCTTCTTAATCCTCACCAACAAATCAATCCGCTGGTCCAGAATATCTCCAATTGCAGCTAAAAGCGCAAGCAGTGTTCCGTTCCGTGGGGAAAGAATCGGCCATCGCAACAGCATAAAGACACCAGGTTTGGAACACACATTCAGCAAACCGACCTCCTCTTGCCCCAATGAAGTTCCTCTTCCTGTTATCCGCACTGACCGTTGCGTTTGCGTCGCCGGTCGTATTAAATGCCACACTGAATGCCCGCGCCAACGGCCTTGCACCAACAGTCGACGGGACCACTTACCTTGTCGATGGTGGTACTGGGACATATCCGCGTCTTGCGCACCTTGCGGACGGCAGCGTTCTCGGGACGGTCACTACTGGATCGTCGACCAAGACCTTGGTAGTGACGCGCTCGACCGACGGCGCGCGCACATTCAGCGCATGGGGTACCATCGCCACCAGCACGGGCGATCTCGACAACGCCTTTCTCCAACAGCTCGCGAACGGCGACATCATTGCCACTTTTAGAAATCATGATAAGAACGGTAACACTTACACGATATATCGCGTGCGTAGTCCTTGATCTGCGAAGAGTCCACTTCATAACTCATACGCTGATTGTGAACCCGTAGATAACAGCTTGCATCTCGCACGATAACGGAAAGACCTGGACTTTCCTTTCGCAGGTTGATACGCGCACGGCGACTGCAACGAACAATGGACTTTGGGTATGTTGAAATTCCCGCACGACTCTCTTCCTCATCCTCAAGCTTCGCAGGAACCATGGCTGCGTATCGCCAAGAGTGGCGCGTTGCAAGGTAATATTAACCCTCGGGAATTGCATTTAGTAGCTCATTAACGCCGCATTTAGTTTACTATTCTGCGGAGAATAACGCAAACGATCAGGACATTCTCTTGCGCACTTCCACGAACAATGGTGCCACTTGGTCGGCAGCAACCACTGTCGCTGGTAAGCACCGTTTCTTCAGGAAGCCGCAAAAAAAAGTTGATTCCTCGCAGGTGCCACCACCACGGGTCGTGATGGCATGCCGTCGTGCGCAGACTTTACGACCTCTGCAGGGGCGGCGCGCCTTATCTGTATCTTCGAGACTACAGAGGGTACCGCACCCCGATTCAATGTCAAATCCGTTGTGAGCACTAACGACGGAGCCTCCTTTTCTGAACGCGCGCGAGTCTACAAACCCACTGGGACGGTGACCAACGGTTCGTTCCTATCGAATCTGATAGATCGCATTCACTCAAATCGATCTAGCGGGAGCACCGTTCATCGTGCAAACGACCGGCGGAACACTTGTGGCGTCCTTCCACACGGATGAAGATACTTCTGCACAGACCTGGTCGGTCCTTTGCTTCTCTTTCAAACGCATTTACTTAACAATATTCTTGTCGCTCAGGCCGAATGGCGCTTCATTGAAGATCTTGACGTCACTCTCGACTGATCCCCCGGTTTGGGGACAGAAGACGCTTGTTCTGCCTGTACAGTCCCTCTGGGGGTCCTTGTTCAAGCGCGTTGACGGAACCTCAACTGTGGTCGCGTGCGCTGATAATGGCGGTGCCCGATGCCATCAGATGTCCTTTGCATAGGCTCATAGACAGACAGTCACCGGTCTACATAAGCTCGTCCGCACTTGCCGTGTATCATTCAATTCATTCAATGCAACCCATCCTCGGAATTAAATATAACTTTCCTCGCTGCTCGTTGGCAGCATTCAGGCTCTTGATCTGGGGATAGTCGACGCAACCCCGCCGAAATCGGGCGGCGTTGAAACAGACACAAGAAAAGTTCAACAGAATGAAAACACGGCCAAACACTGCGCCACTCTTTTGCGAGATGTACTCACGATGACAATCATGCAGCGCCTTTCCTCTTTCTCCCATGCAGCAGCGTGACACCATTTTGGTCCAAGGCGACCCCTCCCTTCTGCGAGGTGAAGAAGTTGTTCGCGACGCTGAGAGCTTCAACGCTATCGTCGATGACAAGCTCTACCTCGGGAAGTAAGCCTTTGTCGACTGGCCCACGTTAAATTCTCATCTGTCGGTAAATAGCTTGTCGACTGCTGAATCCCCTCAATTGTTGAGACGTCTGGAAATAACTCATGTTCTCTCTGTGTGCCCGGACTTTCTGGAGATTTCTGAGCCTGTGAAACACTTTACGCTGATAATGGTGGACGATGAGCACTTCGATATTCTACAACATCTTCCCGCTACCTGCCAATTCATTCAAGAAGCACTGGGTAGTGGCGGACGGGTGCTAGGTATGAGTTTCTGACTGCCATGACTCAATGACGAATTTTTTAGTCCATTGTGTTATGGGGATATCTCGAAGTGCAACTGTGGTTTGCGCTTACCGTACGAATTTCCCTCTGTGGATGTTACTTTCTTGACATGATCATTACAGTCATGTTTTCGCAGCATGTAACTGCTGCTCAGGCTATACGGTTGGTTCGGAAACGTACGAGTAGATGCTTTTTTCTTCCAGTCTTGTTAAACTATGATCAGAACGGCCGAAAAGCAGGCCAAACTACAACTTTATTCGACAACTTCAAGTCTTTTCCGAATGCAATTGCAATGTCGGCCCCACATCACCCCCGTATATTGCATGGAAAGAGCGGCAGAATTTCGATAAAGATAATTCTCTTCGTGTGATAGACGGCATGTCCGTACTACCCGACCAGCTCTTCCTTAGCTTGTGCGTATCGCCATGATTTATCCCTCTATTCTCGTCAACCCATTTTCTTGGTAGCGATTTCCCCTCAAATACCGACCACGCAAGCGCACTTCTCGAATATTTGGGGGTAACCCACATCGTGTCAATTACACCAGATCAGATTTCTACAGCCCAAAATATTCTCAAAAAATATTCACACAAGCACTTTATCATCCCTTACACTTCAAAAGAGTCGCTTCTCCTCTCTCTTCCTCTTCTCTGCCAATTCGTCGACGGTGCATTGCAGACGAAAAATTCACACGTTTTTCTGCATTGCATGGACGAATTGCGCGGAGGTATCGCCGTCTGTGCCTACCGTGCGTCCTCCAATATTCAGCTCATAGCCGTTGTCAATGCGTACCTTCTCGTAGTAATGTTCTCGCGCCATATTCAGCCGAGCCAAGCAGTTGAAATTCTTCAAGAGGGTCCGTCAATCTCTCCTTGTATTCTGGTTCAAGTCTGATTGAATGTAATAGCGGTACCTCTCTTCGAAGACAAACCCTTAGTTCGCCGGCATCTGGAGCTGTTCGAGCAGTGCCAATATTCGCCGTCGCGGTCAAATCCCCTGGTACGGGCATGGTTAACTGGGGGTCCAGATCCTGTGGTCCCGCAAAGGCCGCCCAGCTACATGAGTGGAATCCTTGAGACAGGTAAATCACTCGGGGCGACTATAGTCACACTTTTCGGTGCGGTAGGAACGTGAACACTTTATTTATTGGGCAATTGCACATGTGGATAACTTTTGTACTAGGCTCTGTTGGCTGTAGTCTCTTATATAACATTTAACCTCGTACCTCGGTTGTTATAGTCTGTATGTTGACTGATGTTTGCGACTTGTTCAACTTGGAAGTGGCGTCGACCGAATATCGAGTTCTGGCGAAGATTGCTGTCATCTCAGTTCATACAATATGTCTGTAGAGGAAAGATGTTCGCGAAGAGGGATTGAACCACATTCTCGTGGAGGTGTCAGGTGCATCCACGATTGTGACGGCGTATGAGTCGGAAAGAAGCGTTCAACAAAGCAGTCTATATTCTCCAAGTTGTTCAACATCAATCACAGCGGAAGTTGAATCATCACCACCGAGCGACTGACCTCTCCTTCGCTGTCGTCAGAGTATCACTCAAATCCAACAGAAAAACGCTTCCAAGTAGCCGTGACTTCGCTCGGCAATGCATACAGTTTGTTCCTGCGTCCGTCAACCTGGCGTTTCAAGTTCAGTCTCTGTTCCCTCGCGCTGACAGATCCTATTGAATCTGAATGAGCGCCCATTCAGTCTCGGTCCGCACCACACCAGGTTGTGATTACTTCAAGCCCCAGCCATATCCAAGTTCATGACAAGCTCAGGGATCCGATTCAATTGTACCTCCGTCTTGGCACGGTTGCATTGTTCAAGTTCTTGCCTGCTTTATATGTCGGTCAAATTGCGGTCAAAGCGAGATATCGTTTCATGCAGCCGGCAGGGTGACAAAGTTACGACAACGATCTGTGATGCAGTGACACGCGTCTAGCCTAGCTCCGATGTTTTCGTTGAGATCCACAGAAGAAAAATCACGAGTGCTGCTCTGTACTGCTATTTCTATACAAACGACGGCAGAACATGAACCCATGGTAACGAGAGCACCTCGAGGTGTTGCGGACGAATCCCGACGATGACCAAGGATGACTAGGAATAATCAGAGACGGCTCGGGCGTTGACGATTGCAATTCGTTACGCGAGGGCGTCGCGTGCGGGATCGACATCGAGGCGATATCAGGGATGTTGAAGACGCGTCCAGGACGCGCAAAATAATTTTGGCTTCGATCGCGTTCCGCGTTACTCCCACAAAAGATGTAAATTTGATGATAAATTAACGGGGCTTGCCCAGGAGATTACAGCGGATTTTGAGCAACTACAGTAGGGCTGCAGTAAGGAGTGGAGGGATATGTACAGACGCAGGTGCAAAGATAGAAAATGAAAAGTACACTCAATAGCGCTGGCCAAAGCTCTTCTCCTCAAGCTCGATCTCCCGGGACACCTGTGTAAGATCACAGGCCGCACAACACCACGACGCGCAACAGTCCCCGCATCCGCCACCCTCGATACCGTACCGCCCACGTACTTCGCCGCGGTTCATGCACTGTGAATGACAAAGTGAGATGATGGCCACGCGAAGGAAAGACAGATAAAAAGCGTACCTGCAGAATGCAACCAAGGCCGGCAAAAGCGGTCAAAATGCAGTGTCCCCAGCAGGCGCCGCTGCAGCAGCTGCCGCCATCGGGGTCGGGTGTACCATTGTTGTTGAGGTGGTTCAACCGCTGCTTGTTTTTGCCGTGGACGATACACGGGCACCAGCACGCGTAGCAGACTTTTTTCCGCGTGTCAACAAGACAGGCCGAGGCCGAGGGTTAAGCGCGCGACTTACAAGTTCCGCACGCCTCGAAGCATCCGCAGAGACCGTGGCTCCACTCGCGCTTTCCGTTGCTGTCAAGGGGGCTTGCCAGCGGCGTTCCGGTTGCCGCCGCCGACTTGCATGCCCATGGTCGGCATGGGCTGCTGGGACTGATAATGTTGTTGTTGTTGCTGGCGGAAAGGCGGGGCGGATCAGCCATTTATGACAACAAGATCTGCGGGAACGGAACTCACGTAGGCCATCGAGTCGAAAAAATCAAAACAAAAAAAAAAAGGGAGGAGATGAAGGGGGAACAACGAGGGGAATGTGGCACCGGATATCCTTGGCCCACTTTATACGTAGCGTTTGGAAGGCACCGCGTTGTTGATCGGGAATCAGTTCGCTAAACAGGAGCGCTCGATCACATTGATTCACACGGTGTTTCGGGATGGTTGCAGTGAATTGCAGTGCCAGGCCACCTTGATTGCTCCTTGGCAGTATAGTCAGGATCCCAGCTGCAGGAGTACCCCTCTGTTGACGACTGTAGCGTTGTACATAGGTACAGTACCTGCTTGTTCCTTATTGGCCCGTTATTGGGACCTCGGCGGTAATAACTCCTTCCTTTCGACAACAGAAAAAAAAAGTACAGCCTGTGCAGATCGTCTGGTTCAATCAACGTGGTTGCCGAGTGGATGTAGACCAAGAGATGAGATTCACATTGACAACTTGCAAGACAGCATCATGATTTGCTTGAACTGATCAACAATATCGGCTGGCGTTCAAAAGTGCGAAGCCTTCCGTTTTTGGTCTCACTGTCTGCGTTTCCCGCTAACTCGTCACCATTCACCGCCATGATCCATTTTTTGATTTCCTAAGCTTGAGATGCTACATGCGGCTAGCCAATTTTTTGTAGTGGGAACATAATTGCCAATCTCTTCCGTTTTTTCCGTTTCTTGACACGCCGCTACTAGCCGTGAAGAGAGTTTATTTTGGATCATTGGCGCCCGTGTTTCACCTCCCCGCTGGCGAGGCGAGCTCGGCCAATACTGTAATCCATTCTTGAATACGTAGAATCCCTGTATATTGCAAGTCAAGACCTTTCGGGCGCGGACGCAACCGCTAGACGGGCGCTACCGCGCATGTGAATGGGCGCCAAGGTAGGTAGGTAGATAAAGCGCTTAGCGAAGGTGGATTGTTCGTCGACCATGGATTTGCCGAACTCCATGGAGTGCCATTTATCATTAGACGGGTAAAGGCATTCGAGGATAGTTGGCCCGAAATTTCCATTCTTACGACTTGCAGTGAAGTGTTGCAAGCTAGGATATATGACCAAGAGTTTCCATGCTCTGCAGAACCGGTAGGCGCGTCGAGAACGATTATTATCCCGGTCCGTAGCGCAAATTCCGCCGGTTAATACGGGTCAGAAACGAAATAAGAATCTCGCTGTGTCTTCACCATGGACAGATAGTGCCGTATCAGAGCAGAAGGCGTGTTTCTGGAGTTCAGGCACGTCTGTCGAGTCGACTTCACCTTTAATTTAATCCATCCACCGATTCTGCGCTGTAGTCGAGTCCAAGATAGGCTTGGAAGTAGTATTCGCATGGGCATGCAAAAGGAAGCTAGAGGCAGACCCGCAATCTTTTGTTGATAAGCCAACTCAGCGGCCGCGAGAGCGAAATACGTGGGGAGAGTTGTAAGTGATACTGCAATTGCCAAGCAGAAGCAAGGATAAATCTTCAAGGGAGGTGGTTCATACGGAGCGGGAACTTCCGGAACAGGACATTCCCACGATGTGACCGAAATTGTAACAGCCAGTTTTGAGTCCTTCGCGCCATGGCGTCCAGAATTGCTATTAGCTCGCTGAGAGCAGCAGGTCAGTCCAGTACCTCGATCCATAACTTGTTCTAAGCCCTTGAAGCCCGGCCGCGAGCGGTCGCTGCCATCCCCCAGGTCCTTCATGCGTAGGTCTCGTCAGCGCCGTTCGAATGACACCGCTCATGTCCTACATCGTCCAGCCGTTCTATGGCGAGCTCGTCCAACCCACCACCACCCTCTGAGCGTGCCTCCGAAATCATCAACAAGCTCCCGTCCTCCCCGAACCTCATCACCAAGGCCGGAACCGCCGTCCTCGGAACGGGTGTCGTCGCAGCTGCCATCTCGTCCGAGCTCTATGTCATTAGCGACGAGACCGTTCTCCTCGTCGGCTCCATGATTTTCCTTACTCTCGTTGCACGGGTGCGGACCTATGACTTTGTGACGCGTGTGTCGCGCAATTTATCTATCTATCTTCTAGGCAATCCGCCAACCGTACAGCGACTGGGCCGACGCGCAGGTCGCGCGCATCAAGGGCGTCCTCGATGACGCGCGCCGGGACCATACTCAGGCCGTCAAGGACCGCATTGACAACGTCGCCCAGATGAAGGACGTCGTGGCCCTCACCAAGGGTCTCTTTGCGCTTTCCAAGGTTTGCCCAGTTTCTTTTTCAAGTCTTTTTTCTGGCCATGCCTTGGGCTGAGACCCGCGGCTTTGTTCCGGCTTCATCTGGCTCTGGCATTGGTACTGAAGCCAGAAAAACCTACGAAACCTTCATCATCATGAAAAATGTGTTCTGACCCCCCGCGCAGGAGACTGCGGTCCTCGAATCCCAGGCATTTGTCCAAAAGCAAAAAGTCGCGATCGCCTCCGAGATCAAGGGCGTCCTCGACAGCTGGGTGCGCTACGAGCAGCAGCAGAAAGAGAGCGAGCAGGCAGAGCTCACAAAGGCCGTCATCGACAAGGTCCTCGCCGTCATGAAGGACGAGAAGACCCAGAAGGAGATTCTCATGGGCGCCGTTGCCGAGATAGAATGTAAGTGGTCGTGATTGTGGTGTAATTTTGGCTGATTGTCCCCTCAGTGCTCGTTAAGAACAAGGCTATTTAATTACGTAGAGAGCATCGAATAGAATCTCTGCGCTCATGGCGGTCGTCCTCTGAAAGTGTCACTAAGATCTCGTTAACTCGATATAAGCTTCGCCCAATTCTTTCATCTTGTGTCATTCCACATCGCTTGATTGATTCGCGCTTTGAATGTCTTCAGCCACCGTATACTGGGTCATCATGACAAAAATCTAGGAGACCGGCTACCATCTGAATGATACGACGCTAAGGACCACTGGTACTGCCTCGTCGAATTATCCGGGTGTTTTCGCAATTTTCCCCCTCGGTAGATTGCTGACGATGGTCCTGGGCCGATCTTGGATGGCCCTTTCGATGTAGGATAATTGAGGAACAAGTAGGCACCGTCCCTGACACAGGTAATTAGACACTTTCTCCTATTGTAAATGTACAAGACTAGCTAATTTCGACGACAGTGAATCTACGGGAGAAGCAAAGGGATAGTCCGTGTAGCCCTTCGGATCCACACTCCCGAGGGCATAATACAGCGCACGATTCCCGACAGTAAGCGCAATGTCGTGGATGAGACGATATGGCAGATCTGGCTTAAAAACAGATTCGGTTAGAATAGAAAACTTTTGCAGCGCGGGAGAACAAAGACTCACGTTGGCAATATACGGTCGCGCAAAAGCAACGAGATTGCCCTTCTCCTCTGCGACGGCGATGGCGCTGACTCGCGTGTAGCCGCCGGCGCTGATGAAGGGCCGGGATCCCCATATTTCGCGGAGAAAGTCGTTCGAGTGGTGTTCTTTGACCGAGGACGCGGTTTGGTCGCCGTCGGCGCGAGGCTCGACGACGTGGAGGTATGCGAGGTTGGGGTAGCGGTCGCGGAGCTCGGTGACGAGATGGGCGTAGGTGGGCATTGGATCGTCGAAATGCATTTCTAGAAAGAGGGTCAGTGGATCATCAGAAGTAAAGACGACTCGCGTACCCTGCCAGGTTCCCCACGGGCTGATTCGGAACGCCGTCTTCGTCTGCCCCACAACCTTTACGACGGCCTCCGTAACCTCGAGCGCGAACCTAACCCGATTCTCAATCGACCCGCCATACGCGTCCGTGCGGACGTTGCTCCCCCGGGTGCAAGAACTGGTCGATCAAGTACCCATTCGCACCGTGAATCTCGACACCGTCGAACCCGGCCTTGTGCACGGCGTTCGACGCGCCTTGCGCAAACAGCTCGGCGTACTCCTTGATTTCGTCTACGGTGAGTGGACGGGGCGTAGGAGCGCCGGGGAGAGGAATGTCTGACGCCGAGACACAGGTTATGTTCTCCTTTTCCAGGACATCTGCCTGCACGGCCCGACCCAGGGCCCATATTTGGAGGTAGATGAAGGATCTCTTTGCGTGGACGCGATCTGTGACCTGCGAAGAATCAGAATTAGCAAACTACACGATGCATAAGGACAAAGCACTCACCGCTTTCCACGCGGATATCTGCGCGTCGGACCAGATTCCTGGAGTATTCTTGCCCCCCACCGGCGCGCTGTGCTACCAGAGTCGCTTCAGAGATGAGAAGACTCCCAGGTACGCTAGCGCGTTGCTCATAATACTCGGCCACGAGGGACACTGGGGTGTGGGTGTCGTCGACGCGGTATCGCGTCGCTGGTGCAAACACGACGCGGTGGGCAAGTTGGATATCTCCGACTTGGATCGGTTGGAATAACTTTGAACTGGAAGCAGACATTTGGATGCCGTTGAGTATGAGGAAGGAAATTGTTGTTGGACATTCTGCATCGGGCAGCCGTATATATACTGCTAGAGACCCACTTGCGTCGGGCGCGCGTCAGGTGTGGTTTGGGCATGGTTGATAAACTCTGACTGAGCAGCACGTATACAGATGAACGCTTTGCTTGAACAGTGCACGACTTTATCCGAGGTCACGAACAGCACCTAAGAATAGTTATCCGCGTCCTTCCGCGAGCTTCCGAATGGCTTCCGAAGTCGTTCCCTCAGTCATAACGGTCAAACGGCCTCAAGCAATGAGCAGTTCTGCTGGAGAGGTCCGGTACTTACGGTGGTCGGCATTGTCAGCGTTGACGGTTAGATATAGCAGTGACACGAAACTGTTGGACGCGGTAAACATTGGTGCAGCTATCGATGCAGTGTTTGCGACGGCGACTACAGACCGTTCTATCAAAATCTGCGACTGTAAAGCAGAATTCCAGATACTTGAAATAGAATTCGCCGAGAAAAATGGAAGCCGTTAACATCCGTTGAAGCGTGCTTATCGGAACCGGTGTCTTCTCTTTTAATCTCTTCAGGCATAAGATGATTTTGCGCAGTGAGAGAACTGGGGAAACATAAGAACATACTTGCGGTAGAATATACTCGTCAGTTTGGCTATGGTAGCGTTGGAGTTGGTACCAAGGTAGATGTCCATATATGCACGCATTAGCTGGGAGACCGCTGATTGGGCCAAGAGGATAGCATGAGCCTGTAGAAAAGGATCCAATCTGGCGACGACTCAAAGTGCACGAGAGGCAGATGGATGTAAAGTAAGAGGTCAACTTGGAAGAAACCTTGGCGCGTGGCGGTGCACCATCCGATCACGATCGGTGGCGGTGCTCGATCATATCAGATCGAGCAGCAACCGTTCAGCACTCCCAATATGTCTGGCAAATCACACACCTCACACCTTCCAAGTACCCATGCGTTTGACCCCAGCCCGGTTTAGACGTTGAACAGAGGGAAATATTCGTTACCACTGGACTCATTTCAACGCTCACTTGCCCGGCGAATTGAAACAAAGTCTTTCCACTCTCGTCGAGCACAAGTTTCCCAGAGCAGGAGCTCGGCTTGCTTTCAGAAATGGGGTATATTTAGTGAACATTGGTATGTGCAAACAAGCTGACCTTTCGTGAAGGTGTACGAGTTTCACATCCCCCGCACTTTCGGCCAACGAATGCCTCCTATTGCATTCACTGCAGAGAACTATCGCGAACCATACGGGGCGCGCGGCCGTCCAAACTTCCAGTGGCTTACGAACCGTTCAGATTCGGAGCCGTTTTTCTTTCAGTTGCCTTCACTGAGGATGTACTTTGTGAGCAAGACGTGCCCTATGTCCGCGGCAGCATTCGTGGCTTCTCAGACGCCCATGGTGCATGTACACGTCTCTGTATTTGATGACATGACCCTCATCGGAATGACATCGTCACGTATGATGTTCGATGGGCAGGGGACGCAAATATTGCTTCATGCGTGGACGCGACTACTCGGCGGGGATGACTGGACGCGATCCCTGGTATGGAATGGAACCTTGCACCATTCGACTCCGTCAAAGTGTGTCCGCGGACCTGTTTCATTCAAGGCGGTTCAAAGACATACCACTGGAATAAAGCTTTAAGCTCAACATCGGTTCCGAGACTTGGCTCACAGAAGACATGAACATCGGGCTGTCACAGGCACCGTTGACTCGAGGTGACTGTTTCATTCAGGCAACAGGTACATTCCATGCACCCTCAGCACGTTCCGAAAGGGGACCTGGCTGAACATAATATTTGTCCTGAGTCTTATCCTTGTTCCCCGTGTTCGCCTTGCTTTTCTGTCCTTGTCCCTTACTGCCTACTGAGACACCTAAAGATTCCGTTTGGACACGGTTCATATCCTTCGCGCTCTTGTCACCGAACAAAGGGGGAGGAGATGTACATTGGGGAAAAAAGCAGCCACTGTGCTGGCTTGAATTATAGAGTTTCTATTGTAATAAATCTACAAAACTTTAGCTAATTTTGACGACAGTAAATCTACGGGGGAAGCAAAGGGATAGTCCGTGTATCCCTTCGGATCTACACTCCCGAGGGCATAATAGAGCGCACGGTTCCCGACAGTGAGCGCAATGTCGTGGATGAGACGATATGGCAGATCCGGCTTAAAATATGTTCAGTTAGAATATAAGACTTTCGGCAGTGCGAATGAACAAACACTCACGTTAGCAATATACGGCCGCGCAAAAGCAACGAGGTCGCCCTTTTCCTCTGCGACGGCGATGGCGCTGGCTCGGGTGTAGCCGCCGGCGCTGATGAAGGGTCGAGATCCCCATATTTCGCGGAGAAAGTCGTTCGAGTGGTGCTCTTTGACCGAGGACGCACTTTGGTCGCCATCGGCGCGGGGCTCGACGACATGGAGGTATGCGAGGTTGGGATAGCGGTCGCGGAGCTCGGTGACGAGGTGAGCATAAGTGGGCATTGGGTCGTCGAAATCCATTTCTGGAAAGGGTGTCAGTGGATCATCAGAAGGAAAGGCGACTCGCGTACCCTGCCAGGTTCCCCACGGGCTGATTCGGAACGCCGTCTTCTGCTGTCCCACAGCCTTTACGACGGCCTCCGTAACCTCGAGCGCGAACCTCACCCGATTCTCAATCGACCCGCCATACGCGTCCGTGCGGACGTTGCTGCCCGGGTGCAAGAACTGGTCGATCAAGTATCCGTTCGCACCGTGAATTTCGACGCCGTCGAACCCGGCCTTGTGCACGGCGTTCGACGCGCCTTGGGCGAACAGCTCGGCGTACTCCTTGATCTCGGGCACCGTGAGTGGACGGGGCGTGGGGCCGTCGGGGGAGAGGAATGTCTGACGCGGAGACGCAGGTAATGTTCTCTTTTGCTAGGACGTCCGCCTGCACGGCCCGGCCCAGTGCCCAGATTTGGAGGTAGATGAAGGATCCTTTTGCGTGGACGCGGTCTGTGACCTGCGAAGAATGAGAATTAGCTAACTACACGATGCATAAGGACAAAGCACCCACCGCTTTCCAAGCGGATATCTGCGCGTCGGACCAGATTCCTGGAGTATTCTTGGCCCCACCGGCGCGCTGTGCTACCAGAGTCGCTTCGGAGATGAGCAAACTCCCAGGTACGCTAGCGCGTTGCTCATAATACTCGGCCACGAGGGGCACTGGCGTGTGGGTGTCGTCGACGCGGTATCGCGTCGCGGGCGCGAACACGACGCGGTGGGCAAGTTGGAGATCTCCGACTTGGGTCGGTTGGAATAGCTTTGAAGTGGAAGCGGACATTTGGATGCTGTTGAGTATGAGGAAGGAAATTGTTGTTGGACATTCCTCGTCGGACAGCCGTATATATACTGCTAGAGAACCACTTGCTTCCGGCACGCGTCAGGTGTGGCTCGGGCATGGTTGGTAAACTCTGATTGAGCAACACGTATAGAGATGAACGCTTTGAACTCGAACAGTTCGCGATTTTATCCGGAGTCACGAACAGCACCTAAGAATAGTTGACCGCGTTCTTCCGCGAGCTTCCGATTGGCTTCCGAAGTCGTTCCCTCAGTCATAACGGTTAAACGGCCTAGAGCGATGAACAGTTCTGCTGGCGAAGTCCCTCTTGCGGTGGTCAGCATTGTCAGCGTTGACGGCTAGACATTGAATATTAGCAACTTGAACCAGTCGCACGAGACTGTTGGACGCCGCAGATAGCAGACGGTTGTTAGACACCCAAAGATTCCATTCGGATGCATGAATTTCGTTGTACCAATAAATTGTAGGCTGTCAGTGAATTTCCAAAGAGTCGATAATTTGAGGTGGCAGAACAAGTTTGAGCTTGGAGCGTGGCTGTGGTAATCACGGTCACGCTTTCTTTTTTTTTTCAACCATGCAAGCTCCTACTACCCGCCGAGTCCCGTTCGCAATTCAGTTCTTTGACCACGTTACTCCTTCCCTCCATCCTAGTAGCACTCGCATCGGCCTGGATCAAGAGATCCCGACAGGATCCCTTGACGTTGGTTTTCGACGCCCGGGCGTGGCTACAGGTCGGACTTCTGGATCTTTTCTCTGCCAATCGACCTAGAGAGGAACACTTACCTGGAAACAATTGAACTTCGTTTCACTTGACCATTCACTGGTGATCCGGAATACATCGTTCAAGTTGCTTCGGAGTCTCACCTCTTTGACACTCGCCCCTCTTTTACGCTCATTCTTAATCACCACAATCCCGCGTCTGACATAGACTTATTCGCATGGCTTATTTTTTGTTACTCAAATACGCTCTTTTCTCCAGACGTCAGCTTGCTCATTAGATTTGAATCGAGGGTCCAAACCCTACTCAATCTTACCGAGCTGGATATTCATCAGCAATTCGGTCCATTACTGCTTCTTGTGTTCTGAGCGCCGAATGACTGACGACTGTTTCTTTGTCAATTAGCAACAGGAAACACAAATCCTTCCCAGAACGTTCCCTCCTGTCCGCTATCGCCTTTTTCGCCCCGCACTGAGTCCCTCAGCCGCAGAACCCTGGCCACATCTTGACAAAAGTCAGCCAAACCCTAGCTACCATCTGCATGATACGATGCTTGGATGGCAGGAAGACGGGAAGAATCATTGACTTGGGTGGTCGATTTCTAGCTGATTCAGAACGCGGTCTTCCTCTGCCCCGTGACCTCCATGAACATAACGCCGTCCGTGCGTGCAACATGATCCTCAATCCACCTACACGTCCGTCCGGAAGTTGGTCGGGTGCAGAAACTGGTGTTGCATCGCGGGTGGGAAAATGATACGGTGGGCAAATTGGAGATCTCCAGCTTGGGTCGGTTGGAATAGCTCTGGAGGGCAAGTGGACATTGTTATCCAGTACTCTGAAGAAGGAGATTGTTGTTGGACATCTCCTCGCTGAACAGCCATATATAAACTATCAAGGAACCACTTGCTTCCGGCGCGCGCCAAGTGTTGGTAAATCCCGACTGAGCAGCAGCACGTCCAGAGATGAACAATGTCAAAGTTAAATTCAGAACAGTGCGCGCGATTTTTATCCAGGGTCACAAACGACGCCCTTAGTAAGAATACTCGTATCCTTTCGCGCTTTCCGATTGGCTTCCGGAGTCATCCCTCAGGCATAGCCGTTAGACGGCCTTGAACAATGAGCAGTTCAGGCGGCCAGGCCCAGCTCTTGCGTCGGTCAGCATTGTCAGGCTTCAGCGTTGATAAGGTAGGCGTCTTACGCATCCATCGAGTCACGTGTACGTGACATCACGCGTTACAGTAACGTGGGAAAGCGCGAAATCTGGCCGATAGAACTTTTTTTTAATTCATTGTACCTCTCTCGGGCTTCAGAATTGTTTTTTTCGAGGTGGCAATGTCCCAAAAGTGACAGAAGATAGGCACACAAGGAAAAAATGTAGGCAAAGTGCTGATGATGCAAATGAATCTAAGCAACCAACCTACATACTGCTGACTGAGCCATGAGTAAGCCCCAACATGAAAAAAAAAGTTCAAACTGGTAGAAACCTGCATTGAAACAGATTATATCTTATCTTGGGCCACAAAGTGCTTGAAGACACAAAAAGATATTTCAACTGCGGTGCGTCATTAAGTAAGCACGTGATCGTATAATTTCCTTATTAGGAAACGCGAAATTTTTGAAGAAAAAACACAAAGCCCTCTTGCCAGAACGGAAACATGATTTCCTGCACTTTTCTAAAAAAAGGTGTAAAACATTTTATTGAGACCAGTTATTGGAAATCTAAGACCACAGGATTGTTCCCCTGGTCAAAAGGATCCTTTCTGTGGTCTTACTTTTTTTCTCTACCCTGAGGCTGCTGACTAGTATTGCTGAGAAGGTGATGTCACGCTGTGACACACGTGACTCGATGGATGCGTTTGGCACCTACCTTAGCCGAACAGTATAGCAGTGACAGCTGGACGGAATAAACAGTGCCAGTAGTTCGAGTAGAGATTTCATTTTGTAAGAATCAGACTATGGACAGCGTGAGAATTTGGTAGGCCTGGCAATTCAATAGAACCACACATCGCGTCCTGACTTCCACTACCATGGCCGACCGTTCTCGACGCGAGAAAAAGTCCAAACTTGACAAGCTAGCCGAGTATAAACGCGCCAGGGAGGGCGGGGGGCGCGTTAGAAAGGTTAGAAACGCGTCAATGTGTCTCATCTTTCCATTCGTTTATGAACGCGTGTAGGAGGAGGACGTCGACATCTACGACGAAGTCACGGAGGACCAGTACAAGAGTATCGTCCGAGGAAGGCTTCAGCAGGATGACTTCGTTGAGGATGATGGCATTGGCGGTTATGTCGACAACGGCCAGGAGGATGACTGGGGCGGCGGTGACGATGAGGAACCAGATTCAGATGAGGACGTCCCCAAGAAGAAGCAGGGTGAGCACGACGATGCTATCTATTCTACCCGCCGTTTATCACTTCGCTTTCAGCCAAAAACGCGTCTACAAAATCAAAGCCTAAGCCACCGCCTCCGAAGCCATCGATCAGCGCGTACCGTCCGGTCGTATCCAAAGAGCAGGAAAACGACTTCATGGCATCCTTACTGGGTGAACTGGATGCTGCTCCTCTCAACCTACCGTCTGCTCCCAAATCGCGGAAGCGGAAGCCTTCACCGTACCGAAGCGCTCCTTCATACGCGGACACTTCTTCAGATCCCATCGACGTGAACCTCTCCAGCGACGATTTTAGCCCCCCAGAAAAAAATCAAGACAGATGGCGGTGACATGACCCCTGCAACAGAACGCTTGTCGCATCTCGACGTGCAGAGCGGCTCAGACGACTTCACCGACGTCGATATGGACTCTTTCATGGCTGACGATTTTGACATCGACGCGTACGATACCATGGAAGTCGACGAAAAACCGGTGAAGAAAGAGGTGAAGAAGGAGATAAAGAAGGATGAAGACGCTCCGCCAGCCTGGCTCTCTGTTTACGACTCTCTGACCGTCAGTGCCCCGGAGGACGTACTGGGACCCATCTCGTCGTCGTCGTCCACACAATCAACCACGGTATCCGCACTGGAGCCGGACGGATCCCTTCGCTTCTTCTGGCTCGAATACCTCGAGAATGAAGGGCGTCTATACTTCGTTGGTAAACTTAAAGACAAAGTTACCAACGCATGGGTCTCGTGTTGCATCACTGTCGAGAACATGCAACGCAATGTTTTCGTGCTACCACGAACCAAACCGGACGAATTTGGTGAAATCCCAGACCAGATGGACGTTTACAAGGACGTCGACATGCTGCGTCAAAAGACCGGTATCAAATCGTGGAAGTCAAAATTTGTTAGGCGCAACTATGCTTTTGGGGAATCGGATGTACCCCGGGAGGAAACTCAGTGGCTCAAAGTCGTCTATGGCTTCAACGGTACGTTGAAGTATGGGTGCCAGGCTATTCTGTATTTAATCATCGAGCACAGAACCACAACTTCCGATCACGGACGCTAACCCCACTCCCAATATCGCCAGGATATTTGGGACGAACACCAGCGCCTTCGAGCTTCTGGCCCTGAAACGGAAGATCATGGGGCCTTGTTGGCTCACAATCAAGGATCCGAAGATCGAAAACAAGAGTGTGAGGATGAATCCGTTTTACGACGCTCCATCCGTTGACCGCTGTTCAGTTTTCCTGGTGCAAACTGGAAGTAACAGTAACAGATCCCAAGGATATAAATCCCTTTCCCGAGACGGACGGCAATGCCCCGAAGGATACGCCTCCGTTGACAGTCATGAGTCTCAGTGTCCGAACGATCGTAAACCACCATGAAAACAAACGCGAGGTTGTGTGCACCACGGCAAGAACGTGGCACAACAGTGAGTGCTCTTTCACTCTAACGGCGCCTATCTTTGACCTCTCCGCATATATTCAGTTCTCATTGACGATACCAAGGCTCTAGAAGAACTCTCATGCACGGTTCAAACGTTCGTTCGGCCTCTCGACAAGTTCCCTCCCAACTTCGAGGCGCAAGCAACGGCGAATGGCAAAAGCGCCATCTCCCCGGTTAAGAACGAGCGCATGCTCCTCAGTAGTCTGCTCAGTACGTTCAAAGCTATCCCCGTAGAAGCAATCTCATGCTCCGTCAGACGCCATTCACAGAGCGGATCCCGACGTGATCGTTGGCCACGACTTCCTCGGTGTTTCCCTCGACGTATTGCTACATCGCATGAAGGAATTAAAGGCCGACCACTGGTCGCGACTGGGTCGTTTCCGCCGCTCCAAATGGCCGTCGATCGGAAAGCAGGGCTCGAATATCAGGTTTCTCGCTGGGCGGTTATTGTGCGACCTCGCTAGCGATGGTGCCAAGGTGGGATTGAACTCTTTCGTTTCCGGGAAAGTCCTCATCTCTATGTAGTCCATGATTGCCTCCACGACGTGGTCGTTGACGGAGATGGTCAAGACACATCTGGGCGAGACGCGAGAGGATATCGACCCGGACGATACCGCGAGCTATTTCGACGGCTCAGTCAGCAAGCCCGACCGTATGCTGACCTTTGTTCGTCACTGCGAGCTGGATGCCCATTACCACATGGCCATTGCCTCGAAGGTCCAGATCTTGCCTTTTAACCAAGCAACTGACGAACCTCGCCGGGAATTCTTGGTGAGCTTCTCGTTTATTCATTGTCCCGTCATTTTCTTATTCTCTTCGCAGGAACAAGACTCTGAACGGCGGTCGTGCAGAGCGAAATGAATACATTCTTCTTCACGAATTCCACCAGCTCAAATATATTTGTCCCGACAAGACATACGGCAAGAAGTCGAAGCCTCTGCCCGAAATCGAGGACGAAGACGGGAACAAGACAACCAAGAAGAAGCGCGACAAGTACAAGGGTGGTCTTGTGTTTGAGCCCAAGCGAGGACTATGGGACAAGTTCATCCTCGTCATGGACTTCAATTCGTTGTACCCCAGTATCATCCAGGAGTATAATATCGACTTCACGACAGTCAATGTCGACGAGGAACTTGTGCGTCTCGCAGTTCTGGCTTCCGTCCACTGATCTCACCACCATGTATAGGACGAGGAGGGTGAGGAGAAGATCCCCGAACCGCCGTCAGACAATGTCGAGAAGGGCATCTTGCCTCGTTTGATTAAAAAGCTCGTCGACCGACGTCGCACCGTCAAATCCTTGATGAAGAATCGGTCGACGTCTCCCGCACAACTCAAGCAGGTACGTGGCTCCAACCTTGTCGTCCCCTTGTTTCTTCGCTAAAAATATATATTCACTCTAGTATGATATCAGGCAGCAAGCACTCAAGCTCACTGCCAATAGTATGTACGGGTGCCTGGGTTTCGAATATTCGCGATTCTACGCCCGACCTCTCGCTGCCCTCACGACCTTCAAGGGTCGTGAAATTCTCACTCATACACGAGAACTGGCAGAAAACATGGGCCTTGATGTAAGCAAATTTGTGACGTGTGTCACTCGCTTCAACTCATCCATTGTAATTTGTAGGTCGTCTACGGTGATACCGATTCCGTGTTCGTGAACACCAACGTCACCGAATTCGACCAGGCGTTCAAGATCTCTGGTGAATTCAAGAAGGCTGTTAATGAGCAATATAAACTGCTCGAAATTGATCTGGATGGCATCTTCAAACGGCTTCTCCTTCTGCAGAAGAAAAAGTACGCCGCGCTCAAGGTGGAGGACGGCCATGGAACGAAGACCTCGACGGAAGTCAAAGGACTGGACATGAAGCGTCGAGAGTACTGTTCTCTGTCCAAGAATGTATCACAGTGCGTGCTTTTGTCCGGCGTTGTTTCATCGCGACTCACAGCGTAACAGGTACGTTCTGAACCAGATCCTTTCCGGCGAAGCACCGGAAGATGTGGTCCATAACATCCATCAGTACCTGACTATCGTCGGCCAAAATGTGCGGGACGGCAAAGTCAAGCTCGAGGAGTTCACCGTTCACAAAGTCAGTCCGCACACTAGACTCTCGAAACTACTGACTCTGAACTCGCAACAGCGTCTGGGCAAAAATCCGGAAGATTATCCAGATATCAAATCCCAGCCTCACGTCCAGGTCGCGCTGCGGATGAAGCTTCGGGGTGGTGATGCAAAGCTCGGCGATGTCATCCCTTATGTTTTCTGTCTCGCGGAAGGCGAGCAGACCGCAAAAACTGCCCAGGCTGACAGAGCCAAGCATCCCGAGGAATTCAAAAAGCCCGACTCCGGGCTGAAGCTTGGTATGAAGATGTTCACTCGGGTTTTGTCTTGTGAATAACCACCTCACTAGATTACGAGTATTATCTTGGACATCAGGTCCTTCCTCCAATCGAAAGATTGTGCGAACCAATCGAGGGCACTGACCGCTCTCGGTTGGCAGAGTGTCTGGGTAAGTTATTTTCTTGCTACCATGGCCCTGACGTCTCAACGCGTCTATGTCTTTTCCTAGGATTGGACCCCACACGCTACCGCGCTGCGACCTCCAGCTCAGTAGACGAACCTACTTTCTCCTCGCTCGACTCGCAAATGTCAGACAGTGAGCGCTTCAAGGACGCATCCCCTTTCATCGTCCGTTGTCGGCGCTGTTCGGTGCAGTTACCGTTCGCCCCAATCCACGACCGAGATGTACGCATTCTTTCTTTCCTCTCGTTTCGTTTTCGTTTTCGCTTCAGCTTATTCCCAAAATACCCAGCGCTCCATCCTCTCCCCGAGCGGTCCCGCGTGCCCCGAATGCAAACAGCTGATCAGCCCGGGAAGCCTGCAGACGCAGCTCGAGACGCAGATCAGGGAGCAGATCGCAAAGTACTACGAGGGCTGGACGGTGTGCGACGACACGGCGTGCGGGTTCCGTACGCGGAAGATGGGCGTCCGGGGCCGGCGGTGTCTGCAGAAGGGATGCAAAGGGAAGGTCGTGTTCGAGGTTCGTTCTTCCCGCCAAAAACAATTTTCAGACTGAAACTAATGTTTTACTCCAGTATTCCGATGCGCGGTTGTACAATCAGCTCCGGTTCTACTCGTCCCTCTTTAACGCGGAGAAGGCCGCTAAGGCGGTCGTTGGCTCGACGAATATAGACGCTGTCAGCGCAGTCATCGCGAACAATCTTTCCTTCTTGCAGGCGATGTCGGCTTGCGTGGAGCGCTATTTAGACCAGTCTGCCCGTCGCTGGGTGGAGCTGAGCACTATTTTCTCATTCATGAAACTGTAGCGTCTGACCGTATCTGTGTAACTCGTATCGTACCTGTACTTATTATCTGTTGTCGAATTTATTTACTTGATCCGCAGAGAGGAAATTTGAAAGTCCGCAAAGAAGAAATTCGAAAGGAAATGAATTCCGAATGAGATGCTGAGAGTACTTGAGCAAGGACTAAATGTATGCTAGGGAGACGTATGCTACAGTTCCTGAGGATACAGATGCGATAACACAATAACAAAAAAGATCTAAAGATCCAACAAAGAAAAAGAAAATTAAGTCGGCTGCAACCTAAGATCCTGCGGCCTAAAACTCCAAATCTCCATAACACTCTTCCCCGCGCGCTTGCACATAATTGCAATCACATCACCACCGCCATCGTGCCCGTCGAGCACGTCCCCACCGCTCGTGCTCGCCCTGCCGCTGCCATTGCCCAACCCCATCTCCGCGTCTTCGCTCCCGCCGCCAAAGCAGACCTTCCACACGCTCTCCCCGCCCTCGCTCAGTTCCCTCACATACGCCCCGGTCGCGATCTCCCATAGGCGCACGCGCCCGTCGTTCCCCCGCCGTGACGAGCCACCGCGCGTCGAATTGGAGCGAGGTGACAGACGAGTCGTGCGCGGCAATACGGTGGAGGGCGGTGTACGTGGAGAGGGAAAAGGTGATGACGCGCCCGTCGGAGCCGCCGGTGACGAGGATGGGGTTGGGGTGCGGCGTGAAAGGAAGGGAGGGCGAGAGCTGCAGCTGGCACACGAGCGCGGTGTGTCCTTGCAGGAGGGCGAGGCAGTGGCTGGTGGGGTAATGGTAAGGGGTCCGAAAAGAGAGGGACGTAAAAACAATACGTACCCGGAAAGGGCGTCCCAAACGCGGACTGTCGTGTCCAATCCACCGGACGCGATTCTGACGCCGTCAAAAGCGACAGAATAAATTTGGTGGAAGTGGCCCCGGAGAACGTGAATGCACTCTCCGGTATCTATATTCCACACGCGACACGTCGCGTCGTAACTGCCGCTCACGGCCCTGTTCCCACAGACATCCAGGCATCGCACGCTGCCCGTATGCCCCGACATCGAGCGAATCATACGCCCACGCTGCACGTCCCACACCCTCAGCGTCGAGTCCCGCGACCCAGTGACCGCAATCGGGCGATTGTGCAGCATCTTCAAGCACCGGATCGTCGACGTGTGCCCGGAGAGAACATGGATCGGGTATCCGGACCGCACGTCCCACACGCGCAGCACCTTGTCGCAGCCGCCGCTGACAACGAGTGAGTTCGGTTGACCCCATCCGTCGGACGCGGAGCATGGGGAGCTCCGTTTGCCCGGAAAGGGCACGGGGATCGTCTCCCCAACGGGGAGGTCGAGCCCGAGTGGGGCGCGCCATATTGGTGGGACGGTGTCCCTGTCCCCACCGGCTGGATTGGTATCGAGCCGCTCACCGACCCAGGAGCCCCCGCGCCCGACGAGGCAGACGCCCCAAACCCCTGCGTCGTGGCCGACGAGCGTGCGCGCGAGGACACCCGTGCGGCTGCTGAATACGTGGATCTTGCTGTTCGCGAGGCCGACCACGACCCAGTCTTGATCGAGCGCGACGGACGTAATGACATCGATCGAGTTAAGAGCCCCTCCGCCATTTGGAGGGGGTGGGTGTTGGGGCCATACGATGTGCGCGCAGGATAGTGCCGCCGTAGCGCCAGTTCATCACTGATGAAGAACGAAAAAATTTAGTGCCGACGAATGTGCAAAGATGGTCTCACGACCACATACTCGTGCTATACGATTGCTTGAAATGCAGATAATATGAGAATGCCGGCGGGGATTGACTAGCAGTGGGTGAGATTATCGGTGCCTTTGCTTTACGCTTCTTGGCTGCGAGCCATTGCTGAGGGGGATCCATCGGGAAGGAAGCAAACTCTTCCATTTCTTCAAGTGGTTCGTCGTCGTCTTGGTCATCCTTAGCTCGGCCGTCGGCCATGCCCTTGGGCTCGCGGCTGTTAAACCCAATTCGCATGCACATGCTCCGCCAAATGGATTCGTCCGCAACCATGGCTTTCCAGCGACGACTAACGCGGCCAGCTCTAGCGAGGGTCCGGGGCTCGTCGATGAAACTGAGGACCATCAGAGCGAGTTCTGTGGGTAGATCGGCGATGAAATCGCGCTTGAGAAGTGGTGCGATGGTGGTAGAGACGAAGAGGAGCTCCCCGGGGGTGAGAGAGTGCAGAAGAGATGCCAGGTATTGCTGGCGTAGTGCAGGGTTTTGGGGTAGCGCGACGGGCATTGGGGGAAAGAGTCGGCGTCTGGGCCCGGGGACGCTGCTGGGGTCGGGGGCGAGAGGACGGGTATCATGTATACGGTCGAGGAGGAGTCCATGGCTGGTGGAAGAGAGAAAGCGCAAATTGTGTGAATCTGATGATGGTTGGTCTGGCAGCTTTATTACTTCCGAGCGGCCGGAGCCTTAATGAATTTTTTTCAGGGGATCCCACGGCATCCCCGTCGCTTGCTCGCTTCCTCCATCGCCTACTTGCTGCTTCCTCCATTCTGCCAACTACACTGCTTGGACTTTCTGCATGATCTAAGAGCCTGTTCTTGAAGCTCACCCGAGTCAGACCAGCTCTCTCCGGGCCCTCCGAAGCGGCTCTGTTCCCGAACCCGACACTTTCTGACATCTGTTGGTCGTTCTGATACGCGCACGGTGTTTGTAGAGCTCAACCGACAATTACACGCATGTCATTGCGAGCAACCGTCAGGTTCTCAGAATCCCAAAATTATTAGAATCTGCACCCCGCGTCCTCTGCTCGACTTGTGGCAAACAGCTTCGACGTCTGTGCAGAAAGCCCAACAGCTCTCGTTGACCAACTCAACAAGTCTTCTTCAATATATTGGATCAAAAGGGATATAAGTCTAGTATAAGTCTAGTCTTCCATTTTCAAGTTCCTCGACCTACTACCACCTTGCTGTAAACTTGACAACAAACCATTCCCTACCGTTCTTTTCCCTGGACGAATGTGGTTTCTTCTGAAAACATGAGGATTTGAAGCCGTCATCTCGCGCAGGCAGTATATCGCTTCTCCTCAGGCGAGACCGACGCTTCTCTGGTCGAGCGGAATCGAACTCGTTGGCTGGTCCAAGCACGTCTCCTTGATAGTTAAAGAATGGCTGAACTTCGTCTTCCTATAGTCAGGCTACCCAGTCTTCGGTTCCGACCCAGTACTACGCCCAAATCCGGGCCGCCTCAAATGTACCAGCACCAGAATTCTGCTGTCAAGTTCTGGACCCTTCCAACCTCGACACCTGACGAACAATCGCTATGAATATATCGGTATGGCCAAACCGTTGAAGGATTACGCGATATGTTGTCAATGCCTCTAGTACACACTTTGTCTACCCGGTTATAAATGAACTTGGTCTGAGGACGTGAACGATGGAACGTCCCGGAGGTACTCGAGTCCTTTTCGTGGTGCGTGGTGTGACCACTTGATAATATAACCTGGTCTATGCAGACCGTGCTGCGTCACGCTTTGTGTCCAATCTGGTTTGGTGCCCATCCTCGATAAAAGAAAGCTGGTGGAAATATTCTACGTCTCTGTCAGTCCAGAATAGGAAAAGACGAAGCAACGACAAACAAACACAATACGGTACCCAATTCCCACGGTTCAGGAACTAAAAAATTGTAGGTTGTATGAGAGTGGTCATAAAGCTACCAGATAACGCGGGGGTGGCACCCTTGCAGACGAACTAAGACTTATATGGCCATTCAATGCGTGCCGCCGGGATACTCTTGAATGGAGGCGCGACTTCGTAGTTGAATCGGAGATGATGAGCGACCGCTCAGTGTACTACCCAGGCTCGATGTAGAGGTCTCGAGACCGTTGCGGGAGGTCGGTGCCGTCAGATGTCCATAACAGGGACTCCTGGGGCTGGCATAGTTGCTTCAGCTGTATCATCTCTTGCTCTTTCAGACGGATCACTGGTTATTTCCTTGATGCGTCGCCTTCTGCCCCTCCGACCCTCACTACCTACCTTTGTCTATGGAGGTTCATATCTCATGCCAAAAACCAATCGACGGCGCCTTTAGGTTTGTGATTTCCTCCCACACCTCGAAAACACAGACAAATGATAGAACGTTGTATTCAGCAGACCGCTTCTTGGTATGTACAATAGCCCTTTCATAATCACAAGATGTAAGGCACCCCGTGTCTTCGCCACGGGCGGTCAGACACGGCGGATTCCGAGCTTCCGTGCAGACACGGCAGATTCCGAGCCATCCGGCGCCGCACTGCCGCTCGCTAACGCTCGCGGCGCGCAGCGCCTGTGGCCGTGAGAAACGCCTCGTGACTTTGTGTCAAATTCCCGTGACTTATCAAAGAGGCTGTGCTCACTGTGTCTTAATATATAGGACTAGCCACAGGAGCAAGGAAAACCGCGTAAAACAAGACAGAGAGTCTGTCGGGAATTACTCTTTGAAAACCATGCTACATGTTAGTGGGTCGCCTTCTGAAACAGGGTAACAGCGTACCGCAGGTTGTGGATTTTTTGGATTTCTTCTTATAACGCGGGTCCAATCTCTCCGGAGAAGTTCTCAGCTTTGGCGCCCCATCTTGCACGATCCAGATTGCGGTCCGAAAATCTTCTTCCTAATTAGGATTCCATCGACCCAAGTCGGGATCACCTAGATACTCCCGCAAAAAAGTTACACATTTTCCTTTGTTATTGTGAGATGCTGCCCTCAAAACGATACAAAGAACTGGTGATATGGAGGGCTGTGAGAAGGAGGCCATAATCAACCGCTCCATCTTTGGCGTGTTTATTAGACGCTCCAGCCCCGGCTCGTTAAGATCTGAGATTTTGCGGCCTTCATAGTACTCGACGTCAAATCGGGCGTCGGACTTTGTTCTTCACGGTACATATCGAAGGCAGATCTCGAAGATCCGAGTTTTCCAAACGTTGGGATTCATTTGGAGCTTGAAGCAGCAACTGGCGGCATCTACCAGCTATACAAAATCAACGCTGGACGACAGTCAAAATGAAGCCTCTTACCGCAGCCTTATGTGTCTCGGCAAACTGGAAAAAACGCGCGATTACAGAGGAACATGCCATAGAAGCGCAATGAATACCTTTACCAAATCATCGTACATCTCAGGATAGTCAAGTTCATGCTGTCGAGCTCTGGCCGAGGTGTTGGTTTGGCACATAGGTTTGTGGTTATGCCAATCTTGCTTTTGACACTCGCGTCCCTAAATATTGAATACCAGTTCAGTGGACAGCCAGCGCGGGAGGGAGATCTCTGGTACATACGCAGTACTGCACTGTCCTGCATGACTGACAATCTTTTAAAGTCATCCCAGGAGGCAACTCCCTCTGGAACTTCAAGCAATTTCGACACATCTTCGAATAGTGGAGCGGAGAATACTTTCTGGTTTCGTATTTAATATCGGACTCATCGCCTTGAAGATTGTCAGGAAGCTCTTCTGTGTCTTTGAAGTTCGCCTCGCTCAAACGATTCATCATGATTCCGTGCTGTTTACACAAAGGCTTGTGCATCGGCCAGGCCTTTCGCTGACATTCTTTGCCCTTAAGGAACATCAAGTCTCGTTGGATATATATTCTAATTGAATTGCGTACACAGTATACCACCAATCCGCAGTCATTGCATCGTTTGAGGGGAGCTCCATTTCGCTTTTGAGACAGTTGTCGCATCGAGTGGGATCGGAATATTCGTTCGCTGCCTCGGAGTCGAGAACATCTTCTTGTTCGTCGATGATCCGCTGAGCCTCATCCGAAACCAGCTGGATTTCTGACCGCTCAATATCCTCCATAGGACAACGCGTTGTGAGGGAATGCAGAAAGAAAGAAACGCCAAATATCGTTAAACATGGTCTGATTCCCACGGTTGAATTAAGCTTAGAGCAGTCCATTTGGCGTTCACAGTCTTAACAGTAACAAGCAATAAGCACAAGTTAGATAACTAAGATTGGTGGTACATATACGCAATAAGGCACCCCGGTGCGTTCTCGGCATGAAATCGTTGGTCCAAGCACGTCTGCTTGATTTGGTAACGCGGTTGTCTCTACAATGCTGCTTTATAAACTGCTTTCCTATGGGCATCACAACTTACTCAATTTCCACTGGTCAGTAGAGGAGTTCAGAAATCGGCCCAGTTTCGAAGTTGGACGATTCTCTTGATTCCCCTTTGCCAATACTTAGCAAGGTCCAAACCATCGGCCGAGCTCGCATCAAAATTGGGAGGAAAATTGCCGACAACCGGACAAAACTCTTCGGGGCCTCTGGAATTCTGGCTTCGACTTCCAATGAAGAACAGAGGACTCGGTCAGATCTGGGGTCCAGAATATGGCCAACGACGAGGAAACAGAGGATGGGAGTCTGTTGCCTTGGTACTACTACTTGCTCTGGCAGTTTATCCTGCTCCGAGGACACAAACGACGGTCCCCGGACGTAAAGCCTGTTTTCGGCACCCTTTTTGCAATCACAAGTTTGAAGCCCTCTTAGAGACTCAGAATTATGCTGGGCATTAGTGTCGAGTCGTGATTTCCACCGCTCAACATTCACTGATTCCTATGGTTGACTTTAGTCTCCCTAGACAGTTACTGCGATATTACCAGTTCGTTCCTCACTCATAGGTTGACTCAGAGTATCGGATCTGTGAGCCTTATGTGCCGCTGATGCCTGGGACAATTATCAATTCAAACAACCACGATATTGGTTGTACATTTAATTCCTGCCACAAGCTCGGCATTCCGAAAGGATTGCCGGTGCCCGATATTAGTACTATTGTGAAGTATCGGAGCTTGATCATCCAGGATCATTGATCGGGCACGGCCCAATTCGTCAGGCTGCTCGAGGAGATATATGTCCCCCAGGGCTTCCAGTACAGAAAATGGCCAGATGGTGTGGAAGGCTTCCACACCATCCGGCAATTTCCTGATGGCACGGATCGCAGCCATTGCACTGGTCGCAACTTTGGGTTCCCTGGCTCGAATGAGGCCGGATAGAGGATCTATGTTGTAATCACTGACCATAACAGAGTCACCAATCCTGCCCAAACTTTGAGTCTGAGAACGGCCGGGGCAGTGGACTCGTGCGTGGCGAGTTTTTTCACTATCTCGCAAGTCCATATCCGAACATTAGTGTTGGATGATTCCAGCAATGCTGAGACGTGGTCCAGTACTTTTGCAGCGACAATAGCCTCTGCGCCGGCTAACCAGTGGGCGATCTGAGATAATGCGTACGCTGCGCCCGCAAACGACTCCAAAATTTCTGTCCCTGAGTAATCCAGATGAACTCGTGTTAACATGAAACAGAACCGAACTAACTGCAAGAGGAACACCAGCCACATCAAGGGATCCAGCTCCAAGACATTTTGAACAATAGATTCGTGG
This sequence comes from Mycena venus, assembly GCA_014462655.1. Classification (NCBI taxonomy): domain Eukaryota; kingdom Fungi; phylum Basidiomycota; class Agaricomycetes; order Agaricales; family Mycenaceae; genus Glaucomycena; species Glaucomycena venus. The sequence continues at coordinate 6,306,178 of JACAZI010000007.1, read as the reverse complement.
CCAGCCAGCGTTCCCACTAAATAACAAGTCCATTCTGGGACGTTGGGCCTCCGAGATTGAAGTAAAGCCAAGACGGGGGTCAGGGCATCTGCATCAACAACGGCCTGCACACCGTCTATCCATTGCGCGATGTGAACCAAGGCGTCCGTTGCCCACTCAGTGACTTCAAGAGATTCGTCGCTGGTAGAAAATGAGAACTCGTGTGTATTACGAGCAAAATAATTTAGAGTTACTGCATGAGGGACACCAGTCGTTTGCATAGTCTCGGCTCCAAAATGGCTGATGTCGTGAGCTGGTGTTTCGCTAGCCTTGCAACTAACTGGCAAGTCCATTTCCGGAGGTGCGAGTTCGGTGATTCAAGTAAAACCACGACATGGTCCCGTACCCCTGAATCGACAATAGCCTCCGCGCCTTCAAACCAATGGGAAAATTCAGTTAATGTGCGTATGGCCGATAAAACAAGCTCGGTATCTTCATCGCTGAATTACAATGAGAATTTGTGTCAGAGAAAGGATAAAACCTACCGCAAGAGAAGCACCAGTCGGGCACACACCTGTGACTCCCAGATGGCCGCTAAAGTGGACTCATGCGACGCCAGTTTTCCGAATAAGAGTGTGTACAATTGATCCAGATTTTCGGGGTCTTGCGACCCAAGCATTCCCGCGATGTAATGGAAAACCGGTGAATCTACAATTACACGCGCGTCGTCCTCCAACACGGCTCTATCCACCAAGTCCCACAAGATCGCAACCTTGGTGGATCGCCAGACATAGTTCAACCTTCAACATGACCCGTTAACGGCTCGAACAACTTGAAGAAGGACTTCGCGACCTACGGAAAATATGAAAAGTATATATCCAAAGTTGTGCTCGAAAGTGGGCTGTCACGATTGCTTTCGATGAATTCCAGTGCCTGACGATGATACATCAGCTTCAAGATTGGCTTTGCCATTGCATGAATGTTGATCGTCGGTCCCTGGAGCCCTGGATTGCGATCCGACCACCAACTAAGGATGCTTGTGTGCGTTTCCTGGCGAGTCAGGGGCTGCATGATGGTGAAAGACCAAGAGCCTGAGAGCAAGCGGTGTTGAGTCTTGCATTTGAATGATCCTTGCTGTCCAAAGCGACATTTTCTAAACAGAAGGTAAGATTATCGGTCCCACGGATACATCTTTGGGCTTCATTGGGCGCTAAAAACAGTTGTTGATGCATGACTGCATTGAAGACAGGCATTGATGATCTTGGCCAAAACTGCCATGAAGGAACATATCTTGGTTCTGTATGAAGGCTTGAGATAAAATGGGAGATGGACGGAAGTTCTCGATAAATATGAATGCTTCACCATTGAACGTCCATATTTAAGAAAAGTCAGCGTCCTTTTCCAGTTTTCACCAGACAGGTCTGTCTTACTGGTTCCATCTTGGTTCGAAGGCTCCGCACCCTCGAGTCGAGCGATGGAACAAAAGTGATTCAACTACGTTCAAGCTTTGAATAAGTGAGGTTCATTAGTACTGTTCACAACGTACTATCAATGGTTCGATTTCTTTTCAGTCTAGAGATTATGGTGGGTTAATATTTTGAATTGTAAAGCAAAAGGTAAGTCAAGCAATGCATTCGCAGCTTCCATAGTGTTGTCGTTTATTAGATGCTCCAACTCCGGCTCGTTAAGATCTGAGATTTTGCGGCCTTCATAGTACTCGACGTCAAATCGGGCATCGGACTTTTTTCTCCGCGGTACATATCGAAGGCAGATCTCGAAGATCCGATTTTTCCAAACGTTGGGATTCACTTGGAGCTTGAGGCAGCAACTGGCGGCATCTACTACCAGCCATACAAAATCAACGCCAGACAACAGTCAAAAATAAAAGCCTCTTACGGCAGCCTTATGTGTCTCGACAAACTGAAAAAAAGCGCGATTAGAGAGGAACATGCCGTAGAAGCGCGATAGTTGTGAGTCGCAGTGAGGGAATGCAGAAAGAAAGGAACGTCAAATATCATTAAACATGGTCTGATTCCCACGGTTGAATTAAGCTTAGAGCAGTCCATTTGGCGTTCACAATCTTGACAGTAATAAGCAATAAGCACAATTCAGATGACTACGACACTGGTGGTACGTAGGCAGTAAGGAACCCTGAAAACATCCGAATTGTCATTAAAAAGCGCCCGCTCTTGGTTTGAACTGCGGTCAACATTCGCTCGAAGTATCAGGTGTGGTAGATCTTGATCACCGAGTTTCAATGATTCCTGCTCCCGCCCTCGCTCTTCTTCAGGCCGTATAAATCCACTTATAATGTGATCAAGAGTCTCAACTTCACGGTTGGGCCATTTCCTGATTGTAACAAGCGCAGCCATTGCACTGGTTGCAACTTTGGGTTCCCTGGTTCGAATGAGGCCGGATAGAGGATGTATATTCCGATCACTGACCGTGACAGGGACACAAGTCCTGCCCAAAGTTTGAGTCTGAGAACGGCCGGGGCAGTGGACTCATGCGTGGCGAGTTTTTTCACTATCTCGCAAGTCCATATCCGAACATTAGTGTTGGATGATTCCAGCAATGCTGAGACGTGGTCCAGTACTTTTGCAGCGACAATAGCCTCCGCACCGTCTGACCATTGGGCGATCTGAGACAATGCGTACGTTGCCCCCGCAACGACTCCAAAATTCCTGTCCCTGAGTAATCCAGATGAACTCGGGTCAACATAAAAGAGATCCGAACTAACCGTAAGAGGAACACCAGCCACATTAAGGTATTCAGCTCAAAGACATTCGGAGCAATGGATTTGTGGCCAGCCAGCGTTCCCACCAGATAACAAGTCCATTCCGGGACGTTGGGCCTCTGAGATTGAAGTAACGCCAAGACGGGGGCCAGAGTATATGCATCAACAATGGCCTGCGCACCATCTATCCATTGCGCGATGTGAACCAAGGCATCCGTTGCCCACTCAGTGACTTCAGGAGATTCGTCGCTGGTAGAAAATGAGAACCCATGTGCATTACGAACAACATAATTTGGAGGTACTGCATGAGAGACACCAGTCGTTCGCATAGTTTCTGCTCCTCCCAAATGGCCGATGCTGTGAGCTCGTGTTTTTCTAGCCTTGCAACTAACTGACAAGTCCATTTCCGGAGGTCCGAGTTTGGGGATTCAAGTAAAACCACAACATGGTCCCGTACCCCTGAATCGACGATAGCCTGCGCGCCTTCTGACCAATGGGAAAATTCAGTTAATGTGCGCAAGGCCCATGAAATAACCTCAGTGTCTTCATCACTGAATTACAGTGAGAAAGCGTGTCAGAGAAAGAATAAAACCTACTGCAAGAGAAGCACCAGCCAGGCACAGGCTTGTGACTCCCAGATGGCCGGCAAAGTGGACTCATGCGACGCCAGTTTTTCGAATAAGAGTCTGTACAATTGACTCAGATTTTCGGCGTCTTGCGACCCAAGCATTCCTGCGATGTAATTGAAAACCGGTGGATCCACAATCACCCGTGCGTCGTCCTCCGATACGGCTCTATCCACCAAATCCCACAGAATCTCGACCTTGGTGGATCGCCAGACGTAGTTCAACCTATAACATAAGCCTCGAACACCTGTAAAAAGGACTTTACCACCTACGGAAGATATGAAAAGTATATATCCAACGTTGTGCTCAAAAGTGGGCTGCCACGATTGTTTTCGACGAATTCCAGTGCCTGGCGATGATACATCCGCCTCAAGATCGGTTTTGCCATTGCATGAATGTTGATCGTCGGTCCCTGGAGCCCTGGATTGCGATCCGACCACCAACTACGGATGCTTATGTGGGTTTCCTGGCGAGTCAAGGGCTGCATGATGGAGGGAAGAGAGCAAGCGGTGTACTGTAGAGTCTTGTAATTTTAAACGATTCTTGTTGCTGTGCAAAGCGATGTTTTCTAAACAGAAGGTAAAATATCGGTCCGACGGATATATCTTTAGCTTCATTGAGCGCTAAAAACAATTGTTGATGCATGCATGACCGCATTGAAGACAGGCATTGATGATCTTGGCAAAACTGCCATGAAAGAACATATCTTAAGCACACCGAGATTAGCGAAATACACATGGAAATTAGCCAAATTTCGACCTCCTCGAAAGTTAGTTACGAAATGTAACTCGAAATCTTACATTTCGTTTTGCGCCTAAATTAGGCACCTCGGGCTGACCGAAATGCCTCGGCCTTCCCATACATGGGAACCTCGAAGCATTTCAGTGCCACCGAAACTTGAAGTTTCGGCTCAAAACGAAAAGTAAGATTTCGGGCTCCATTCCGTAACTAACTTCGAGCCCCTCGATATCACACCGAGATTGGCGAAATTCCGAGTGGCTCGAAGTTAGTTACGGAATGGAGCCCGAAATCTTACTTTTCGTTTTGAACCGAAACTTCAAGTTTCGGTGGCACTGAAATGCTTCGAGGTTCCCATGTATGGGAAGGCCGAGGCATTTCGGTCAGCCCGAGGTGCCTAATTTAGGCGCAAAACGAAATGTAAGATTTCGAGTTACATTTCGTAACTAACTTCGAGCAGCCCAAAATTTGGCTAATCTCCGTGTGCTTGGTTCGGTACGAAGGTTTGAGATAAATGAGACGGACGGAAGTTCTCGATAAATATGAATGCCTCATTATTGAACGTCTGGATTGAACACAAGTCAGCGTCCTTTTTCAGTTTTCACCAGGCAGGTTGTCTTACTTTCCATTTCGGTCCGTAGGTTCCGCACTCTCGAGTCGAGCGACGGAACAAAAGTGATCCAACTTTTTTCAAGCTTTGAATAAGTGAACGCACCAGTACTGCGATCAGTATTCGATTTCTTTTTCGGTGTAGAGAGTATGGTGGGTTATTATTTTCAATTGCAAAAATGAATTGTCTGGTCATTAATTTCAAATGCACATACGCAAGTCATTCCAGGGTGTGTAACAGGTTTTCGAGCGACGAAACGAGTCTGCGTTTCCCAGCAAACGATAGAGAAATAACGGGTTTAAGCGTTCCAGGTTGTTCCACTGACCAAGCACGGTGAGTAACGCGCGTCCGGTCCCTCTGATAACACATTGAATCCCCCGGCGAAGTGCAGCTGGACTGTTGAGTCTATGCGTCAAACCAGATCTATGGTCAGGACAGCAGGTTGCAGTCGACAATCCTTTGCTTAGATCCTAACATTTTAAGAAATAGCGAGTAATCGATGGTGTTCTGTCTTCGCATCCATGAAATATGAGCCGTAATGAAAAGCAATCGCTGTGCTCCCCGGGAGATCGGATACAGCAAGGGAAGCCATTAAGGTATTCACACCTTGCAACAATGGCGTTGTCGTTGTCAGTCATTATCACAAATTCGGTGATGGAAAGAACCCGCTAACGTTGTAGCATTTCGATAGTTGGCCGCCGAGAACCATTCGAGGCAAATTCGGTTAAGAGCAAATTCGATGAGAGGCTGAAGGGCGGTAGAAAATTCGAAAGTGTCTGTGGTAAGCAGAGTGCAAGTTCCTCCAAACCTGAGGTGATTCAAGATTACCAGCACGTTTTTCCTCCAACTGCTGAACCCGGCCTTGGTGCATCTATTTCATCGTCAAGGCGAGCCAAGCGTGCATCAGTATCCGATACGATTGACTGAATTGGTGGCTCGTTGCTGTTCAAGAGCGTTTCATACCGCGTTCCAGTGGCAGATATAACAACGGCCAGATTGCATGCCGGAAGAGCGATGGATTTGCAGTGGAACCCAATGATCCGATGTGTTATCCTTTAGTGCAGACTACAGCGCCCAAATGAAATGAGCAGGCACCTGGCGCAATTCGAAGCAGACTTGTTGCGGTTGAAAGGAGACCCGGCTGCCGGTCCGAAGTCCGACTGTGACGGCACGTCAGCAGTGATTGACGACCGCCTGGGTTGGTTTGAGACTTTTGAGTTCAACTTGAACCGTCACTCAGCCTTGGGTTCAGTTACTATCTACGAGTTCTGCGGCCTCGCGGGCTCTCAAAATCTCAAGATTTGGACTGGCTCTCCCCGCGGAGGAATTCTAGAAGCGTGTACTAATCAAACTCGAGGCTCGGATGCCTTATCTGCCGATTCTTTCACTCACGGCGGTAGGTCATGCATGCTCCAGGCATTGCCCCGATGCTTACACCTTCGATTCAGAACTCCCCCTTGACCGCCACTATCCTTAGGCCATCCTCTTTCCTTCCCTCTGCTGACGATGCCCAAGCCTGAGGTTACCCTGGTGTCTGAGCTGGGAGGCTGGTTATCCCACCTGTGTGGAAGTCTATCAAGCACAATCGGCCTAGTCTTGCTCTGTGTCATCGTCTTGTTTGTAGCTTTCAAACGTCGAGCCCGTGTTGTAGTGCCGGGGAAGTCTGTTGGTAATGCTGCTCGAGCTCCGAATCCCAAACGTCCCTTTGGAGGTGCAAACATATCCTTATTGATTGAATCAGCATAACCACCTACTAGAATGGCTTCCGCAGTCGTTCACTTACCCAGAGTTTGAAGCATCGCCGCACGCGCCGAGCGAAATCAAACCGCCGATGTATCGTCCGTTTAGATGGGGAGAATACCAGTGCGTATTCTTGTTTTATACATAAACCCTCCCATTCTAATTCTCGCAGTGTGACGATGGGAATTCGCAGTATGCACTGGGGAGAGTGGATTGAGGTGCCTTCTTGTGGTTCCTTGACTCGACTTGGACGCTAAGCATCGGAGTAGCTCGATGACCAGTACGATGTGGAAGTGCCAATAGGCACGCACATCGCTTATGCATATCAATGCATCGGCCTCGTGTTCCTCCTCGGGCGTTAACAGCCACCATCTTTTTCTTCCCTCTATTGATTCCATTAATTATCTCTCCTCTTCCCTTCCCTCTCGAGTCTCCAGATTCCTACCCGATGGTTACGCCAACATTTTATACGCACGCGCTACGCACTTCACACGCCAATCAAGTTTACACGTGACCGCGTCTTCAAGTTCACTACACGCGCGTCCTCGCGTTATACCCCGCGTTGGAAGGATGGCTGGCGAGTCTGTTGCTTCCCTTTTCTTCCTGCATAGTTTCCCTACCTCTTTCCTCCTCTATCACACATCCTACACCCTCCCAACTCACCAACAGCAAAAGCTTTGTCCCGAGACTGCGGCTGGCTCGGCGTGCACTGGGGATTGACTTGCCAGAGACCTGGGCCATCTCTTGGCAGCGCCTGTTCGGGGGCAGTGCGTGTCTCCCTATTACGTCTTTGTGCACGTCCCGGTCAGTTCGTAGGTCAGAGGCAAGCCTTGCCTAGGTTCCCCTCTATTTATTCTTCACGGACTCTTATCTTACTCGCTTCGTTTGTATACGTTTGGGCTACTTCGATGGCGCGCAGGGCTCTGGTGACGCGAGAGTACGCGTTTCAGCCACCCCGATCATGTACGCAACGTTGCTGTCAATGGGACGTAAAGGGGACTTCTTCTCTCCTTCTTACCACCACCATCTCCTCGAGTTCTTGAGTCTTCCCATCGAGTTATAACGGTCCTCCGAGTTGGACCAGGAGCACATCAAGTTATTCAACAGAATTATTCCACAGCTGAGTGGTCTTTTGGTCTCGTATCATCGAGATTTCTTTCTACGGCTATTCTCCAGACATCCGCACGACCCGCTCTCCGCTGTTCCTCACCCGGGACAACCCTTTCTTCTACAGTGGAGCCCACCGCGAGGGAGCAGGTTTTCCGCTGCGTTCTCTGCCTACCTTCATCGCCGTTACCCCTTAATTGACCCCTAATTGTCCTTGCCTCCCGACCTTATTCAGCATGGCTACCAACATCCTACAGGTTCCTATGCCGTCTGCCCGGTCCTCTGGCGCGCCGCGCTTCGAAGGTAAGGAAGTGACCGCTTTCCTGACTAGTATTGTGCAGCACGGAGCGAACGCTGGCATCCACGAACGTCGATGATCTTGTGCCATACATTCTTCAGTACTCTTCTGATGACGTCCGGAATCTCATTCGCTACATGCCCGAGTTCGATCCAGAGAAGACAGGCAAGACTTGGACAGCAGCCAAGGCCCAGTTAATGCTCTTGTATGGTCATTCGGAGCGCGTTCCGGATTACACCGAGGCGATGCTCAAGGATTATTGCGAGAAACAATCAGCTAAGTCGTCATTCACTAATATGTCTGATATCGAAACGTACTACCGTGGTTTCTCGCAGATAGCTGTCCCTCTTGTCAAGAAGTCCCGCATCTCGGACAAAGAGCGCGACTTTTATTTTATCGCGGGCATTCCCAAGGTCATCAAAGAATGGTTTCTATCTCAAGTCCCAGAGGCGAAACGTAAGCGTTCAGATCCTCCCACCGTTGCAGAATCTATCGGATATTTACAGAAACGGTTTGATGACGATTCTCTGACCTTCGAGCCTTGGGCCGAGGAGACTAAAGCTAGTGCTGCTCATCAAGTACCGTCCGCTCCTACTATATTCAACATTGAGCCGCCGAAGCCTGCTCTTCCTTCGCAAGTACCTCTTCCTCCTAATGCTATTGATGATCTGGCCAGGCAGATTCAGACGCTGAACTTGAACCTCGCGGCGATAGCAGGTGGGAATGCTCCTGGAGCGCAACCAGCGGCCCAAGGCGAGTTCAATCAGCCCAACGACCAGGGCCAACGCAGATGCTTCATGTGTGCAAAAATACGGTGCGCACCAACTTGGACTTCGGTAATTGTCCCGATACGCATGCCTTATTGGCCGCTAACACCATCAAGTTCGATACCAATACATCCCGGTATGTGCTGACCGAAGGAGGTGACTTACCGCGAATTCCCCCAGGTTTTGTTGGAGGTGTCGCAGACTACATCCGTGCTCTAGCTCGTGACCGCGCTGCGAACGAGACTCAGACCGCTCGCACCAACGCTATGGCTCTCTCATATGGCACCACGAACGTCCTCGCTGGCAATAACTTTGCGGTATCTTCCCTGGATTTCAGAACCCGAGATGCTGATCCTGTCACTCGCACAGGGAAGGATACAAATGCACGCTTCGACCCAACCAAGCGCCCCGACGGGAAAGGTAAAGCACGCGAGGTTCCACCTCACATGGCCCCAGGACCAGCGGCTGGACCAGCGCCAGCGCCACCCCCAGCTAAACCCGGTCGACGCTACGCTCCCGAACCCGCCTTCCAATCCTATAAACCGGCAGGATGGATGGAAAGAGTCTCGCCCATCGAATTCCAAAGGCCGTGACGAAGACGTTGTCATGCGTGAAGCAAAGAAACCCGCATCTGGCGATAAGTACCATATTACATCTGAGATCCAAGAGCGCGCTGACGCTAAAGCTGTTTTCGAGGCCCTGCTGAGGACGCAGATCACCCTTCCCTTGCTGGAGGTCGTCGGATTGAGTCCACAACTCCAGAAACTGTTCACAGACTCGACTCGCTCCAAGCGCGAATACACAAATAAATCAGCTGAGCACTCAGTTCGTTTTTTCTGATGAGTTGACGGAGATACACACAGCACAAGCCGAGATTATCGACTCCACCCCCAGACATGTCTATGCGGATGCATCGTATGAAGATATCAGCGAGTTCCTTGTTAACTATGGGAGTGCGGTGGCGAAGGTTCCCGAGGGACGCTATTTTTGCGATGAGTACCGGCTCGCTTACCATTCGTATTGGAGACACTGAACTGACGGCTATGATTGATTCGGGATCGGAGTTGAATCTTGCTAGTAGATCTGTTCCAGCACGTTGCAACCTCGCAGTTGACTTTGAAGGCATGAAGTGGGCGCTCAAGGGGATCCACGGCGGCCCTGAACAGCTGCGTGGCTGCGCGACCGACGTTCCTTTCCGCATTGGAGGACATCTATTCACTCACCATATTTTCGTTTCTCACCAGGAGCTTGGGCATCACGATATGATTCTAGGCCAGCCGTTCTTGCAATGGTTCGCTGCGCGTCTCGACTACGAACGCTCGGGCGCCGTCAGCTTGTATTTGTGGAAAGGCGGTGATAGAAAAGCTCATCCTACTCTCGTGGTGACTATTACTGACCCCAAAGACCCACGCAATACCACGGCGATTAGCCGGAGTCATCGTGCCACGATCGAAGAGGTTACGGACGATGAATATTCCGAGGATTTTTGACTTGGGGGAGTGCATCGGCAGTCTTCCAACCCTCCCCCACAAATACCCTTGGAAGATCTCTGGAGGCGCTAATGGGCAAAGCTGAGTTTTCTGATTTTGATTCCTTATTCCATCTCTCCCCTCCTTCCTCTCATGATTCATTTCTGTACGATTATTATATATCCACATACCCAGACCCCCAGACTGTTGTTTCTTCGCCCTGGACTGATCGACTATTGACTGAAATGAGTTCTTCTAGGCCCGGAATACCCCCCGAAGTTCGTCACCAACGCTCGACGTGCTTACGCGGCGATGCGTTGGGCAAATGCAGTAGCGAACGCGACCCCGAAGAAGCCCGCGCCCAAGAAACGCTACAAGCCGGTTGATCGTAAAGTCAAACCTGTGCCTACCTCGCAGCCTGATCCACAGGCCCATGTTTTTCGTCCTATTCCTCGTACTACTCTCACTAACCTCCCTACACATCCCTCAGATTATCGCTCACTCAAGTTCGGCACTCGCGTTACCAAGGAGCGACTCGAATCCATGCTCGCGAAGATTGAGCCGGGGATACTATCCGCTGCAGAAACGAATCTTTTGGCCTTTATTGCGGTTGAACGTGAGTCTGCCTTCGCATTTGAATATTCGGAAAAGGGTTCGTTTTCTAGGGAATATTACCCGGACTATGAGTTCCCCACGATTGAACATGTACCCTGGCAACGCAAACCGATCCCGATCCCCGCCGCGCTGCTTGAAGACGTCCGGAAGGTGATCCTTGACAACGAGAAGGGTGGCCGCTTTGAGCCGACCGTCTCAAGCTACCGCTGCGCAATGTTCCCGGTGATGAAGAAACCTGGATCCGATCCCCCGGTGAGAATTATTCTGAACCTTGAACCTCTGAATGCCGTGACTATCCAAGACGCCGCGATGATCCCAAATGTCAACGAATTCGCTGAGTCATTCGTTGGTTATTCCATGTACGGGCTGGCAGATTTATATTCAGGTTTCGATGCGATATGGATTCATCCGAACTCTCGCCCCATGCAAGCATTTCATTCTCCCGCAGGAGCGAAGCAACAGGCGACCATGGGACAAGGTTACACTAACGCCATGCAGCAATTTATTCTTCGCGTAGCGCACGCACTCAAGCCAATTGCACCAAAGAAAGCCGACCCTTTCATCGACGACTGCGGGAGTCAAGGGCCCTACATCCAGGTATAACAATATGCCTATTCCCGAGAACCCTGATATCCGCAGATTCGTTTGGGGAGTACGCGCAGAACCTTGACGACTTTCTTGGTACTCTGATCATGGCTGGGATTACTGCGTCAGGTGCGAAAACAGTTCTAGCTGCTTTTAACCTTCACATTGTAGGATCGGTGGTCTCGTACGAGGGTTGGAAAGTGTCACCAAGCCTTGTCCAGCGTGTTCTCGATTGGCCTATTCCAACATCGGTTTCTGAAGTCCGCAGTTTTCTGGGACTGGCGGGAGGCGCACGCAGATGGATTTTTGGATTCGCAATGATAGCTAAGCCTCTCACCAATCTTCTGCGTACTGTTACTGTCGAGTTTCGCATCACAGAAGAGGCTATTGAAGCGCAAAATACCCTCAAGCAAAGGATAGCCTCCTCGCCGGTTCTTGTTCGATTGGATTACGAAGCAGCTAAGTCAATTTCGCGCCAACCCCGAAAGTCTGATGAAGGCCTTGTTGTCGTAGGGGTTGACTCTTCCTGGATGGGCGCTGGATGGGTAGTCTATCAGGTCACCGACTCTGAGAAGCGCCCCGCGCTCTACGGCTCCTGCACTTTCAACTCCACAGAGCAAAACTATGGCCAGCCCAAGACAGAGGTGTATGGAGTTTTTCGCGCTTTCAAAGAGTTGCGCCATCGTATCTGGGGAGTGCATTTTCGCTTAGATCATGATGCGAAATCGCTTGCTAAAATGCTTCGTGAGCCCGACGATGTTCCAAATGCGCCGCTGCTGCGATGGGTCGCTTGGATTCGCCTGTTCGATTTTGAACCCAATCACGTTCGCGCCGAGTCTTTCAAATCCGAAGATGCGCTCTCCCGCCGGCCACCAGCACCAACGGACACGAACTACGACGACCAGGATCCAGAAGAATTCCTGGAGGCTTATTTAGATTTGGTTTATGCCGGCTCTCATAACGCACCGGCAGGGGCCACTTTTACATCGGCAGCTAAGTTCTTATTCGATTCCACATACTACAAGTTATCTGCGCCATTTCTACAGTCCTACACGACGCGTGAAGCCCAAATGCCGATCTATCGAGTCACTTCCGCCTTCCAAGATATCCCTCGGTTCGACCATCGCGAATTTCCCTCTCAACGGCTTGACTCTACGGCACCCTACTCCTATTTGGCACACTCAGCACTTCGCTTTGTCCGAGCGTACAATACTCGCTCACTTCCCGACTTTACATTTCGCAAGACCTTTGAAGCGGTATCAGGGGAATTTTTATTCGGTGATGAGTTGGTTTCTCTTGAATATATTTCCACGGGCACTCACACTCAAAGTATCCCCCTTGCGGAGCTCCGGGCGCACTAGCGCTAGCCATAGGAACAAGATCCGTGACGAAGACTCGCCCGGACTTTGGCTCGAGCTGCGCAACTTCCTTCGGGATGGATTGTATCCCCAGCGATTGGAAACAGACAGAGAAAAGCTGAGTTTTATCAAACGCGCTCGTCGATATTTACTTCATCAGGATCGTCTTTGGTTGGCACCACGAAAAGGGTCCCAGAGGATTCCAGCTCTGGTGGTCGAGGATCCAGCAAAGCGTGGTAATCTCATGGCGCAAGCACACAATGAATGCGGGCATCGTGGCCGCGACGCCGTCTACTCCCAGCTACGTGATCGTTTCTATTGGCCAAACATGTACGACGATATTAGCTTTTTCGTTAGGTCTTGCATCGAGTGTCAAAAGGCGATCAAGCGCGTCCCGGTCCTGCCATATCACGAGTCCTGGCAAGCTCCTCTTCTCCGTCATTTTAATATTGACTGTATTCACATGTCTGACGGAGTTGGCGGGATGAAGTACATCATCCATGCTGTTGAACCTACCATTCTCTGGCCCGAGGCTCGCGCGGTGAAGGTTCTGGACGCGAAGACAGTTGCTAGGTTCATCTACGAGGACATCATTTGCAGGTTTGCGTGCGTGCCATTCATTACAGTCGACGGAGGTTCGGAATTCAAGAAGGAAGTATTGCATCTTTTGCGCACCCTCTATAATTGCACCATAATCGTTTCCACAGCATATCATCCCGAAGGGAACGCACCTGTCGAGCGCAATCACCAGCCTCTTGTCGACGCCATCTACAAGTGCACCGGAGACGCAAAAGGCAACTGGCCTAAGTTCTTGAGAGCCGTGCTATTGGCGATGCGAGTGACGACAAGCCGCGCTACCGGATTTTCGCCATATTACCTTCTCTACGGTGTGCACCCGGTATTTTCCTATGACACTGCTGAAATCACCTGGCAGACGCTCGACTGGCACAAGGTTCGCACGCATGAAGAGTTATTGGCTATACGCGCACTCCAGCTCAGTCTCCGCGATCCGAAGCTCGAAGAAGCCAGCACGAAACTCCGGGAGTCCCGCAAACGCGCCATTGAGGACCTTCACAAACGCCATCATTTCATGTTCGATTTCGCCGACTTTGAAGAGGGAATGTATGTCTGGTTGCGCGAGTCGAAGTTGGATGAGACAAAAGGAGACAAAGAGAAGTGGACTTATTCCGGGCCGTATATCATTCACCAGAAGCGAGACAGGGATTCGTTCATACTGCGCGAGCTCAGCGGCGCCATTCTCAAAGGGCATGTCAACATTCGGAGGCTGCGACTCTTCTATTATCGCCCCGACAATCAAACTCTCCGAACTGCGCTCAAACCTCCTACCAAGCAGACCGAATCAGCAAACCTGGAATACCGCCTGGATCTCGCCATTCAAACGCTGCTCTGAACTACCGATGAGTCCTCCATATCCCTCTCATTCGATTCCGATCCACTCTCCTCGCCTCGATCATTCCGCTCTGTGTCTGTTCCAGATCATACCCGCTCCTTCCCCTGTCTTGATTCGCTGTATATATATACCTGACTCGTCCTTTCCCTTTTTCCATCACTCCCTCTCCCTCCTTGCCTTATCAATGTCTTCCTATCATATTCCTCCCCGCAATCGCGTCCCTTCCAACATTACCATATTTGGGTTCAACGAACGTACTGATCTTCTTCTTGGGTTTCCGCTTGACTTTCCCGATTCTATTGATCCGGACTGCGACCTTATGGATCCCCGGCGGAACGCTTCATGGTCTCGTCACGACCTCGCACTCAGGTACTGTTATGAGGTCAAGATGGACTACAATGTCGAAGGTGAGTGGATTTCTCTTCCTGTGGTTCGCTATGTCTACCGCAGAGACCGTGACCTGCGCAAATCCGAAATCATCGCGTTCTTGCAATTGGGGGAGATACCCGAACGCTACCCACCACGGAAGTCGAATGGAGTTATCAACGAGCCGATGAATGCGGAGAACTTCAAACATATGGTGAGTCGCTTCGTCCTGAAAAAGATTAATATCCTGGGCAGGCCGTTCGTCGAGTTACGCGAACGTTCCAGCGGCCTCATCGTCGAACCACACTACATGGACTTTGAGGAAGTGTTCTGGACCAACATTGCGATTATGTGCAACCGGAATTTCCTCGCGAATGGTCACCCGAAGAGCATATTGGCCATGGTACTCTACTGTGGTCGAAAATGTTGGTATCTCAACGGCATCCTGCGCGTCCAAGCAGCGAGTTATCGCGTTCGCACGGGCCACACCATTCCAATTCCGTTCCCTGGAGCCGAAGACATATGCTGAGTCCACCATTTTTCTCTCTGCCGTTTCCCTTCCAAATCCTATATCCGTTATTTTTTTTTTCCTTCTTCCTGCTTCCTTCCACTCTGTCCACTTTAATAGCGGGATTCCGAGGGCGGAATCCAAAGTATCCCCCTCTGTGGAAGTGCCAATAGGCACGCACATCGCTTATGCATATCAATGCATCGGCCTCGTGTTCCTCCTCGGGCGTTAACAGCCACCATCTTTTTTCTTCCCTCTATTGATTCCATTAATTATCTCTCCTCTTCCCTTCCCTCTCGAGTCTCCAGATTCCTACCCGATGGTTACGCCAACATTTTATACGCACGCGCTACGCACTTCACACGCCAATCAAGTTTACACGTGACCGCGTCTTCAAGTTCACTACACGCGCGTCCTCGCGTTATACCCGCGTTGGAAGGATGGCTGGCGAGTCTGTTGCTTCCCTTTCTTCCTGCATAGTTTCCCTACCTCTTTCCTCCTCTATCACACATCCTACACCCTCCCAACTCACCAACAGCAAAAGCTTTGTCCCGAGACTGCGGCTGGCTCGGCGTGCACTGGGGATTGACTTGCCAGAGACCTGGGCCATCTCTTGGCAGCGCCTGTTCGGGGGCAGTGCGTGTCTCCCTATTACGTCTTTGTGCACGTCCCGGTCAGTTCGTAGGTCAGAGGCAAGCCTTGCCTAGGTTCCCCTCTATTTATTCTTCACGGACTCTTATCTTACTCGCTTCGTTTGTATACGTTTGGGCTACTTCGATGGCGCGCAGGGCTCTGGTGACGCGAGAGTACGCGTTTCAGCCACCCCCGATCATGTACGCAACGTTGCTGTCAATGGGACGTAAAGGGGACTTCTTCTCTCCTTCTTACCACCACCATCTCCTCGAGTTCTTGAGTCTTCCCATCGAGTTATAACGGTCCTCCGAGTTGGACCAGGAGCACATCAAGTTATTCAACAGAATTATTCCACAGCTGAGTGGTCTTTTGGTCTCGTATCATCGAGATTTCTTTCTACGGCTATTCTCCAGACATCCGCACGACCCGCTCTCCGC
Source organism: Mycena venus (assembly GCA_014462655.1). NCBI lineage: Eukaryota > Fungi > Basidiomycota > Agaricomycetes > Agaricales > Mycenaceae > Glaucomycena > Glaucomycena venus. The sequence goes on along the minus strand of JACAZI010000007.1, from coordinate 6,290,194 downwards.
TGTTCCTCACCCGGGACAACCCTTTCTTCTACAACGATGCATACCATCGTATCCGCAAGGACCGCGTCGAACGAAAAGGAAAAAATGCGGTGCAGATACTACCGTCCTTCGTTCGTGTACGTGATGGTGAGGAGCCCGTGCATATTGGCGGAGGTGCTGCCGCCGGTAAGACTCGTCTGTTCAATTATCCGACAAATGTGCTGAGACCATTCAACTCAGCGATAGAATTGGTACATGAGTTGGCAGAGTACCTCTCCCGTCGTTACCCCAAGACGTTCCAAATTACCCGACACACTCAAATGCCAGCGGCAGATTATCCAGCAGGATGGGACGGTGAGCCGCCGATCAAGAGCGTCCGCATCGTTCATTTGCAGGAGGAGTTCGACTTGCCTTTACCTCGTCCTGCGAGCGAGAAACTTGATCTCGAGCAAGAAGGTGCCGAAGCAATGCGCATCGCCGGACTTCTGGTCCAGGACGACCTTGCTCTGATGGTTGAGGGCTCCGACGGTGGCTACTACTTTATGGCTGGTGCCATCTTGGTACCGGGTATGTGACCCTTTGGTTCGCCCCCCGCTTTAAACTCAATGAGTGAGCAAGGTTTTTGGCGCATGCGAGACAAACTCGGAATGAGGCTAGACGAGATCCATCTTAGCGGCTCGGTTCCTCAGTGTTTGCAATCTATTCATTGTTATCTTACATCTAGACTCATCATCATCTCCACAGATGAAGAGAAATTGCACACCTCGCTCGAAAGGTTCTTCCGCAGACTCGCAGTCGACAAGCCAGTGGTCCGGAACAACTACTTCGTGCAAGTTTCTCCTCCGCCGTCGGACACACCTTCGGTCGATCCAGATGAACTTGCATGGGGCGAGAATGTTCTCGGGGACGAAGACGCGTATGGCGGCACCAAGGGCTCATCTTACGGAAGTCCGCCGGTCTTGGTGGTTACGCCCCAAACTCTCAGACTACGAACCGAACGCCAGACGCTGCGCCGCCTTCCACGCAGCGGCGCAGTCGTGTTTACAATTCGCACATACCTGTTCCCGGTTGAAGAACTCGCGCGCGAGCCGGGGGTTGCCGCGCGGTTCGCGAGTGCTGTACGAAGCTGGCCTGAAGGGGTCAAGGAATATAAAGGCGAGCGCCGGTATGGGGATGTTCTGGTGCGTTATTTAGAGGAGATGGCGGCGCGTGAGGAGGGAGAACCGGAGGAAAAAGCATATCCATATTGAACAGTCGTTCATGAGTCTCCATAAACTTGCGTAGAATAGTACTCGGGATTATATTCACGGAAATCTAGAGGCAATTTTCGCTTTTCCCCAGGGCTATTGAAAGGTTGCAAGCTGATCTGAAATCAATTAACAGTACTAGTTATACCGCACAACCGAGTCAACCGTGGGAAGTGATTGGATTGTGTTGTGTTTGTCAGTTCCCTGGTCCTTTGTCTCGTTTCTAGTAAACCTCGTTGGCTATTCATTCCATGGAGGACGGGCCTGAAGCTGACGGCCGACAGACTGCTCGTTTTGGCGGAGAAGTCACGACTCAGCGTATGCAAACCATCTAGTTTCGGATGACGATCAGCGGTTAATTGACCACCAAAGCCAAGAAGACGTGTTTGGACCCGGGAAAAATCTGACTCCCGCTCGATGTGGCCACTGCCGCAAGAGCGAGATGGAGTTGCCGTCTGAAGTCGGCCTGAAACGATGCTTTGGCTACGGCCTGGTGGTCTACTGCGTAAGGTTGTGAGCATCCGCGTTTCTTCTGGACTCACATCTGTCCAGGGAAAGGAATGCCAGCAGATGGCGTGACCGACGCACAATTTGGTTTGTAAACTTCACATCAAGAATCGTCTGGGCGCCGGGGTGCGTGGGTCGAAGAATACCGAAGACCATAACCTACGAAACGACAGCTCGAACACCGAAGTCGACAGCTATCTTAATACTTGTGGAGGTTGTTTCAAGACTGAGAAGTCCCTCGGGATGCCCCTGAAAAATTGCCAGGCGTGCAGGATGGAACAATACTGTGTATGACGGCCTATTCTATCAGATTTCACTCAAATGCTCCGTATTATAGGGATATGAGTGCCAGAAGCGAGATTGGCCCAACCACAAGTTTTCGTGTCAAATCAACCGTGCCGCAATACAACAGATTAAAGAAATAGATGCTCCCCCCGATCCACGAGGATTTGGCAAAGGTGAGTATTACTCTTCTGCGCCATGTCCTGTCTTGACCACACGCCATTCAGTTTGCCGACACATTCAGACACGAGGTGAGAGGCGATTTCAGTTCGACTGCGTTTTCCCCTGATTTTGTACTTCGCGCAGCTCGAGGATGCCGGCCGTGCCTGTCTCAGACTCTAGACGGACCCTGACGCTTAGATAACTCAAGCTTTCGTCATCAAGCTTCGATACGTCCCATGGAGACCACGAGCCGCTCATCGGTTTGATGTTTGCTGCTATGAGGGCCGTGAATTTTTGGATTTTGTGGATTCGGGAGCGGAGCACCTGCTCAAGCTCCAGATCCCGGAGGATTCCCAGCTGAAGCGTATCCTTGAGCTGTTTCGACAGCTCAATAAACCCCTCCCACAAATCCTCCGTGTTGTTATGATCGCAGATCGGGATCCTGATAAAGCGAAACAGAAAGGTGTTTGCTTAGTGCAGCAATATTGGCTAAATCCTTCCTTCGGACCATGGAATCTAAATTAGGAGAAGGATTTTGTCGAATCGATTAAACACGCTCAAGCCGAAGCACAGAAGTCGAGAAATTCTTCGAAAGAATAAAAGCCGTCGCTGAAAATGTGACATTTGTGCAGTACGCAGTTGAACTCCAATGGTCGGAAAAGAACTTGCTCACACCATATAGTAGGCTCGAAATCCTTTATATTTAATCTTCAATCGGTCGTTTCTGATGGTCCAGTTGGGCTATTGTATATGCGAAAAAGTTCTTCGTTGAATAAATTATCATGCATTCAGTAATGCGCTCTATGTGGGGTCTGTCTTCCCAACTTGCCAGCACAGAGGCTCATCGAAAGATAAACCTTGGCGTTGTCTTCCGCGACAAGACGAGCCGTAATCGGTGTTAAACCGGCTGCGCAAAATCAACCGTGGGAATTCATGTATGCTTTGTTCAATTTTTAAACTTCCCCGTTCCGAAAACCAAGCACATCCCTCAGAAAACTTCTCACCTCTCTCGTGGCAGCTTCAGGTCTGGACCCATTATCTAGTCTTTTACTCGAAAATTCGAAAATTATTGTATGACTGGAATCATTGGAAAACCCAAGTGTTTGACATCAGATTTCGATATTTGCCGTGGAAGCCAAAGGTGGCTAATCACTTCGATGTCAACCACCATGAGACCCGCAAAATCTCGGATTTCAACGGGCCGGAGCTGGAACGTCTCATCAGATACCCAGAGATAAAAGAGTCCATCAAGTTGTCCAATTCCTTGTACGACCCACCCATTATCCCGTCTAGTCATGAAGACAACACTTTACGCCGGGAAGAAGAAAAACTTCTGTCTCGTGCAGGAGTACACGGTAGATCACCATTTACGCCGACCGGATCCCAATCAATCAAGTTTGTGCAAGCTAAAGCACCAAAACTGAGAACTTATCCGGACCATTTAGATCCGCGCTATGTAAAGGAATCGAAAGATTCCGGTGTGAAAGTCCAATATCCGAAGACCACTGTACACGAGGCTCCGAGAGAGGAACAACGGAATAACCTCCGTTCTATCAAAAGAGTCTTCGCATGTCATTTCTGTTTAAATAAACCGTCCAATTGTACAGTGTACATGCCAAAAATGCAGTCATTACATCGATTTTTTTTTTTTTTTTTTTTGCCTTTTTTGAGGGTGTGGGTGGTGGTACTCTATATATCGGGACCGGCGATCATTCCTGATCAAGAAATTGCTCTTGTTCGCCGCCTTCACTGCGCCTCCATCCTGCCACCATGTCGACGTCTCCTGTATTCAAAATCATCCCTACCACTCAGAAGTATGACTGGGGTAAGATCGGAACCAACTCCAAGGTCGCCCAATTTGCATCGGCGTCGAAAATCCCAGGATTTATCCTTGAGGAATCTGCGCCTTACGCCGAGGTAATGCGTATGCGCACTCTGCGGGCCATTACTGACCCTGCTTAGCTGTGGATGGGCACTCATCCGAAATCCCCTTCGCGTGTCTTAGAGTCCAATGCTGTTCTATCGGAGCATCTCGCAGCCCACCCAGAACTGATAGGAAAGCGCGTCGCCGACCGATTCGATGCTTCTAACGGAAACCTTCCGTTTTTATTCAAAAGTTCTTGCCATCGAGAAGGCACTCAGTATCCAGACGCATCCGGACAAGGCAACAGCTGAGGTTCTATTTGCCCAACAGCCGGATATCTACAAAGGCGCGTTTCATTCCGACCCAAGCTCAAAATCCGCTTAGTTAGCTTTGCAGACGCGAACCACAAACCCGAAATGGCTCTCGCGTTGACCCCATTCGCTGCACTGTGCGGTTTCCTTCCCCCTTCCGGCAATCGCAACATACCTCCGTACTACTGCAGAGCTTACTGCTCTTATTCCTGCCACGATCGTGGCCGACTTTTTGGCCATTGCAGGATCCTCAGACCCCACAGGCCCTGCAGAAAAGGTTGCCCTTAAGAACCTCTTTGCAGCGGTGATGACAGCCGATGAAGCGCAGGTAAAAACTCAGCTTGACACTCTTGTAGCCAGATACAAGGCTGGAGGCGCCAAAGTGGAGGGAGAGTCTCAAGATATCGTTGAATTGGTCCTCCGTCTCGACTCACAGTTCCCAGGCGACATTGGGATATTCTGTGCATTCTTGCTCAACTACGTGCACCTCAAGCCCGGCGAGGCGATCTTCCTCGGCGCGGGAGAGCCGCATGCATACATCTCAGGCGGTGAGTTGTCTTTTCTTCACTGTGTTTCGTGGACTCAGTTAATCTGCCCAGACATCATGGAATGCATGGCCAACTCGGACAACGTCATTCGTGCGGGGCTTACGCCCAAGTTACGGGACATCCCCAACCTCGTGTCGGGCCTCACGTACGAGGCGTCGCCGCCGAGTAAGCACGTCGTCACGCCGACACCATTCCGCACCGCCGCATCGAGCACGCTCTACGACCCGCCCATTCCCGAGTTCTCCGTCGTACAGGTGGTGGTCGGTGCAGACGCGAAGGAGACACACCCCATGGTTGCAGGGCCGAGCATTGCCATAGCCACGGAGGGTTCTGGATTCGTGAGCTGGACTGGTGGCTCTGCCGCGCTGGACGTCAGGCAGGGAGATGTCTTTTTCATTGGGGCAAACACCGACATATCGTTCTCAAGTGCTTCAGGGCTCACTGTGCACCGGGCCTTCGTTGAGGCTAATTAGACGTCGAGAGAAGTAATATTAAAATGAAGGAAACTGTATTCTGTATGTAACAGACAAAGCTAAAATGCGTCCGTCGGTCAAGGACCGAGTGCATAGCTTACCAGTCATGGCTGGACAACGAAAAATGAGGGGTAACAAAAGATGGATCCGGAGGGCTCAACATCCCGAGGCTTGTCGAGGTTTTGAGCAAGTTGCAGTGCAACAACCATTCTAGAACACGGCGAATATTATTCGAGCGTCGCGGAGATCCAAAAATGAAGTACAAGAGACGGCATTCTTCGAGGTCCGACAAATCTGAGAACAAAGTTGCAATACGAGAACGACTCGAATTACAATCATTTCTGGGACACTTCTAAGCGTAAGGCAAGCCGCCTTGGTAGGACTACACTCTGTGCACATACGACAGCCAAGCTACAAGCCGATATTAATGGAAATAAACAACTGTATTCATCCTCACTTCAAAGTAAACTAGTTTTGAACGCATCTTCGAAAACCACCAATCATTCAAAAAACCGTTTGCTCGCGATCCGGATCATTTGTTTTCTCATTTCTTGTGCCCTCAAATATAATTACTCTTGCACCTCCACATAGTTCGCTGTGACAATCCCATCAATATCCACCTTCGCAACAAGAGGAGAACGAAACCCACCAGGGAACAACCCAACATTGCCCGCGCTGTCCTTCCCCTGCCACCAATCGTCCGACGCCGCCTCAATCTCGACGATCAAATCGCCCTCCCTGAACGAAATCTCGTTGTCCTCCGCCGCGTCGTAGCTGCACGATACATTAACCTAACTGAAAGAAAAGAGGAGGAAGAGATGACAGACTCGTACAACGCCACGGCGGTGACGCCTTGGTCCGCAACAGGTTCCGGCTCGGGGGTCGGCGCGCGCGGGGGAGGTGGGGGCGCAGCTGCCGCGGCGGGCTACAAATTACAACCGTCAGTAACAACCGTAGAAATTTTTTTACAAAGAAATAAACTAACCGGTGGTGGCGGAGGAGGTGGGGGCGGTGGCGGTGGGGGAGGCGCCGCCTCGGGCTCGGGCTCGGGCTCGTGCTCTTGCTGGGAACTCTCAACAAGCTCGACGTAATTCGCAGGGAACAAGCCGTTCTTCCCGCCGGGGCCGATGCCGCTCCACCATCCCTCGTCGATCTCCTCCACTTGCTCAATGAGTTCGCCTTCGATGAGGTTCATCTCGTTGTCCTCCGCGGCCTCGTAGTCATACAAAACGACCGCACAGAGGCCCTGTCCAGCAGCAGCCGCTGCGGGCGGCGGAGGGGGGGAGGAGGGGGAGGCTGAACGGGCTCTGGCTCGGGCGAGGGCTCGCGTGCGGGCATCTGAGGTTCAATAGTGAGATCGTCTGAATATTTTTATGCGCAGTAAGACCTTACCGGGGGAGGCGGAGGCGGCGGCGGGGGCGGCGGGGGCGGAGGAGGCGCTTCGGCCTGTGGAACAGGAGCGGGAGGTGGCGGCGGCGGTGGCGGGGGAGGCGGCTGAAGACGATGAGCAAAATGCACCAGACAGCAAAGTATGAAAACCACTAACCGCATACTCTTCCTCCTCTTGTTCGTTCTCCCATTCAGGCTCCGGCTCCGGCTCAGGCGCGCGAGCGGGCGGAGGAGGCGGCGGGGGCGGCGCAACAACTGCGGGTGCCGGTGCCGGTGCCGGTGCCGCGGCTCCAAAGTTGCGCGGCGTGCTCGAGGCAGGCGGGGGTCTCCCAAACGCCGGCGCGCTGGACTTGAACACCGGTGCGGCAGCCGGGGCCTGGAACGCGGCGCTGCGGCTCCGCGCCTCTTCCTCCTCGGCGAGCTTCTTCGCCTGTGCCTGTCGCTCACTCCACGTCAGCTTCTTCCCGCCGCTGGGGGCCGGAGCGGACGGAGGCGCGGCCTGTGCCTGCTGCTCGAACGCGGCAAAGGGATTCTTGAGCTTCTTTGGCGCGGGGAGCGAGACGGGTGTATAGGCCGTGCCCACAGGCGCGATGCGGTCTTCTTCTGCGGGCTTGGTGGGGACGTTAGAGGATGCCACCGGGAGCGGGAGCGGCGGGCGTTGGCTTCTGTTGTGGATTAATTACCTGTAGTGAGGACAACCACAACTTTAACTCACAGACGCAGCGAAAACAGGGCGGGAAGCAGTAGGCAGGACCGGAGGACGCGAAGCAGCAGGAGGAGGCGGAGGAGGGACTGGTGCAGCAGCCGCTGGCGCTGGCGCTGACGCTTCCTCGCCCCATGCCTCGTCCGGCGCCGTCGTTCTCTTGTCAACGGACCGTCCATACAATGATCCCGCGGACGCCGCCGCCTTGGGAGCACCAAAGCCTGGTCTCGGGGCGGTCGGAGGGGGCGGCGCAGCATTCGCGGGAGTTGGGCCCTTGCGAAGCGTGCTGATGTCGGGTTTGCCGATGGGTGTGTAGCTAGTGCCGACGGGTGCGATCGGCTCAAACTTGCGTGCTTTCTCGTTGTGCGTAGAGTATTTGGCACCAGAGGCGGCTTCCACGCGCGACATGATCAGAGCCGGCGTAACATCGGACTGCAAGAAATTGGGATTGGTGCCAAAGAGGGCCAAAAAGGTATGGCGTACCTCGTTCCTCGCGTTGAGCACGACGTGCGTTCCGCGCAGAAAGCTCGCGACTGCGTTTGAATGTGTGTGGAACAACCCCTTCTTCTGCTCGGGGACTCCATCGCCACACCAGTTGATCTGGACGAACTTGGGGAGTTTGCTCTGAAATCCAGCGAGTTAGAAAGAGAAATTGGGATCGACTTGAGCGCACGTTTGGATCTACAACTCTCGCAAAGGCATATTGGATCCTTGAATCGGTATTGAACGGCGATGAATCATGCCAGCTGGAGAATTGACCGACCTTCCGTCGGAGAACTCCTCCTCGAGCTCTTCGAGACCACCGTCGCCAGTAGATTGGACCTTGAGGTCGTTTGTTCCACCCTCATAAGTGAAAAGAGCCCAGTCTATGCCGCGCGAGTTGAGGACATTCAGATATGCATCGTTGATGTCTCTGCTGGATAGATTGATTTGGAGAGACATTTCTCCAGATCGCTAAAGCTTGGAGGATACAAGAACCCTAGGCTTTGGTGAAAGTAAGAAAGAAAGAGATAAACTCTAGAGAGAAAGCGCAGTTCAAGTCGTAGCTGTGCAAGAGTAACTCAGCTGTACGTCACATCGCGTCTTCGGCGATGTCCGGCTAAGGTTCAACTCGTCAAATTCACTCATGACAGCTCATTGCACAAAGCGACCATAAAAACAAAATCCCACCGTCAGTTTCTCGCGCTTGGGGTCCTCATTCTTTTTTTCTTGGAAGCTTGGCCGTTTCCTACAGTTTTCGAGTCGTGTCTCTTTGAATGATCTCGTTTGCTCCTACTCGTATTCTGCTTAGACTGAATTACCATCTGTATATGATTGCGGACTCATAGGCCACTAGTGGACTGCCTGTCTGGGCATTTTCGGACCATTTCCTTTTGTATCTCGGCACTATTCCATGTCCGTCCTATCTAATTTTTTGGCGCCGTATCTGGTGGATTTACCCCGTGGTTCTTGGATGAGGACCCTACGCGTTCTGTCTACATTTCCTGCTCGGGCGACAAGGAAACCCCCTTTCTGATGAGGCCCTATTTCGGCCAACTGGAGACAAGTCTCGCCGGCGTCAGTGGTGACAGTAGCAATTTAGCTCACTTTTGCACAACAGAAACTTAAAGAATGATTCGATATCACCGGGCTCGACAGGCTCTTATCTTTCTGCCGCCATGAAGTCCTTAGGGCCCCAGGATACTCCCGCGAGCTTGCTCAGTTGGTCGGACAGCACTGCGTGCCTTCTTGGGTCGACCAACCTTCATGCAGCCGTAAAGCCGCTCATGAGGTTTATGTATCAGCGGCAAGCACGAGGAATCATTAGAAAGAGTCGCGGCAGTCCACTCTCCAGCGCAACGTTGGAAATATACTTATCATATCTTCCGTAGGGTGTCAAATCTCTTTTGCTCGAGCTCATTGACTGATTCTGTAGGCGGGATTATGTCTCATGGTCGATCAAAGCAGCAATTATGTGGGAGTTAGCGGACCGAATCGTGTCGTCCGAGCCCAACGCGCGTGCGGTGGTCAATTCATCTGTTCTACCTTGCGTTGCGCAAATGATTGGGTCCCTGGATACGCGGACAACAATATCTTCGTGCAGGCTATTAGGAGGCCTGGCCTCCCACGACTCCAGTGCACCATCCATCTTGGAGTTAAAACCCTGTGAAAGACTCGTCTTCCTCTTCCAGTGAGCTTGTACTTTTTTTGAGTGGATGGACGGCTTCTCATAAAATCAGGGACGACAATCCTCGCGTCCTTGTGTGGGTCACATACGCATTATCCCAAATTGCGCGATTGTTAGACGGTGCAAAGGCTATCATCGCCGCCAATGCGCTAGACCACGTCCTGAACTTACTGAAATCATGGATCCCGGAAGTGCGGTTGTGGACTTGCATTTTGGTGGGACACCTCGCTCACCACAAGCTCACTGCGCCGGCAATCTTGAAGCTGCAACCCTCTCGGCGGCTCATATCCCTCTCACGGTGGGTGATTAGATTTCATGCTTACTATCCTGACTCGTTCGAGCCAGGGACCCCTTTGCGCTCGTTGAGACCTTTGGGCGTATCGAGACCCGCGCCAGCGCGATCTTTGCGCTTCATGCAATTAGTCAATGGCGCGATGGAGTCGCGGCTTTGGCGAACACAGGCGGCGACGGATTAGAGAGGCTTGAGGAGCTAAGTCATGACCAGTCGCTCCCCCTCCGGAGTCAGGTCTTGACACGCAAGATGCTATGCAAGCTTGCTGGGTACAAGGCGAGGAAGGATAAAAGTGCCAAGAGAAAACTGCTGAGGATGTAACGGTTCTAGTAAAATTCCAGGCTCTCCCCAATCCAAAAAAAAGATGCCAGAAAGTATCTCTGAAACTCCCATGTTCGCGGAAGTGCCTTTGGCTCGGGATCTCTCGGGATACAAGGGCGAATCCCGCGAAATCAGCCGCACGCCGATCACTGTGATGGCACTCCCGTGATCATTCATTCAATTCAATATTGCATGCGACCAGATGCGACCTCGATACAAGGTGCGCTTGGGGTCCTTTCTGCCTTCAACCTGCCCGGCGCATCATGCGGGCCATTTCGTTTTGCGCCGCACTTTTATTGTAAGCAGACGTGTCCAACCGCCGCCGACTCAATCATTCAGACTCTTGTGTTCTGTTCAGCTTTCTGGTCGGCACGCGCGCCTTGGTTATATCTACGCCGCAGTTTCTGACGGCTGGTCCGGCCAGAATCAATTTCACAAAGACTGACGGTGATCCAGTCGGCGCGTTCTTCAATATCGGGGTCGCCTCCAACGCCTCCAGGCTTGCAGATAATGTGGATCTCAATGCTGGGTTTTTCGACTGTAAAATTATCGTGTTACCGGGGTGCGTGGTGACCACACCTGCATTGCTGCTCAATTGTGTCGCTCATACATTGTTGAAGGACGTACTTCATTTTTGCGTTCGGCAACGATACGTATGTTTTCGCGTTTCTCTGTCTCTGCGTGTTTCTGACCGTCATCCTCAGTGGCGGGGGTCGTTCTCTTGGAGACACCGACAATTTCCCCGTTATAGCTCTGCCTAACTCGACCCCGACGTATGGGCTTTACTTATTGTCTGAAATCTTGGGTATTGAAATGTATTTCTAGGATCAGCCCCTCCGGCTCATTATCGGGCTCGGCATCAGCATCGTCCACCTCTGCTAGTCAATCAAATCCGACCCCTTCTAATGAATCAAGTCCGGCCCGGGCCCCTTCTTCCACCTCGTCCGCCCTGAACAGTGACGCCCCAAGGCACGTTCTGTCCAAGAACTGACGACTTCAGCTAACGTGCCGCACAGTAAAAAAACAGTAGCTACTGGTATGATTATTGGGATTGTAGTGGCCATACTCGCAATTATCGCCGTCCTGCTATTCCTATTCTTCTTCCTCAGAAGAAGGAAAACAACGAACACGGCGACTCCCCGAAACTGGCGTAATGATTGAAACTCCGGGCCCCATGGTCCGGTCCTCCCTTTCGCTCACGACCCGGAATCGCAGCCAGGTCGACCCCTTCGTCACCCCTTCGTCTTCCGACACCTCGCTGCCGAGCCCCTGCCCAACGGCAGCAGTACATCACCAACGAAATGCGCCTCGTCCGGAAGCGGATGGAGGAGCTGCGGCGCACAGGCGATATGAGCACCAGTGGTTATTCCTCGTCGTCGGCTTCTTCGGTGCCCGAGTCGTCGGCCTTATCGCCTTTGCAGGCATCCACACATGATACCAGTGCGCTCGACCTGGAGCGGTCCAGGCAGGAGAACGACGCGCTGCAGAGCCGAATAGCAGAGCTTGAGGAGCAGCTGCAGTCAGCTTGGGCTTTGGGCCTGTCTAACGAGCCACCACCTGGCTATGTCGCGTAGCGCTATGTATGTACTTGGACGATGTAAATATAAGGTATTTATCTACCATTTTCCAAGGACTTATCACCGACCTGCGTATGTATCATTGCGGAGACCACTAGGATGGATATTCAGCGAATGACTGACTTATCTACGGGAAAAAAAAATCAAGGGAAGATCCTATCAGGAATCCAGCATCTTGCCCTCCCATGCAGTTGATGCAAAAGGACAACGCGTACAGCGCGCTAGCAGCTGGTGCAGTCGAAACAGGAAACTGGCCTTTTGTGGAAAGCCGAATAAGTAACGGCCCGAGTCCTCCGACCTGTCGTCAAGTGCTTGCTGTCCTTCTCTTCTGTGGATCTCCTTCGTCGCTTTGGCTTTGGCTTCTTTCTTCTCTTGCCCCGTTTCATCTAGGAGTATTCATCATGAACCTCCTCGATATCATCCCTTCGTTTGCTCTGCCATTCAATTCGCTGGATGGGGCATGATTTCCGATGCAGGCTGTGCGAGCAGTGTTCCCCAGCCTCTGTTCATCTGGGAAGATCCAGAACGTGGACGGTCCTCAATTAGCTTTGGCAGAGCAAGCGCGTGGCACCATCAGTGCACCATATGGCTCCAACCCTAAGATGTATACCTGACATTCCATTCATTTCCTTATTATCCCATCGTGTCATAGTCCGCCTTTCACTCCGCCATGTCTCTCCTGCGCGACATTCTCAAAAAGCCCAAGGATGGTTCTGCTTCCAAAAAGCGGGATACCGCGTCAATCAAGTCGGCTGGTGCACGTTCGTTAGTCGCGTCGATGTACTCTCTCGCCGTGGGTGGAGAGCGCGTAAAGAAACGTCGAAAGCCAGATTTTTCTGACCTTGGGGCACCGGTATGGTATCATGAAACCCCACCCACGCCTCCAGACATGCCAGGGACGGCTCCCAGAACAGATTTGTGCGCGTATACCATCGCACATGCCACGGTTCTGCCTCTGCGAATTGAGGACAAGAACCATTGGCTATCGCTTACTTTATTCAACCACGCGAGCGAATCGTCTCTGGCCGCAATGTACCATAACGAAGGTTGGCCCCTCGATTTACTTCAATTTTGGTGCATTTAACTGGCGAGAAGCCAGAGTCGCCGGTGAGGTCCGTTTATTCCTCGAAAAAACGAAGAACATCTCTAGCATCGATGTTTGGGTGGGCGTAGTCTTTTTTCTTTGATAAACTCCTTTCCTCATGAAAATAGTTGGCCGCCATCGCTCCCGCAGGTCAGATCATCAGCCTAACTGCAAACGTCTGGAACCGTCACAAAGGGAACCCGCTGCACCCCGGCCAGAAGCCCGTCCTCTTCAAGGATAAATTTCCGCAGGGCACATACATCTTTCCATTCGAGCTACCTCCGCTGCCCAAATTCGTACCAGTCACGCACCCTGACAACGACACGCGAAAGGTAAGTCATCGCAGGAAATATAAATATTCTTGAATGCTAAATGCTAAATACCACCACCATACAGACGAAAGGCCTGGTTCTCCTACCTCGTGCGTCCTGGTGCTTTATCTCGATAGCCTAATCCAACACTGTGCAGCGTCTGGCAAAATTAATTACACAGTGAGCGAGCCTGATAACCGTTAATTCGAAATCTTACCCGCGAAGTGTGGCGTTGGTGTTCGCCGAGACAGTGTCGGAGGTATCAACGAGGACATGGATATGATATTGCAGTACATCCCTCTCCACCGCCCACTTCCCCGCCCCCGCACACCGTTCCCGTTCCTCGCCTCGCGCGAGGACTGGCCATTCAAGCGCGAAACGATCGGCGGTTGGGTCCTTAGTCCATTCGGAGGTCGGGGTCGTATTGGCACACAGATCGTCGAGGTCGAGGGTATTGTGCGTCCTGGTTTTACCTTCTATCCAGCGGCGTGCTAAATAAAACAACTGCTCCCGCAGCTCGGCGTGCAGGATCCAGCGGTATACACGGTGGGACAGGTTCTTGAGTTTGGACTTCTGCTATGGTCAAAGAGCGCGGACGCTCTGAAGCTGCTCGGGCAGCCTGCGGCGGTGAGCGTGGGCTACTATAAAGCCGATTTCCTGCCGTCATCAGAGGCGCTTCGGCCCCGGGAGCAGTCGAGGCTGACACGTACACTGGAGCGCACGGCGGAAGGGCGAGCGTGGGTCGCGGATTCGGGTCGTCCCAAAGACGGTGAACCAGCGCCTGAGCTTGTCTCATTGAATTCAGCGGGAGCCGCTGCGTCGCCATCCCTCAAGGCAAAATCTGTGAGCGGATCCTCACGAATGCAGAATGTTTGGACCCCGGACAACAACGAAGACTCTTCACCAATGAACGGCGAACGCCCACCGTCACCCACCGACTCGATCGAAGACCTGTCGCTTGATGGCGAGATGAACGAGACAGAGCATTTCCAGCGACTTGATGGTGAGATTCGTATACCGCCTTGCCGGCCCGCCAGCTACCGCTACACCGAAATCGGGCGCGAGGTAAGATTTAGCGTGTCGCATGCTATTATTTGTTTTTCCATCGCCGTGGCTCATGGTTCGCAGTACAGTCTCCAACTGCACATCGCGCACCCACAGTATGCGCACATCTCGCCCACGGGGCCCGGGCTCATTGCAGAAGTACCCATATGGTATGTCGCGGACCGGGCCTTGAAAGGAGGGCCAGTGGCGCTGAACGACGACCCTACGTATCTGGCCGCGCTGCCGCTCAAAGGGGCAACCATTCTGGCCGGCGAGGATGCGATATGGTGGCCCAAGACGGTGGGCGAAGTTGCCACGCAGGGCAGGGGCGGCAAGCCCAAGCTTGGGCAGTCTTTCACAGGTCTCATGCCTCCGGTCAGGGAAGGGCCCTGAAATTATGCATTTGGGTGACATTTGTGGCTTCTGAGACTATGAATTGGGTGGGTCCCTGGATCGCAGAACTTGCCTCCAACGACGACCACTTTGCTGCTTTATACTCTAATATTCGATCGGCCAGTAAGGCTTTGAGATTTCTTCCGGAGTGTAAGCTTCTCCTGCGTAACTATTATCCGCTGTCGACGTTTGGGCAAAGGAAAGTGAATAAAAAAGCTGCAACGACTCGATGTATCAATGGAAACTGCTGCAAGAGAATAGCGTCCGGTTGAACTCCTATAGAGACTCTATGTAAACGCTCGTAAGCGTCAACAGAGATAGTTGCTCGGCTTCATCTGAGTTGCATTATTTACATCGCGTCTCGAAAGAAAAAATTATCGTTCTATCTTTGTGTGCCTCGAATGCCGATCCAACGAATCCATTACGGTGGTTTCCACGTCGTTTGGAAATATTTGGAATACTCCTTTCAGTGATAAGACGCATTCACTTTCTCTTCGACGCATTCAAGACATCTCCGAAGCGGATTCACAGACGGTGGACGCCGAACGCAATTTCAATATTCGTCTTTCAAGGCATGTCCGCTTGTGCATGGGTCATATTGTCGTTGCGCCGCAGAAAAAATAACTAAGCCGTGTTGCAACCAAGAGGCAAGACGCAGGGTGACGCCACAATTCTCAAATTCGTATCTTTCCCACGGTTGAAAAGAAAAATTCACAAATGCTGGCGCTCCACTTTCAAGTGAATCACATCCTGCAGTTGCTTATGTGCACTGACCGAGCCTCTTCTGGAGAACGCAAATTGTCCGCCTTCTTTTTCAGTCGTCGTAAGTTCGAGCTCGGACATTATATTATATTCAACTGCTATAAGTTCAAGGCCGTTCTATTCGTGATTGTACAATTTACACATCATAGGCGGCCGCTGCCCACTTCAATGTGTTGACCAAGTGTTGACTTCGCCTGCTAACGGCCGCCGGACTTCGAGTTCTGTTCCCATCGTAGTCGCTGCACCCTTGAGCGTATTGGAGGCAACATGCTTGATGTTCAGAACAACACGGGCGCCGATTATCGCAATGAACCTATTTTTAAAACATTCAGTAGGATAAAACTGCATTCTGATCAACACCCACGCTGTTGAGGGTCTGAGTCATGGGAAAGGTTAGGAAGATGGTGAGCGGAGATCGTTAGAATCACGTACACGACGGGAATTTGTGCTAGGGTGGGACGTGCTCTGTCCCAAAGCACAATTTCTACAATGGACACCACTGCACGATTATGGTAAACGTAGACGCCGACGACATAATATGACTCACAGAGAAGTGCCAGAAACCAGAATACGCCGTCTCTCATAAATACCGCGATAATGGGCGTTTTTCCGGGTCCGTGGGTCATGAGCGTAGTCCCACACTTGAACGCGGTCATCAAAAACATCAGAACGGCCTTGGATGATGGACGGTTAGCGGGCTCCTTCCTGAGATTACGGACACATCTACCGTGACGAATGGAGGAACGGCGTAGAATGTGAAAAGTCGAGGAACCTCTGCAAGTTGGTCGATGAATTTATATCTGCCGAAAGAACAGAATACAAACCAAAAGAATAACATCCCGCCAGAAGCGGCCTTCAGGACCATTAGAATTGTATCCAGCGAAACAAATGAATGTGAAATACCCGACGTGTACGTATTCTGGCGAAATAAAGATAAGCGAAGGGCAGGCTGGATTGATGAAACTGACGTTTGAGAGGCTTTATAGTATAAACCCCCACGGTAATCCTGGAAAACAGAGGTCAAGTTTGCGTTCCACGCGTCAACATCACACCTTGGAACTCATACATCGCAATTATTTCCGCTGCACGATGTAAAGTTGAGAGCTCTAGATAAAAAGAGAAAATCGGAAGGCTGACCAGTTACGAGGGGCACCATGAGATAGAGCATATTCCTCGATCTCTCGTACAAAATCCAAACCCTTGCATGAACTGATTAAAAACTGTGCTCCATTCAAGTGAAAATGCAAACCGAAAGATTAGGATAAGATCAGCAGAAATGACGATTATAGTGGAAACGACCATTTCTCCCTATAGCAATTGGTTGGCTGAAGGACAGCACGTAAAGGAGACGAACGAATAAAAAGGATTGGCACAACTTTCCGGGATATTAGCACGTTTTTCAGGACTGACATTTCAAAGGTCGTACTCACATGATCGGACCCTTCGGCTCTCAGCATAACTGCAACATTTACTTTAACCCTTCGCTGGACGCGATGGACTCAACTATACATACAACTGACGTCGATGCTGGGAAAGAACCCTTTAAATTAGCAGCTATGAAAAATTCGAGTGGACTGTGAAATGTCTTACCATATCGCAAGAAGTGTAAAATAACGAATCTAATGGACGTCAGGAATAGGATGGACCTACAAAACTGTAAATTGTACCCAGATCTGAAAGTCGTTGAGTCAATTCAAGGCCCAATGTTCACAAGAAGGCCTCACATAAGCTACATTGGAGATACTGAAGCGCGATTTCCAAATCAAGTTGACCTTCAAGCGGCTTGAGTCGAAACATTCGCATAACGGACTATGGCTCCGCGAACCTCATCGGGAAAGTTGATGATGTGCTCAAGTCTGCAAAGCTTTTCAATGAACCCATTGCCATGAACTGGCTGACGGTTTTTACATGACAGCAGTTAACGCTGCAACTGCAGAGAAGAATGAGGCATATTGCGCACGCATATAGCGTTCTAAGACTGACCGGCCAACTCGTTCGTTGTCCGCGCATCGGTAAGAAGTCCAAGAAGTTCCTCCAATTCTTGCAGCGAGGTGGCCATTATAGTAGGAGAGGCTCTGTGCTTCGGAAATTGCGGTGGGGGCCCCTGAATAAAAGCCGTTCTGGTGGCGCTCGTTGAAGTGAGAGCTAAGCTGCAAGGCTGATGGATTCTGATGAGTTGCTACTTCCGTCCGGGGTTGAAGGAAGCGCGCGCTCACAAAATTGATATTGGCGGCCGAACTTCAAAATGATGGGATCCCTTTATTTAGTTTCTCGGACCACATTCCGTCTGCATTGACAGTGCCATGGATGGTTCATCGGAACACCGAAACTGAATGGGAATTCTGTGAGACAACTTACTGTGGTTGAGTTGATTCTCGTAGCATCATGGAGACCACTGCCGCTTCTACCTTGGACTACGAGAATGCCAGCTTGAATTTGAAGGGGCGACTAGTTCGAAGGATCAGATTCAGCCAGGTGGGAAAAGGACGGAAGCCGCAAAACAACAGACATGACACCGTTTGCCGTCGTTGAAAATGTCCGGCAATAACCTCCCGGGGTAAAGCAGGCACTAGACGGGTAGAAACGGGTAGTCCCGCTGATTCATTAAAAAAAGTTGGATCAAATACATAAATCTAGAGATAAGTCAGCATCGTAGGATCGTTACCGCGGCGTCTGATTCCGCTGTTCATCATGCATCATGATAGAACGGATGGCGGCTGCAGCGTAGCACAGTACATTCTTAGGCCGATGTACTGTAGACTATAACTCGGCACATTCCGAAAGGGGGCATAGCCGAGCTATCAAACTATCCTGAGTCTTATCCTCAGTAGACGAAGTGACGATAAGCCTGCGAAAACTTGAATGGCGAAAACGCAACTCGCGGCACAGCCACCATCGTTTTAGGAAAGTGGTTGCATTTTCGTTCTCGTTAAGAAATCCACAGCTAAAGCAAGACAAATGGTGATTTCAACGCTTACGGGAGCCTCTTAGTGAAGAGAAAGTATTATCGTGTAATCGTAGGTAAATCCTAAGACTTAGAATATAGCCAGGTGATTGGTGCAGTGGCCTGATAGGTGGTATTGAACTTCGTATCCTGGCAGGAAATACAAAGAACTAGTTACGCAACATAGCCAGGGGGCGGCTCGTTCGACAAGCCCAAAACCCAAATCGATTGCAGCTAAACCTCAAGCTCTGCGATTCGACTCTACAACGCGTCATTCTACTCTTTCGACTGCTCTAGATTGAGTACGCTGCTGTCACGAACAGACGATTGCGACCACGACAAGCCTGAAGAATCCGGCACGGAAGAAAAGATGGCACCATTGCTCGTGCTCCCCAACTCCCCAATCCGTTCGCGGACGAGACACATTTCATCGGTGGTGTGCTGCTGCCTCTGTTGAGGACTCGACAATGATGCGTTGGATGAGAGTGGGATATCGAAGAGACCGTTGTTCGGCGTCGGGGATGGCCGAGAGGAAATGGAAAGAGAGCGAACCATGGACCGGCAGTGACACTAGAGCTTGGAGAGAGGCTTGGTGCTCGCCTTCTTCTTCGTCGGAGAAAGAAGAAAAACATTATGACTACGAGGATGGCGAGTACGGCGAATACGATTCCAATCAGTATGATTGAATTTTGTTTTGGCGTGGCTGCCTGCAGGGGGGTGATTTCCTGTGTATACATGAAGCAAAGGGTCTGGAATTGTTGGAGGAGACATACCGCTGGTTCACCCCTTCATCGACCGCAGTTGAGGCGGTTGACACAGGGGACGCCGTAGCCTTCGTGCCACAGGCCGCGGATTTACTGGCAGACTTGGCCTTCCTAGAATCACATATTTAAACGATTCGAATCACACAAAGGAGATGTTCGTACGTGGGGCCAGCTATAACAGGAAAATTATCTGTACCTGCGAGGAATCCCAAATTACTGCGATCGTCAGAATACGAGAAGACGCGAAGAGTAGAAAACGTACGTGGCATTGCTGAATGCCACGATTTTATATATCCTTCAACGCATTAACGAAAAATGAACCAAGGCACAGAGAAGCTCACCCGGGGAACACGCGAATCTTTACATCCACGAAACCCGCAGAGAGATCAACGTTGTCTGCAAGCTTCGTTCCATTCGAATCGACGGCGATACTGAACACGGCCCCAACCGGGTCACCAGCTGTCCTCGTAAAGTTGATTCTAGCGGGACCAGCTGCCAAAAATTGCGGCGTCGAAATAATCAAGGCGCGAGTAATTCCCAAAAAACTGGACAAGATGCTAAACGGTGTGAGTGAAGCTGCCGATCTCTAACTAGTTCATACGCACAAGGAGACTGTGGCGTAAAATGGAATGACCCGCATATTGCACTACGCAGGTTGGGAGGAAAGAAAGCCTACATATAACCTTGTTTGACTTGCCATTATCTGCAAAATCAGCCGCCGCCGCTGTCATCCCGTCTGAACTGACGTTGATTCACGGGCGTTGCAAGGGAGAAGCAGACCTTTAAATCAGGGAATGCCGGCGCCAAGTCAAGACATCTTAAGGTCAATGTAAGGTCTGTGAGAGGGACTTACTTTTGGAGTGGTTTCACCTCTCCAAACCGAAACGTCTAACCACTGATATTAAATCGTATCCATCTACATTCTCCAGCAGCTTTTTTTACACGATTCATGACAGCCAATCCTTCGCGCTCTTCTTGAACCTCTTCTATAAGAATTAAATCAACACCTTGTCGTTCTAAAGTCAGCAGGCCATCGAATAAAAGATGTGCCGTAACTGAAGGGTCGGCGGTGGGCCCAAGAGGGAATCGAGTCCATTCTAGTCCCTCCACGGGCAAACTACAAGTCCCGAGCGGTGAATCGCTTGGCGTTAATATTCCGACCTTGACTGGCCGATCCCCATTCCCAATATCTCGCAGAGAAGCCAAGAAATCGCCTGCTTCCAAAGGTTGCTCCCCGTCAGGCGGCGGCGACGCAGTATACAAAAGATAGACGGGGACAGCAGGAGAATAATGCCGGTACTTCATCCCGGGTGTCGTCGGTGCCGCCTCCATGGCCTCGTCTCGATAATCACGCCGGTGGACCAAGACTTTGGGTGACACAGTCATCTCCTCGCGCAGCGCCCGCTCGATATGCTCGACGGTCACTCCGCCCGGTCGTAGGACGCGTATGGAACCATCCGCGTGCAGTCCGTCGACAACGGTGCTCTCTAACCCCACACCACACGCGCCGCCATCTAGAATGATCCCGACCTTGCCTTCCAGATCACGCTGCACGTGCTCTGCGCGCGTCGGGCTAGGCTTCCCAGACGAGTTGGCACTCGGCGCGGCCAGAGGCGCGTTCGCTACAGCGATGAGCGCGCGCGCAACTGGATGGGACGGCATGCGGATCGCGACGGTGGGCTGGTTCGCGGTGATAATCGGAGGGACGATCTTCGGGTCGCTGGGGAAGAGTAGCGTCAACGCTCCGGGCCAGAAGTGCTTCATCAGAGCAGTGTACGCGGCCGAGAGGACATAATCTTCGGGTAGGAGGGAGTGCAGCATAGGAAAGGACGACACATGTACGATAAGCGGGTTGTCTGCGGGTCGGCCCTTGGTCGAGAATATTTTGGACGTGGCAGAGACATTCAGAGCCAACGCACCGAGGCCGTAGACTGTTTCTGTTGGAAATGCGACGGGCTGCAAATTCTGAACAAGTTCACGAGAGGCGGCTTCTAACGCGCTCCGAGTGTCTGGGGACGAGATAGTCGGTGTCGATGCAGAGGATGGGAACGAAATCGACAAAGGATCGCACTTGAGGCCCAGTGAGAATCCCAGCTACGTATATCGAGCTAAATCGAGGTAAATCGAGGGATTTGACGGTTCCTCGATTTACCTCGACAATCCGGACATAGCTCTTTTTGGCTCGATGGAAAATCGAGGAAAAACGAGGTATTTCGAGGAAGAACGAGGTATGCTTTGGCGTAACGAGGATCATCGAGCTATTCGTTGTTTCTCATTTCCAGGCACAATAGCAATAATAAATCTCTTAATTTGTTACTATGGTACAAACTGGGGACATGTATTACATCGCCAGCATCGCCGCGCCGCGTCCCAGTGTACACTGAGCACCATCTAACCGCAAGTCGTCTATCGGCCCTGGTTGTGGCGTGAACGCGACATAAATCTTGCAGGGGAGAGCATGAGAGAATGTTGTGAAGGAAGGAAAGCAAGCACGTACCTCGTTGGCCTCGGTGCCCATCTTTCCGTACATTCTGATCGTGCTCGTCGTTGCAGAGGGCCGAGATAAACGTACGCTTTCACAAAGCTATGAACAGAATATCAGGACATGGCCCGCAAAAGCAGAAAGGCCAGCGTACCGCGCATTTAGACTTGATCACTCCTGCATCGACGGCAGGTGCGAATCAGAAACCGACTCTGCGTGAACCACCAGTAACGTACCTGGGAAGAGAGGGAGGAGGGCATAGCGGGTGTCTAGAGATAGAATAAGGCGTAGAGGCGGGAAGACGACGGGAGGAGGGCGATGAGATGGTGGGAGAAGACAAGAAGTGGGAATGCCAAAAAAGTCGTACGACTTCTTATTTATTCACGGCAGCGGCGCGCTTATGACGCAATTGCACGACTTGGCAAATTTCAAGCTGTTGTCGAGCATTAGCGCTTTAGATCGAGGCTGCTCATTTTTTGTCAAATTTGGCAACACTTATTTAAAAATAACTCACGTCCTACCTCGTTCGTCCTCGATCGGCCTCGATTTGGTTCGATTCCTCGATCTGCCTCGCTTCAGCTCGATATACGTAGCTGGGATTCTCACTGGGCTTGAGGACCCGAGTGGATAAGGCCATGAAGCGCGTCCGGAGCATGCGCTACTGACTCGAAGAAAAGTGGCCTTGTTTGCAGCAGTTTGCTAAACGCTTTGCCACTCATCCATCACCCAAATCAGGTAATAATCCATTCCAATCTGCGAACAGTGGACTTGCTTCGAACGAGCAAAGGTATCAAAAATCCCAACAAAAGTCATACAAGAGTCCCTGCTTCAAATTGCATTACTCTGGCAACGCGCTCAGCAGCCTCATCTTCTCGTCCCACTGAAGATCCTCTGTCCACTCCACAGATCTATCTTCAGCCTATATCTGCGATTAGAAAAACCGATTTGAAGGCCACAAAACTTAACCTACCAAAACCAAAATATCTTTGGGACCGCGGAGTGGTTTTCCCGCGCTTTCCACGGCTGCCATCTCCTCTGATACCCGCGTAAGCCAAGTCCTTGCGATTTCAACTTGGCTTTCGGTCAAATCAGGCACCCGGAAGGCCCACAACGTTCGGTCTCCTCCGTGAGTGACGTAGCCTATATTCATCAAGACCTCGAATTCAGGATGTTTAATTATATTAGCTGCTCACCTTCGACGCGCAACTGCTCCGGCGTCCAACGGATCTCGTATCGGAGAACGGGAAATCTGGCTTCGTGCAGATCACGAACGAGGATACGGATAGGGAGATGGACCTGGCTATCGCTGAATATTTCACCCATTAACTTGGCCGACGCCTCGCTCGTAGCATCATCAGGCAAACTGCGGTAATGAGACGCCAACGCAGTGACCATTTTTTTCGGATAGTACCGCTCGAGGTTTGGTGCAATGTCTTTTGGGCTTTCAATCGGATGCGCGATCGAATAAAGATACCATTCTTCTGTGAGGTCACCAACCAGTATGCTCTTGACCCCTTTTTCGCGAAGAGCCCCAGCAAAGCCGCCGGTGCGTTGCCATTCCATTGGATTCGGAGAGATTGGTAACCATTCGCCATCCAAACAGCCGCGAAAAGTCCCAAACTCGGTTCCCAGCGCGTCCGTTTCTATAACTTTGATCATTTCGGACGCGGGGATCTCCAGTAATTGATTCAAAGCGTTCGAGGAGGAGGGATCGATCTTTAGGGCCCGACAAAGGGCTTCGAATTGCGGGCGTAATTCTTCTGCGGTTCTTGGGGCGCAACTGCAGATATGTAAATATAATCTCGCGAGGAAATCGGGCTGGTTGAGTTTACACGATTGCATTAGACTGAAGAACGGCGGAGTTGAACGGCGCCTTGACACCTTTAGGCAAATGGGAAGCGAAGTGAAGGAGTTGATGGACCGAGTGGGCGCCTAGAAGGGCGCTAAAATAAGGGGAAACAGAACGCCCTGTATCAAAACATACCAGCAGAGAGCCCCGCAATTTGGATATTTTCGGGATCGCCTGTAAGAAATATAGAATGGCTGGTTTGAATGAAAGAAACGTGTGGCATACCACCGAAGGAATGTATATTATCCTTAATCCATTCCAGAGCAAGCCATTGATCTTTGAAGCCGAAGTTGCCGCTGATTGAGGGCTTGTCACACGCTAGAAAGCCGAATGCAGAGAGTCGGTATCCGATATTGACCCATACTTCCGACCGTTCAGTGGAAATATACTGTGCCTGTGACTTGAGTCCATGGGGCGAACCTAAACAACGAGTCAGATCATTTCTATAGCGTCTGTCTGAGAAAGACCAAGGCCAACCGAATTGAAGAAATCTGTCGCGTTTCATGAGAAGATGAAGGATGGCTTAGGCAGCCTTACCCTCCGTGAATATATACCCTGACCGGGAAACCCTTCGTGGCTGGAAACGAGGGAGGCGAGACAATATTAAGGAACAATCTAGCAATTTGGAATTTGTCGGCCTTGCATCGGAATCAATAGAAAGGAAAATTACGGATTCTCGGTTGACTCTCCAAAGCCGACTTTGTCCGTGAAGGGTGAATCTAATGAGCAGATAAGATCGTTGAGCATGAGGACCTGATTTTGTATCACCTCGTGCCTGGCCGTCATTTCTGGGTTGCGCAGCATCTGGAGATGGCGATATCAGTTACAATCAATGCGCAAATGAGGAAACCCCGCACAAGACGCTTCGCGAGTGTACTCCTTGGCGGCGTAACTGAAATCATCGGGCAATGGCTTTGGATCCTGAAATCTCAGGGGCGGAAGGGCATAGGGAACCTCTTATCTGGGAGTTAGAATGACAGTCAATGTCGATAAGTATAGATACCGAGAAATACAGCGGCGCCGTTGGTAGCGCGTCCCCCCTGTGAGCTTCCCGTACTTTGTCTCAACATGAACCCGAGCGCTGGTCTTCAGCTCATCGTGCAAATGAGTGGCCATTCTGAAGGGCAATGAGGTCGCCGATTAGGATGGCGTTGGAAGCTGGGATCGTCTGGAGGCTGAAGCCCCAAAATAGGAAAACACACGATTTGGCACCTTGCGGCATGCCGGTGCTTCTATCGCTTTGGGATGCTTCTTCCGAATCTGGTGGGCCAAGACAAGGGATTCCCACCTACCTGAAGAAATGCCTAGACACAGAAATGCGGAATATTCTGGCGATTTTTTTTAGATCTGGCTCCGTTTACATATAGGAGACGCGAGCTCGAGTAGCCCGAAGTAGCCCGAAGCTCGAAAAAGAAGGAAATTGAACCGTGGGTCCCGGTCACGGTCACATACGCGGAGATCACCATCTGCCAAAGCTCTTTTCTCAGGCCGCCGCGGGATTCTTGGGGCACCCTGTGAGGCTCTGAGTCTCTTGACCCCGTGGTTCCCACCTTGGTCCCATTGGCGTGCGGATTTTTGGCCGGATGGAGGAAGACCTAACACAATGCGACGCTGGCTTACTCCGAGTTACTCGGCTTTTTAAATTGGCTTATCTTGAGGCCCATTTAACGCTTCACAACTACTAAGTGACTGGCTAAATTTTTTCTGGCCATCGGACATGGACGACCATTCAAAGTCTGAGAAGCGCGCCGGAGGTGACGTACAATCCGTCTCTGAAAAAGTCCATATTTCTGTGTGGGATGTCGACAACGCGAAGCTGGCCGAGCTCGGGTACAAGAGCGAATTCAAGCGTGAGTTCTCCCTCTTGGAAACATGCGCCTTCAGTTTCAGTATCATGGTGAGTGTGCGCGACTCATTTCGCATATATGTGAATTCCTGAGCCAAATCGACCAGGGGATCGTCGCGTCGATTTCATCGACGTTGTCGTTCGGCCTGGTGTCGGGCGGTCATGTCGGACTCGTTTGGGGCTGGTTCATTCCCGGCTTCTTTGTGATGTTCGTTGCACTCAGCATGGCAGAGTTGGCTTCTTCCATGCCCACGAGCGCGGGGCTGTATTATTTCTCTGCGAAGATGGCCCCTGAAAAATATGCGCCGTTGGCTAGTTGGATCACAGGTTCGTATTCCACATGAATTTCGTTCATTGATTTCCTCATGCAACCAGGTTGGGCAAATATAACTGGACAAGTGGCTTTGGTGTGCTCTATCGATTTTACTTGTGCTCAAATGATCACCACCGCCATTGCTGTTGGTTCTGATGGCGAAACCATCCTGTCACTTGGAGCTACTTATGGAATCCTTCTTGCTATTCTATTCTCTCATGGCGTTGTCTGTTCCGCTGCAACGAGAGTCTTGGCCAGGCTCAACATATTCTATGTTATCGTCAACGGCGAGTGATAGACGCAACTTCGATCTTCTTTTGATGCTAGTTTGTGTGTAGTTGGAACCACCCTGGCGGCAATAATATCCCTCCTGGTTGTATCTGGCGACAACAAAGTCTCGACCAAGGACGCATTCACTTTGTTTGAAAACAACACCGGCTGGATCAATAGTAAGAGCTTATACTCGACCAACTCTTACTCCAGCTGAAATATAGAATAGACGGTTGGGCGTTTATGCTCGCCTTCACCGCACCAATGTGGACTCTGACCGGATGTGAATTCTGTCAACTTCACTCACACTTGGATGATTTACGACATTCACAGATGATTCCGCCGCTCATATATCAGGTGGGCATGATTCGATTCCTTTGCATAACATTTTTCTTACCCAATAAATAACCACCAAGAGGAAACGGCTGGTGCTGGGCGTGCCGCGCCAATTGCGATTTTAGTGGGCACATTATTCATTTTGTGTTCGGCGTCGCTAACCTTCCCAAGGTTGGAGTCGGCGCTACCGCTAGCCTCGGGTGGCTACTTCTGATCGCAACATCCTTTGTCATCCCATCTGTCGGTGATCTTCTGGGGACGTCCCTTCCCCTTCCGATGGGGCAAGTATTTCTTGACGTTCTTGGCAAGCGGGGAATGTTGGCTATCTGGTCGTTCATAATAGTAGTCCAGGTGGGAGTCTTTTCTTTTTCTTCTCTTTTTTTTTTCGCTCAGCTGAACCGTTCAGTATGTTACCGGGGCTGCACAGGGAGTGGATGCTTCGCGCGTTGTTTTTGCCTTCGCTCGGTGGGCTCACCCAAGTTTTCTTGGTACATCCACTTATGAATGGAACAGGGACAATGCCTTGCCTGGGTCACGCTGGTGGAAAAAGATAACTCCTCACACCGCCGTTCCCGTCAACGCCGTGTGGTTTGTAATGGCTTGGTCTGGCATTCTGGGGTTGCTCGGCTTTTCGGTGACAGCACTGACATCGCTCGCCGGGTAAGTCCCCCAAAGTCATTTAGCCGGCCCAACATTGTTAACGCAGACTCGTAGCGCCTCGGTAATTGGGCTGTACACGTCTTACTCAGCGCCCATATTCCTGCGCATAACCTCTGGGCGAAATAAATTAGAACCGGGTCCATTTACCTTAGGACGCTGGTCTACCCCGATCGGCACCGTTGCAGTTTCCTGGGTGACATTCATCACAATCATGCTTCTCTTTCCTCCGGGGCAGACCACGACACCGGACGAGATGAGTACGCCCGTTTACGGAAAATCTTGACTTGCGCTTAATTCACCCGTAGATTATGCCGTCCTCATTGTTGGGTCTGTCTTCATTTTCGCGACAGTTTCCTGGGTCACATCTGCGCACAAGTGGTTCAACGGTCCCGTCAGAAATGTGGACGAAACAGTCGAGAGGCGTTCGACGTAATAGCTACATGGGTAGATTTAGTGCAAAGAAGGCCTCGTACAAGTAGAATGTATTTCAACCACATCATCGTCGTTTTGTTTCTCCTCTCTTGCCGCCGGCGCTCAAGTGGCATTCATGACCATCATGACTTCATGACTCTTACGATACTTTCCTATCTCATTTGGGTTCGTCGAGGTACCCGTACCTAAGCATTCTTTGTGTAGACGAATATCACATTGTTAAATTGTTATATGTATTTTGACCATAACACGTTTTCAACATGCCGTCTTCTCGGCACCGCTAGGGTAACATCGGGCCGAGGTTCATAAGTAGGTGACAAACTCGGAACTGCCATGGAGTTCTGAACAGAAGAGGTGGTCGGTCCGCTTTCCAACTGTAAATACGTTCCATTTGAACTTGATGGATAACAGTACTAGTAACAACAACGCATATATTGAACGAGACGCATAAAATCAAAAAAAAATGGAGAGGACTTGAAGACGTAGAGTTAAGCCGATTGAACCTTACCCAATGGCTTTTTGGCCATAACCGAAAGAACTTCGAAGAGGACGTCCGCCGCCGCCATGGTGGTTAACTCCGCGTTCGCTACGCGGAAAGAATAGTTAGAGACGAAAAGAAGGAAGTTCAACACGACTCACTATCGTAGGCCGGCGCGACCTCCACAATATCGGCAGAAACAATATGCATGCCCTCGAGCCCCCTCAAAATCGTGCGAAGCTCGCGTGTCGACCAACCTCCCGTTTCTACAAAGTAAATCCATCAAATCAATGCAGTTATGGCTGTTGTCTTGCCGTTTACCTGGTGTACCCGTGGCAGGGGCGAATCTGACAGATGATGAGTATAGTGAAGAGTGGTTTCGGGAGGAGCTTACGCGGGATCGATACTGTCAATCTAGTGGAGAAATGTTAGTACTCAAGCATAGAGGTGGCCACGGCCGTCTCACGTCGATTGAGAGATACACGGGTCTGTCGCCTACAGTATCACGGATCTTCTTGATAATGCCGTCCGTGCCTAGAGGCGAATTGGGTCAGAATAATTATAGAACCAGAACAGGGACAGTCAGTACCAATTGTGTCTATCTCCCGAGCCTCGATTCGTTGGAATCCGGATTCATCGTCGTTGTCGTAGTCTTCGGGCCCGCTCAGGGTAGTGCGGATTGCCCCGTGCTGTTGAAAAGAACAAACTAGGATCAAAGCCTCGAGATGAAAAGAAAATGGAGAATGGGGGAGGTGGAACATGGAACAAAGTGACACTTGCAATTGAGGATCCGTTTTGAATCAAGCCTTCTTGGCTAGCCCAGTAGAAGTAAGTGCCATGGTTTATTGCGGCCTGGTCACTTGGCGCGCCTCCAAACACAGAAGGCTTCCAGGTATCTAGGAAAGTCCCTATCAACCGAGGAGATTTGGAGATGAGTGAAATACGGACCAAGGTGCGAATCGAAGTGGATGACCGAAATTTTCCCGTACACGGAGTTGATGGATCGCAACAATGGAAGTACAATCGTGTGGTCCCCACCGAGGGTAATGATTCGAGGATGATTTTTACCATCGAGGGAGAGGGGTACGAGGGCTTCTCCCGTGACGGAATCATTACCCAATGGCGAGAAGGCTTCGCGTTGGAGAAGCGACTTGTGGCCACTAGGATGAGCCAGTCAGATACTGAATAGGAGATGTATAGACCTGAACCAGCGAACCTTTCAATTTGCTCGATGGCATATTTATTGTCGTATGGTCTAACACAGTTCGTATTAGCGCGAGAGGTACAAAATCTATACTGGTCTCACGTTACAGGGATGTCGCCACAGTCGACGATGCGCAGGCCAGACTGGAAGGGGTTGATCTTAACAAGAGCATTGTAAGGACAGTGGGGCGCGCAGGGAAGATTGCGAGACTCGCCTTGAGTGGGACATTGTATCCGCCGTACAAAGTCAGGCGACGACTTCCCGCTCTGATTCCGGATGGACCGAATCTTGCTCCAGGACGGTAGCTTGGGTTTAGGTCAAGATGAGGTCAAGGCGAGTGTATCAGTGGTAGACGCAATACTAACCTCGTCGCGGTGTCCTTGGGCTCGAAGCTTCAAGATGAAATCACATTAGCTTAGGAACAAGAACTTACGAATGGGGCGCCGATGAAGGCTATATCGAATGGGATATGGCTCTCCCTAGTGAGACATTGGACCCAAGGCAACTTGGCGAAGGTGGTGATGCCAGAGAAAATCGCGTCAGCGGTGACTTCCCCGCTACTCCCGCGATAGATGGCTTCGTAGGGGAACCGTACGTAGTCCAAGGGCATTTGATCTTCATGGTCATGATGATCATGGGCAGAGCCTAAGACTGCAAGAAGGACAAGAGAGAAAAATGCTGAGAGTTGCATGGCTGCTGAGAAATGGGGGGATCTTAGTGAGTAAAAGGCCCGCAAACGCAATAAACGCTATCTTGTAGAAAAAACACAACGGCAAGAAAAGAGCGCATGACTTGCAGGATAACGTTACGGATCAGGGAGCCCGCTGCGTTCTACTCTGTGGTGTGGGACTGGGCCTGCATCGTGTCTTTCCAGTAAGGGTTACCTAGCCCCAGAATCGGATGTTTTGAGAGATATATGGGGAACCCACTGCCGCGAATGGGAGAAGTAACGGTCCGAGAGTGTTTGAATGTCACTGAAGTATCTCAGTATAGCCCAAAATCTGCTCGTGTTCTGCCTTGAGGCGATCGGCGCATGTCAAATGATATTGCAAAATTCCCGAATACATATGGTTCTTGGGGTGCCGGTTCCTCGGAGAAAAATCCTACTGCATCCAGGCAGGCCCAAGAGCGATAAGGTATCGGCGCACCAGGTAGGCCTTCCGGTTGGAGTTTAAAAACGGCCCTACAAGAAGTCGCAAGGAAGTATCGAATAATTCGTCCCCACAAAGATGCAATCAGCTGGCGAAACAGAACCACTTCTTCCTCGGAGATTCTCGACCAGCAACACAAGTCTTCACGATGCCCTAGAGACCTCACCTGCAAATAATGTTGGACCGGAAATGGAAAGCAGCCAACTATTTGATCCGAGTCAGCCGGAAACCACCCGATGGTTTCCTCTTTTGGTCACTGCTTCGTGATTCGATTCCAGGTTTGTCCCCACCTGCAAGTTGGTTTGGGCTGACTGACTGGCCCATTTCACAGTTATTCTCTCCTACATCTTGCAGAATTCAATCCAAACCATCTCGGTTCTAATTGCTGGACGGCTTGGCCCAGATGAATTATCCGTGTCCGCATTTTCTTTAATGTTGGCCTTTGTTTCCGGCTAGTACTCGCTCCTTGTTTAAATTCAAGGATGATCCCACGTTTCCCTGACAGGTTGGTGCGTCGCGCTTGGGGGAACCACTGCGCTCGATACTTTGGGATCACAGGCCTTCACTGGCGGCCATCCGAAAGATCTGTCTATACATTTTCAGCGTTGCATTGTGATTCTGTGGATCCTTCTCATCCCTGTCTGCGTACTCTGGTGGTTTATTGAACCGGTTCTTCTTGTTTTGGGACAATCCGCCCCCCTCAGCCGAGACGTACAGACATTTCTCCGAGTTCTTATCATCGGGGCGCCAGGTTATATAGGTTGGACCCTGCTTCGAAGTGAATGTCGCACTACTTAATGCAACATAGGATTTGAAAGCCTCAAGAAATATTTGCAGTGCCAGGGTACGGGTCAAAAACCAAGTCGTATTTATCTTTTCAACGTATTCAATAGGAATCATGGGGGCTTCCACGGCGATCCTCATCCTCGTTTTCCCTATGAATATCGCTCTAAATATTTTTCTCATTCACTATACCCCACTCGGAATTTTGGGATCACCTCTGGCGTTATCTTTCACGTATTGGCTCTGTTTTGGGTTTCTCGGCCTCTGGACTTTGTTTTCCTCCGCACACAAGCAAAACGCCACTTGGGGTGGATTTCAGCCTTCTGCCATTTTCCATCCGCGGAGCTGCTACTTGTTTCTTCAACTCGCCATTCCTGGTATCCTTATGGTGGGCACAGAGTGGTTCGTCGAGTTTCATTGCATATCTTTTTAAGTTTCCTGATTTGCGCTGTACAGGGCCGCTTTTGAAATCGTTGCGCTCGCTGCTGGTCGTCTGGGCGCATTGCCTCTGGCAGCTCAATCTGTGATAATGACTACCGATCAGAGTCAGCATCCGGCGGTATATTCTTTGCCACAAATTATTGACATTGACTATAGTTTTAAACACGATCCCATTCGGTATCGGGGTGGCTGCCTCCGCGCGGGTTGGGAATCTGGTCGGCGCGCGGTCGCCGATTGCTGCAAAGTACGCAGCACATGCCTCCGCTCTCCTAAGCGTGGTGGTTGGGCTTGTGGTCATGATAGTCATGATGTCCACTAAAGACGTTCGTTCGCACCTTGTTGTTTTTCGGTTGAATACCACTGATGATTTTCCAGGTCTATGGATATATATTCAGCGACGACGTTGATGTGGTCAAACTCGTCGCGCAGGTTATGCCTCTGGTGGCCTCCTTTCAAGTCGCCGACGGACTCGCAGGGTCGTGCGGGGGGGTCCTCCGCGGGCAAGGTCGCCAGCACCTTGGTGCGCTGTTCAACTGTGTTGCGTACTACGTCCTTGCTCTCCCGCTGGGGATCACACTTGCATTCCATTCCAACAGCGCACTTGGATTGCAAGGGCTCTGGATAGGTATGTCAGGATTCCTGCCTGCCCGCGAGTTTCGGAAAAATAAACTCATTTGAATTCTAGGCCAAGTAGTCGCCCTGTTCATAGTGGGAATTGGTGAATATTGTGTGGTTTGGATGTCTGATTGGGATTTGGAGGTGAAACGAGGGGCAGCGAGGAACGAAGAGGAGGCCAAGAGGCGCGCGTTGAATAATGCCAATGAAATGTAGTCCCTAAGCACCATGTACCTTATGCACGTTTCTCTTATGAGGCGTTGAGGGGGAGGAAAAGATTCGAGTCCACTCATTTTGAAGCTGGGCGAATTCAGCAATACAAAAAATGAACCAAGGGAAGGGGCTTATGTTCAACCGGTACCGTACCATTGGAAGAACTTAATCTTCTGACATTCGCTGGCCCCAAGTTCAAGTTCATAAAATTTGAACGTCATTCCAGTTTCCACTGCTGATACTTTGGCTAGCTTGGCGACCCGTGGACAGAAAAAAAGAAAGTCGACGCTGGCTCACAGTTGGCGTTGGCAGACGTTCCTTGGAGAAGAACATCGGTCCACAAGTGGAGAAAATATCTTAAATCCCCGCGTGCGGGCTCGTGGGTAGAAAGTGAGCATGTCGAGTGGCTGGAGTAGGAAGGATCCAGAAGATGAGGGGAAATGAAAAGCGGCGCGATCATGTGAAATTGGCACTCGCCGTCTCCGCCGCATTCGAACTCCGACACTGCATCGATCACCGAATTCATTCTTTCCTCTCCGCTCCCATCATCTCGCCAGGAATCGCGGCTTCAGGGCGTCCTTGCTTTAATTTATTCCTTGGAATTCTGGATGACAGGGCGTCCGCAGCGTGTCTATGGCGAATCGATTAGGCACGTTCTCTCTTGCTCTGTACCAACTTATGTGTTTTGGAGCGTTTTCCCTGCCGGATATTTCAGTCGATCTGATTGCACGGTTCCCTAGCTTTTCCGTCGTCCAGGACGTGTTAACCCAAGACCTCAATGGGATTCCAATATTGCGAGTTCATCTCCAAACCGTCTCGAGAACTCAAAACCTCGTCGGGATACATCCCCAAGATCTCGCACCGCACAGCACCTTCGAACAGCGGTGGTCTTTAAGATTCCTCAAGACTTGACCAAGATCATCAAGAGTCAAGACGCCTCACTGGTTCTATCTAAGATCGCGCATATCCGAAACTGCCGAGGAACTCAACATTCCTCAACGTTCTGAGTTAAATTTAAACTTCAAGACAAGACCACAAATACAGGCTCTGAAGATTCCATCACCAAGGGCTTGAGATTTCGCTGATAGTTGATAACTTTTTCAATTGAACACCATTCAACTTCAACCTTGAGACATCTCGAGAACCAGTCTTGACACGCTTCAAATCGCCTTCAACTCGTACCTCGTTCTATTTGAACCTCGAGACCTCCAAGTTCAAGGAGTGGGGACCCTTCAAATTTAAATATATTTGTCCTGGTGTGAGGCCTGTGAGGGCTGAGCGCTGAACCATTGACTGGAACACGTTGACCCCTATTTTTGTCCATAAATATGCTCGTCACATGATGAATTACTATTTTAAGAATTTCTGTTCTGCCACGACACCCTGAATTGCCGCTTTGCCAGAACTGCGATTCTTGTAACACAACGCGAAACTGAAGACACTATCCTCCGGCCATGCCCACGGCCTTTCCACTCCCTTCGGACCTTTCGCCGGCGACGGTCACTAACACCGCTTCGCTTTTGAGAATCGTAGCTCTTTCCCTCATCTCTGGCGCTGCTATCGCGTCTCGTCTATTTGCTGTCATTAATTTCGAGAGTATCATCCATGAATTGTACGTTTTCGCGTCTTGATTGCTCTCTGCGCCCCATTCTGACATTCCACAGCGATCCGTGGTTTAATTAGTGAGTGTCGTGGGATTTCATGCACTGCAGCTACTGAAACCAACCTTCAAGTCGCGCTACACGGGTTCTTGCATCCAAGGGCTTTTATGTTTGTCAAGCAGTTGTTGTCTATAAGTTTATTGATTGAATGGGATGGCAGGAATTCTGGAATTGGTTCGATCCAACTGCATGGTATCCTTTAGGCCGTGTCGTCGGTGGAACGGTTTACCCCGGCCTTATGGCGACTAGCGGCGTCATCTACAACTTCCTCCACGCACTCAACCTTCCTGTCGACATCCGCAATATCTGTGTCATGCTTGCGCCAGGGTTCAGTGCCCTCACGGCCTGGGCAACTTACATGTTCGTTCTCTGTCACGTATATGCTGCCTTGCATAACCTTTAATTCAGGTTCACGAAGGAGATGAAGGACGAGAGCGCTGGGCTACTTGCAGCGGCCTTCATTGGCATCGTCCCCGGTTACATTTCTCGTTCGGTCGCTGGATCCTACGATAATGAGGCTATCGCCATTTTCCTGCTCATGTTCACCTTCTTCTGCTGGATCAAGGCCCTCAAACTCGGCAGCGCTCTCTTCGGAACCCTCGCGGCTGTATTCTATTTCTACATGGTGGCCGCTTGGGGTGGATATGTCTTCATCACCAACATGATTCCTCTGCATGGACTCGTCTTGATCTTGATGGGTCGCTTCAGCAGCCGCCTCTACGTTGCATACTCGTCGTGGTATGCGATCGGCACGTTGTCCAGTATGCAAGTCCCCTTCGTCGGTTTCCAGCCCGTGTCGACGAGTGAGCATATGGCTGCCTTGGGTTGGTGATTTCTTGTCCTGTAGCTTTCCCTAGCTGACTCTTCGCTCCAAGGTGTCTTCGGTTTATTGCAAATCGTGGCCTTCACGCAGCTGGTCAGGTCCCACGTTTCATCGAAGCAGTTCCAGGACCTCCTCTTTTTGGCCTTGATCACAGTCGGATTGCTTGGTTTCGTGGGGGTTGTCGGCCTGACCTACAAGGGGGTCATTGCTCCATGGACTGGACGTTTCTATTCACTCTGGGACACAGGCTACGCCAAAAAGTTTGTGAGATTTCCCTGACATAAGAACCTGTTCTAACCGGCTCTCAGACACATTCCTATCATCGCCTCCGTCTCTGAGCATCAGCCCACAGCGTGGCCGTCGTTCTTTATGGACCTGCAATTCCTCATTTTCGTTTTCCCCGCTGGCGTTGTCCTATGCTTCCATCAGCTCCGTGACGAGCATGTCTTTGTGATCATCTACGCCGTCATGGCGAGCTACTTCCGCCGGCGTCATGGTTCGTCTCATGCTCACCCTGACCCCCGTCGTCTGTGTCGCGTCAGCCGTTGCCTTCTCCTCCCTTTTGGATACGTACCTCGATGCTGCGGAGCCCGCAGATGCTGCTGCCGAAGAGTCGACGAGCGAGACCTCCGCAACCAACGGGGCGTCCGGCGCCGCGGCCACCACAGCTACTTCTTCCGGGTCGAAAAAGGCCAAGAAAGGTCCGCCGCCCGCCGGAACCACTGCTCTGACCGACCTCGTCGCCGTCAAGAAGGGAGATAAACCCAAGGGCATCTTTGGCCTGGACACTCGCTTGGCCATCGTCATGAACGCTTTCGGTATGCTTGCGTTCTTCGTCTTCCACTGCACTTGGGCCACCTCCAACGCGTACTCGTCGCCCTCCGTCGTGTTGGCGTCGACGAACCCAGACGGAAGCCAGCACATCATCGACGACTTCCGCGAGGCGTACTACTGGTTGCGCCAGAACACCCCCGAGACAGCTGTCGTCATGAGCTGGTGGGATTACGGGTATCAGATTGCTGGAATGGCCGACCGCCCAACGCTCGTGGATAACAACACCTGGAATAACAGTACGTTTCTTCCTCCCTGATATATCTTTCGTTACTGACCCCGGCTTCCCAGCGCACATCGCTACCGTCGGAAAGGCCATGTCGAGTACCGAGGAGGTCGCATACCCCATCCTGCGCAAGCACGATGTGGACTACGTTCTCGTCATCTTCGGCGGTCTACTCGGGTACTCTGGCGACGACATCAACAAGTTCCTGTGGATGGTGCGGATCGCGCAGGGTGTCTGGCCCGAGGAGATCCAAGAGCCGAACTACTTCACGCCCCAAGGCGAGTACCGCATCGACGACCACGCGTCGCCGACCATGAAGAACAGTCTCATGTACAAGATGTCGTATTACCGGTGCGTTCTGCTACGTCGTTCGTTCCATTGCGAGGCTGATCGTTGGTTGATTGATTAGGTTCGCGGAGCTCTTCGGTGGTGGACCGGCGCAGGACCGTGTTCGCCAGCAGCAGGTCCCGAAAGTTGGCCCGACGCTAGATTACCTAGGTGCGTTGCATTTAAGATGCTTTCTTCATGGTAACCGATCAACTGATCACATCTCCAGACGAAGCGTACACGACCGAAAACTGGATTGTGCGGATTTACGAGGTCCGAAAAGAGGACCTCCTCGGACGTGATTTGAAAAGCGCGAATGCATTCGCAAAGGGGAAGAAGCGCAAGCGGTCTAAGCCCGTCTCGCGGAGACGGCCCATTGTTTAAACAACGAGTAATCGTTAGTACATGTCTCTGCCAAAAATCAAATCGATACACTGGAATCTACATTATTTAAATTGTACCCTGCGCCACCAAATCGCATCGTGGCTGAGCTTTACCGCACTGCGTAACTGCGCGATTCGAGATATTGTACGCATATCGATTCAATGAGGTGCGCGGAAGACGGCATTTTTGTAGAACCTGACAGAAACGAGGCTGTAGATTATGCTTTGCTGTTCACATTGCGCTGTGCGATGGTGTTTTCGGCATAACATTAAATGATTGCGCAAGATATCGTATGTACAGCAAATTCGAGGAGCTATATGCGGTATCGTACAGTGAGGGGCGGCTATATACAGTAAAAATACATGTATGTGCAATGCAGGCGAATACGCGAGCTAAATATCCATGAATGAAGGAGGAGTTCAATTAAAAGCATGATGTCCGTAACGCCCGGCGTACGGCGGTCATGTTTTGACAAATGGGAGAAGTTGCGACTCGTCACTTCGGGGGAGGACCCATGCGGCAGGAAGTGCGGTTATGTCCTGGTTCTCCGCACAGTCCACAACA
Source organism: Mycena venus (assembly GCA_014462655.1). Lineage (NCBI taxonomy): Eukaryota > Fungi > Basidiomycota > Agaricomycetes > Agaricales > Mycenaceae > Glaucomycena > Glaucomycena venus. The sequence goes on along the minus strand of JACAZI010000007.1, from coordinate 6,253,181 downwards.
GCCTCTGGCTCTGGGCCGGGTGGGTGGAGGCGGCGGCTTTGGGGGTCTCGGGCTGGGGGGCACGTCTTGCGATTATGGCCGCGCTGTCTACAGTTTCCGCATCGGTCTGAGAACCACAAGAAAACATAGGTAAGGGGGAAATCTGAGGGAGGGAAACGCACACTGCGTACTGATGACTTTGTATTGTGTGTCCGGGTTGCTTGGGGTCGGGGAGCCTTGGCTGCTTCGCGACTAGAAGGTACGCGGCTTCGTTAGAAACACTGTGTGTACAAGGAAAAAGAAAAGCATACATCGTAGTGGTGATGATCCGACACGGGAGCATGAGGTGCACCGTTGGAAGACCGTCCTGGCGACGAAGCCTGAGACGGAGGCGGCGAGCACAGCAGTTGGCTAATGTTCATGGCGCGCTTCCTTGGGGCGACCTGGCCCAAATTTTGGTGAACTTATAAGCATTGCATGGATACGAGTTCCGTGAGAAGCCTGATCGCAGGTAATTAAAGCCAGACCGACAACTGTTCAGGTTGCAAAAGAGTTTTAAGTTGAACGGTTTTATGACATACAGCATCACCCAGCAGAGCCACGCCCCTCGAAGTTAACTTGATTTGCCTTGAAATGTTAGATGATCAAAATGCAAATCATGACTGCCTGGAAGTCTCCGCAAGAATACACAGGGTCGAGCCAGGGACACAGGAGCGAGGGAGCGTTGCTGAAACTGGCAAAGCTTATTCGGGAGGTCTCATCTTGAACTTCGCTGGAGAAATGACGGTAGAATATGTCCCGGACAATAATCGACCGTCATAGCACCCTGAAATTTTTTGCTGATCCTCCGGAATAAGCTCGATGGCAGTCAACAGCTGTGCGTCAAAGAGTTGCAAGTGGAACGAGGGAGGAAAGAACGCTAGACCTGTTTGGTTCTACATCAAATGCCAAATATAAATCCGTCCTCCTTCATCGTCTTCTCAGCCATAACGCTAATTTCTTCGCTCGACCATGGCCGCTTTAACGCCTCGAGACTCGTAGAACTACTTCGAAGCGGATCTGCCGATCTGGAATCATGGAACTCTCGACACGCCGAACACTTCTCGTGGCAGTACAAACGCGCTGTTTGTTGAATGTTCGATGAACGATGAAGATACAACACCAGTTATTACAAGTGGTACATGGTATGGTAACGGACAACGTGTACAGCATCCCTATCTCTGACCTGACCCGCTCCTCGATGGTTTGAGACCATGGTCCGTGTTATTGTTGGGGAACAGTGGTGGTCTCGGTTTTATGGGGTCTCCCGGAATATCTCCCCCCATAACCTGCGCATCCAGCCAGCATCGTGTCCAGCTTCTTTTTCTGACGAGTGGGGTAGTACTGATTCAACTGGAGGAGCCCCTGATGATGATGATACAGGTGTTGTTTCTGCCGGAGTTGCAGGGTTGGTGCTCGATGATGATGTAGACGGAGGTGGTGGCATCGCAGAGCTTGTCCCAGCTCTCCGATGTGCGTGTGCCTGCTGCCATTTAGCCCGCTCCTCCTGCCATCGTGCCTTCTCGTCCTGCCATTTGGCCAACCACTCCGTTGACGGCAAGGCCGTCATATGTTCGTCGTCATTCCATGGCGGTGTCTCCGTATCTACTCCTCCGTCGTTTTCTTCGATACCCTGTGGCTGCTCGACGTTCTTCTCTGCGTGCCAGAATTCTGAAGGGGCAGACATCATGCGCGGAATATGGGAGGTGTCTGCTCTGGTCAAACTGTGGGCGCCCCCGCGACGGACACATCTATACTTATAACCGCCACGCCGTCACATCTACATCTCTCAATGCTGAGGTCAGCACGTGGGCGTTCCGAAAACATCTCTAGATTCTCATTCAAATTTCATCAACCTAGTTTAGGTTTAATAGGCGCCTTCAGATATTCTACTCAAGCCGATAAGAACGCCGAGTGACGCCGTCAAGAAAGTGAGATCGACCATCTCCCGCGTAAAGCAAGTCCTCCACTGAACACGCCAAAGCAAATTGTGGACCCAGAACTGGGTGCTGGGTGTTTTCGTTTCGCAGAAACGTCAGGAACATATGGGCGCGGTTCATGTACTTGCATCTGACTTGTATACCCATCAAGCTGTCATGCTTCGTGCCTGTCTCTTTTTTATTTTATTTTATATTTTTTGCTTAAAACAGGACAACAACTGACAACTACGACTGTCCCGTCCCTTGGTGCATTTGATTCACGATTGCGCGGAAGGACACGGAGTGGCAATGGCCTTTAGACCGGTGAAACTCGCATACCATTGTATTCAAGCTGTGCCTTTTTGATGTGATGTCGCCAGCGGGCTCAGTGGCAGCGAAGGACCGGGATGGGATGTTGCGAGCGCCAAATACGCCAATCGTGCGCCGTGATGCGACGTGACTGTGCGCGCAAAAAAGTAGGTCGATAAATGTATTTACTTGGCGTAGATGAACCTGGATCATTAGGGTCCGCAGTTACTTCCCACGGAGTCGTCGACTCGCGTCTACTCACGTTCACTCGACAAATATCTCATCTTGCAATCCTGCGCTATTTGCGTGAAACGGTGTTGAAGATACTCCGTCCACTGAATTTGTGCCCCCGACCCAATTTGGTACTTTGACCCAACACCCATCTTTTGGCTGACCGTAAGTATGACACCGAGGAGTACGCCTCGGCCTACACAAGTACATCTCACATCGTGCACAACTCTTCTGCCAAGTGTGTCCATGTATTGGCGTCAAATGTGCCCCGCTCACCGACTCACCCTACACTCATTCATATAAACTCTCACTCTACTTCCGCCCGCAGATAACGCGTTCACCTCGGCGCCAACTGCTCGCCGTGCCCCGTACTCTGGTCCCGGAGTCACAACGCCTCACAGTGTCCGCTTGCTCATAGTTCTCATCTCATTTCCACCTTCCCCGCGGGGCCCTTCTCGTGGCGCGACACGCAAACTCCCGAGACGCGCGCTGTTTCGTAGTTGGTGTCTTCCCGTGCGTAAGGTTGTTCATTAAGACTGGTCGTCGATTCCGATAGCTTTCTGCGATTCCGAATAATTCCGCGTTGCCTGGGACATAGTCTCCTAGAAGCAGACGGTATTCAAAACCGGCGCAAACCTTCGCGAGCTCAGGAGACCGGTCAGATAAGGATATCCTGAGGCACGAAGGTTGAAGGAATTATCCACTCTGCCTCTGGGAGACGACTGGGACACAGACAATTAGACGCTTCGTGTGCAGAAGGTGTAGGTATTCGACGATGGATAGCGAAGGAATCAGTGTACGACTCGGCAAGACCTTGACGCTGGTTGGCTGTCTTAAAATACAGATGAAATGCTGAGATGCTCGGGTGTCGCCTCCGCACTGCACGCCCGCAAGGAGGGTCTCGATTCGCCTGGCTTCGGTTTTCTCGGAGTATGTTTGGAGTGGCGTTGTCCAGTCTTGAGGTCTCGAATCCCTGCGGAGAGTCTCTGCCCACGTCAAATAAGACGAGACCCATCTTTTTGTGCATGCAATTCCATCTGAGGAGACGAATGCCCCATCCAACAACCAACCAACCAATCATTGGTCTGAACCAAGCTTACGGCTGCGCGGGCTCGCTCTTGATTGGATGTGATGAGCCAATCAGAGCGCGGTCTAGAACCAAGTTCAACTTGAGCAAAACCAACGTTTCTCGTCTTCCTGTGGACTCCTGAATGACCTTGCAGTCCCTATGAGTACGCTAAGCCTCTTGATTTTTTTTGGTGGATTTTACGGAAGAGATTCCATCCTAAAGCAATATGATTGGCTACGGCGATCAGGTGCAGAAACATCTCGCGAGGCCTGGCCTGAGTCCAGAATATGTAGCGCTTGTGCTCCCAGGAATAAAAGCAAACGGTCATCATGCCGGCGCCGATAACCCACCATGAATCTCCCCAGCTTGCACTCGTCGTCGAATCAAGTCCGCTCGCGTCCTCGCGGGCTATGGAAGGAGTCCCACGGCCTCAAACAAGGCTTGGACTTGAATCACGAACTGCGTGCCGTCAAACGGCAGCGCTCGGAGGACACCAGCAGCGACGACGGCGACTTTGAAGGCTACTATCTTCTAGAGTACAGTCCTGAACCGGTCGGAAGCGAGTGCAGCGATATGGATACATCTGAACCTCCGCTGGAAACAGAAAGTCTTGAGGACTGGGAAGACCTTAAGGAGCTCTTTACACGAGCGACGGAGGAATACGAGAGTGGGTATTACTGCTCCTCGTGGGCCCGACGTCTCACGTTTCTGCAGGCGACAATGTTAACGAAGCGCTCTCGCTTTTGCGCGATGTTATACACGAAAGCGCGCGGTTTATGTTGCTCTACGAGGATCCCTCTATGCTTTTTGCTGAGCCGCGCAGGACATGTACACCAGAACCTGCTCTGATCTCGACACCAACCACGCCAAAGAAAAAAATGGTAAGCAAACCACTTGCTCAAGGTCAAGACTGACGATTGGCTGTAGTAAATGCAGAGAATCACCAACCGCATTCCATTCGCGTGCGTTTCTGCTCCCTCTCCTGCCACACCTAACTGAAGTCTGCCCGTAGTCCTTGGTACTACTCTTTTTTTCTGTTTGGGAACCTTATCGCGCAAGAGCCGTCTTTCGCGGTTCCCAATGAACCAAGCCTACCTGCCACTTATTGGCTTGCTGCTCTGGATGTTTTCGAAACGGGAGAGAACCTACCGAGCCGCACTAGTGGACGCGGCTGTGAAGCGCCCGAGGACTGGCGAATGGCCATTGTCTGGGGACGCACCCTCCTCTGCGTCGCCGACGCCGCGCTCACCTTCCAGCAGCAGGGTCCGGATGCGCCTCCTCTACGCCCGGAGCCCAAATGGCCCTCCCCTACCGCTTCGCCCTTTGCTGCAATTGCCATGCGTCGACCACCCGGCTCGCGCCGAATTGTCCTTGAGACCGCCGATCCGCACGACCTCCTCCTCCTCGCCATGGATCACTTCACGCGCGGCATCTTTCACATGCCGCACACTCCACCCCTACCAGCACCTGGGACTACCTCTGTGTCCGCGTTCAACCGCGCGTCGGAACTTTTTACGATTGCGCGAGAGGTGCTGGCACTCGCGGGAGCGACTGCCTGCGGCGGCGGAGCGCACGCGCTGGGCGACGTGGGCGGACAGCGTGTTGCAGCAAATTCATGTGCAGACAGACGCGGTCGCGCGTGCCCGGGGGGCGCTGCTGGCTCGTCGTCGGCACTGCACGTGTAGAGGACATCGAAGCGATGGCTGAGGCTCGTGGTTGGGGCGAAGGCGAAGAGGGGTCAGAATCACAATATTCGTCCGCCCTTGACAGCGAGGAGGCCGAGGAAGCGCGTGAAGGCCTCGAGCGCGCAGTGGAGTTTTTCGAGCGCGCAAAGGGTGTGGGAACGGAGGACATGGAAATAGCAGACGAGAGGCGCGCGGAAGGGGAGGAACTCCGCGCGTTCCTCGTTGAAGCACTACTAACACTCGCGAACTTCACGAAAGAGGAGGACAAGCGAGAAGCCCTATATGGACGCGCACAGCTTCTGGGCGGCGATACATTAGAGGGGATGGAGGTGGACGGGAGACAAAGTTAGTTGGGAGGACTAACCGACAGTTCTAGAGCTGCTAATCATCATCTTAATACCCTGCATACCGAATTTGGATGTATTCATACTACAATGTACATTATACACGCATTGCACGAAATCGCTAACCAAAAAGAAATAAGGATGCCACATCGCCCTTGGCACACTACCGTACATAAATCCTACATCGTCTGCGAACGCCTTGGTTGACATCGATGCACCGCCGCCGTGCGGCACGTGCGCGAACACCACATCTTCGCGCAGCGAGGACAGCGAGGAAAATTCATCCCGACCTTCCCGCATGCCGCGCACAGTACGTGGCCCGTCCCCACGCGTGAGTCGCGCTCCAGGCTTTCCAACGCCGGGTGTACACGCGTGGCTCGTCTTGACTCGGACTGCTCCAGGTAATGGGACCCATCTCGCACTCGTGACCGTGAGCGCTCCCGTCGCTGTACCTTTCCTGCGCCCCGCGGCCGTGCGCCCCATCCCGGCGGAATTGGGGCCCGCTCGCCCTCAAACGGTGACGCTGTACGGCTGATGGACGGTACGTCTTTGTCGCTGAAGGTGCTGCTGCGCGTGCGGGTGCAGTGGGCACGTATTCACGGTCATCGTATGAATCTTCGTTCGAGTCTGATTCGTCGTCGGACGTCCCGAGCACGAGTCCGCGCAGAGCAGCACGGGCGCAACCGGTGAGTGTGAACGCGCCGGCAGCAGCAGCAGCTTTTTGTGCCGCACTCGTGCTGGTGCCGCTTTGCACTGCGATAATTATCTTGGAAGCAGTGCCGGTGACGGGCATAGACACGGAAAGTGTACGACAGCGTCGGTGGCGAGGTCGCTGGAGTCGGTGAGTGTATGTACAAATAAGGTGAGGTTGGTGTAGCATACCTTGACAGCGGGCGCAGGGGGCTTCGCTGGCCTGCGAGAGGGATTGTGAATGTGAGTGCATGCTAACGATAGTGGCTAGCGTGAGGCGCCGTTGTACTCACATCTTATAATAAGTACCTTGTGAAGAAGCAAAATGAAAACGCCTGTTCTTTGATTCGGAGATAAGACGTGCTTGACGTAAGTAACAACTACCGAGATAGAGGGATAAGCGTACGCTTGGCTCGCTGTCCGTTAAAGTGTTAGTGTCGTTGAGGACATGAAGAGGAGATGAGCGGACGTGATAGGTGAGTGAAGGGACAATCCAAATGGCAAGACTAGCTGGGTTAGCGAAAAGAAAGAGCCTGAGCAACAAAACTGGCAGTTACATCGCAAGCGAGCGTCTGATACATCATCAGCGGGGACGTGGCATGTACCAGTCACTCTGACGGAACCCTACTTCCGAACTTGCTGTCCAAGTCGTACTGGCCACAAGGTATGTCTTGGACATTTATATCAGTAGGTTTACCGCGGAATAGGCTGCAAAAATGGCATCCGCATACCGTTTTTTCTGTCCGTGGGGCTCGCGCCTACGAGTGGGATTGTGGTGTGCTCTTCTTCGAAGCGAACTGTCGTCAGAGCCTAGTACTTCCTCACGGCCGCAGGCACAAGTCTGTTGCGGATACGGCACCGTCTCAAACTTTCAACGGTATGGACCGTCGAACATGGACCATCCTGGACCCTTGACTTGTCGCATAGAAATGAATCCATGTGACGAAATGACGGCAGGCTCTGTCGGCCGACCCAATACTGACCAATTCGATTGTCCGTGTCTGTTGAACGGGTACATGGACCGTGGGCTTGGCTCAACCAGCAATAGAGACGTGGTCGGACAATTGGCAAATCAGTAAACGTCAGAGGCCTAGCAAAGGGTTGGCCGAAGGTCGAGTGACGAGCGCCGGACGTTATGGTGGTGCGAAATGGTGCGAAGGACAATAGCGATTCAGGGCATTTTTGGTCGTGTGACGGTTATTTTTGCATTCAAAAAGAAGTCCAAGTCAAGAACACGTTCCGATCCAGAACCATGCATGAGAACAGTCTCGGACGCCGGTGATTTCGCCGAAAGATATTCCCCCGCTTGCGCAATCAATTGAATTACGGAAAAGTATTCCAGCGAGGGTTATCTGACTTGAGGGCGACGAGGGAAGGCGCATCGATTGCGGAAGAGTGGGAGATTCATCGGTCCACATTCATTCCCTTCATTTCCGCTGAGAGCCAAGCTGCTGTTTCATGTAAGACGGCGAAGTTGGCGCTTGGCGGCGGTCAACCCAGGACTTCGAGAAGGAAACCAGGTATCGTAGGTAGAGCGCGAGAGGAAGTGAAAGGGCGGGAGTGCGGTCCTTGGAGGAACTCAATTACAGGGACTGGCGTTCAGGGCCCATGTGCTATGTCTGTAGGCGGCCGCGTTTTTTCAAGTTTTTCAAGTTGAAAAAAGAGGGAAAAAGGGGGAGAATTGAGAGAGATTTATTATGTATTTAGCTCAAATATCACCTTGAAATCCAAGCTCAAAAGTGGCCAAGAGCGCCGAATTTGAATGGGGCCAACTTGATTTCCGGCCGTTGCCTTGAAAACTGCTATGTTCTCCATCGGGATTCATCAATTTTGATACCTATGTTCGGGCGCTATTGCCAGCCAATGGTTTTCAAGTGTCGTCCGGTCCGCTGCTTCCCTCCGGCGCGCGACAGCTTCCGAATGCTTGTCCTCTCCCTGTACTACTTGTACGATACTTGACGGAACATCTACACTCTGGCAGACCATCCCGACCTTTTATTTCTTTGCCATGCGAGTCTCCGTCACTCCACAGCCCACTTGGACCTTGCTTGGACCTCGCCACTAGCAAAGAAAAGCTACGCAATTAAACGGACAAAAATGGCTCGCGCGAGTGGGACTCACTGTGGGAGAAGATCAGGACCGTGGCTCTGGATGTAGGGTAGGCATTGGAGGTTTCACTGCGCGGAAATAGGGTGTAAACGGTACGTACATTGTTGGAGGACAACTGCTATCACATTTTATACGACTTTCAGCAAACCATTGAAACAGCATAAGTCAGCCAGTACATAATACATGTATCTAGGTGGTTCAAGAACGGCTTCAGGTTTGTCTCTTCTCTTTTTTTCTCTCGTGCCAATCCTGACTTGTGCGCAGAGAAAACGCTGCAGCGTTGAAGCGTGTCAAGAAGACTGCAGAGTGATCCATCTACCCACCCGCTCTGCATCCTTTCCTTGTCACTCCATGTCATATACCTTACTATGCTCAATTCAAATCGATATGCCACGCTGGCGTTGGTTATTGGACCACGCATGAATTAATGACATACGCGAGAGCAACCCTCAAACCCTTTTATAGTACAAAGCATTGAAAGCGACACCAAAATAATACAGAGGCTGCGTCAGTTGTACTGTACTCACCTCACGGTACCATCCAAGACGACATCGCATCCGCCATTGCCGTATCCGTGACCTCCCCACGGCACCTCGCGTGCATCGAAAACACAACGTCCTTGATCGCCTGTGCAATCAGCTCATGTTGCGCTTTGACTGTAATTTTCGTGCTGTGAGACGGGCACCATGACCGCTGTGCACGCTGACCCCACCGCGCTCTGCGCCTTGGTCAACTTCTGGTGCAGGTTCAACAGCTGCGAGACAATGTATGCGCGGTTCTGCATGTGCCCCCACTCTGTCAATTTTGTGACGGAGTAGAGAAACACAAAGCCACCCACCGAAATCAACGGACTCTGACTCAATGTCTTATTCCACAGCATCCCAGAAACTTGTTGTCCAGACTGCTCTGAAAGATCTTCATCTCGAGCGGGTAGTACTGCCCCGCATGCACACCAAAGTCCTCACTGGGATGAACTGGTACTCGGCTACGGCACCCGCGGCAGAGGGCGGCTTGCAGTTCTCTGGGAAAGTGCGGAGGGCGCCGATGTCAACCTGCGGACCGTCGTTCATTAGTAAAGAACGATGGTGATTAACAAGCACGCACCTTCCCCGCAGAAAGAGTCTGGGTCAACAACAACCACGACGAACGAGTCCTGCAATTGTTAATTGTTCAACTGCATGTTCATGTCGATGCCCGACAGCCAGCAGCCGTGGCCCGGATGCAAGTGATACCACCCGATCGTGTTCTTGAGTCGCCAAGCCTGTACACGTCGTTAAGGATTCCCAGTGAAATAAATTGGAAAACACCAAACCTTCTCACTCTTGTCGATATACTTGACCATATACCCATTCACCTCGCTTGCGACATTGACGCACATCTCCGTACCCTGCATGGGCAGCACGAACGAGTCCATGATGACCAGTGCGTTGCCTACGAGCTTGTTCTCCATCAGGCCCATGATCTCGTGTGGCATGCCAGAGTGCGTGTGGATGACCCAAACGACCAGCACGTATCAGCTGTATGTAGAACAATTAATGAGCGCCACGGCCGAGATCTTGCATATTTAAAGTAGTGCGGGTTGCGATGCGATTGCGGTTGGCGTAGGTTTATGATTTTCTGGAGTTTTTCTTTGAACTTGTAGTGCGCGGCCAGCCTCGAGGTGTCGATGTTAATGGTGGACCATGGTCGAGGACCTTGCTGTTCAATGCTACGGACAAAAATGCTGTGAACAACAGGTATAGTTGTTGAGGGCAGGACCAGGCAATTTATCTGCTAACGCGCCTAACGGTCGGTGTCCACATCCACCGCGCACTTTCGGGCTGCTCACGCCATCTCCTCAAGGGTCTGGGTGCATGGGATCACGGTGATGTCGAAATTGTACTTCATCGTCCGCGAAAACCGAGCGGCAACGGGTTTTGGAAGTAAGAGCGATGGTGGAGGTAAAGAGAAAATTGTTTGATACTTGAGAGATATCGGAAGTTCGCACGTGGCATAGCATAGCCACTACTTATGTCCCGATCAGGAACATAAGACCTACAGGCATGGCACATGGGCCGCGTTCAGCAGGTTATTGGTTTGGTTCAAGTTGTGTGACTGCGTGACGGTGTGAGTTGTCCGGAATATGCCGTGCGGATATCACCGTTGTGCTTCCCACGACATCAAGTTGAATTTTTTGCTCAAAGAAGAAATCTGAGAACAAATAACTCAACAAGAATTGTTGATAACACTACATTAATTTCGATCCTTTTGAGTTAAATCATAGAACATATCTGTTTGCAAATTTTGTTCATTAAAGAAGATGATAATCGGAGTTGGGACTCACCGAAAAACAGGCGAACTGGCTCCAAGCGTGGAGAACTCAGCTTTTCTATCCAGAGAAATGTTTTTCTCAGTGCAGATACGCTCTTTCTCCTGGTTGAGCCATCGATACAACAATGTTGCGAACAACGAGCCAAAAAAGGTCAGACAAAGAAACCCAAGCATTAGACCTATTGCGAACGGTCAGGGGAAATTTGAGTAAAAATTGTAATGCTTTACCGTGGCCGAGACGAAAACGCGGCGTGTCTTGCGTGCGATATACGAACGACGCACATATGCTGTCGTCGTACCATTAGCCACCGATTGAGTCTTCACCGGAACACAATTTTTTACCCTCCAAGATTGCCAACCATTCCGATCAACGCAAAAATCACCGCCTTTTTAAGAGACCCGCCGGCATTGGCAGAGCTCCAGGCCAGCGTCAGGGGAATGCCAGGAAATATCCCTACTGCCGCAACAATGCAGCCAGTGTATCCGACGCCAGGCTGTGTCTCGGGGTCTGTTGCGAGAAGCATTATGTACCCCACCATCGCGAACAGACTGACCGCAGTGATGATTGGTCCGCGCGTTCGCAGACGATCTGAGAGCGCTCCAAGGAGGATGGTGGAGACGCAGCCTGCGGCATAGGGTGGGATTGTGAGGCTTGGCGCAAGGTCAACGTCTGGGTATATGAAATATATATTCTTACAGTTGCGCGCTCGTCGCCGAAAACCCCATTGCGTGGATGATCGTGCTAATGCGGTGAAGCCAGGTCGGGGTGAGACATATAGATTTCGACTTACGGGAGGAACAGAGTAAATGAGTAAATTGGGACCGTGATGCTTTATGGTTCGATATTGAATGAGGATCATGAAGCTATTCATGGACGTACCCAATGTAGATAGCTGCATGCAACCACGACTTCGGGTTCCTCAAAGTCTCCCACACGAACCTCATTTCAAAGTGCGAGGGCTCGCCTAGGGTGTCGCGCCGCAGAACGTCAACCAAATGCTCCCGTTCTGTAGATGTCAGAAAGGTCGCGGTCGATGGGGACTGATGTTCGTAAATCAATCAATCTCGAGATGAGCGAGAATACGAAAAATTCACGTCGACCATCACCCAGAAAGCTATGAAGGAGATGACAACCGTTCCTGTCAAAAAGGGGATTGCTATACGGTTCGAACGTTCACATTAATCCTCACACGTACCCAAGCCTTCTAGCAAAAACTTTGCAAAAAGTGAACGTGAGTTCCTATTGATTGAGACAATGATCTGCACTCACAATCCACGACCAGCCATGTAGTCCGCCGAGTCTTCCGTAATTGGTCAGTCAACTCATGCGCTTTGGATATACAACCTACCCATTCATTTTTTCAATACAGAACGCGAGCAAGCCGCCAAAAGCGCCTAGACGTCGTGAGTGAATGAACACCTTGGATTACAAGAAAGACAAACCCGCAAGTGTGGCGGCGGAGAAATAAAACGCAATTGGACGTGCCTATATGGACCGAGATACGAGTTAAGATCGTCTATACCGTCTCATCTTGAAAGACAGCGTGCCTGTTCATCATGACGATACCATAAGGTGACGCAAAATGCTTTTCGTTCCCTTCAAATTTTTTAGGTATTGGGGAGGCATTGTTGAACTCACCCAGCGCCGGCGCAAGACCTGACTCTGCTATACCGAGGAATAATCGAGCACTGAAAGCAAATCAATAAGGACGTTGGAACGATCCCTGAACGGTTTCACATGACGAGACCCTGCCAGGTTTTGACGAATGCCATAGATACCACTGTGAATGAGAGAAACATGTTAATCGGTATTCAGAGAATAAGGGCAATGGACTGACTGACTATTCCCCAGGCAAGGGTAATTGAAGGGACTGCGACATTATGAGTGATTGAGACTGAAACGAAACGAGAAAATCACCCCAAATCGAAGGTCGGAGCAGTTTCAATAGAACATTGCACGGAATCTCCAGTAAACTGTAAGTGATCTTGAATTCGAAAGAGATTAAAGTCCTTCAAAATCGTCGACGTTCATTCATCGACCCACAAAAAAAGCTGCAGCGGCGATCTGGTATCTCATGCCGGACATTTTGAGATCTTCAGCCATTCCTGCAATCTAAAAACGAATTCAGTTTATCCTCTCATTGCACACTGTACTTTACCCTCGCGTTTCCTATCAAAGTGCGGTGAGTTTCACGAATGATTTATAAACGGAACGAACATGCCCAAATTGCTTCGATCCCTTCAAACAGGAAAGTAAGAGATCATATCCGTGGACACAGAGGAAGGTAGACAGGCGTACAAAAAGCAGCACAAATATAGAATGGTTATCAGCGGTATGAGTCGAAGGTCGATCTTACGCCTGACGGCGCTGTCCAGCTGGGTAGGTTCATCTCCGCTGGTCTCTGAGCAGGAGGTATGGACCAAGTCTTCAGGCTTCAAGTTCTTGGGCAAATCGGTGGACGACATGACGATAGGGTTCACCAGTAGGGTGGCCTACAGAAACGGCCAAGGTTTTATTTATTACAGTACAGCTAGCTCCTTCGAATTAGCTCCAGCGCCGCTCTTCAGGCGCAACTAACTGATCCGTTGACGTCTGGAGATCGACCATAGCCAGCCATAACCTAGCTTCTGCAGCGCCATAAGCCACGCCTATCCAGTCGCCGGTAGCCGCTAGTCTCGTCCGCTATGGAGCCGAGCCCAAGAAAGTAGTGGGCATTGCCGCATCTGCTAAAGGTGAAGCGAGAAAGAGACTCCTAAGCCTACTCATGGAAGATTGCGGAAAGCGTGATGGTGGTTGAAGTTCGCGATTTTCGAACTCCGACTTGAGAGATCTGATCTTCGCTCTCATCGCATTTTCAAACTTGCAGGGATGCCCACCCGACCCTGCCTCGGCCGTGAATGCTGCATCTTTCTCGCTTCACTGCACGCTTCACCATTCATCACGTTTCCATCGGTCTAGCCCGGAATCATCAACCTGCTAATCGGCGGGAGGAATTAATGTTTCATTACTACCACAGAAGCACTACTAGTAGCCTCTCCGGCTTCGAATCCGTTTACCTCTGAGTAAGTACGAGATTTCTCGCACGCCATCACCTCGAGAGCTTGAATATCTTCAACCTGTCAATCGTATGGCCGTCCGGCGCTTTATTCACAATCCATCTATCCGTATTCCGAGCCTGTTCGACTTCAATGTCGTCCAACGAAAGTGATCCCTCGACCAGGATTATAAGTGGGTTGGAATACTAGCTCATCCCAACATCTGGCATATGATTCAACAGTTACATCTGTGGTGTGTTCTTCGGTGGCCATCTTCACGACGGTCTATAGGCTCTTTATTCGACGATCCCGACTGTGGGCCAACGATGTACGTCTAGGCATCTACTTATTCGCCTGATTTGAGATATCGGGGATTCCCAGGGATGTGCCATCGTTTCGACCTGTATCCTCATATTGCAAATCGCTTCCGTCTTTTTACATGCGGAGACAGATTGTAAATGCATCAATCCGTTTTACCCTCAGGATCTCTACTTATTTTACTATCTAGCCGCAATGAACCACTCCACCAGAATTGCAGCCTATTATTTGATGTACTCGTCGCGTTGATCCTTTGAGCTCTTCTAATTGGCCGCCTGCAGAGCTATCACATTTTATTCCATTATCTGGCTTGTATATCCGTACTTTCTTCCCGCCAAGGTGGCGCTTATCAGTTCGCAGGTCCGCGCGGCTCTCTATTCTGTTCTCTATAATTCGGATAGACCCAAACAGCATCCGCCGTCACTTCCTACTCGGTGTCGGCCTTGGATTTTTGACCGTAGGTTTAATTTTGGTAGCCCAACTGTTCTGGATCTGCGAGGTCAACGACCAATGGAAAGACGCAGCGATTCCACAATGCCCACTGAGCAGACAAGTGGTAATCCTCCAACTTATTAGTGCGTCTTCATTAAAGCACGTAATCATCTCTGCATTCAATAACGTCGTAGCTGACGTTCTATCTGACGCCATCTTAATCGTTGCTCTCCGATTCAGCTGCTCATCCACCTGGAGGATAAAGTTCTCCGTCGCCGGTTCTGCATAATATTTTCGAAATATATAATCACAACCATCGTTTCCCTGGTACGCGCAGCGCTAATTCTGACTGGCGGTAGACCTAAAATGCTTGTAGTGGCTGTCGTCGAGGTGGAGCTTTCACTAACAGTAATTAATAGGACTCCATCTCGGCCATCGTGTGCAATATCCCCATCGTCGTCACTGCAAGCCTCCACTTGTGCCACCGTGACACGAGGGAGCCCCACATCGAGTTTCCTGCGGTTTGCTACGTGTACCCACACAGATGGCCGACTCGAGCTCGCTACCGACAATATCGCTTCAATTGCTAGTGGCTCTATGAATTGGAGGAATAAGGGCTTTGGGCGCACGTTTGATACAACGGCATCCCATGCAAATGGCCCACATGAGACATGCGGTATGGAAGGACCCTTTCAAGAACCATCACCAGAGGCTGCGTAGATAATAATATAATGTCCAGTGTAAACTACCACCCTCTTTTCCGTCCGCCCTTGCCCCATTTTTCTAGTAAGAATCCCGTCATGTACTCATATACCTCCCTGTTTGCTCCTCGCCGATTAATGCTGTGGTCACTGGAAGCGAGTTGCAGTTAGAGAGATGCAAGGAAAATTAGGCATGGAGGCACAGGAACGAGCGCGTACCTATCAGTAAACATCCTGAACCTGAAATTTCGCACGCGGGCCTTGGTGAACATGTCCAGCAGGTGTGCCGAGTTGGCGAAATGCACATTGTCGTCCGCGCTCCCGTGCGCGAGTAGATAGTCGACCTTCTGGAAGGCGGTGACGTTGGAGATCGACGCGTTGATGTATCCGCCTGGATTTAGGTCGGGCAGACCCATATACCGCTCCGTATATATCGAATCTGCATGAATTCGTGTGAGATAGATTCAGATTCATTTTACAGGGATCTGCTTACCATATAGCCGCCAGCTCGTTACAGGCTAGATAGAAGAGCGAGTCAAATGACGTCCACAGCGAGTATGAAGACTTACAGCAACGGACATCGCAAGCGAGTGGATTCCGGCGTCGGCCTCGACCACTTTGGCGCTCATGAAACCGCCGTAAGACTGTACCGTGACAAAATTAGCGGTCATCCATAACCGCAAGAAAATTAATCCTTACCCAGCCCCAAATTCCGATTCTCTTAGGATCCACATAGTCCTTTGCTGCCCAAAGCCTGAAGACAGTTAGATATTGGCAGCTCTGTCGATCAACACGATGAAATGATACTCACCGTGCTGCGGCGATCTGGTCTTTCGTCTCCCAGAACCCGAGATTGCCCTTGACTGGATTACGCAACTTGCGGCCCTTGAACCCGGTTCCGCGTCCGTCCACAGTGACGATAATGTACGAGTGTCCACACGCGAGGTACTCGTGCCAGTCACCGCGGGAAAAGGTTAAATCGACGAGCTGGCTCCAGGGCCCGCCGTACCTAACGAGACGAAGCAGACAGCCAAGGTCAGCCAGTGGGTTGCAAGTAAACAGCAGCGAAAGGAAATCATTCGAGTTACATACACGCGAAAGAGGACAGGGTACTTCGTGCGTCCCGAGTCGTCCATACGTGGGGGCCGGATTTCCTTTACATTCAGTTCTCGAGGGCCGTCAGCTTGATGAATCCGCGTCGGGATGGAAGAGAAGAAGGCTCACCATAGCCATCAACTTCGATGGTCGAATGAACCACCGTGGCGGTCTCGTACTCCTCGGTTACGTTAGTCAAGCGCTCGTTCGTTGTCAAGATGTATTCGAATGCTGGAGAGAGCGCGAAGGCTCAGGTTTTGTTCCCTTCTCTTCAAACACGAGGCACTTACCGGTGTCAGCGGCCTTAACGACTTTCTGGTTGGGGATACCCGGGCCCATATAGCTGAGCAAGTAGAAACCGGCCTGAGGAGAAAAGTCCGAGGAATAGTATGCTCCTTCAGAGGAATCCGTGAGGGCTGTCGGGGGGCACGATAGTGGGCTTCTCCTTCGCGGTGGGGTTCAGAGAAGGAAGAGGCGCAGAGTAGAGATGGCGAGACGTCGATAGTGGATTGGCGGCCTCGAAATATCTGCTAAACAGTTAGTCTGGGGACAGATGCGAAAAGTGGGACCGTACATGATCCCGTTTGTTGTATCAACCCCCTTCAATTTCGTTACCTCCCACTCCCCCGACGTGAGCCAAATGGGAGTGGCGCTGTTCGCAGGACTGAATAGTGCGAGATGACTGTATCCCTCGGGCGTAGGCAGCACATCGAGATATGCAGCACCGACAGTCCCAGCAGAGAGGGACGCCACGAGACTGCTTGGGAGTGGGTAGATATTTTGAAAGTTGTCGACCCAGCCATCATCTCCCTCTTCCCCATTCTTCCCTAATTTCCGGACCACGGTGCCTTTCTGGCGCTCGGTCATACTAAGGGTCGACGGCTTCGAGAGATTTTCAAACAAGACGACGCTCCCATTGTCTGCAACCCGATTCAATTCTTTCAGGATGAGCATGTCGTCGCTGACCCATTTGATCTCAGAGATGGTACTGTCATCCCCAACGTGCCTTTCCGCCCAATCGAGTGTCAGGATCTCCACATCTGGCTCTCCGGCCTTCGTGGACTGCGCATCGAGATACGCAGTCAGGTCGAACACGGCGACCTCGACCACTGGATTCCGATAGCCAGGTTTTGGGTACTTCATCTTGACTTCGTCCGTGTACGGGACAACCTCGTCGCTGTTTTCGGTCGGGTTGTATACGGGGAACGTAAAGACGTCGACAAGGCTCTCATCGAAGATGAGGAAGGCGAGTTTAGACGACGACGGGGAGAACCACAGTGCGAAGTCGGAAGATAAGATCTCTTCTTCGTATACCCACGACGGAACCCCGTTGAAAAGGGACGTGGAACCTGTTGTGGTGATTCGAATTGGGGCAACTGCCCTATACGAGTGTCAGAAATTTGAAAGTGATACGGTAGCTTGGGCGTACGTCGGCGAAGGCAGAACATAGAGATCGTTGCCCGTAACATAGGCTATCGACTCCCCGGTCGGAGACCATGTCGCATAGGCTACCGTTGGAGGATGTGTAGGTGGAATAAGCGGTGTTGTCTTCTTGGTCTCGATTTCGTGGATGTAATAATTGCCGAAACTCGACCACCGCCAAAGCTAATGATGTTAAAAAACAATGGAAAACCGGAAGGAATGGAATACCTTTTTATGATCGGACTTGACAAGGATATACTTCATGTCCGGTGAGAGCTTCCAGCTTGCCCAGGAAAGAGGCAGTCCATTGGGCTGATGAGGGGTCAGCGACGGAAAGCGCAAAGTGGAAAATTGGCATACGCTTTTCACATCGAACGTATAGACCAAATCCTTGGTAGTGTTTGTTTTGAGATCCACCAATCTAATGTAGCCGTCCTCATATATCGAGAACACCCCGTCGCCGGCTGTGTAAAGTTAGCAACGGGCAGTTGCGGGAGGTAGTACAGCGAACCTTCTGGCACCCAAGCGAGATTACGCCTATCGACAGAAAATGTGCCATTGAAGACGTGGTCCATAGTGATTTTTTTCACACCAGGAGCATGGTAGGTGGTTCCGACATAAGAGTGGGCTGCTATTATGCCGATTATTCCTGAAAGAGCGACGAGGGAAACGAGTGATATGACGAGGAGCCGAAGAGAGGTTGGTCGCTTAGAACGAAGCCAATGATTATTAGACTGCAAACTTGGAGAGACACGACGGACCCTGGGAGACAAGGCATTTCCGCGTTCTGCGATGCCAGGACTGGAGGGCGGATGCTTCTCCAAGAGGGTCTCGTCTTCCTCGTCCGAACTCGGTGCGTCGAAAGGCCCATCACCGTAGTATGTCGGAGGGCGGACCTGGATAGGCGCAGGACGATCCTTCAGGGACGAGAAGTCGTCCTGCTCGAGCTCTCCATCGTTGTCTTGAAAGAGAGGCTCATACTGCGTACGGGACATGAAAGTAGCGAGAGTGATGTGAAGTACACAGCCGCTGCTTTGCGAAGTATATCAACCTCGAAGGGGATATAACGTGGCTGATTGCAAGGACAAAACTACTATAAAATAAACCTGCCCTCAGCTACAATTAAACCCACTTCTGTTCTGAGAAATTATAGTTCTTTGAATTTTTTTGAAAGGCGTCCGTTATCTCCAACTTCTTCCACTCCAAAGTCGTGTTAATCCCTCTAAAAAGACGCCACGGCTTTGTTGTTACCGGCTCTTGAGTTGCAAGTCATATTAAGTATACTATGTCTTCAGTCTAGTAACATTAGGCACAATTACTTCCTATCTTTCTAATGGTCTAGCTATGCGGAAGATCAGCTAGCATTAACAAATAATTAAGTCATGACCGTAGACCACCAACCTCTGGATTGATGCGAATACAGCCTCTATGGCAGATACATCCCGCTAGGCCGATCCGCCCGTCTACCCGAACGCGTTAAGAATGATTTCGAACATGCCGAAGGTCACCTATGAAAGATTTATCGACTGTCATAAATCTTTGTATAGCCAATCACCATATTAACGGGCACGGCTCTGTGCACGTCAAGTCAACATGTGGACTTGCATAAACGCTTGTTCATACCTGATGAGGGTCGGGGCGAGTCCACGGTAGAATACAGGCAGCCCCTCAGCGCGGTAGGAGTTGACAACAGTGGACCATGTCGTGCGATAAGGGTTCACGGCCGACTTATTGGTTGTTCCCACCAGCGGTGAAGTTCCTGGGCCGAGAAATACACCGGGTCCGGTGCCCTGTACGCGGGTTTTGACCACATCCAACGGAAAAGTCACAAGCCAGCCCACTGAGATTGTCATTCAAACGTTCAAGAAAAGAAGAAATTTGCCCACCGATCCCCGCGACACCGCCAGCGACAAGTACCGGCCAGCCTACGCGCTTCTCACCCGCCGGGGAAAGTGCGCGTAACGTCGCCTCGTACTGGCTCAGATTAACGTCAGTATCGCGCACTTACCCTGCGCCACAACCTCGGACGCACCGAGGCAAAGTAGGCGCCATACCCAGAGTCTCTCAGCGCGGTTGAGAGGGACCCGCGATACAACCCCGCAATGCCACCAGCCTTGAAAATTCCCGCGGCGACGCCGCGCGCGGTTGATTGGCCCGTGCACTGCTGCTGCCGGATCTTGATCAGCTCCGTGGGCGTCGTGATGACGGCAGAGACGACTCCGCTGCCGACCCCAGCGAGCGTTATCTGGGCGAGAGACGCGTCTGCGATGAGTGGGCACTGCAGCCGCAGAAAAAATTTATACGACGCAAAGACGAGACCGTTCATCAGGGCAAATGTAAGCTGCGCTCGCGTTCAGTGAATAAATCTGAATGCTGGAGAACTGGCGCACGAGCGGGGAAGTGATGCCTTTATATAGTCCTAGGAAACGTTCCTCGTTCACGATTATCGCGATCGCGCGCGCGGTCGAGCCGCGGTAGTGGCCCGCTAACTCTGGCGTCTGGAGTCGCACCTTGACTATAAACGGCCTTTTGATGAGAAGCTCAGTGGAATTTACATCCCGCAGACATGCCTGTATCGAATGGAAAACCCGCAACCAGCCCTGCTGTTCCCTGGAGCCAAATCTCAGTCTTTCTTCGAAAGTTAGGGGTGCAATCCAGGTTACGTACGGCCAGTGTCCCCGCAAGAAAGTCCACGGTGGGATTCAGTTCTGCGATTAGGATTAGCACTTTGAATGGCATCGAGACTTTGTGGCCGACCACGTACCCGGACCATTGGCCATGAAGTTGGAGGAAGAGGAAAGAGGAGGAAAATGATCGGCCCGAGGTCCGCGCGCGGCAAATTCCGGTCAACCACCGTGTCATTGTCACCTCCCTCGAATTTAACGTTCTTTCTGTCTCCCCTCATGTCCCAAGTCAACTTGAATTGGGACCCGGTCCTTCTCATATCGCAGGCACCTTTAATTCATTGGTGCGCGTTTGTGGATCTAATCGCGTCTCTAGATTGTCTCAATGCAAAGTTTGCATTACCTCACGCTTTCCATCTGTGTGCCGCTATTGCTCAATCTATTCGCCGAACCAACGTCTCTGAACTATGAAGGTGGTGCCGCAAATGTCGGTTCGTATATACGCCCTGGAATCACCCACACACACATCTCATTTTTCCCGCAGGAATGGTGATGGATTGGCGAGAAATGGCTGGCCGACCGACAGTGCGAGGCATGCAGGGTGAAGAGCGGTGGAGCGCATACAGAGGGGCCTGGAGTGGTGGAAGGAAAGTAGGGTTTGGATTACGGGAAGACCAGTGGGATGGCCGGACTGATCCCATGCGCGGCTGGGTCATAGCATTCTGCTGGCTTGTTGCTTGCTCCGCTGAGTACGTCCGCTTTCTCCGCGCCTTCAGTACATTTTTGAACGTTTCCCAGCATATATTATCTCTACACCCTAATTCGAAGGCCACGACTCATTCTCGATTTCGCTTTGACCCTCGTTTTCAATCACTTGGTTCTGACCACCTACTATTCTGCGTCAATACCCACGTCGCTTTTTTTCTGGCTCGTCATGATTGCTGGAGCCGCAATTATGATTATCGTGGCCGAGCAGCTGTGTGTCAAGCGTGAGATGGCGGAGGGCTTGCAGGTAAAGTTAGAACTATGCTGGCTTGATTGCTACTCTAACTCTTCGGACACAGGTTGTGACACAACCCAACGCAGATGAGGAGGCTGAAGAAATGGAGATGGGTCTGTTAGAACCGCGGAATTCAGGATAATTGTTGCGGATACTTGTACCATAATATTCGTGTATCACTAGCCCTTGATCTCTTTTTAGGTTAGCGTCCTGCGTATTTGTTGGTGATTCTTTTGTTGAAGAAGACGTAAACAAACTCTCGAACCTCCACTTAACCTCCACCATGCTGGCATTCAACACACTGAACTCCGACACACTGAACGAGAGTGAATGTAGCATTTCCTGCGGTCTCTTCGAGAAAAACGATGTCGATGACAATCAGGGTCCTGTTGAGTTCCGAGTTTTGTCGGCCGATTCGCTCTGATCGAATTCATCCTATTCAACTCGAGCCTCGTTCGATGACGTCCTAAACTGTTTTTTCGCAGTACGTGTCGTCTCTCAGGGACCTTCGGCGAAGCTGTCGTGTTCGCTATAACGTTCCTCATCTCGCCAATGTCCCGCATCTCCCGGATTTATGGCGAACTCTACTATCGTGGCGTCACTGACGGCGGTAACCTAGGATTTGTCCCCTGCCTCGCGTCTTCAACGCACCAAGTTCTCGCAAATTTCATGTCCCCGTCCTTGACTGTTGTTCAGCACTCATCCGAGTTGCCGATTTCCGCCACGCATGATCGGTTTGCCTGTCCCCTCCCTCGTGGGAACAATGTTACTCGCCATTCAAGTCGCCACTCTCACGTAGCGCTTTTAAAGCCCCCGCATTCGTTCGCTGCGTTCTTAAACAACAGATTTCCGCCGCGGCCGCTGATTGTCCGCAGTTCCAGTTATCTCCGCCCCTGCATGCACTTGCGTCACTGCTTGAAACTAGCTGTATTCAACCCCAACATTTTACATGCGTCAGTCCTGATGTTCGGGTACCACTCCGTTTACTTAGCGACGGCGCGTGAGTTGATCAATCTCGGGAACCAAATTTACAGAAATTTTATAGGCAATTCAAGAACCTCTTTTTGTACCCGGAATTACTATCATCCTGTGTCTTTCGCACGTCCGTTGACTACTTCTATATGGTCTGCAATACAAGGTATGTTTAGAATCCCGCTTTCCCCACTATTTGGTCCGTTTTACGGCGGCCGCTTACACTGCCGGCTCAACAGTTTAAATTTGATAACGGTAAGCATAAATACAACATTGTAATTCATGTCCGTCTCACCCCCTGTCGTCTGCAGTTTTTAAAATCACCTGATCCGCGGAGTCAATTATCACTTGCTTCCCAATGGCCGCCTCGTTCGACCTTGCGGACCATCTCCTCTCAGAAATTATCCGACTGACCACGGCGTTATCTGAACTGCTATTTCCCACATTCCGCATTACACCAGCCCACGTAATTAATCAGCCTCTGGGCCTCGTTCAATTCCTCCATTCAACTGTCTACCGATGTCTTGTGTCGGTCCGGGCCGTTCTCCCCGGCTTGTTATCTCAGCTCCTCGCAAGACCGCCGAGTAAAAGCCATGCGTTTACCTTCGTTCATCTCGTTAAATGCTGTTAAATGTGTACGACGGTGGGGCTGACGAGCTCCGCACCACTGAACGCCGTCCAGACCTGGCATCTTCTCCATTCACTCCGACTGTTCAAGATTTGACACCAAAAGTGATGAAGATGGAAGGTGTGTGTTCGGGATTTGTATCTGATGGAATCTCGACAGTTAATGAAAATAGCGACTACTCTCACAGAGACCCTCCAAAAACTCAAAAGGCACCTCTTGCCATGGGATTCTGGCCGCCACGGAACATCTCTCGCGGCCTAAAACCTTGGGGTTCCTCTGTCGCCGATCTGATGCGACGGTTTCAAAAATGGTGTCGGACTGCAGTCATACGTGGTTCTGGAGCCGCCCACAGAGTTCGGTACCGGGACAGCCCCCGTCGGTGGCGCTCCATTCTCAGAATCTTGATCTTCTGTATCAGAATTTGCCCTCTGCTCTGAACTAGAAGAGTGGACCACGCGGGGATTCGGGGTGGAAACCTCGATTCTGTGTTCATGCCAAAGGTCCGGTCACGAAAGACCGTGTCTTGACCACGACAGGCGTCTTTCTTGCGGGCGAGGCGTCTCGAGAAAAGGCGCGCACTGCGGAACTGCTGTAGAGAATGGCCAAATTGGGGTTCTTTGTTTTGTAGGTCAACTACGCACTGTAAAATGGAAACGTTGATTGACGCCTTGCAATCTGACCCCCCTGATTCATCGAACAATCGCTTCTTGTCTTGAAGATGCACGTTGTACGGAGGCTAGTCAGCTGCGTTGTTCAAAATACAATTGGTACATATTTTGTGGGGAATGGACCGCATGTGCCGAAACTTAGCGTTTCAGGTTGAGCATCTTTTAAACATATTACAAGTTCAGCAAGCTATGTGAGCTGGCACCTACAGAGCACAGACCATTCGTGGACCGCGTAGCCAATCCCGATCGTTCGGTCCGAACCAATACAGGGTCAGCAAGATGAAAAGATCAGCTGCACGGACACCACAGCCTGATACACGTAGACGCGCGCGCAAATGAAGGGAGGCAGGCCACATCGCCATGTGAGAGATAGCAATTCGCGCCAATTATCAGGTTAATGAAAAATCAAGTCGGGCTACTTAATGACTGGGGGCTTCACCGCTTTTGATTCGCGTGCGCCGCCTATGAGGAAGTGATCGTCGCGGGACGCGAGATCTATTGCCCAGATCTCATATTTCCATCACATCCCCAGTTCCTGGAATCTGGCGCCATTGATTAGAATTTGGCTTTTGCAGGGTTTCTTCGTCTTCCTTTTTATTTCTCGGTCAATCTAATCTGGTGTGAGATTAGCAATGTACGATCTCTTTCCGAAAGTTTCGCTCATATCAAGTCAAAGTGTGGTCCGCGGGCAAAGCTGTATGCTGCGCTGGCCGGGTTAAAGTATCCGCCACAGTCGTTGGTCCGCTACGTGGCGAATACGCGACTGAAACGTGCGGATTCGTAGTCAAATTTTCGGTCAGGGCCCAATAAGGAAGTAAAATTTTGAACCCAATAAGGGATATTTACCATTCCTCGATCGCAACAGCCTTCGGATCGGACGCGCCTTTGAGCGACGGGTGACTCGCATTGATTCCCACAACCGGTGACAGTGTGCAGGCAATCGTACGATCATTCCCACCGGACAAGGGAAATTTCTGGGCATTCGAGGAGGGTGGTAGTATTTCACTGTAGGACCAGTTAGAAGAAAGGAAAACGTAAAAAATACGGAGGCAGTTATCACAGTAATAAGCAGGCAGCGCCACCAATGAGACGCCATGACTCAAATCATCTCAGATTCAGTTGTGATCGTTGAATTTTATCCCCAAATGCGCCACCGCGGATTCTGGATGAGCGCTACCCTGGCTTTATAACCACGAGGCATACCCGAGTGCTTTTTAAGACGAATCATTTCGGCCGCTTATTCTTGGTTCGCTCTCATTCTCCACCATGAACGCACTCTCCAGTATGTTGTCGCCCCTGGGTGTGAGCACGGGAGCTCTACAGGATACACTTGTGGGTGCATGTGTTAGCCAACTGTTCCGTTGCTGACCCACTGCAGAAACTGGTAGTTATCGGAGGCACAATGGAGACCGCTCGACGCGCGTCTGTCTCGGCCTGGAATGGTTTTGTGGATTGTACGTGGTTCGACTTCGCCGTAGCTCTTCGTGACTGAGGCACCTCTGTTAGCCTTCTTCCTCACCGCTCACTTCAGCGAAGAGGATTATCCATATGACTGGTGCGTGTCCATTCAACCTTCCGGAACCGTGCTGACTCATTTCAGGCTGATGCACTGGCTCTCTAAAGTCCGTCGCCGACGTGCTGTTTGGGGAAATTCCATACTGATGTTTCTCGCTTTAGCAACCTGCGTGGGGTCGAAGCCGGGAATTCGAGATTACGACTCGCTCAGTTGGACGGAACGGTGGTCTGAGCGATACAACGGCCGGGGGATATAGAGGAAGACGAGGATGAGGACGATACCCTCGTCCATGGTCGCCGCAAGCGCAAGGTGGCGTTCCAACCAAGTATAGGTGACCACGCCCATGTGACTCACGTGATATGAACTGACTGAAATTCTCTTTCTTTTTTCTCTCTCAGACACGACCCACACAATATATTACGTGAGTGTGTCTTCACAAAGAGCTACAAAATACTAATCCGTCCGATTCGTGCGCAGCGCGGCCACTGGCTCAGGGTGCGTCTGCATCGGTTTTTTCGGTTCAGCCACTAATCTCCGTGCGCAGATTACGCGAACCAAGCGCTTCCCCGATTACGGGCATGGTGCCGACCTCAAGATTAGGTGGGTTTTCCCGCTTTACTCGGGATCCCGCTAAGCTGGGTTGCACAGCGTTGTCGCTCGGAACAACCAAATTTTTGAAGCAGCTTGTGCTCGAGGCAAAAGCGGGAATACGAGAAAGATGCCGAGCATCGTGTCCACATATTCATGGCCGATACGTATGTGTTCTCTTTGTGCGGTGTGAACTTATCTAAAGATTCCGATTTCACAGCACTTATGGGTGCTGGCGATGGAACGGCGCCCGTCAGAAGCGGCCAATGAGCTCAATCGTCCTCCAGCCAGGTGTCAAAGACATGCTCTTGGCCGACTGCAAAGACTTTCTTTGCTCCGAGGAGTGGTAAGCAAATCACTTCGTAGGGTGTGGGACTTGGATTTACCTCTCTACAGGTATGCTGAACGAGGTTTGTTACTTACTCCTCCCCTTTTATGCCGGCTTATTCTCGAAGGAATTCCGTTCCGTCGCGGATATTTGCTCCACGGGGTACCGGGGGAGGTATTTTCTTTTCAGCTTTTTCGGGCATGGCTTTTTATTGACCGTCACCACATTTTAGTGGCAAAACTTCACTGATCCACTCTTTAGCCGGCGAACTTGGGGTAAGACACTCCGACCACAGTCTTCATTTGACTGCTAACTCGGTCATGATGATAGTTGGATATCTATGTCGTGTCTCTCTCCTCCAAGGGGTAAGACGCTCAGACCACAGTTTTCATTTGAACTGCTAACTCAGCTCCAATGATAGCATGAGTGACAACACGTTGACCACATTAATGGGTCACGTCCCAACAAGGTACGGTCCAGTGTGGTCGGATCGCTTCATCTACTGATATGCCCGCCGTAGGTGTATCCTCCTTCTGGAGGATCTCGACGCGGCGTTCACACGCTCGGTCAGTCGCGATGCTAGCTCTACTGGGGCACCGACGTCCACGACGTCTTCCACTACCCAAACCACTACGGCTGAGTCTGATGGTTCAACCTTGAGTTTGAGTGGTCTTTTGAACAGTCTCGACGGTGTTGCTGCTGCTGAAGGCCGGTGCGTAGTTGTTTTTCCTTTTGGTTCGGAGCTAAATATGGTCCCACAGGTTATTATTTTGTACCACAAATCATCTGGAACGGTTCGCGGACATTTCATTTCAGTTGGTGTTCTCCCGTTGATTATGTTTCCGCAGCCTCGACCCGGCCCTCAGTCGGCCCGGCCGCATGGACGTCTGGGTGAACTTTACGCACGCAACCAAGTGGCAAGCCGAGGGAATCTTCAAGTGCTTCTTCCCGTACAAGCCTTCCACCGTCGCCGTAGCATCTGAGAGTTCGGCCACGGATGTCTCACAGAAGAACCTGCCACTTCCCAAGCGCAGGGCGTCCACACATGCCATTCCTGTATTGAGTGAGACTGAGATATCTGAACTTGCAAAACGATTTGCAGCAGCCATCCCTGAGGATGAGCTGAGTGTACGTGATCATTCTTTTCGTTCCAATCTCAGGGGCTCATTACTTTCCCGCTTACAGGTCGCCGCGCTTCAGGGTTATCTCCTTAAGAACAAGACCCGCCCGCGTGAGTGTGTCGACGAGGTCGACGAGTGGGTCATTGAACAGCGTGAAACCCGCGAGAAACTCGCGAAAGAGAAAGCCGAGGTCTCTTTTCCCTCTGATCCCCCCAGGTGTGATCTTACGTTACTGATATCTTGAATTTTTGTTTAGAAGGAAGCCAAGGAGAAGAAGGAGGCTGAAGAGAAGGAAAAGAAGGAGGTACGTGAAGCCAATGTCTGCGTAGCTAAAGGCTGATCATTACTTCCACTATTAGAAGGAAGAAAAGGAGGCTAAAGAGGCACGTTCTGTCACTGCCCTTTGTGTTTGTTTTACTAACCGCTTTGTGCGTTTAGAAAGAGGAGAAGGAGGCCAAAGAGGTGCAACTACTCTAGCCTACTCGATTGAATCGTCTGACCATACCTGCAGAAACTCGAGCGCAAAGAAGCCCGTCTCAAAGCTAAGAAGGCTTCTGCGGCATCGAAGAGTGATTCTTCTGTGCCTGCCGATTCGACCACTGAATCCACCGCAGCAGCAGCAGCAGAAACGGGGGCAACCCCTGCCGCTGATGAGCCTTCTTCCTCCTCCTCCAGTTCAGAAACCGACACTTCCACCGGGATGGAAGCTGACACCGAAGAGTCGGTGACATCGGAAGAGGAGGAGTCGGACAAAGCAGACAAGCCGGCAAAGGAAGGTGCCAAGAAGGAAAAGTGGGTCGCGGTCAAATCGCAACCCCCAGCTGCAGCCGCAGCTGCAGAGCTCCAGCCCGAAATGACGACCGCCGAAAAGACTGCTACCCCTTAAATGACCGCGCTTCTCGCATCGAAATTCGGACTGGACTGGCTGCTCACTCCATGCTCCTCCTCCCGGCTTGGGATCACGCCGCTATATCTGTCACTATCTACATCTACTACTGGTTCCTCGTGTGTTTTGGTTGTTACCCTGCCTGTGTGATACGTCTAGACGGAATGGCATTCTTTCGTGGATCTCCCCCATCCACCCCTCTAATTACCGTGTGACTCATCTCTCCTCAAGTTGACCGTTAGTCCCAGAGCGGTTGCAGAAGTAATGTTTGAACGTGAAATTTGTAAGTTTCGGTTCGTCTGAACCGCCTATTGATTATACACACAAACGCCTGTTATTTACCCACTGACAAACTTAGTCTTCTCATCACCACTCTCCATTTCATCCATTGCCTCCCTGCATTAAATGTTAACGAAATCGTGATAATGAATCGCCACAGGTACTCACCCATAGGCAGTCTGACACTCCGCGAAAAGTGATTTACGGTTCCCCCACGACTTCTGTTGGCGAGTGGAGTTTTTGGAAAGCATGTCTTGATCCAGTTCTATGATTACGGGTCGGTCTCTAAGTTGCAAACCTAGAATACGAGACATACCTTTGATTTCGCCTAGCTGGCGCATCTTGTCGGCCGAAAGATATTGCCTGCATTACCTTGTCAGTATTGGTTGCTATGAATAATCCGGAGTGCCCACCATGACTTAGTTTTGTCAAAGAAACGGACGATGTAAAGATGGTCCTTTCCTTTCCGCTTCTTGCGCTCCGCCACAGCTTCGGCGAGAACCTTGGGTGGTATCATCGCATCCGAATCGTGGAACACGATCGCCGGCCACCACGGGTACGACGCTATAGCCTTCAGTCACGACGATAAAAAAACACGCGTATACGAGTATCTCACCTGCTTTCGCCCAGACTACAAAGCGGGCTGGCGTCAGATTCCGCTTTCATGGATCAGCATACAACACTGACCGAGGGTTCCGGGCTCTATTCGTTTCTGTGCTCCCGTCAAAACAATTTTACCGAGGTCCTTTTGCCTTTCGCGCTCGGCTTTGATCCTTTCGCGATCAACTGTTGGTACTGGTGGGCGCGCGCTCTGCGAGTGAGCAGACTCAAGTCGCTTTCCGTTCTTACGCTCGACCCGTTTGCCTTCAGCATGCCCCCGCCCGTTTTGCATCCGCGCTCTCGGTCAGTTTTGCATCGGCAGGATCAGCTCGTACTCCCACGGCAGATTCATCCCGCTCTCCGTGGGCCAAATCCCGCTCTCCATCGGGGGGGCCTTGCTCATAGGTGAAACTTTGCTGTCCACGAGCGAAATCTTGCTCTCCATCTGCGAGACGTTGCTCTGCAGGGGCGAGACCCTCACGCGCAGGACCATGTTCTCCACCGACAGGTTTGGTTGGCTCTGCTTCCGTATCGCTGAGGGCACTCAGTTCCGAGGCGCCCTCTGCGTCTGCGTCTGCGTCTGCATCTGTGTCTGCGTCTGCATCTGCGTCTGTGTCTGCGTCCACGTCTCCATCTGCGTCTGCGTCTTCACTTGGGTCAAGCGGGGAGAGCGGGCCGTCTTCTAACCCGTTGGGTGGCAGTTCTGGCAACGGTGATATGGGCGATAGCGGCTCTGCGTCTTCCATTTCAATGGTAGAGACCGCCGCTTCCGCAGCGGCTGCCTCGGCCGCCAGTTGCTCTTCTCGCGCGCGTAATCTCTGCTCCTTTCGAACCGCAAGTTTCTCCCTCCGAATTGCAGGTGTATCCAGCTCCTCGATTATAACCTGACCATCGGGTGTGCGGATGACGGTGGGCGGCGGAATGACGACCCGCTCGGGCGTAACCACAGGAAGTGAATGCACGCGTGAGGGACCCGGCTCGTCCACATCCATATAATTGTCGGGGTGATTCACAGTGCTCGACATGGACGCTCTCCGGGGTTCGTCGGTGCGTGGCGACCCAGCTTGTAACGTTTGATTTTCGGAAGCGGCAGTGCTGAACACGGACAAGCGAGACGCGCCGCGGTCTAGAATGCGAGTCAGCATCGTCAGATAAAGCTGTGCAACATATAACGCTCACCCAAACGAGGTTTCTTCTTGGGCGGAGGTGCAGCTGACCGCTCGAGGGGCACACGGCCACCGCGCCGTTGACCGACAGGCAAGATCCAGCCTTGCTCGAACATAGTGAACGAACCTCTCTCGTCGACGTGCTCCACCAAGGGAATTTCCCCTGGAGCCGGAATCGGGGCCGAAGGACGCCTACTATCGGAGGCCTGAGAAATAGGCGCGGAAGTAGAGGTCCCTTGGCTCCTTTGAGAAACAGGCACAGACGCCGAGGCCACCTTGTTCGTGCTAACCCTGGGTTGCCCTCGACCTCGGGCAGATATAGAACTCGACACATTTGGCTGGGCAGTGTTGGGGTCTGTTTCGAGAGCAGCGGCAGCACCCCGAGTTCTGGGTACACGAATTGTGGTACTGGACGCTGTGTCTGCGTTGCTCGCAGCGGCGGCTTTTTGCTCCTCTCGCCTTCGCCTTTCGGCTTCTCGTCTTTCCCTGTCCCTCTGCCTTCTTTCCTGGCGTTTTGCCTCTGCCTTCAGCGCCTCAAGATCGGGCGGCGGTGGTTTCTTCTTCTCAAATTCATAATTGAAAAGAGAGGTGATGGGGTCCGCGGAGAGAATGAGTTCCGAGTCATCCTTGATGGCATCGGTAGAAAGAAGGAGCTCCAGAATCTCGAGTGGGGGTTCAAGATCACCGATGAGGGGAGAAGTCCATGGTGGAGCGTTGCCTTCCGCCTGTTCCGTTGGGCGCAGATTGGGGGGAGGAAGAAAGGTGATGCAAATCGGCCAGAATCGGCTGTGCGGATGCCGAGATCCTCAATGCCGTCTTGTGGAACGGCGTGCCTGCTTTATTGTACAGAACCGCGTTGTCAAGAACCAATTGGATATCATCCTGATCGTATCTTTAACATGGAGTTCAATAGATCAGGAGGTGTATACTACCTTGAACGCCTGTATATCCCAGTATTCGCATTTATCGAGCTTGGTTTCGATTTCATTCCAACACATGGGGTTCTTGACGACGTCGAAATAATCCGGTACATCCTTCTTGTTGACTGGCATCTTGAAATAATCATTCCGGTCGAGTCTGAGTGTATTTACGAGTGTGAGCTGATAACTCAAGTCTGATAGAATAAACCTACGCTTGGATACGATCGAACGCCGATCGTAATTTAGGGGCGTGCACAAAGAGTGAACGAGAAAGGAACTCTTGAATGAGTTCCGCCTGCCTGAGCTTCCGGCTCTCGCGTTTCCGGCATAGCTGTGTCAAACCTCTCAGGTCCTCGAGATCTTTGCGCAAATGTCGCAGTTGCTATGGATAATCCGTCAACGAACAATTTGCAAAGAGGGACTGAGGCGAACCTCTAATTTCATGACCTTCTCCTCTTCTCCTTGCGTCTTCGAACCAGAACTCGCCGTCCAGGGTTCTAGATGCAGCCGCTTCAACAAAGGAGCACCTCGCCTGGCCTCTCGCTTGAGGCTCCAATACTTGCACATCAAAGCAATGAAGTCCGGTTTCTTTCGGATCGTGGTTTTGCTGATGTATGTGAGGATTCTGTCGATGATGATTGCAGGCACCAAGGGCGGCCCAGGCTTGTATGTCTTGTTGTACGCTCGCGCGGATTTCGACATCTGAGCGCTTTGGTACTGGTCCTCTTCTGCCTCTTCTTCTGCCTGTAGAGCTGCCTCGCGAATGTCTGCCTGTTCTTTCTGGAACGCATTCAGCGTTCAACAATGAGGATGATGAGTTGAGAAGAGGACGTACAGGCAGATGCTTGTCGCAATAGGCCGTCAGTGCGCCAGGCTCGACGCCTTGTGCGCTCTTCATTGGCAACAACAACTTGTCTTTTCGAGCGCAGGTTACATGGAAGGCAAGGAAACAAGACTGTTTCGCGCATTGAATACATGCACCTTCCCGCGTTCCGCATATTGTGCATTTCTGCAACAAGCGCGGAGTTAGAGAGAAAGACCAAGTCAATGAGGGTAAGACGAACGAGTTTCCAGCGTTGTTTCACGATTTTCTCGACGCCAATTATCGGTTCCATGAAAACATCGTTGGAGACGCGCGTCTCTGGCACCCAGATGGCGCACAGCAGATGTATCCACTCTCCTTGAGTGGTCTGCTTGAAAGCGCCCCCTTCATTTGGGCACAAGACGCAAGACTGGCGAGAATCAGAGGAAACACCAGAAGAAATAGGTGAAGCGAGTCTCACCACCGGGTTCTCGGGCGACACGGTACATTTCCGACATAACCACTGCCCTTCAGGAATATATGGAACCCCGTAACAGTCTGCGCCATTAGTTGTGGGTCGTAACAAAACGAAAGAAATGCACCTTGGTGAACTGCGAGATTGCATCCATCGCAGAAAACAATCGCATTGCTATTCTCGCCCTCCGAGTCGTCGCAAATGGCACATGTCGAGTCCTCCGAGGGGAGCGCCAAATCGGGTTTCGGAATATGTTTAGTCTTGATATTTCGATATTCAGATAATCATCCCAGGGAAAATAACGGCGCGCACGCACCAGGGTAAACCACTCTTTCTCCAGCCGGTCCATGACGACCTCGAAGACCTCATATGTAACTTTGTCGAGCTGCTCCTTCTTCCGTTCTGCGTTTACCGCATCGAGCCATTCTTGATCTGCGCGGATTTAATTATGAATGAGAAAAGACGCGAAGACAGACGCGCGACGCACCCTGTTCGTCCATGTCATACTCGACTTGCCGCTCGAGGTCGATTTCAAGTGGTTCTGCAACGGCTTTCAACACAAAATCCAATGTTCCTGAAAGTCGCGCCTCACCTATGTGGCGGATATACTGGTCCGGTCTGTGGAAGTCGGAGAAGTCGTTGTCTACGCGTTTCGTGAGATACTGAGCCACCCCGCTATCGAAAGACGTACACCCGAAACTGCGCGCCTGGGCTTCATGTACACCGCTCGGCTGAGTGGACACATCGTCTTCGATCTTCTGGAACGAGACTTTGGGCAAGACGGGCGCGGCTGTCACTGTGTCGGCGTGGCCGTGGCCACCGCGAGCCATTGTGCCTCTGGGTACAAGGACAAGGAATAATTCTTATTAAGTTACTGGCGGACCGTGGGCGAAACAACGAATATTGACACTTATTTATTCCCTTCCACATCCAGTAAAATAAAATAATTAAATCTACAAATTCAAATATCAAACTACAGCTCAGCGTCGTTCTTGCAGACGTGGGATTCGCAGGTGGGAGTCGCGCTCGCTTCTGGTTCCGGCGTGGGCGTCGCGTTGATCGTCTCATCTGCGGGCGGTTTATCCGATTCACCCTCCGTTGTCTTTTTCTTCAAAGGCGGAGGGGAGCCGAAGCCATTAGTGTCGTGGTAATTCTGGGCCGTTCCATCCATTACGGCCTGCTCAAAGTCGATGAGACTCTCGAAACCTCCGTGGAGCAAAGATAGGCGCTGCGCCTCCTGCTTGCGCTGGATTTCGAGCTCTTCCTCGGTGGGCTCGTAGTCCTCTGACTTGGCCTCCTCATTTGCTACAGTGAGATCCGCCGTCCCGTCGAGAACCGAGTCAAAAAATTTGCTCAAGGAATCCAGCTTGTTGATACCTGAAAAAATGTTTGCATTGATGACGCCAATGAGCTAGACGGCATACCTTCATAACGGAATGGTTTTGTTGAACCAGGGGAGTAGACGAGAACCTTGGAATCCTTCTTCTCTCCTGCCTCGAATCCCAGCGCCACAGAGGACTTTCCTTTGCGGTCACGATGGGTTCCAAATTCCAGACCGAGTCCCTGATATTTGTTCGCCAGTACTTTCCATAGAAGGGGCACTTTCTTGTCCTTCGTCAAAAGTAGGGTACGCTTCTGGTCGATTGTCTGAACAAAGGTTATGATCTGTTTCTTTACCAGACTTATATGCTGCCAACCTTTTCGACCCAAGGGATGATATCCTCAGTCTTGTACAGTTTCGTGAATGAGGCAGGGATACGACGTGTTGCGAAATAATAGAGAGCACTAGCAGTGCGTTCGCCGCCGTCGTAAGTGATAGGAAGCAGTTCCTTTCCTTTCGGGAAGACCTGCGTCCGTCCAAATCAGCACAAGCAATAGATCGAGGAAACGTTGATACCGACCTTGATGGTAGGGAATCCTTGAACCCCCTGTTCTGAACATAATCGCTTGTTTTTATCGTCGTCGCAGTCCACAGCATAGAAGGGAAGCAGCGGGTGGAGGCCGAGAGCGGCCTTGCTGTATTCTGGCGCGAGCCGTTGACAATGCTGAAAACGTATATGAAGATCAACAAGGCTTTTAGAAAAGGACATTATCATACCCCCGCACCAAGGAGCGACGAAAGCAACCATGCTAGTTTCCTGGATGTAGTTTTAGAATCACTGTTGGCAATATATGCATGAGACACGGACGTTTGCTTTCATGGCTTTTTTGAAGGTCTTCGCGTCCAGCATCTTGACCAGAGAGTCCTTGGGAAAGACACCAGCCGAGACGAGCGCGGGCACGAACACAAGCGAAAATAAGAGCCTAGACGAGAGCATAGTGCTAGGAAAGTTGAGGACTGAATGAGACCGTAGCCGTATTTATGCCGCGGCAAGCCTCCACGTCAGTGTGAGAATAATTTGCTATCAGAACAGCCCGGCTACCAATCGCGCCTCTCAGTTTACCGGTTTCCGCGCAATACAACCACGGTGGTTTCCACTCACGCGTCTTTCCCGGTACCGCACCTCTGGTCTATCCCGACTTCTCAAGCTCTCAAGGCTGCAGTCTTGCCGATTTTTCGAAAAATGATCTTGTCACACCACCGCGTCTCGGTGTGATTTTCGTCTATCGCAGACACGACACGACGTGAAAATATACACTCTCCATCTTAACTGCCACTCCACAAAACTACCGGACTTAGTGGCAGTTTGGGAATGGAACTGGAGCAGCGCCCAAATTCAGAAGATTGCAAAACGGGGTTGGAACTGGACAGCACTTCAAACTGGGATCTTGGCCCGTTATCCAGGTCAACAACACTCATGAACAGGTGATGAAACCTTACCGGAACGCGTTAGAATGGCCTTGTCTGCATAAACTGTCGGATCGAGCACGAACACCGCGTGGCAATGGATCCGAGTCCTCGAGGCTAGTCCATCACGCACCTGGCGCGTGCACCCGGCATCCTTATCCTGCTTTAAAAGCCTGCCCTCCAAAATCTGCTCTATCAACCGCGCCCACCAACTACCTCTTCGTCGATCATACCATCGTCGTAGGATCGAGCGTCCCTTCGTACCCTCCTCACTCAACGCCAGAATGCTTCCCATAGCAGACTCCTTCAACTTCGTCGTTTGCGGATTCGCAACGCTCGCCGCTACTGTCGGCTACGCCTACACCCGCAAAACTCGACCGCTCCCGTCGTATGTCGTGAAGGATCGTCGCATCTGACTCAAACTACCATTCCCTCAGACGTGGTGTCCCACAACCACAACAAATATCTGGGGATCATAACTCTAATATACCTGCAGAAGCCTCGAACAGTATGGTCCTCGAAAAACCTATAGAGCCGGAGAATCTACACGGAGGGAGTGTAGAAACACTTGCATTATCGAGCAGTATGATGCTCGAAAAGGCAATGGACGAGGGGGATTCGCACGGCGGTAACGTAAAAGCTACACCCACATCATTGAGCAGTGTAGTCCTCGAAAAACCGATGGACGAAGATTCAAACGGCGTGGCTATCGCTCCCGAATCCATCCCAGAATCCATACCTACCGCCAGCGAGAATACTACAGCACTCTGCAAACATAACTCGTTGAAACGCAAACGCACGCACGAGCTGGACGAACCGGACCCTGTATGTCTGTGCACGTTTAATGGACAATCAATGTGTTAATATGCCACCTTTCAGGATATGGGGTACCCGCATGTTCGTTATTTTCATGGTACTGGGATTCTAACATTGTATTAACATGCATACTGCAGAATCTCAGCTCGATCTACCCCAATAAACGCCGGAGTGGTTCTGTTTCGGAAGAGGAATCCATGAACGACGTGGTGGGTATCCGTCTATCCAGCATCATTCGTGCATCTAATATCAACATCGTAGAAGGAGATGGTCTCAGAACCTTGCGACTCTTCAAAGAACGAAGAGCCACTTCCGATGAACACCTCCGAACCAGCTTCGACTCTGCCGCCGAAATCCGATGATGTTGAAGGCAGCTCGAGTCCCGAAATACTCAAGCTTGAGCCCGCCTTCACAGAAGAACCGAAACAGGGTGTCGTAATTCCAGAATCACCCAAGCCTTTAACAGATGTACCGCGGTTTGCATTCCCCAAGACCCCCCCACGCATTACACACTTTCCTTCCCCCGTAAGACGATTGAATTCGTTCGACCTCTGCAAGACACTAACCGTTAATCTTCTTCAGCGGACCACGACATCTCCGGGATTCGCAAATTTTGGCGGATCGTCATCGCCATTTTTCCAGAGTACCTCTCTCGCTACGAAGCCGATTTGGGCCAGCCCGTCTACCGGTGAAGAAGCATCAGCAGCGTGTTCCGATGGTGAACAGCCCGCCTCGGCCCTCGCTGCTGCAAAGACATCAACGCTCGCAGTGCAACCTTGTCAGTACATTTCTGCGCCGTTGTCAACGCACACAGCTGAACGCTTGGCAGATTCGACAGGGGAGGAGGACGAAGACGTCGCCTTGGAACTCAAGGGCGTCAAACTCTACATAAAACGCGGCGAGGATAATTTCTCGGGTGGGATGATGGGACATATTAAACTCCTCTCCCACAAGACAACCTCTGCGAGACGATTACGTGCGTCCTCTTTCTTCGTCCTCCCGGGCTGTATTAAAACGCAATTCAGTCTTCCGGCGCGAGCCTCTATGGAAAGTCTCTATGAATGTACGGATGCAGCCCACTGTGCGATGCACATTCGACGCGCAGGAAAATATACTCCGTGTGGCTCTAAAAGAACTACCGGAGAAGACGGCGTCAGAGGAGGCGGCGGGTCCACAGACCGTTATATATGCCTTCAAGGTGAGTGCCTCTCGCTCGTGTGTATTGGGCAAGGTGATTGATTGATTCAAATCCAGCCCAGTCGGTCTTGTCGGCGAAGCGATTTTCAGGACTTTGCGGAAGCTTTGCTCGCGCAGGCGCGGCAAGGTGACCAGTCATAGTTTCTGCCCGTATGCACGTTTGAATATATGCAAGTGTATCATATTATTTCACCGAAAACTATGAAACAGGGTAATTTAAATCTTCCCGGATCGATTCCCAGCCGACCCCAACCTCGCAAAAATCAAAGGGAGACGGCGAAGAGAACATTTGCATGCCAAGGCAATATTTAAGAGATTCGCGAAGTTGAATTGCGTCGTTTCGAGGGCGAGTGAGTGGTTCGAAGCTTCCAGACGTTCTAGCGAAAAGCCGAATCCATCTCGAAATATATCCAGGACAAAAAATTTGCAAAAAATTTTCCCAACCCTTGTTTGGCGCCGAGGCTGTTGCCAAAGAAATAACCTCCTACGTTCCTGTTTTGGAAATAATCGCAACTGATCACACGCCCGTCAGTTTTGTGGGAAAGACGGATAGCGATCGGATCCTTATCCCCCAGGCCAATCCTCCAGCTGAATCGTCCAAGTCTCTGGCTGAACAATACGAGAATCAGAACTTTCACTCTCTCGTAACATTTCGCTTGCACTCGACTCACACCCTACTTCTTTTGCTTCTGCCAAGCTAATACCGAGCTCATCCTTGTCTGGATTTTGATTGATCTCGCGTATGCCATTGTGCTGTCCTGTCTCCAGAGGCGTGGCAGAGACAACGCATCATGTTTCAACGATCTGCCATCAAACTGATAGCGGTAATCTCTATAAGCTTCAAGTGGCGCACGACAAAACCTTGTGGTCTTTCTCTGCTTTCGTCTCCCACCCCGAGGGTCATTATTTTCACTTTCTTTTCACCCTTTTTTGTGGCAGCGCCAATCCTTTCTCTCTTTGAAGCCATGCTTGCATTAATATCTCTCCTCACTCTCCTTCCTTCTGCCCTGTCTGCTCCCATTTTCGGCCTTAGCCTGGGATCCGACGCCGACCCTGCAACCGGTGCAACGACCGTTGTCTCTCTTTCGGACGTGGAATCGAGTCTGCTGCGCCCCGCGCAATTCGCGCGTGTGGCCTACTGCTCCACCAAGTCTATTACGACCTGGACGTGTGGTGATCCCTGCAAAGCTTTAGGAAATGTGACGTTCTTGCAATCCGGTGGAGGTGCGTTCTGGTTTCTTCAGTTGTTGTGCTGTATCTCACTTCCACCTGGCGCGGGCAGACGAGGGTCTCATCCCACTTTGTGCGTAAAATGCTCGGTGTTTGGGAACGAATAATGCTGATCCTTGAATCCGATGCAGACTACATCGCACACGACCCGACCGATGAAAGCATTGTCGTCGCGCACGAGGGCACGGACTCGAAAAACATGTAAGTGCATGGTAGTTCAACCGCATGAACAAACATCCTTACCCTCTAAAGTCTCTCCATCCTGAACGACGCCAAATTCGGACTGGTGGACCTGAATGCCACGCGTTTCCCGGAAACGGCTGGCCGTGCGTACCTTAGTTGCTATCATTTTCTCCCGAGTACTCAAACACGAAACGCGTCTGTCAGAGGGCATCCAAGTGCACAGCGGCTTCCAACAGACGTTCGAGCGCACTGCTGATGGCTTGCTCGCCGGGGTCCAGAAAGGATTGGCAGACTTTGGGGTCAAGAAAGTCTCCGTTACCGGCCACAGTCTGGGTGCGCATTACCTGGTGCCTTTCAGCTACAGTCCGAGTTGAATACTTGACCACCAGGCGCGGCGGTCGCGACTATGACCGGCCTGTTCATCAAGAACAATGTCGACCCCTCGGTCGAGGTTACCGTCACTGGATTCGGCCTCCCCCGTGGGGGCAACAAGGCGTGGGCTGATTTCCTCGACCAGAATGTTCGTTTGCGTCGTATCTCACCCTCCGAGACCCGCTCATCTTTCGTGCAGTCCCCTGTCACCTTCATGTCGAACCAGAACGACCCCGTCCCCGCCGTCCCGCCGCGTTTCCTGGGCTTCCAGGTACATTACCTTCTTTTTTCATCTTTGGATCTCGCGCCAATGATTGTGCCTCCTCCAGCACACCAGCGGCGAGATCCACATCGTCGACGACTCGCAGCAGAACTTTGTCAACTGCCCAGGGCAAGACAACGAGAACTGTGTGACGGGGAACTCCCTCCTGAAGACCGACGTTGGCAACCACAAAGGTAAGCAACCTCCGCGTGCCCCGTTCTTCCGGCACCACATGGATGCTTTTTGCAACTGAACTGATGTCTCTTGATAATTGATCCAGGCCCGTACTTTGATGACATCTCCTTTGGTCATTCTGCTTGCCCTGACGGGCAGTGAGCGGTGGGCGAAGGGAACCAGTAATGATACAGTAAGCAGGGAACCAGGGGAATTTTGTTTTAATAATGCAGCATTGCGGTAATAATAATGATATTGGGCCATTGAACTGTGCTGAACAACGTGTGTCCCGGAGGAATTGCCAGTGTGATCGGTGGACGAAAAAGGCAATTGTGAAAAAAGGGACACCCTCTCGACCTGGGAGTCGAACCCAGCTTTCGCGCGACCATGAAAACATGACAGGCGCGTGTACTCAACCGATATACTAGTCGAGACATGTTATGCTGGCTCTAGATAGGATATATAAGGCTGTAGCTATCGAGAACCGCTGTTAGCGACCAGATCGGGCTTCGCGTCAGCTCCACACTTTTAACCTACCCACCATGGGCTACTCGTCAAGGTGGGACCAGACCGCCAAGGAAAAACAGACTTCTGAACCTCGAGTTGGTGAGATACATCGGTCACGGAGACTCAACCAACGGGACTCACCTCTATCCTTTTTCTGACATCCCACTTTCCGCCCACCTCGGTGTACACCATGGCTTTAATGGCATATGAAATGTAAAGAACGGTCGCCAGTTTCTGAGAGGTATCCTGTGGATGGGGACTCGCGCTATCATGATAACGACTACCGCCGACACACCGACTCTGGATCGCGTTCTCGTCACACCAATGCACACCGGGACGAGCGAGACCGGTCGTTGGAATTGCCGGACGTTAGTTTCATCGTCTGATAATGTTGTTTCTGGGTTTAGACTTTACTC
The DNA here is from genome assembly GCA_014462655.1 of Mycena venus. Taxonomy (NCBI): domain Eukaryota; kingdom Fungi; phylum Basidiomycota; class Agaricomycetes; order Agaricales; family Mycenaceae; genus Glaucomycena; species Glaucomycena venus. The sequence goes on along the minus strand of JACAZI010000007.1, from coordinate 6,212,975 downwards.
TAGGTTAGACGCCTCCGAAGAGATTCGAGTGCGGAGTCTCGCGACTCTCGTTCGCGATACGAGGAAAAGTACTCGGTGCGCAGCCCTTCGGTCGTCCTGTGACCCCTCACAAACACGGTATTTGTGATAGAGAAACCGACGGCGGAGCGCCAGCCCGCGTAGGGAGAGGGAGGAACACGGATCCGTCGGTCTGTGCAATCTTCAGGAGGCTTGTGCTGAATCAATATACAGCGCCACCGCAATCGCACATTGAGTCCGAGTCCCACCCGGGACCGAGAACGAGAGCGCCGCCGCCGCGACGATTCTGTGGTACGTCTGCCCTCAAACTCAACGAGGAAACAACGGGTTTTGACCTCGGAAGGCGCTGTCATGTAAATCATGATTGCTTTCGACAACTAACAGGACCGAGACGAGTATTATCCTCGCGACAAGGACTATGAAGGCTCGTCGTCAACACGCGACCGGAAGAGCTCCAAGAGAAAGAGCCGGGATGACGACGACGACGAGGGCTCGACGCGCGACCGCAAAAGCAGTAAACGACGGAGTCGAGACAAGGACGACGATGAGGACGAGGAGGATAGGAAGCGGCGGAAGCGGAGAAAGGAGCGAGAGCGCTCCAAGGAGAAGGACAAGGAGGAGAGAAGGAGCGTACTGACCGGGAAAAAGGCAAGGCTTTCTTTTGGGTCACACGAGCGCTCGGCCTCATGTTCCTTCCAGATTAAACTCAAGGTCAAGAAGGAAAAGGGCGACGAGGAGCGAGAGGCTAACCGCCGCGATTTATTACAATTCTTAAATGCTATGTAATCTCTTTATGTCTAGACTTTTCCAGCTCTATGTCGAGTAACGAGACATAGTAGTCTGCAGTTTATTTTAAGTGAATCCACTTGTCTTTCTTCCTTAGTTTTCGTCTGTTTAATTTAATTCTGTTTGCGTCCTACTACTATCTTTGCTGCTATGTCTTTTTCCTTGGATTGAGTTGTGGAGTTTGAACCAAAACGGGACCCTAACCCTTGTGTAAATTGTGGCCGAGTGCCGTGACGACGCGCTTGCAGCCAACCATTATTTTACGCGTTTTATTCGCGGCACCTCTTGTCCTTCTACCACAACCTCGGCGCGCGCCACCATAATGGATACAGACCTCATAAAACTCGTGAACAAGCTCCAGGATACCTTTAATAACTTGGGTGCGCCCGCTCAGCCACTTTTTATCTCGCGTGGTCAAAGCATTCAACGATGTTACTGCAGGGGGGGAGCTGGACATGCCCCAACTTGTAGTTGTAGGCCGACTTCTTTGTGCCTTTCAAATGTCCAGCTAACATGCTGAAAGGTGGGCAGTCAATCAGCGGGAAAGTCCAGTGTCCTCGAGACGTGAGTGGCCACCAAACCGGTCCTCAATTCGCTAATACGGAAACAGCATCGTTGGGCGGGACTTTCTTCCCCGCGGGCAAGGCATCGTTACGCGCCGGCCCCTCGTCCTTCAGCTCATACACACCCCCCGAATCCAAAGACCCGTCTCCAAGCAGCCCAACATTTCGCGAATGGGCGCAGTTTCTCCACATCGACAAAAAGTTTACAGACTTTCAAGATATCCGCAAGGAGATCGAGCAGGAGACGTTCCGAGTGGCAGGCCAGAATAAGGGCGTTAGCAAGCTGCCCATATCGCTGCGAATTTACAGCCCAGATGTTCTGGACTTGACGCTCGTCGATTTACCTGGTCTGACCAAGGTGTGTGTTTTTCGCAACCACGTTATTCCGGAGCCTAATGGTCTCAAGATTCCTGTTGGCGACCAACCGAGTGATATTGAAAGGCAAATCCGCAACCTGGTGCTGGATTATATTACCAAACCAAACAGGTGCGCGTCCTGTCTCTGCTCTCGCGCCTAATATTTACGCGTCCAGCGTGATCCTCTCTGTCTCACCCGCCAATGTCGACCTGGCCAACTCCGAGTCTCTTAAACTCGCCCGCCAAGTCGACCCCCAGGGCCGGCGGACAATCGGCGTTCTGACGAAGCTGGACTTGATGGACGCCGGGACCAACGCCTTGGACATTTTAACCGGCCGCGTCTACCCGCTCAAGCTCGGCTTCATCGGTGTCGTAAATCGCAGCCAGCAGGACATCAACGGCGAGAAGAGCATGGAGGCCGCGCTGAACAGCGAGACCGGAGTTTTTCAAAAATCACCCCGCATATCGGAATATCGCGCACAAGAACGGGACGAAATACCTGGCCAAGACTCTGAACCAGGTCCTCATGAACCACATCCGGGACAAGCTTCCGGACATGAAGGCGCGACTGAACACCTTGATGGGCCAGGCTCAGCAGGAGCTCAACTCGTTTGGGGACTCTGATAGCTTTGGAGACCAAAATCAGGTGCGTCGCATCGACTTCCTCTCAGCGCACCGCCAAAACTCATCCTCGTGCAGCAAGGAGCCCTCATCCTGCGACTAATGACTCAGTTTGCGCGCGACTTTGTTGCCTCAATCGAGGGAACAAAGGTCGACATCTCCACAAAAGAACTCTCTGGCGGCGCGCGGATATACTATATCTTCAACGACGTATTTGGGCAAGCGCTCGACTCGATCGACTCCACGGCCAACCTCGACAACCAGGACATCCGAACTGCGATCCGCAATTCCACGGGACCGCGTCCGAGTCTCTTTGTCCCAGAAATTGCTTTCGATCTGCTGGTCAAGCCGCAGATTAAGCTGCTGGAGGCACCGAGTTTGCGCTGTGTGGAGCTCGTGTACGAGGAGCTTGTCAAGATCTGCCATAACTGCACGAGCACGGTGCGCCTCACGTCTGGTGTTACGGAACTGACTAATAATAATCATCTAGGAGCTGCAACGGTTCCCTGGCCTGCATGCAAAACTCATCGAAGTCGTTTCCGAATTGTTGCGGGAACGACTGGGACCCACATCCGATTACGCGCAGAGTTTGATCGCAATACAGGCAGCGTACATCAACACGAACCATCCCGCCTTCATCTCCGGCTCTGCTGTCGCCGCACAGCAGGCCAGCTCCCCCCAGCTCGGCAAATGCCGCTACGAGTGAGTGCCTTGCCGTCTTTTCTCTTTATCTGAACCGTTCATTCTATCCAGCCTGCATCTACCGAGCCAACCAATGGCACCGGGACAGACGAGGACGCCGACTCGTCGGATGAAAACGGCCTCCCCAACGGCATCTTCCCTCCCCGCAACAACGAGCGATCGGTGTCCGCCACGATACATGACCGTGGGCGGACATCCATCGGCTCCACGCCAACACTGCCCAACACCGTGTCCGCAGCACGAAAGTTCCCGAACCAGCAGCGGCCGCATTCCGCGATGGCGCAGACGCAGCCGCACCGCGGGTCGCCACCCTCGGCGCGGGAGACGTTTTTGAACTACTTCTTTGGGCAGAATGGGCCGGGGCCGATTGCGGGGTCGAGCGTGATGGAGCAGGTGGGGCATGGGCATCAGATGCGGCCGACTGCGGGCGGTGCGAGCGTCGTGCCGGTTGGGCGCGACGTCTCTGCGGCGGACTCGAATGCGATGGCGATCGCGTCGGGGCTGGCGACGCAGCGCGATGGAAGCAACGCTGCGTATGATATGAAGAGTCTCGGGAAGCATATCGAAGCCGTGAGCATCCTTTTGTCTTCATCCGTGCCCTCGACTGACTGACGAATTCGATGGGTCCAAAGATCCCATCCGACGGGAACCACCTCACGCTGCGAGAAGAGATGGAGACGTCGCTCATCCGCTCGCTCATTGCGTCGTACTTTGGGATCGTCCGCCAGAGCATCCAGGACCTCATCCCCAAGGCGATCATGCATTTCCTCGTCAACCACACGTCGTACCACGTGCAGAACCGCCTCGTCGCGTCGCTCTACAAGCCCGAGCTGTTCCAGGAGATGCTCCACGAGGACGAGGGGCTGGTCGCGGAGCGGGCGCGCGTCAAGGCGCTGCTTGATGCGTACAAGGAGGCGTTCAAGGTTCTGTCGGACGTTAATGTCAAGCCGACATGAGCTCGAATTTGCTGCATACATAAATGTTGTCATTTTTTTTTTCACGCACTTTACGCCCTTAATATACATTTACGCTACCGCACGTACACGTCGCTATGTTGGATATCTAGATAGACAGTGTCACAAAAAACGCTTTCCTGTTCAGCATTTCTCTGATTGAATAAACATTTGCTACTCTCATGTCGATTCGTTTATTTCCATTTCGAGGCAGAGGAGGTGAAGACCTAATTGGGGCGGTCTGTTGAGCCTGTTGCCATCAACGAATCGCAGCCTCAGAGATTACCATGTTGCATGTCCCTCGGTGGCTACACATTTTGTGCTCTGTGGTTTCCCGCGACAATTGTAGACCCGGGATCCTGAATCCTGCCGCGATCCCCAATGTCCCTGATCGTTTGCTTTCAAAGTTTTAGGTCCAAATCATGAACGCGCATTTGGTTCATCGTTCGCCGACTTGCGGTGCAGGTCTGCAGCTGAAAAGCGTCCGACCTGGCGTCCAAATGCCAAGGTTCGTACATATTATATACGTGTATAGTGTTGGCTTTGCAACCTGCCTTGCTTTGACTTTAAAAAAACTTCCTCTCCAGTGTCGATGGTTTGAATCCACTTCAATTGTGAGTCTAGCTGAACGGGCAGAGTCTAACAAACTAATATTTATGCAGCCTGCATGGACGCTATCGTAAACTTGGGGCGCCTGTCCTGTCCCAGCGAACAGAGAGATATCGTGCCTGGATCGAGTGAGATCACTTTGCCCGATGACGTCCGGGACGACGGGGTCTATCGTCTTGGTACTGCCATACCCCTGCCGCGCCAGCGTGGGCGTCTTATTGCCCCTTGTAGCAGCAAAAGCTACGGTGGCGGATGACGTCGATTTGAATGGTGAAGCTGCGTGCACGTCCAAGCGCCACCGATTCAATGGCGTTGCTTCCACCATGTTTATGAGCCACAGATTCAATTAGCCTCTGCCTTTCCTACCTCTCACGTTGACCCTCTTCTCCTTCTTAGTCTGTGAGAGTCTCTATGTCTTCAACTCTCGCTCCAACACCATCCGACCCGTCCGGGGTCCGAACGTGCTCAAACTGCAGTACCAAGACAGATCCTTGTGGCTACCATAGCATCTTGCAAATAGGGTGGAGAATTTGCCAGGATTGCTACACGTACGAGCGAAAAGATCATGCTAGCTCCTGACGAGAAGCTAGACTTCTATTGCAAACTGTCGCTGAATGCAGAAACTGCCACGCGACAACTCAGCAGCGGTATTATAGAATAGGATGGAGACTGTCATTCTTGCTCCGTGTACGAGCGACGGCACAACAAAGTGCGACCTCGCACGCTGTTTCAGTGTGCACTCCTCGATATTGCTTGCTCAGACCGTACCTCCCTCCACTTTTTGTGCTGGCCCTCCGCTTCCAAGTACCTTCATCCCGTCGTCTCCCGCTCCAATACCACCCGACGTCCGAATATGCTCGAACTGCGGTACCACGATGGATCCTTGCCTCTGCGATAGCACTTTGAAAGAGGACAGGAAAATTTGCGGGAGATGCTACACGTACGAGCGAATGGATGATGCACTTCGACGCTGGAGGCGAGCGATTACCGTTTAGCTACTACAACCAAATGCAGAAACAGATCTGCGGACTCGCAGTGGAAATTTGACACACTCGAGACCGGATGAATAAACGCGAACGAAAGCATTACATTTACTATCCTGTGACTCGTTATGAATAGTTTGTCAATACATTTTTTTACTCAACATGTATGAATCTACTCGAGTAGTGCTTCCATCGAGAAACGATGCACGGATGTACTTTGTATGCGGATTTCCCACGGTTCAAATTTTCGCAAGACAATGGCTTAGCATCTCTTTGTTCATCGATCCAGATATCTGCTGAAGAGCTCGATATACTCTGTGGGTCTCGCAGATTTTTTTCCCGAAAACACAGATTACGAGCCTTGACATGCACCAGAACATCGAAGACGAAAGGCAGCGCCGAGTGGATTGGCAATCTTCACCCTCTCCCGAGTCACCAGCAAAATCTCAACCTGCTGCGCCCCCCGCTGATGCGCCGGCGTCTAAACTAGGCCGTAGCCAGACGCTTCAACAACATCACCTCGTATCTCGGCTTTTTGAACGTCCAGACCGCCGAAGGAAGCGAGTTTCCATGCATTGAAATGATTGTCGGGCATATAGCTCTTTGTTGCAGCAAAAGTTTGCCCTAGGCCGCGTGAAGAATCAGTCGGCGTCCGGCTGATCGCTGGCGCCGACACTGGACCAAGTGCCATCGACCCAATGTCAATGGACGTCTAGTCAATTAATTTTCCACTCCTGCTTCCGGCTGTGGACCGCCTTTTGCCTCTAAATCCGTCGCCTGTACCCTGTCACTCTTACTAAGGCAGCAGATTTACTAGTCGTTGAAGTCTGCTCAGACTGCGGTACCACGGCGAAGCAAGAAGCCGTACTTTCAGCAACCGGTCGAAATCTGCAAGAATGCGTACTTGCAAGTGAAGGTGCAATCAGGTCTCCGCGAATGCAGTAACTGCCTGGTGCTGACTTATACGAGTAGGAGCGCTCAAGAGTGGATAGAGCCCATGCTTTCCTTGTGGATCTTATGAATGAAGACATAACAACCTCGACCTCCCAAGCTATTTTGTCAAGCTACAAGCCGTAGAACAGGTGGGGATATCGTCAAAATAATAGTGATTTATAAAGTAGTCGAAAACTTTTCACAGACAGAAAGCTGGCCGGCCGAGGTGTACCTTGCATGAGGACGGCTTGAGACTCGAAGTGTCACTTGGATCCCAGTCGCAGCAAATTTGAAGTGGTTTATGCAGTGGGCGGCCTTCCTCGAAGCTTCGAGATGATGAACTAAAAGCGGAGTTTCCCACGGTTCGATTTGACAGCGGCCGCTTTTTTTGACCATCCTCTGACCCCACTGCCTACTGTTGGATCTTTCTATAAGCTCGGGTCGTCTGGGGGAAAAGTTTTAGCATCCGCTATGTCCTCCTTTCGCCCTTCCCCGGAGCTGCCCATCCTACGTGCCCCCATCGTAAACCCGTACGAGAAGTTAACGGGGCCACAGTTCGATGCTTGGATTAACAGCATGACCGGAGCCTTGCGAGATGCGCGCGCGTACAGGGCGGAACTGCCGTCGAAACCAAAAGCTCGGACACGGTGGCACATCCCCGCACCCCATGAACAAGGGGCGTCGGGCACCACTGAGGAAGAGAATAAACTGGGTGGAATCCGCGCTTTTGGCGACGGAGACGTCTATAATGGACTTCAGTCTGGAAACGGCGAGATGTCGGGTATCGACCACTGGGACAAAGAAAATGCGGACCCAATCTCGCCTCTGATTCGTACCCCCACTGTCTCTGGCCAATTCTATCCGCACCCTCCTGCCGTAGAGCGCAACGACAGCAAACAGGGGAGGAAAACAGGTTCGGAGTCGGAGAACGAGGCGGGTGAGAGTGTGCTTCTACCTGGATTATCACAATTCTGATAATGAAATGCCCGCAGGAGGTTCGCCTGCTCGTTGTCTTGACATTTCTGGAGACAAGAATGACGAACTTGCCGGAGACCCAGAGTTTAACGAACTGGGATTGGATGCCGAAGAAGACCTGCGCGCCGTCGAGGAATTGCTATTTGAGGCAGAGTGGCCAGATCAGCAAGCTCAAGACGAAGACTTCGGCGGCCTCCAACTCTCCAACAATGCTAAAGAGCAGGACTATCAGGACAAGGACATTCTCTCGGGCTCGAGCGCCATCCCGTCCCCTTCCATTGAACCACAGCAGCATCTCTTCGGGCCTGGAAATGCCTATGAAGTTCTTGATGAACCGCAGAGACATCTGCATCAAACCAACAATCGTACGCTCGTTTTTTTCCCCAGTTGTTCGATATGCACTTATCCTCGTACGTAGAGCTTAAAATCGTCGACTGGAGCCATCAACCTGCGTTCTCGCATGAGGTTCCGGAGGACGACAACGTCGTCGATTACGACGAGTATCTGCAGCCCGAGGCGTTCGGGCTCAGCGACAAATTCCCAAAAGTTCGAAAGCCCAAGTCAGATGCTGACGACCAGAGCGGAAGTAACGCCCCTGCGATTTGACGAGGGAACTCAAGACATCGTCACAGACCCAGAAGAATTCCAAGACGTTGACGCACAGTCAAACTCTCCTGGCATGTTGGTCGACCCTCATTTTTTCAATTTGATAGAGTCGTTCGCAGACAAAGACGGTGGAATGAGGGACAGGGAGGACCGAGATGTTGACGAATTGATGGCGAGCAGCACGCAGAGCCTGGACTATGCTGATGAAATGATGTGTGCGGAAGGCGAGCCGACTCAAGACATGCGACAAGAGCAAGCAGTGGTGGAGGAAGGCTCAGAGGATGCGCGCCAGCTGAGCCCGTATATTAACGGGGAGGTGGTCAGCCAAAAGGCAGTGGGCGAGCCAGGTCAGCAAATTGGAGGCGAGGGTAGTATTCCAATCTTCGCCTCGCCCACGGTCCACGACTCGTTTGGATCACCACAGACCATGTCCCGCCTTCCGCCGAGGTTGGACTGTATGCCTTTATCGGTCCCTCCTCCCGTGTTTGCATTGAACGCGACGTCAAAATCCCAGACCGCCGATCACAATTCAGAGGGCTTGAAAGGTGGAGTTGGAAGTACAGAAGAGTCTGCCAAGCCTGTTGAACCCACAGAAGCAATGGACGATTCCGCCGAGTGAGCATTTGTTTGAAATTTGGATGATCTGGATGCTAACTTGAATCTGCAGAGTTTACAACTGGGGTGTCGGTGATGCTGAGCCGCAGAAGCAGATCACCGTTACCGAGGCTGTTTCCACCGAAATCTCAAGCTCTGTGACAAATGAAGACAGTGAAGCAACAGGTATAAGTCCAGAAGTCGGGGCCCCTGAGGCTTCAAGCGCATCCATCCCGTCAACTCACTATTGCGCCGCTATCCCCGAGTGCAAAAACTGCCATCGAACGAGTACCAATTGTCATTGGAACTTCAGTCGGTTGAAGACCGATGGGAGGATATGTCAAAATTGCTATACGTACGAGGTAAAGTATCAAAAACCGCGACCTGTCGAGCTAGAGGTCAAGCGGCAACGGGGGAGAAAAACGAAAACTGGGCCAAGAGTAATTTACCCCGGATGGGACCAGGTACCCGAATCAGGACCCGACAGCAGATGGAGATGACACGAAACTGACGCAAAGCAAACCTCGACTGATTTCAGACCGTAAGTACCAGTAGATATTCGAATGTGGTAGAAATACAATTTTGTTAAGAGATATAATCAGCTCGACGTTGCACCTGGGCGAGACGCAGATGAACCTTCACCACGTTTCGCGCCTAGATCCGGCGTCCCACTCCTCGACGCCTCATCATACGATGGCAGCCCTTGCATACTACTTAACGGCGGAACACCACCAAGGAATCCCATTAACGCAATTTCGTAGTCTGGCACTTCCGTGAACGCCTTGTGCAGCAGAATCGAGTCCGCTTGGGGTCGGGACACCGAAATCTCCTTCACCCGCCGCTGGACATCGACCGAGGACGCGCGCGGGTCCTTCGGGTCCGGGCGCGCGCCGAGCCAATGCGGGTGCGTGAGCGCACTTGTAGGCTCCATGGTCGCGACGAGGAGCTGCGGGAGCGCGCGACTCGCGGTGCTCGTGTGGGTGTATGTCGTGATGCCCGTTGTGGACGGCGTCGGCGGCGTGGGCGGGTGATCTGAGCCGGGAGTGTGGGTTCCACCGTCATCGGTGCTCGTGCTCGCGCTGGGATCGCGCTCCTCATTGCAAGACCCTGGTCTCGCCAGTTTCGTTGCGCCTTGCGAGATGAGGAGCTCAGCGTTGACCCAATCGAGGAAGACAGGGTTGTTGGGATCGGGGATATACGGGTTATTTGTGTCCGAGATGACTTCGAGGGGCGTGGCGTTGTTATGTTGGGGCTGGTCACCGAGAATGGGGCTCACACCCATCCGAACCCAGGGATTTGTCACCCGCATGGTCTGGGCCTCCGGGAGAAACATGTTGGCGACACGATCGCGGACGTGCGCGATGTAGCTGGGGAGCTCGTTCGTATCCGGCGAAGTCTCTGACGGGAACTTCTGGTCCGCCAACGAGCAGTTGGCGTGCCAATTTCGTGTGTGCCCGCGCTTCGGTCAGGAGCTGCGAGTCGAGGAGAATGACGGGCAATGAGCAGAACAGTTCCGAAAGGTGACCATCCGCATTTGTGACGATTACACTCCAGTGGATTGAATGAGTGACTTTTATCGGGTCGAGGGTGTGGCTCGGCGCTAAATGGTGAGGAATACGCATAAGAAGAGAAGTGACCTATTTAACTTGTCAATCCACGACCAAAAATGAGAAGACAAAAAATGACGAACAACATCATCTTCACTTTGCGCGGGATCGGTGGGCGGTTGGGGCAAATTTGAAACATTGCTGCTGCTGCTGTTTGCACTGCTACTAGGCCCCGCTTCGGACGTGGACGGCGTCGAGGAAGATCGCAGCGGATGTGGCAGGGAGAATTGAGGGTGTTTACCCTTGGCTTCAACAGGCTCCCTCATTTCCACCGCTTTCCCCCCGATTATCTCGTGCGTCACGCTCGCGACCGTGCGGGTAAGAGCGTTGGCTCGTCCGTACACCTTGGTCATTTCGCGAAGAGAGGTGGTCACGCTGAGCACGCCTACACCCTTGACTAGGGGCGAAATTTTAAGCAAAGCAACAAACTCGTCGCCTGCAGCCCAAGCGCTGTGAGGAATCGCGACTGAAAACATCAATTTGTGCATCCATGCGTGCTCGAGGTCGCGGGTTTGCTGGTATTCGAGCGCAGTTGGTCCCAGGGAGCGCAGGAGATACACAGGCGTAACGGCCTGAATGTTGTGACTGAAAGCACCGGTGCGCTGAACAACGGCTCGCAGCTTGTAGGTTACGGAAGCGCCACCGAATGCGTCTGTGATGACGCTGCATGGCAGGGACCCGCCGACCTGAAGCTGAAATGGGAAGAGATGGCGCCCTGCCTTGAGGGTATAACTATGCTTTTTTTGTCCCTCCAGAAAGGACCAGTTATGCTTGCATAGAACATATGTCGACGGAGGGTTGCTCGACGAGTGTTGGTCCTGGGGTGGAACGGGGAGATACGCTTTCCCACGAAACTGAAGAGTGATAGACCGAATGGTGGTAGGCTCGGTCAAGTATAGGGCCACGTTTCCGGAGAGACGGGCAGGCTCAACGTCGACACCCGTTCCGCGGAGGAAAACATATTCGTGGTCGAGGAGGATCTCCAGAGACTCCTGGCCGGAGCGGGCATGCTCGTCGGTGGAAGCATTCTTAGACTTGAAGAATGGCATAACTGCTGGGGACTGTGAACTTGCAAGAGTCTGAGCCCGGGCATTATAAGGGCACACGCCGAGGGGGTCAAGTAAGACGCGATCTGCATGCAGTCACCGGCACCCAAAGGAGACGCCGGCCGGTTACTTCCGCGGTTCCAAGCACTTCCTGAAAATCCCGCTCCTCAGGTGCACGTAGCGGTGATCATCAATATCCTTGTCGACACCCATGGATCTGTGGAAATTAGGAAGAGGAGCAGGCCGTCCTGGAGCGCGGTTTATATATACGTCCTTGTGCATTTTATTTTAATTTGTTTTCGTCCGGTTTCCGGTATCGATTCGACCCGATAAAGTCATGGCATTTTCAGCCGTCAACATTCGATTCCGCAATTCAGTCGAATGCGCTATCGCCGTCGGTGATTGTATTTAAATATTATTAATAATTTGTAATCCGCCTTTGAAAGGTTCAACCTCAAGCCTCTGGTCATCACGTGAATCTCCCTGTTGACTCCCACCACAGCCTAAGAATACCGAAGCCTTACTTATCCCCTCAGTAATCAATGTCATCCTCCGCCGACCAGCCTGTCGTGTGGGACAAACGCGGAATTCGTTCCCCTCACTTAATTCCCCAAAACATCGACCAATTTGTGCGCGCACAGATCAAACAGCAGATAGCCACACCAGCGAATGTCGTTTACCAACCTGTCTCTTATGAGGCGACTCAGGAGATATATAATACTCCAGGCCCATCTTCAACCGGCCTGTTGGCTGCACCTTTCATTGCTGTGGTCACATTCATCAAGATCGCCAACCAGCCGGGCAATGCCAACCAGGAGCCGGCGGGGGTGATTTTGAAGGATGCTAAAAAAATCATAGGGCTTACCCCGGGGCAAACTTATACGCCAAGCAAGTTTTGAACTCGATGGTCCTAATAGATGTGTTTATCTTTTTCTATCTTTCATTTCATTTCAGGCAGCATGATCTTCTCCGCCGCCATCTTCCCGCCCAACTCGTTTGAGCCAGACGTCTTCGACATGGATGATCCTACTCACCACATTGGGTTGATCGCCGGCAGCATCCAAATCGAGTACCTCATATCCTACTGGAAGAAGACCCAAATCTAAAATTGACCACTGTATGCAGCTCGTCTTCTCCGGCCATGCCTTGCTGACATAGTTGCTTAGAACCAAGAATTTTCTGTATATAATATGTCCGGCCGTCACCTGGCTCAACTCAAATAATTTGGTCAGTAAAGTTCTATGGATTGTGCTCGTATTATTCATCGACTTATTCTTGTCCAGTACATTTATAGCTGGTCACTCTCATCCACCCCATGTTCCCCTCTTGTCTATAGTTGGTCGATTATCTTGCCACAAACGTAGGCAATAATAGAATGAAGCGCGTTGGTTTACTTTTGCTCCTTGCACTTTTTCAACACGCCGGCTTGATCCGACTCTTTCCGACTTTGCCCATTCAAGCGTGGAGTACCCAGGGAAGAACAGCATGCACTTCATAGATCTAGAGCGCTCCAGCGTGCACATTTATTTGCTCTGTCGTACACTTCGAGATATAGAGTTTCGTTTTACTTTCGATTGCACACAACCCTGAAAGGGGCGTATCAAACGGATGCAGTCGAGAAAGAAACACCGTCGATACTATTTCGAAGACCGAAGTCGACCTGAGACAAGTAGGCCTGAAGGCACGATTTGGGCGCCCTGAGCGGGAATGTGGGAGGATTGAGCGAAAATCCAACAAACATAACAGCCACAGCTTGAGTCAAGGTTGAGTCCATCTCCCGCGCCCGTTTCTTGGGAAGAGACGCAGACAATAGACCACTTCCCAGAGCCTGATGGATGTGCCTTCCCATAACGATATGTGTATTCAGAACCTCTCCGGGGTCTCCAGGGTTGAAGCCACAACCTGGTCGGTAAAGTCGGTTCACGCACAGGTCTAACCTCGACTCCTTCCCAAACAGGTGTACTTCGTCCTGTTATTACGAGGGAGAACGAAAGTTCCAGCCGACTGGTTTCTGCAACTATTTTTAACCATGCGTTTTGGACATGGCTTTCAACTCGAAGACCCGATCCCCTGTTGAAAGACGGCAGTTGAAGTACAGCATACTTTGTGTGGTTTGCAGTGATTTTGCGGGCGGCACCAACTCCAGCGGAATGTTATCGAGCAGCTATGAGGTGCTCGTATGATTTATCGGGTTCATCCATTCATTCTTCAGAACAGAGTCTGGTCTTCTTTAGCGTTCTCCGCTTGTTGCATCGGTCCATCAACTTGAGACGAGGATAAAGCCGACAGACGATTGAACGACGCCGATTTCATTGATGACTTGTCTGAGCTCGATAATATTCATACAGCACCAAATTCAACCGCAGTGTTCTGTACGCGGTTCGCCGTGTTTCAGAGAGGTCTAAAGATACCAAACTCATTGAGCAAACAGCTTCAAAATTTTAGAGGGAAAAACTCACTGATCCACTCACGCCAAGGTACTGACCTTTATCTCAAGCAGCTGCCCCGGCCACTCTTTCTCGCCCTCAGTCTTGGGAGGCACAACAAACTCCCTGGCTCGCACAAACCCGTTTCCCTCGTAGTATCTCACAAGACCATCTTTTCCGGCGGGACCCCTCCAACAATCCAAACGCAGCCAATCCGCCTTCTCCTCCACCGCCAGCTTCTTCACAAAGTCCAGCAAAAACTCGCCAACGCCCTTGCCCACGAAATTTCTGTGAACCACCAATCTTTTCACGAACATCTCTTTCCCTGGTTTGTCTTCCTCGGACACCAGTATATAGTCGGAGCGGAACGGTATGACATCGAGGTAGCCCGCCGGATGGCCATCGATTTCCGCAATCCATCTCCGAGCGCCTTTAGCGTCTTCGTCGGGGATTTGTTTAAGGAATCGCTCCTTGACGTTGTCGCCCCAGGGTTGCGCGCCCCATTGTCCCTCGAGACCTTTCGATACCAGCCATTCGACGCAAGAGTTGAACGCGGCAAAGAGGAATTCGAAGTCCGAGTCTGTGTACTGTCGAATCGTGATCGACATAATGAAGAACTGGGTTGAGGTTGGGAAGTGAGGTTTCGACCGACGTTTCGTAGTCTTTTATTGAGTCAGGAGCGAAAATGCGGAACCGAAATGTTACCGCTTAGCGGCTTGAGGCACCGTCGGCCTTTTGTCAGCTTTTGACCGGAGCTGCGGAGAGCTGCGGCACATGTTTGAAGTTCAGAAACTGAGTTGCGCAGCATAGAAGTTCGTTCTGGTGGCCGCCGGCCAGTTATCGCTGTGCTCGGCTTGGGGGATCTCGATGACATGAACTTTCAATGCGCATAAAATGACTTTTGAGCCAGGTTCGGGTCGACCGCAGCGGCGGCCCAGCGGCGGCCCAGCCTGAGAGTTCAAGAGAAGCTGTGCTCAGGTCACAGCCACATGTCAATCAACGCTCAACAAGCGCCCAAAAATCTCCACTTCCGCCAAATTCCAGTCGCAAGGCCCAGCAAGGCCAACCGCGCTTTAATTCCGTGTACCCTCTAGCCGCTCTCAAACTGGCCAACCGTCCAGGACACAGACTTTGCCAAGCAAAGCGTTCGCCTGTACTTGCCGATCTACGAGCTACTTCCGTGCAGAAGAACCGGACCACCAAAGAGCAATCTTCCAGTCTGATATGGATATATCCATTCTTCACATCCGAACATGAAAATATCCCCTGCTGTTTTCCGGATAACCTGATTGCGCTGGGTGTTAAATTTTCTACAGAGAATTTAAACATCGCTTCACTGCGGTCCGGACAACACTCGATTGCCAAACTGTTCCTGGCGCTGAATCCGGACTCTCTGGGCCGTTTGCTCACCCCTGTGATTGCCTGTTTTTCTTACCTCGTACAAATGCTTTGGTCGCCAAATGCTCGGACACGAGGTTGCTCCTGCAGATCATTGGGAAAGCTTGCGGCGCACTAGTCCACCTCTGTAGTTATCTTGGGGCTAGAATCTTGTGAGAAACTGGTGTTACTCTTTTGGTGAAGTTGTCTCCTTTTTTTTTTCAACCGCTCTGATTTTGAATCAGTGGCAAAGATCCTGGAGTCGGTCAAGACGCATTATCCGCTTTATTTGACATGGCAGCATGGATAGGCGGTGCGCAGGTTAATGCAAAGGTACTTGACCATATCTTGGAATTACTCAAATTACCGACCTCAAAGACTCAGGCCTGCATTTACGAAATAGGGAAGGCTGGCCAGTCACGAGTCCTGTGTAACGGCCAACTTGGAGCTAAACCCTGCGTGTGGCTATCTGTTGCGGTGAGTCTGGACTCTATCTTTGTATCGCGTCTTCCATCCAAGTAGGCGTGGCCATTCCGAAATCGTTCAGGTGACAACATACGCGTTGTCTCTGACCGCTCGATGGTTCGAGCGGCGCGAGTGCTATCATTGATGCAAAGGCCAAGACCACATCTTGGAATGACTCGAAACAAAAACTAAAAACATCTGCAGGGCTACGTGGGCTTTATCTCATCTCAGATTGCGGCACGAGCATAAGGCGCGCTGACTATCGTTGAATTGAATGCACTCGACCACGTCTTATAATTGCTCGAATTATATCGCCTCGACGTTCGGACCTGCGAGGCTGCGAGCTGGTTGGAAAGGTCGCTTTGAATGTCTGTGTTCGGCTAGTGTGCCTCTTGGCGCGAGTCTTCCTCTATTAACATCACTCTAACCGTGAATCAACGACGCAGATTCCTGAGTAATTCGGGCGGCCACATGCGCATTATCTAAAAACTGCGCAATGGTTGGACGGTGCGAAGGCTGTTGTCGGCGCAAATGCGCTAGGTCATGTCCTAGAATTATTCGAATTTTCAAATCCTAAAGAAGAAACAGTGGGGAATTTGTTTATGACGAAGCGATACGTAGGAGTCCTTTACAATTGCATTGTACGTGCTTTATTTGCTAATACGCATGTCGAACGAGAACAAGTCTTCCTGGGTTATCGCCGTAACTGAACGATGCCGATATGATCATGGGGAGTGTCGCAGGGTATCCGGCCAGAAGCGCCTTTTGGTTCGTCCCATCCAGGCTGGTCTTGATTGCAGCTTTACCTCGAACTCGGGAGGTCGATGTATCCCGTGTTGTTTCTCGTACCAATAACAAGCGTTGCATATTCGCCACCCATTTTCCAACGTGCTTCGGAAGCGGGCAGGTTTAGTCGTAGCATGACAATTTGAACATGCTTGAACAGTGGGTGCGTCATATGAGATTCGAGCACATCGTTGAGCCTCTAATTCGGGAGGCCGATGTTTTCCATTCCTTTGCTCGTACTTAAAACAAGCCTCGCAAATTCTCCACCCGGTTTCCAATGCGCTGATAGAGCTGGTGGGAGATCTTGCTGTATGGCAGTTTGCGCATGCTCGAATGGCGATCGAGTCTGGTGACCGGGTGAGGAGACGGGGCGAAGGACCAAAAAATGCGGTCTGGGATTCGGAACCGGCCCCGCCACGTCGGTATTGTCTAGTCTCCTCCATCTCTAGAGGCCGATTTTTTTGGATATTTTTTTTCATACTCGAAGCAGGCCTTGCAGATTCTCCGCCCCATTTCCAATGTGCTGATAGAGTAGAGAAGATCCGTTGTTGTATGGCAGTTTGAGCAGGCTGGAAGGCCGTGAGGCTCGAATGGTATTGGGGCAAGTTGTGGTAGCGGGATAGAGGAGTAGAGGGGACGGTGGGCGGAATTTATTTTCGCTAACGGCTGGAGGGGAAGAGCCGTAATCCAATTCGGTCTGCGCGGACCCCACGACATCTTCGAGTCGGCAGCGCTTGGACCCGCCACAGAAATCGCTGCTGACGACGACTTCCGTAACCCTGTCTGTTGCTTTGAACCCAGGATTCGGTCGTTTGTGGAGACACATACGCCCGGGCTGGGCGGCGGCAGTAAACGAGAGCTCGGGGGAGTCGCATTTGTCCCAAGCGTCTTGAGGTAGAGTGGTCGTGCAATTTCCGGGCAGAACATTTCGCTGGCTACAGGGATGCGCGTGCGAGCCCGAACACGATTCTCGAGTGGAAACTGGACGCTCGAATGGGACCACTGCGTTGTGTTTGCTCCAATTCCGATACCCTGGTTTCCCTGGACCCTGCAAATCTGCCAGTTTATACCCATTCCTATCAAGGTGGCCTAGTGAAACTGTGACTTCTCGCTCAAGATCTGTCTCTTCGAAAACTGCAGCGGACCACGGCCAGAGGGCCCCGGCCAGAGTCCCGCCCTCGACCCCCATTATCGACTGCATAACAGGACTTGTGAGCCATCCGATACCAACGAGAATACCAGACTCACCAGTGTTCAAGACGAAGAGAACAGGGTGCCACACAATAATTGAACTGTGGGAAATTTGCTTTGATCCGACTCGGATCCGTTCTGTCTTCAAGTTGTCCTCTTCTTTGGGAGTACTTTGCCTGCCTTCGTCATGCTACCCAAATTATACAGACTTGGGACATGTCATGTCCTACGAAGGACCCCATCCATCCTCCCCAAGAGTTCGGTTGTACCGAGAGTGACCAAGCCCGAACTAGTCTCCCTAGTACACACGCTTTGTCATTTCTCGCCCGCGGCCGTATAAGCCCCAACAGAGTCGCGCGCTTGGTTTCGGAACGGCTGGAGCGAAGTCACCTCACCCAATGCAATATTACCGATGAGCTCGCCGTAGCGAGCGGTGAGAACGGCTGCTTTGTCTAAGGAACGCACTCTATCCTGTGTTCGAACTTGAAGAAGCCGCGCATGTCTTTGATTCTTGGCACAACAACCCAGCTGGCTCTTCACTGCCTCCAAGGCTACAGATTTATTTTAGCTGTCGGACGCTGCGTCAGGACTTCACAGAAACTTTGCTTCTTTTCGGCTTAAATACTACTCTGCTCTGCACAATCTTTCGGAGAAAATATGGCCCTTCTTACATCAAACCCATCTTTGGCACCTACCCAGACTGCGCGATGCTTCTGACTTACGGCTACGCTCAACATGTCGAGCCTGACTCTTTATTTTCTGAACTAAACCAAGGTAAACGAGGCTCCGGGGTCTGCATCCAGTAACGGAAGAGCGGAGTCTAGAAGATTTGGTGAAGTAGGTGGTCAAAGGCGATTCAAGGGTAGCATAGGACGTATGCATGCCTTGAGCCTACCAACACCACTGAATCTTGATGGTCTTTAGAACATCTGAATCGTGCAGCGACACCCTCGCTTTCATGGATTTGGAAGGTATGTGCGGGGGAGAGCTTAATAAAGTCTGAAATTTTCAGGCCATACCTTCAAGTTGCCCCATGTCTTCGACTACCGGGTCTCCGACCCAGGTCCGCTGGACGCCCTCGAGGGAATGACTGAAAGGACGTGTGTCGCCTTCGGGAACGCACTGTTCTTAAAGCCCCTTCTCCCTTGGCCAGGTGACGAGCATTACGAACGCGGAGAATGAGGAATGCCGGTGTTGTGGTTCTCAAAGTGCGGGAAAATACTGTGCTATAATCCGTCGATTGAACACCATCTTAGCCGGGAGATTAAGAAAATAAGCCGATGGTGTAGGCGTTCGGATATTGCATCTGTCTGT
This sequence comes from Mycena venus, assembly GCA_014462655.1. Lineage (NCBI taxonomy): Eukaryota > Fungi > Basidiomycota > Agaricomycetes > Agaricales > Mycenaceae > Glaucomycena > Glaucomycena venus. The sequence goes on along the minus strand of JACAZI010000007.1, from coordinate 6,194,064 downwards.
CAACCTCTGCGTGTAGCCGTTGAGACACCTCTCATCCAAGTAGTGATTTGGAGATGCGAGCAGAGATCCTGGCTGGCGGTTGGCAATTACAGAATGTAGGTTCGAATTTCGATTGCTCCGCTCTTTTCTTCGATTCGTTTCGCTGAATTATTGATGCCCGCAGGGTGTAACCAATCAAGGAGATGTGTAACGCACTTGGCACTTAATCCAGGGAAGGTATTTCTGGAGTCCCAGAGAACGTGCAACATACCAAGTTCAACATGAGCCGTTTCGAGAGATGCGTGGAAGGAAACCAAGAAGATTAATAAAATAAGTAGGCTTGGGTACCCTCCGCTGTGAAAGTCTAGACCTGGGTTAAAACCCGAATCCATGCGACCCATGGCTCCGCCCTCCAGCGTGGGAATACCCGCCGCCGAACCCGCCTCCGCCGAACCCTCCGCCGAACCCGCCGCCGCCGCCATGGAACTGCGCAAAGAGCTCGGAAAGGTCCATGCCGCCCATGCCACCCATGCCGGGCCCGTCGCTCATGCCGTCCTCGTCTTCGCCCATGTCGTAGCGCTCCCGCCTCGCAGGGTCCGAGAGCACCGCGTTCGCCTCGACGACGAGCTTGAATTTCTCCTCATCACCGCCCTGCGTACGTTCGTGTGAGGACCAATAATACAAAAACCAAGAAGGGATCGCACCTTATCCGGGTGGTGCTTCAGACTCTCTCTCCTGTATCCCTTGCGGATCTCCGCTTCGCTGCAATCGCGTGCGACGCCGAGGATCTTGTAGTAGTCCTTCGTCTTGCTCCGCTTCAGCGCTGCCTCAGCCTTCTTGAGCTCGGTTTTTAGCGCTCGGAGATCCGCCTCGCCCGCAGAGCCGTCCATGCCGACCTGCTGGATCGCGGCCTTAAAGTCCGCGACGCACTTATCGTATTGCTCGAGGTGTAGGTGGATGCGCGCGCGCGTGCGGAGAGCTTTGAACGACGTTGGTGTGAGCTCGAGCGAGGCGTCCGTGTCGCGCAGCGCGTCTTCGTGCCGGTTGAGCTGTGGGTGGGGTCGTTAGATCAAGGTGGGAAAAAAACAAAAAGAACTAAATCACTTTGAGCAGCGCCGTTGCGCGATTCGACAGCAGCGTCGCCCGGATCTGCCCGCCCCTTCCCTCCTCCTCCGCGTCGCCCACGCGCTCAAGCGCCTCGCCGTATTTCTCGATCGCCTCGTCGAGCCGGCCCGTCTTGAACGCTGCGTTGCCCTCTTCCTTGAGCCGTTCGACGTCCTTCACGCGCTTGCGCAGCCGTTGGGCAGGCTCGTGCCCGGGGTCGCCGCGGAGCGCGGACTGTGCGTGCTGCAGCGCCTGCGGGAGGCGGCCGCTCAGGAACAGCACGAGCCCGCGCGAGGTGAGTACGTCCGGCGAGGAAGGGTTCAGGCGCAGGGCGTCGCTATAGGTCGTATTTCATTAGTAACTCGACTTGAGACAAAAGTCCAGACGTACTTGGCTGCAGTGTTCGCGGCCTCGATGTTCCCGCGCGCAAGCTCGAGTTCGACGCGCCATAGCCTCCACTCGGTCGGGATCTCCCCGCCCTCGCCCTCGATGCCCTGCAAGCACTTATCCAGTGCCAATCGTGCATGCGCCCACTCCTTCTTGACCTTGGCGCTCTCAAAGTTCTTAAGGTGGCCCTCCAATAAGGAAATCTTGCTCTGCAACTGCAGCGCGGGAGCATTCTTCGGTTCGAGCGCGATAACCGCGCGTAGGGTGCTGAGCGCCGGTGTCGTCGAGCCGAGGGCGAATTGGCATCGGGCGAGGCGGAGGAGCGTTTTGGCGGATGGGGCGGCGGCTTGCAGTGTTGCGGCTTGTTGGCAGTCGTCCAGGGCCAGCCGGAAGCGTTTGATGCCCATGTACGCGGCGGCTCGATTGGTAAGGAAGGAGGGCTCCGCGGGGTTCATTTCTTGGTGAAGCAAAAAAGATCCGAAAAAAATCATTCAAGCTGCGAATCTCTTGGAAATATGTCTTACCTATGGCTTTCGTGTAGAGGTCTACGGCATCGCCGAATCTTTCGAGAAATAAATGAAATGAGAACGAAAATATAAGCATCCGAGCATACCTTTTTGCTTTAAAAGCGACATTGCCCTGCTCTTTTACCTTTTCTGCACGGATAAGAATGTCCTCTTCGGGCTCTGGCTCTGGAGGAGGCGGAGGCGGCGAGGGCGTGCGCTCGGCCACCGGGGTGCTGGGCCCGCTAGCAGGGGGTGCTCGCGGGAGGCGACTGGCTCGGATTCCTTGCTAAAGGATGGCTTAGACATGGACCTAGACGGTGTACGGCATGCCAAAACACGCACCCATTGACTGCGGCATTGGTTGTGGCTCCGGTCGAGGTTTTTTTCTTTGACTTTGTGGATTTTTTTTGCCATTTTTGCGAGGCGAGGTCGCGGTAAGGAGGAAGCGTGTGCAGAGGTATGAGGATTTGCCCGATCGGGCTAACGGCGGCACGCGATAATGTTTGGTCGCGATATTGTTTTTTATCGAGCACCTTCGAATTTTGTACAGCCGTATGCTGTAGAAATTTTAAAAAATCACCGGGCTGCCGACTGACGCGTAAGAGGACGCGCCAAAAATCAGGTCGCGTGTTGCGCAGCCAAATACCCTCGGAAACACTCGTGATGGAATTCCCCAGCATTTACTTCTGCCTGACGCACGCGGCATTTTTTCTCTACGGCCATAGGAATCCGACTTGTGCTTGAATGATTCACTGAGAATTAGGATGGATATTTCGCGCGAGTTTCCGTCATGTTCAACCAACCTCTATTCACCGTAATGATACCATTGGCTGTTGAGAGCCTCCACATACACAGAAAGAGTTTAGTACAGCACTGTTGGCTTAGAAAGTCCAACAAGGACCATCTACTGTCTCAGTTTGAGACAACTGTACATGCTCGGGGATTCATTAACGCTGACACCAATTGACAAGTAATTGAATAGGTTAGCCCCGACTAGCAACAGATCCACAGCCTGTCAGCCACCTAAGCCTCTGCTCAAAAGTACTAGTAGGACGGTTGGTACACGTTGAACGGATTGAATCTTCCACTGCGATGAAATTGTATTCTGCTAAGTCCTCTGCTAAGACATAACATGCTCGGTCCGACCATCAATGCCGCAGTGTCGGCAATCCGAAAAAAATTCAAATAACAGTAAACTCCCGACGCCTGTGCAGTTCTACCTCGTCTCGTTCGTCTCGTTCTGCAAGATACCTGACCGAGAGATACCCGGGCTCCTGCTGAGCCCGCCCTTTGCGCTGGTTTAATTTCCTTCCCCTGGGGCGCAGAATGGCTAGCGTCTGCCCGGTCGGGCACCCGTCGACCTGGTCCTGCTCAACGTGTGAAGGCGCAGACCAGGTCTCTTGCCCTTGTTTATCCTGGCCCGTGCGAAGCTGATTCAAACATTTGTTCATTTTTTGGTTCCAGTATGCGCCGGCGCCCGCCGCAGCCCACTTTAACGCCCGCGGGGGAGCTCATACCTTACGTCGTCGTACCCGAGGCGCGCGGAGTGGCCCTCGTGCCCAAAGACGATAGTCCGGTCAAGGTAACGCACTAATTTTTTCAATCCCGACATTGCAACTTGGCGTGCAGCCAGAAAAAAAAAGCATCGATCACACACAGCATTTAGGTCGAATCGTGCGCGTTGTCTCCGCCCTTCTCTTCTCCAACTGTTTCTTCAACGCCGTTGGCTAACCCGTACTCTCGCCAGGCGGCTCCTGGTTCCCCGGAAACCGACGACGACATGGAACTGGCGTACCCAGACGACGAGGTTCGTGGATATCGAATCCCTCTCGCATTTACACTGTCTTGTTTCGATGTGGTGGATGAGGATGTCTTTGTGTTTTTCCTCTGCGATCCATTTCCTTCAATCATTGCAAAAGAAACAAATGTTTTCCTCTTCGTTCGCCTTTGAAAGCATCTGGCCGCAACGTTGCGTCACCCGCGCTAACGCCCCGCGCGGCGGGCACAATGGACAGTGGCCTGAACGGGTTCGTTCGAGCTACCGGTTCAATCTTTCATTTTTTCGCGTCGCGTCGCGTCCTCGCGTTCTATCGTCATTCTGCCCGATGAAATTGCAACTGCTTTTCTGAGCAGTACTCCGCGTTGTGTCGATGTGGCTCCCTCAGTCGTCGCCGCTTCATTCGTTCAGACCTATTGAGCGGTTACTCCATGCTCTTGTTGTTCATATTGAACTATGCGCCAATGCTGTCCTTTTTCCTCTTCCATTAACCTATCGCTTATTTATTAACCGTGCCTCCAGCCTACCGCGCCCCCGCCACCACCCCAGGCGTCCTCTCCAGCCTCTGCACCCGTGTCTGCCCCGGCGCCGGCCCCCGCGTTCTCCAGGCACTACCCGCTCAGCCTCGGCCCCCTCCGCGCCTCCAACGCCCCCCGCACGCTCCCCCCGCGCCGTCCTCCCTCCACGCGCATCTCTGTTCCCCGCGTCTCTAAGGCGCTCCCCACCCCACTCACCTCCCGCTCCGCCTCCGCCTCGTCCACCAGTACCACCACCAGCACCACCAGCACCACCACCAGACGCAGACGCAGACGCAGACGCAAACCGTCAACGGAAACGCGAACGGGACCGGGAACGGGAAATACTACCGTTTCGGTAGGCCTGGGCGACCTCCCAAGAAGGCCACACCCGCACCCGCACCCGTCTTCACATCTGCACGAACCCCAACACAGGCACAGACCGCGCTACCGCGGCCCCCGATGTACGGAGCGGGCCTGATGATGCCCCCCGCCCGTCCCCGTTAATCCCACGAACTCGTACATGGCGTCCATGCCCATCCAGGTTCCCGTCCCCACGCCCATGGCCATGTTGCCCCCCGCCGCTTCCCCCGTCCCCGGCAAAACCTGCGCCCCCTGCCGCCTGGCGCAGGCCGAGCCGCAGGTGGGGTGTGTGACGGCGGGGTGTGGGGGCACGGTGCCTGAGTCCGCGAAGGGGAAAGAGGTGTCTGAAGTGTGTGAGAGGGAGTTGGATTGGAAGGAAAGATGCGATGGAGAAGGAGAGGGAGGCGAAAGAGAAGGAAGCGAGGGAGAGGACCAAGCTGGTGGAGAAGCTGTTGAAGGAAGTTGAGAGGGAGCGGGCGAAGCAGAGGGAGAAGCAGTTGCTCAAGGAGCGGGAGCGGAAGGATGGAGGAACGCCCAAGGCGCAAAGGGTGACAATCAAGCTGAAGGTTACGCCGAAGCCCTCTGTGGGCGAGAAGACGGAGGCGGAAGAATCTTCCGTAAAGCGTATCGCGTCTGAAGAGAGTGCAGATATTGTGGACAAGAAAGGCAAGGGAAAGGCGGTGGAAGGCTCAGCGGAAGCAGAGGTGAACCCGAAGGAAGACCACGGCGAGGAGGTGGGCATCTGGGGTGGCGCGGGCTGGGATAGCGAGTTGTCGGACTTGACCAGCTCGGGTGGTGAGAGTGAAGTTGAGGAGGCACCTCGTATCTCTCCTCAAGATCCGCATCCCCGCGCGCACGCCCGCCTCTTCGCCCACCAAGCCCTCCACATCTGATTCCCCTGCCGCAGCGTCCGGGTCCGGGTCCGCTGGCGTCTCTGCGCTCCCAACGCCGCCCGCCTCGGTCGGCGGCACGCCCGAAGTTCAGCGCCTTTGCACCATCGCGCGTTGCCGTGTGCCTCTCCCCCCGTTCTCGCTCTACCGCTGGAAATGCTGTTCTGCGTGCCGCAAGCAGTATCGCGAGTACCAGCGTGCGCGTCTCGGACGCGTCGCGATCGCTAACGCCGCCGCAACCGCTCCGCCCCCCGAAGGCCCAGTCGGACCGAATGGCACTCCGCCGGCCCCACCACCCCTTGACCTGCCCGCGCCGGTGTGGCGCGAGCGCGCAGAGCGTACGCCGGCGGAGGTGGAGGCGCTACGGGCGCATACGGCGCAGAAGGAGTGGGAGCGAAAGGAGAATCTACGGGCGCTCGAGCTCGCGGGCGTACATCCGCGCAAGTACCGCGAGCCCCGCGAAACGAAGGAAGACACAGAGGAGAACGACAAGGGGACTACTTGGACCGTCGCGACAGCGGCGGCTCTAAAGCAGCCGGAGCGGCGGGTGGAGGGTGCGCGCGCGTGCATTGGACGCTTGTGCGAGCATGTTATCCCCAGCGAGATCGAGTACGACTGGACGATGTGCGGAGGATGCCGAGGCCGCGAGCGGAGGAAGGCTGAGCGCGTGCTGGTGAAAGAGGGCAAGCTGCCGGCGCCGGCAGCGGGCGCGGTGCTGGATATAACAGGCGACTTTCCGGTGGTGAGCGCATTTTTTCTTCGTTTTATTTGCGTGCAGCGATGTTGATCGTCGATAGGTTGAGGTGCCAAAGCCCGGTCGGTGCATGTATGCAGACTGTGGGATAATGATGCCTGCGGATGCAGAAGGGCCTGCGGCGGCATGCGAGCAATGCGTGCGTCGTAGGACGGCGCAGCGCAGAATGCCAGGAAGACCACCCGGATCTCGAAACAAGCCGAAGCCGAAGCTCCCTGACGAGAAACCCTTGTCTACACAGACCCCGCCAACGGACGCGCCGGAGAAGGTGTCGCCTTTGCTTTCCATTTTGTACGTGCTGTTGACACCCAGCTATAGCCGCTCGAAGCACCCAAGAAGCGCAAGCGCGTCTCGCCGTACCCCACCTACCAGTGCCGCGAGATTCTGCTCAAGGACTTTGGCACCCGTTTCCGCGGCTTCATCGAGGCGCAGTCGTACTACTTCCTCATCCGCGGTGGGATGGGCCCCCAACCCCCCGCGCAATCCATGTTCGACTTTAGTGGGGAGTACTCCGTTGTCGCGGTCGATTTAGACGTCGTCGCGCGCAAATCGGAGATCGAACAAGGCGTGCACAACGTCAAGGACGCTTTTGCGCGCGCCGGCGGGCTCGAATTCAGCCCAACGAGTTGGGTGAGCATACTGGGCAAGCCCGGCGGCGTCGTCACGCGCTTTGCCTGCGTACACCTCGTGAATGTGTTCCTCCCCATTCGCGTGCCGGGCCATCAGCCGAACCCTGCGACCACGAAGAGCATGCAGGGCGAGCTTGAGATCGCCGTCCTCCCGGACGACTCGCACAAGTACTTTCCGGGGGAGAAGACGATTGTCAGGTTTCGCCTCGTTGGGTGAGGGCGCTTGTTTATCTATATCTTATATCTTGCTTTGTATGAGTGCGATGTTTTGCTGTTGTTCTTGCAATGTAGATATACGATATACGATATACGCGTTAGGTAGGTAGATTAATACCCAATTAAATAAATGTACTTTGTTGAATCTAAAGAAGAAATGTCATAAACTACATGTACAAAGCTTATTCTATGGCGTGAAACTCAATCTCAGGGACTCCAAACCACCACGGAAGGTTACGCCATATTCGCAAACGAAGAGCCTCAATCGTATTGCAAATTCCCTTCTCGCAATTCGCGCAAATATTCATCTTCGATGCCTTTTCTGGCTCGGTAATGTAGAGCCGCAAGTAGGTCAGCGCGCCGAGTATGTCGTGTGTCTGTTCCACCAGCTCTCGCAGCGCAACCAAGAGAGCGTCGCACCCCGCGCTGCAATTCGGCGAGCACGCGATCCCCTCAAACACCCTGGTGAGCGTCTTATTTGAGCGAAGGTGGTCCTGGCCCTTCGCGAGGCACAAGAAGTCTTGGGGTGAGAGGAGCGACCAGCGTGCAGAGCGCGTGCCGCGCGAGAGCTGGGTGGCATACTCTGGGAGCAGCCGTGCACCCAGGGTGTGGAAGGTATCGTAGTTGGCAGACGGGCTGATGAGCGAGAGGGTGTACAATGCCGCAGGGAGGAGTTCGGGGATGTTGAATTCGCGGGCGAGCTGGATGATGGAGACAGGCTCGGGGAAGCGGTTGTCGAGATATTGTCCGTCAATCTGGCCATTTGGAGCGTCAGCGTGAGCGATGCCCCATTTTCTTATGCGCGTTTCGTGCTCCGCCCAGATCGAAAGGGACGTCGGCCATTCGAATTTGAGCTGATTTACGACCTTTGCCGCCAAGTCGGATATTTGATATTTAGTGCAAAGCCGAAGGAGACCGCCGAGGTCAACATTTACTGTGGGCTGGTCGCGTCGAAAAGGCAATTTTCTGGAATAAACAACGAAAAGATTAATCAAAAGAGCTAAGCAAAGGCGGCCCAAACCACCCACAGGTAGTACAAGCAACTGAGCAGCACCGCCAGGTCTTCAGCAGGATCTTTGACCTGCAACACGTCGATTTCTTGGATATCCTCTATCTGGTTTCGTTGCACCGCGAAAGGCTGTTTGAATATCGCCGCGAAAACGGGAGAATTCGTCGATAGCACATGTCTGTGGACCAGAAACGAGGGTAACTCAGGTCTGTATCCAGTGTTTGGAGATAGCACAATGTCGCCATCGTTGAACCACAGCGAGGGGTATTTCATGGCTGAACAGTTGACTGAGACCAAGCCTGGCGACCTTTATAATGGGTTTCAAAGCGAGGTGGTCAAAGCGTCGGTTAGATAGCAAAGCTTGGAGCAAAGAGTCAAGGTCCAAGCGTTATACAGCACAACCTATTATGTTTCAAAGAGGCCCAAGCGTTAGACAATGCAGGCCTTCATCAAATCTCGGTCTCCAAGCTTTGAAGTACCCTTTCATTCAAAATGTCGCGGTGCGTTAAGCGAGTCAATTTGCCAGGCCGAAACACAGAACGAATTTTGCACTTGAACGCCACCGCGGAATGAACACCTTCCGGGTCCGAATGAAAGACGAGGTTAGCGACGGTTGAAGGGTCCGGGACGATGCCGCGGAGTCTTTAGTCGAGCAGAGTCGTCTCATGAAAACTGTTGCTAGAGTCGGTGGTACCGGGACGACCTTTGCAGCCGATTATGACATTCCACCGTGGCGCTAATTGCAATTATGCCGAAAGAAGAGAGCAAATCAGCGTTCGGAAAACTTTTTGCTCGGACGTTATCAGTCCATTGCGCCACCACATGAGGGTGTCAGTAAAAGTTGAGAGTGTGTGAATGGTTGGTATAGAGGCGAACTACACGGCTGTTAGTTTATTTTGACGTGGGAACGTGCTTTGATGCAAGTTGAACCTTTCAAATAGGACGTCCATCGTCTCCTGAAGCAAACCACTACCTTCCTCCTCCTCCGCCTCCAACTACTTTTCTTGGGCTTGTCCTATACCCTTTGCTATCTCGACAAAGCGAAATAGGGTCTTTCCTTTGAAGCCACCCATCCTTTCTTCCCATCCCATTCTCTTTCACGCCCACGACACGATGACAACGAGCTATAGCGCTTTCTACAACTCGGGTTTGCACGCCCATGCTGCCTCCGTGTACACATACAACCACCCCCATGACGAGGACATGGAGCACGAGAATGCTTCCCATTCATCCACAGGCGACCTCGCATACTTCCCGGCGGCTTCCACCTACTATAATCCCCCTCATAATTCCACCCGAGCCCAGAGCCCATCGCGAGCCCACGGCGCCCGCTCACCCTCGCGGAAGCGTCGCTCTAGCATCACTTCTTCGGCTTCGCCAGTCAGCTCGATGAAGCTCGCCAGGTCCCCAGCCCGCGCCGCAGGCAATGCGTGGCACGTAGCCAACGTCGCCAGCAGATCCCGCAGCGGGAGTCTGATATCGAATGTTGCTAGCGAGGACAACAGCATGCTCGGCCGCATGCGCAGCGGTAGCGTTGGTACTCGGTTCGTGTCTTCTGTTTCAACATTCCTTGACGTTCTTTGACACGATTAAACTTTATTCAGTCTTCGTGGTCGGAAGCCCTTGACCAACCAACGCCCCGTAGCCCTGCTGTTCGCACCCACCCCTCCACCTCCCTCCGCTCCTCTTCCCCGCCTTGCCGTTGTGCGCCCCTGCCCGGCCACCCCTCTCTCGTTTAGCAATCCAACCCGCGCTGCCGGTTGCAGATGTATTTTACATCAAGTCCCCCGTCTCGCCCGTCCCCTCCTCTTCCAGCACAGAATGCTACCACGCCCCCCGGCATATGGATGGGGTTCGGCACCATCGACGAGGAGATGAAGGAAAATTGAAAATGAATGACCCCGCGAACCATTGTTGTTGTACGATTTTATTGGGTGCTTGATCCTGTGTCTTTCTGTCTCTGTACTTCTTTCTTGCTGGAATGCCCCGGCCCCACATTTAGTTCATTCCTTAATTATGGCTCGACGCCGACTTCCAAATATAATTATCCTAGTGGTATAGACGAGACTTGCAATAATAATACAAGCTGTACCACGTTTTTTTTGACCCGCTACTTCCCAAAATGGAACTCACCGCTGATGGCATCAATATTGACCCAAATGGGGAGGTGAAATTTTTCACCGTCAAATTCTTCCCCCCTGCGTCAGTTCTACGCGTTCATCGTGTTGTGCGTCAGGCGGGGTCCATGGTGATTGCGTCAAGGGTTTGCGAGGGGTTTCAGGAACAGCATATGCTGTCACGGTGCTTTTTCTGAAGAATTGAATAACATTGATCACGAAAAGGGGAAGTAGAAGACACTTCAAGGTCTCGAGGGTTTCCGGCGTTGTGTTCCCTGGATTTATGAACATCTCCAGCGCCTTTATGGCCGTCTTGATTGCTGTTTTTCTCGGCCATTTTTGATTCGATCAACTTCCCGTTTTTAGACTCATCCTGGTCAGAATCTTCCGGGCTCTCACTTCGACAGTTAAATCCCACTTCACCTCTTGCTCTCTTTCTCCTCCCCTGCCTTTCAATTCCTGGATTTTTAAACACCTCCAGCGCTTTCATGGGGTTTTTCTCGGCCATTTTTGATTTGATCAACCCCGTTTTTAGACTTGTCCTGGTCAGAATCTTCCCGGGCTCTCATCTTAACAGATCTTCGAAGGTTCAGTGGCCGTCTAGCTCAGTTGGTTAGAGCGTCGTGCTAATACTCCAGAGTATAAACGCGAAGGTCTTGGGTTCGACCCCCACGATGGCCATATGTCTTCAATACAGTTCTTTTTTGCTTTACCTTTGACCTCCCACATGACTTTTTTCTCCTGTACGAGCTGCAAAGAGACCTGAACCACAACTTCCCAACAGTTTGTAACTTTGCCTGGCCTTGTAGTAGAGGGCATCTGCCAGCAATTCAGCGGAACGTGCCTTGAGCCCGCAATTTTTAACAAAGTCTTACTGATCCCTATTGCGGAATTCACCTGGCTCAGCAATGATCACTCTTAGTTTTTAGTCATTGGTGTTCACCCCTCAGTTTTTGTCATTTTCCCCCCACTTTTGATCATAAATCTTGATTTGCACATGAATATACGTCTGCGCATTGGTTGTGAAGATAGGTTCAATTTGAGCCATAAGATTCCATTCCTCCCGAATGAGCTACTAGCGCAGAGGTTCGTCAATTGCACAGACCATTCTACGCGTCAAATGCCGTTACGTGAAATCACATGAGCGTGTTCTAGCCCTCATCGGACTTTGCCTTTTGCCATCATGCGGTCGCAGATACTCTCCAGTGTCCTCCGCGCCTCAGTACGCCCTACCGTCGCGCGCAGAGTTGTGCCCAACGTCCTCCGCAGCCGCGCTTATAGTGAGCACGCGCAGGAGACGTTCGAGTCCTTCACGACTCGATACGTAGAGTTCTTCAATCAAGCGGAGGACATCTTCGAAGTCCAGCGTGGTCTCAACAACTGCTTCGCGCATGATCTCGTTCCCGCACCCACCGTCATAGAAGCAGCTGTACGCGCAGCGAGGAGGGTCGACGACTTTGCGACTGCCGTTCGCATCTTTAATGGCGTCAAAGTCAAGGTGGAGAACAAGAAGCAGTATCAGGACTATTTGGACGAGCTGAAGGGTGTCAGGGAGGAGCTCGGTGAATTTTCTGGTCTCTAGGACCCTTCTCGAGCTCTGACACTCGACGTTTTAGGGATAACATTAGAAGAAGAGCTCTACCCAGAGTGGGAGAAGTAAAACTGTCTAGTTAATTCCAGTACGTCGTTTTCCGTTTCCGCGATTCAACCGCGTTACTCAAACTGCCAACAGTCAAAATGCACGACCCGTCTTATTCGCGTCGTCGAGGAATTGTTTCGCACCAAATGTTGTCCCAAGAGTCATTCTTTTGAATACATCGCATCCTTCGGTCTATGTGAGACCAAGACGTCAAGAGCCAAAAGATTCCCTCAATTCATCCAAACGAAATTTCGACAGCGCGGCCCTTCGATTATCATGAACCTCGAGTTCTTCGACTTCAACAGGATTATGATTTCAGTCTGTCTGAGTACCTGGTGAGTTCTGATACGTATAGCGGCGTGCCGTATTCAACTGCAGTTGCCCGCTGTACCTTGAAGACTCTGTCCTTGAATTTTGAAGTTGGCTGAATATATTTACATCTACTTCGTGGTGGTACAAAGGGTAGAAGAGAATCGTCTCCAGGTCGTCAGTTGCTCTAATCGTATATTATCAAACACCCCAGGCGTCGCGGTACGCCGAGTGGTCCATGTGGTTTTCGTTCAGGCGTGAGGTGACGCAGTAGCGCCTTCAGCGCCCTTTTAATTCGTCTCAGGAGTCGAGCGAAGCCGGCGCCGAGTCCTGAGTGTCTTGATTCTGCACAGCGATGTCAATGTTCGTGCCATGAGCGTTGGAAGAAACGCGTACCATGATAATAGACGTCGTGATGGACTAGGTAGTGTACATGTCTCGGTGTTGACCGCCTAGAAGAAGAGGTTAGGGATACTGTCGAGCCAAAGGACGGCAACACACTAACTTGTGGTAATGGTATGCGCTCGAATGGGGAGTCATGATGGGAGAGGTCGTGAATATATATGTAAAGCGCAGCCCCTGAGCTAGGTATGCTCTATGTCAATTGCACATCCCGCTTTTAAGGATCACCTCAAACAAGGGCGCTATTGTCTCTCCAAGCGATATTCAGTAAGTACGTTTACGGTTGTGGGTCCATGGTGATCATCAGAAACGGAAGCAAAGTTGGAAAACAAAAGACACAAAGGGGAGAACAAGATTGAACAAGGTCGACGACCGGCGTTGTATTCGAAGTAACGGTACCAATAGGGAACTGTTGGTGGAGATGAGTACTGTGTGCAATGTCTTGTGGCATGAGCTGGGTTCTTCGAGGGAAGGCTCCGCTTATTCACTTATGACTGCTATACAACGCTTGTATCCAAACATGGTATATGCGGAATACATTAATTCAACCCCCGAAGATCTATCGGTCCAGAGAAACTTAGTCGAGTATGTAATTTTGACACTGGAGAGAAACGCTTCAGTCTGCAAGCACTGGAAACCGAAAGATAAACGCCTCACAAAAGATCCGTATTAAATTATGCAGTAATAATTTAATCGTCCTTCTTGCTGCTGGCTCCGCCAACTCGTTTCTCGGCCTCTGTGATGGCAGCGTTATCAGTCTGGGGACCACCAGCGGCTGAGCGGGGTTCGAGGTCAGTAAAACGACGGCGAACGCTTGAACTATTAACTCACCACCAAACATCCCGGCAGCCGCTTTCCAGGGCCGCTTCAAATCACCCTCTGCCTTCTTTCCCAACAGGTGGACCTGGACGGGCTTGGCGTCGTACAAGCCCTTCAAACCCATGATTCCCTGCACAAACAGAGGCTGGGTGTACTTCAGGTAGCCATGTAGGAAACCCATCATCGCGAGTCCCATGTAGACCGAACGGAGCTGGCATAGCGTGGGTGTGTTCAGCGGGACGCTCAGAGTGACGGAGGGAGAGAGACGCACAAGTTTGGATACCTCAGAAAGGTCATAATCTCGTACAGTGGTTGTGACAAGTTGACCCGGTTCTTGTGTCTGCCGAAGGTTCATTCATATCGAGAAAAAACGAACCCGGCGAGCGAGGTAACATACCATGGGATTGGGAGCATCCACTGTTTCATGTTAGCCCATCGTTCACGAATTTCTCGAATGATATCGCACCGTATTTGAGCACAGTCTGGTCATTTTTCTTCTTGATCTACAGCGAGACGTTAAGGAAAGAAATACGGGATAATGATAGACCTTACAGCCATAGAAATGTAGTAGTAAATGCCCAAAACAATCACTTGCACAGTAACGTATCCAATCCGGGTGTAGAGGAGGACATCGGGGTCTTCGAAAGGGATTTTTCGCGCCACTAGAGCAACAGACGGTCAGAGGGATCCGTGCACCCAGAAAAGCAGTCCAACCTTGCATAACCCCCAGGGATATAACGAGACCTTGGACGGCGGGATTCATGGCGAGGGCTAGGATGGCGCGGAGGGCTCTGAGGGAAAAGTCACGCAAAGACACGCAAACGAAATTCAACGACGTGGAGGCCGGATCAGGAAATCGGCCATCACTTTTTGATTGATGCCGCCGCCCTGAAAGCCTTGCGATGACCTTAAGTAGAAGTTGCTCGAAAACTAGCCAGCAGGGATATCCCCCTTCTCTTTCCAAGAAACCTTGCATTTATTATTCCCTTCATTTGCGAAAAAGTACACGTATGTAGATCGAACACTAATAATTTAAAGGCCATACTTTTAGTCTACAGAGAAAGGACAACATAGGATGAGTTCCACAGCAGTCACCGTCCATTTTTCACCTCATTCATTCCTCATCTTCAAAGCGAAGTATCTGCGCGTCTTCGTCGATAGGAATATTTCTATACCCTCTGCGACTGTCGTAGGCGCCTCGGAAGTGGGATGCTGTCCACTCCCAAGCAATCCCAGTGATTCCGATAAGGAACCAGGGGATAGACGCGAGTGTGTCCAGGACGCCGCCTGAGTTGCGGCCACCCCATGCAGGACCGCCGTCTCCGGGAAGACGAATCGTCCTGAAACGAAAATTAGACGACGTATCTTTGCAAGACATGAGAAGGAAACGCACCCGCGAGCCAGACCACTGCGGTTATAATACCACCACGCGACAAGCGCCACGAACACTATCGGGAACATGATAACCAAGAACCAGAAGAAGCCACTGTGCCCTGCAAAGCCTGGGCATTGGTGCTGCTGGCCCCGGTCGGGTCGGTCGCCACCGTCACAGCTCGAGTAGGATATTTTCCGGTATGGCGTTCGCTCGTACCAGTAGTCTTCACCGTTCCGGCACGAGTCATCGTTGGGTAACGGTGTCGTCCCAGGAGCGAGGACGCACTCGTCGTTTTCATCCTTGAAGTAATTGAATTCGCTGAATCTTTCGTTAGGAACGCCTTTCCGATTTTGATAGGTTGACAGACCATTCAAAATCCGTCTTGGTACACAGACAATCTTTCTCAATGCGTTCCTGAGCCTTAGGCTGAAGCCCGACAACACAGTTGCGGTTGCGCATGCGGCGGTGGTAAAGAGTCTGATAGATAGTCAGTCAGCTAGAAGGAAGCAATGGATATAGTCGAACCTGTCTGCCGAACAGACATCGCTCCTGACGCTCCTCGCTGGGACTCCATAATTCGAAATCGTCGTGCCCAGGATCTTCAACACTGAGCTCGCCTGTACATCATATCAGTAACGGTAAAAACTTTTGTACTGGGGTACTTACATTGTTTACTCGTCAGAGAGGTAAAGTCCAGATGCACAACAGTCGTCACAGAAGAGCGAGGCACAATGCCCTGCAGGATGAAGCGCCGACTCGTGTCTGACGGTACCGTGATAATCGACTTGAACGCGCATCTTCTCGTCTGCGAACCGGTACTCGTGCCAATTCAGCCCTTCATCCGTACTGTACAACACATGGTCCGTCGGCTCCTCATCATTGGCCATGATCAAGATCGACCCAGAGTCGCCGAACTCCCACAGGTGGGCATCCTTGTGCACCTCCTCCCAAGTGAAACCCGCGTCGCGGCTGAGGAAGGTGTCGCTTTGGTCGTATGGCGCAAGATATTCACCAACGTTGCCGACGGCCATGATAAGCCCTACGATGGACGGGCTGCTGTAAGTCGCGCGGGGATCCGTCCGTTCAGTGTACCCGTGGATATGGAGTGCGCATTTGGTGCTTTGGCACTCGTATTTATTGCCGAGCGAGTCTTTCAGCGGAGGAACCAGCGACTTCCACGTACCACCTAATGATAGAATGTCAGAAATAATGTTTTGCACCGATGGAGGGAATGCTAACCGTCATTGTGGGTTATCCTGCTCTGCAACGCCTTTCGACCCGTCAGAGCAGCCTCGTGTGGGTTCGCGACGATGTTGATCAACGCGATTCCATCGAGCCCAATCATCTTTTCGAAATCAACAAAGCCTCGCTCGTCCCGGTTTACATACTCGACGGAGAGCCCAAAGTACGTTCCGTTGGAATTGGACTTGAGGATGTTGCCCCAGTATGGGTTTGGTGGCTCCGACATCGTCATGTGGAGGAAGAGGGATCCCGTGCTCGACTCGAGAACAGTGTAGGCCTTGAAACCGGATCAGCATTGGCGAGCGGGTTGAAAAGAGACTTCTCACATGAGTCTCGGGGTGCATGCTAGGAGGAAACTTTCCTGTGGCAAACTTGACGCCATCAAGCGAGACCTGAAGATCCAATGATCGTTTTTCAGGCAACAGCTTTCGAAAATTCCGTTAGCGGTCAATTTAGGATCTGGATACTTCAACACCCTCACCTCTGCGACGATCAAAAATTCGGAAAACTTTGCGAAGCCAACAACCTGGTCGAAGAGCTTCTTCTTCTTGGTGAAGAAAGATGAGCCCCTCAACAAGAGCCAGAGGGTTGTCGCCTTGGAAGAACCGCTGAGAACCCTTCTTGTCATGATACGACTCGCACAAAATCTCCGTAGGATCTGCCTTCAGCTTGGCGTCCTCCGCCCATGCGCAATTAACCACGTAGTTCTCGACAAAGTTCCACTTGCGGCCGTTGTCTCGAGAGTACTGCGCCTCGGCGTGACAATTCTGCGCAAGCGGGCCATCACAATCCTTGTTCCCCGTCCAGATGAGCCGGTCCGAGTCGGGGTGGAACCGGAGGACCTGCGCGCGGAACGTGTTCGGAGGAGTCGGAGCAAGAAGGTCATTCCATGTCCGCCCGCTGTCCGTTGTGGTGAAAAACTTGTTTGTGTTCGTGATAAGATATGCTCGGTCTGGCGTATATTTATGGTGGTAGAATGCCAAGAAGCGTTCTTCCGGGAACTTTCGGTCCCATGTAAAGCCTTCGTTACTCGATTGCCATATACTGTGATCCTCCAAACGAACAAGGATCGTCTTAAGGATAGTTCATCAGTCAATCGTCTGTTAATTTGGCCATATTCACGTACTGTAGACTCTTTGAAGTACGCGTGCTGCACAATTTTACTTGGGAACGCGAACTGGAAGAAAGCATGAGCATTTCGATGTCTAATACAACGCACGGCGCCGACATACCGTATAGTGTACTATCTGTCCTTCTTCTGGTTGGGCTGGAAAAAATGTGAGTTTCTTGATTGTGAACATCTCCAAGGCAATGAAATACCGTTTGAGCATGGTTTCTCCACTTTGTTGTCTTTTGATCCACCGGTACAGGTGTTGCCGGGTATCTTCCGGTATCCAGAGGATCCCATGTAATTCTGCTGTGTGGGCTTACATGTGCCAGCAGGAATGTGTTCGGGTCCAACGGCTACACATTTATCGCCTTCCCGCAGGAAGTTATAGTCGCTGTAAAGGTCAGACGTTCAATGGACCTGTATCCCAGCACAGCCAGTAATCTCACCATTCATAATCTGCATCTGTGCATTGGCAGTCTTCTTCCTTTCCTTCGGGATCGGTGAACTTGTCTCCGACGTAACAGTCCACGTCTTCTTTGCGCCGTTTATACCATTGCTAAACGACAAACTCTCAATTAGATTTCCGACGTGCATGTCAGTTGCAAGACGGACCTTGTGTCCCATAAGACATTCGTTTTTAGCTGATCTGGCATACCATTTCTCGAAATCGTTGTCTGTACACTTCCTCTTCCTGGTCTTTGCGAAATCCAGGAATACGGTAACATATCGGCCAATCGTATTTGACTGGTCCTTCCGCGCGACTTGACCGAGAAGAATGAACTTCTGTGATGTGGAATCCGGCAGGGTGATCAGAGCGCGCGCGCGCAACTTGACACCGAAATTGTAGGTGTTCCTGCAAAGAAGACATTGTGAGAACGGAAAAATATGAAGCATGATGGCACGTACCAGTCCTTGCCAAGGTTTAAGGAGTAGCGGACTTCATCGACACCTTCCTCATCATTGACGACAACTAAAATGCTGCCAGAGTCCCCAAACTCGTATTTGTGCGCGTCCATCCTGATCATGGTCCAAGTGAAACCACCATCAGTGCTCAAGAAGGTGTCGCATTCTTCGTAGGGCAAAAGCGAGTTCCCTATCGAGCCGACGCCCATCGCAAACCCGGGGGCAGGAGATGAAAATATCCGTCCAAAGTTGTGCGCATTCGTGACGGAGTGGAAGTGCAATGAACAGGTTTCTGTGTCGTCAGGGCTACAGTGAATCCTTTGGCCGCTGCTGTCCTTGGCGGGAGCACGGATAGATTGCCAGGTGCTTCCATCGTCGAATGTGATGAGAGACTTCAATTGTTTGGGTTCCCCTCGGCCCTCGACATCCTCCGCGTTCATGACGACATTGGCGATACCGACACCCTCAAGACCGTAGATGCGCTCGTAGTCAACGAACCCCATCTCATTCCGGTTAGTGTCCTTGAGACTCTGGACGAAGAACGTTCCATTGGAATTGCTGACAAACAAGGTTCCAAGGGTTCCTTGGTCTTGCAGAACAACGTCCACGGCAAGCGAGTGCGTCGTGGATTCGAGGAGCGTATAGGCGTTCTCGCGGAGTTTAGCGGACGAGGCATGGGGAAACCGGGCCTTGGCCCACGTCTTCGTGTCAATTGTCACGTAGAGTAACATGTCGCCTTCGTTTGTGGAGAGATCCTTGAGCGCAACGACTGCATATTTGGACACGATGGCGAAGGCAATGACGCCTTTGGCATTTCTGCCGATACCCAGCTCCTCAACATTCTCGTTGGCGAAGAAGTCTGTGCTCGAAAACAGACGGGAAGAAGAGAGAGCATGGCCGCCATTGGTAGTCTTGGTATCGAACGCCACGCAATATATGAGGTCTGAATGTGCGTCATGCTTGAAGTCTGTACTGCTATGTGCGAACTGGCACCGGGATGTCTCTGAACGAAGCAGTTGCGGTTGCGAACTGAATGCATCTTTCGTGTAGTAAGTCTATATGGCTGAGTGAGCACGGGCAACGCGTAATAGGAACTTGAAACTTACCTCGTCGTGGCAAATCGCCCCCCAGCCGCTCTTATCGCAGACAGTACCCTGGTACAGGATATACCCATAGTTTTTGGGGTCGGAATGGAAGGAAAGTGGCCTAGCAACAAGTGCGGGTGAAATGGGAACTTCAAAAGTTCTCCACGTCTTTCCACGATCTTGTGTTCGGTAATGTTTTGTCGTGCGCGTCAGAACGAATGCCTTGGCAATGTCAGGACTAAGCGTACACTGCATAAGAGTCACAAAACTCACGCAGGTGTTGTCAAACGGATGCTCGATAACCATAGCTGCCATTCCTTTCGGTATATCCTCCGGAAGGTTCCAAGTTTTGCCCTCGTCGGACGACATGTATATGTTGCTTTCAACAGAGTCATGGTAGACAACGGTCTTTGAAACGCTTCAGCACACAGTCCCAGATGAAAATTTCAGAACTCACCGTTGTGTCATCGAAGAAAAACAACCTGGCAGGGAGGTTCGAGAAACTACTAATTGAATGCTCTGGCTTCTCCTGGGCGAGAAGAAGACACGGAAGGGAGAACAGAAAGAGAAATGCAGCACACAAATGTCGATGCATTGTGCACCAGGGTACACGTATGCGCCGTGTCGCTGCGGAGGAGACTTGGAGGTGTTCGCGAGAATTGATCGGAGTCACGTTTCTCACCGCCACAATTCGGGCGAATTCCTATCTCCTTTGGCTCTTCTTCCTGTCTTCTGCGACTTCCTTGCCACTTCTGAATCAAGAGGACGTTCTGATTATTATTATTTTGCAACATTATCGGTCGATTTATACCTGCTTGGGCGCCTAAAAGTGTTATGGAGACGAACGCTGTGGTTGTTCCCGCGTCCTTGAACAGTTCTCAACTATTTCAGTCTGATAGATATCCGACTTCATCATCGCTAGCACTGGTTGTTCACACCTTCCGCGGCTGGCTCGATTTCTAGGCATTGAATTCAAACGATTACGACACGATACGGAGTTTCCCACCGCGACCAGACCAATCCCCCACTGCTTTGTATCGAGCAAGATTGTCTAGGATCCTGCAAGTCTGATCTCGAGTATCGGAATCCAGTAACTCGCTGTTAATTAATTCCTGAAGCTCCTTAAATGCATCTATGTCTGCAAGGGCTGCAACACCATCAGGCCATCCACTGATTGCACCGAGCGCAAAAATTGCACTGGAGCGGATCGCCGGTTCGCTGGCTCGAATGATTAAGCTAGGATGGTGAATGTGTCTCATCCAATCACTCACCATAAAAGGGACAGTAGCACCGCAGAGACATTCGACTCCGAAATGGCTCGCACAGTGGGCTCGTGGCTAGCGAGCCTTCCTACTAGCTTGCAGGCCCATTTCCGTACGTTCTGGCCTAGACATTTGAGTAATCTCAAGACGTGATCCAGCGCCTGTGCGTCGACGATCATCTGTGCACAGTCGACCCATACGGCAAATTGGGCTAATGCATGGGTGGCTCTCAGAATGACTCTAGGATCATCGTCGCTGTTCAACGGTGAGAACCGTCTGACGAAAAATGTTTCAAGCCCACCTCAAGAGGCAAACTAGCTGCCCGCAGGCTTGCAACTCCATGATAGTTGGTGCCGTGGACTTGTGAAAAGTGAGCCTTCCCACTAGCTCACAAGCCCGCTCCCGGGTTCTCGGCCTCTGCGACTCGAGCAAGATCAGGACACGATCCAGTGCCTTCGCATCGCCCATAGCCTGCGCCCCATCTGACCATAAAGAAATTTGAGATAATGCGTACGTAGCCCATTCAGTGACTTGAGCATCTTCATCCCTGATTTACGATAAGAGCCCGTGCAACAGAAGAATAATGCTTTAAACTCACTGCAGGACGGACAGCAGCTGTGCGCACGGTTGGAGCCCCAAGATGGCCTGCACAGTCGACTCGTGCTCAACGAGCCTTCCCACAAGCTCACAAGTCCATTTCCGGATGTCCGAGCTCGATGATTCAAGAAAAGCCAACATCCCGTCCAGCGCCCTCGCGTCGACAATAGCTTGTGCGCCATCCGACCATCGCGCAATCTGACATAGCGCGTATATGGCCCTCGCAATAACGCTAGAATCTTTGTCACTGAAGCAAGATAAGAAGAAAGAATTATGTCTCAGGACTTGAACTCGCCGCAGGAGGGACACCAGCCACATATAGGGTTTCAACTCCAAGACGGCCGATATAATTTCCTCGTGCGATCCAAGGGCTCCTAACAGCCAGCACGAGGAACTTCGAGCTTCAGGATCTGGCGACTCAAGCATTTGGACAATAAAAGGAAGAACAGGGGACCCCACCACCGCGCGCGCGTTGGCCGAAAGATCACCTTGACATCTATCTGCCAACTCGGACAGAATCGCGGCCTTCGTCTCCCATAATACCAAGTCCGAGCTGTAACATTGCCTCCGTCATGGCGCTCAACCAACAACCAGTTCCCACTTACGGAAAATACGACGCATATATCTCCAACGTTTGTCCTCGAAAGCGGGCTCCAATGATGCTTTCTGATGAATTGTAGCGCCTGGCGGTGGTACATTCGCCTCAATAGCGGCTTTGCGGCTGCATGAAGGTTGATGGTTGGGCCTTGCAGGTTAGGATCGCCGTCGGACCTGTTTTGACGAGTCGAGAGTGACATGGATGAGTGAAACAGAGAGTAAGAGCTCCAGAGTAGTTCTGAGCGTGATGGCTACCGACCCCAGGTGATATACAGTGCAGGCGGTTGCACAGGAATTCAGGCGTATGGGCTGTACGTGCTGCCATTTAGGTACAATCCATGGTTTTCCACGGAGACGGTCCCAACTCGCCGCCTTGAATGAATCACCCTCAAAATTCAATTCAGACATCCGAAAGGTGACTTCAAACCAGCCTTGAGGATACCATTCTTGGTTTATTTTTCTTAGGCCTGGCGCGCCAACGCTACTCTTGGTTTGTTTTTCTCACCTGGAAGATTCCTCTCACTTGCACCGCCTCCGCTGCAGTGTCCGTCTATGTACTGCGGTTCAATGTGCCATGTTTCAATTCACATTCTTGTGCTGTATATCTGACATCCCTCCTTGCACGGCGAACCAGTGCTTCGTGGGACGGGATCCTTCTTCTCCATCTTGTACTGAGCGATATTGTTTAGTATCTTGGGGGTTTGAATCTGACCCTCGAGGTCGAGTGACTCAAGCTTCTCCGCTATGTCGTCGCCCATGCAAGAGGTGCTGCGCCAACCGGCCATTCACTGATTGCGCCGAGGGCAGAAAATCGCGTCGCAGTATCGGGTTCCGATGATCAGTAGGTCCGACCATGGCACTCTTTACTGCAAGACGTGCATGAGTTGCACAAAGAGATTCAGCTTCGAGACGGCAAGCGCAGTTGGCGCATGGGCAGAATAATTTATTGAATTTATTCAAAGATTAGATCCACAATGATTACAACTCGATTCGGACGCCATTTGGAAGTTTCGAGAATTTTGAAACTTCTATTCCACGGTATCGAGCAAGATTGTTCAAAATCTTGTATGCTTGAACTCGAGTCTCGGCTTGCAATGACCGGCCGGCTAGTAGTTCCCGAAGCAATGCATCTACATGTATTTTTTCCAGGGGTTCAACACCATCCGGCCATTCACTGATTGCACAGAGCGCAAAGATTGCACTCGCGCAGGTTTCAGGTTCGCTGGTTCATATAAGATAGCATAGTGGAAGTGTCTCATTCAATTACTCACCACGAGAGGCACCGTGACCGCAAGAGAGCGGAGAGATTCAATTCCAAAATGGCTGGTGCAGTGGGCCCGTGGCTGGCGAGCCTTCCGACCAGAGTACAGGGCCATTTCCAGTGGGTTGGATCTGGTGCTTCGAGTAATTTCAAGACCTGGTTTAGCACCTGTGCGTCAACAATAGCCTTCGCACCGTCCAACCGCCGCGCAATCTGAGTTAATATGTACATCGCCGACTCTGTGACTTGAGGCTCTTCGTCTCTGATGTCGGATAAGAACCGGCGTATACACAGAATAAGCCACGCTCACTTCAACAGCGGCACACACGATTTCAGATACGAGACGGCCCACGCAGTCCGGTCGTGGCGAGCAAGCCGTCCCAATAACCTGCAAGTACATTCGCGGACCGCCGAGCTGGGTGACTGGAGTAATATCAAGATGACATCCATAATCCCCTCTTCATCGGCAATGACCTGCGCGCCGTCTGGCCATCGGGCAATTTGAACTAATGCAGACGTCGCTGCTAAAAGAGCCCAAGACTCTTGGTCACTGTGAAAATTAGATACATTTTCACAGCAAAAAGATGCAAACTTGCCGCAAAAGAGACAGCAGCCGCACGCAGACTATTGAATGTAACATGGCGTTTACAGCGAACTCGTGGTCAGCGAGCGCTGCTACTAGCTGGCAAGCCCATTTTCGCTCGTTCGGGCTTGGCGATTGGAGTAAGTCCAGGACTTTGTCAAGCACCTTTGCATCGATGATAGCCTCAGCGCCGTCTGGCCATCGCGCGATCTGAAACAATGCGTACGAGGCCTCCCGAAGACACGCAGCGCCGTGGCTGTTTGAAGACCAGAATCAGGACGGATTATGAGGACCGAAAAAAGCAACTCACCGAAAGTGGAAAAATATCAGTTGTCCATAGGCGGTTAGCTTTAAGTAAGTCGGTACATTCGCCTCAGGACCAACGGGCTGACCCAGTAGCCTCAAGATAGCAGGTGCAGTCGCCTCAGAACCAACGAATTGACCTAGTAGGAGACAGAGCCATTCCAGCAGCGACCACTTTGTTGAACGAAGTAATATGACGACGTGGGCCGCCGTCATTGCATTGGCAATGGCCTGCGCGCCATCTAGCCGTCGCACAAGCTCACTTATGGCGGATGCCGCCTCCAAAATAACCTCCCAATGTTTATCGCTGGTTCAAAATCAAAACAACATTGCAAAAGAGGATACAACCTTACTGCAAGAGAAGCAAAAGTCGCTCAAACGGTTCCAGCTTCAAGATCGCTAGTCTGGTGGACTTGTGCGACACCAGCTTTCCTAACAGCCTGCAGGAAGAACTCCGCGTTTTAAAGTCGGGCGATTCCAGCAATTGTGCGATATGAGGGAAAATAGGCGAGTTGAGTACTGCGCGTGCGTCGCCCTCAGATTCACTTCTGTCGGCCAGCTCCGACAAGATGGCGGCTTTGGCGGACCACGAGACAAAATCCCACCTACACGCTCAGTCAACAAGCTCAGGCGATGCGATAGTCACACGTACGGGAAATATGTCGAGTATAATTCCAACGTTTCATTAGAAAGTGGAGTGCCGCGATTTTTTCTGATGATTTCTGATACCTGGCGGTAATACATCCATCGCATAAGGGGCTTCGATGCTGCATGAAGGTTGATCGTAGGGCCTTTTAGGTTTGGGTTGCGGTCCGACCACCAACTAACTATGCTCGGGGCGGGATTCAGGGCGAGTCGAGGGTTGCATGGAAGATAGGAAGAGTAGGCTGTAAAGTCTGCTGTGCAAAATTTTATCTGCTATTACCGATGGGCAGTACTCTGCAGTTGACCCATGCCCTCCTAATCGCCGACTCACTGTAGTCCTGCTAGCCGTCGGTGTGCACTGTGGGAGTGAAATCCTGGCAATTCATTCAGAATGGGGAAGTTCGGATAGATTTGTACTTCGATTTGCAAACCACCTCAAAGACAGCCTGCCCGCGAAACAGACAAAATCATAAAGTGAGCAAGGAGCGTGCCAAAATCTTTAAATGTCATTCATTATGCATCGAACAATTCAGGCTGTCCATCCGCTAACCCTCCAAAATAACAAGTGAGAGCCTTTAGCTTTGACCCCATCCACTCTTCCTCCACTTCCACCATCTCCTCCTTCTTTTCATCCTCCCGGAGGATCAGCGAGCAAGGCGCTGATCTCCTCCAGTCGTGTGTTTCGGGGAAGATAATACGCGACATTGCGCGTGATCCTCCGGGACAGATGGAAAAGGTCTGCACCATGGATGGGCTGGATAGAAGCGAGGGTGTAGCTTGGGTGCTCTGCGGCGGGCGTTGAGGCATCCGGCTTAGTGGGTGAAGAAGGGCGGGTGGTGTCGCCTGAGATGTATCCAGGGCCGCCCCAAGGTGGGCTCAGAAACACCACGTCAATTTTACGAGCGGAGGTACCGCCGCGTATTGAAAGGTACGAGTTGGCGAAGGATATGTAGTCGCTGAGAATAAATTCTATTCGATCAGCGACGCCGTAGATCTGAGCATTATGTCGTGCAAGTGCAAGTCGTGTTGGAGAAATATCCAAGGCAATGACTGGGCGAAAGTCTTAGCAGGTGAATCGAACGCGTTGGAGAGTACACACACCTCGTTCGCACGTTTTCGCGAACGCGATTGCGTTCCCGCCGACGCCGCAGAACGCGTCGAGGATGGTATCGCAGCGGCACCGTTCGGCTATTCGATCCGCGACGAGTTCCGGGGTGATACTGAACCAGCCCTCTTCGTCAAGAAGACATCCCAATGAATATAACGACAGAAAGCGTGTCCGCTGCGCAAAATCTGGGACCGATCGGCCAAAATGTCGAAGCAAGGAGAAGCAAGCAAGACGGACATTTCTGGAGATGTTCTGGAACTTGAGAGCGGTCTGTGTAGTGCGGGACCATCCCAGTAGCATCGTAGTTTTGTATCCATTGGGAATCTGACACGTTTTCGAGAGGGACGAAGCCATTTTCAGTAGTTTTCCTCTTTTTCGCCGGCCGGACGTCAGGTTCTGGGATTTCAGCAGCGTTTTCTTCATTGGATGTCTGTAAAAATCGAGCAAGACCGGACACTCCGCCTCTCCGTTTGCCCATCGCGTCGCTTTGGCTGGAAAGAAGAAAGCAGGTTCGGTGACGGCTCTCGACAGTCACCAGTCACAGCCACTTTTGGTCTCAACATTCACCTCGAAAATGTTCTTCATCGTTAGTCTCGAGAACATTACGCTTTGTGCTCTTCCAATGTAGTCTCTCTTGCAGAAAGAACTTACCCACACAATTCTCCTCCACCCGTCGTACTTTGGGCCCCGCATGCTGAGTTTTCTCGAGTCAAAGCTGTATTCCGACGTCGAAGGCACCTGTTCCGGCCAGTTTGGCTATATCATCGCGGTGGTGTCCATCCTCGACATCGGGAAGGGTATGGTCCTGAGTGGGAGCGGCCAGGCCGAGTTCATCACGCGGTACCGCGCCATTGTGTTCAAGCCGTTCAAGGGCGAGGTCGTCGATGGAGTGGTAAATAACGTCAACAAGGTTTGTTCGTCTCACCTCTTACTTGGTTTCTCCTAACTTTGAGGACCAGATGGGTTTCTTTGCGGACGTAGGACCACTGACCGTGTTCGTCTCGCACCAAGTACGCGCGTTGTTTTCCTGCTTCTCTGCTTCTCTTCAACTCGGGCGCAGCTTATACACCCGGATCTGAAATTCGACTCCAATTCGAATCCACCGTCGTTTGCCTCGGTAGATCAGGTATAGATTTCGTGATTCAATCCTTGGTTCAGTCCTTTAACACCAGGTGCGCAGATCATTGAAAAATCCACCCATGTGCGGCTAAAAATCGTCGGCACTCGCGTCGACGCCACGGAGATTGTACGTATCCCAATATTTTCCGACTTTGGGCTAAGTTTGGGTTCCAGTTTGCCATTGGGACAATAAAAGAGGATCATCTGGGGGTCATTGATTAAATGAACAGTCATTACATTCGTGGGGCTCTCGTGTACAGTAATTTGTGGAAATATTAGAAAGATACACAGTAAAGCATGCAAGTCGGATAATAGTACAAATGCAGTCGTCAAGGCAAGGCATTCTCGCGCGTATTAAATCAACACGCGATGGAGGATTTCAGGTGAGCCGAGAGGAGAATTCAGGGCTCTGAGAGCTACTGTGACGAACGTCAATTAGCGCGACATCCATGGTCAATTATAGAATAGGCTACTCACGACTGGAACCTCGAGCGCGAAGACGAGCGAACGCCCGCTCAGTGGGGGTTATTGGGGACGGCAGGTTCTCCTTTGGCAGAGGACGAGACGTAGCGCGCGAGGGCGAACGAGGCGGGACTTGAATGGTAAGGTTCTTGGAAGTCCGGCCAAGTGGTTGTCGGTCCTCAGCCGGCACTAGAACCTGGTCCCAGACGGGGGGACCGGCTGCGATCCACTTACGCGGACCCAGCGGTATCTCGTCGAGGAGCTCAAAGGGCGGAAGCTCGTCGTCGGTGGACGCCACATGGAGTGTGGAGGTGGACGCCTCTGGATAGGATGCTGAAAGAAATTCAGCTGACCGGGTCCAGCAAAGGAGCACTGTTGGCTTACCCTCCACAGAGAAGAGGAGGCTGGACTCCAACGCGTCTTCGAAACCTAGGATATCGAGATCCAGCTCGTCGAGGAGGTCAATGATCATTGCGATTTCGTAGCTCATGGTCAAAGAAAAGGTTTGGAGCGTGAGATGCAAGCAAGGGAGAAGGTTTCGCTGGAGGGTTTGGGTTGCGGAGGGAAGCACTTTAGATGGTTAAGGAAAGCGTACACAACGCCACTCGGTGCTTTTATACTTTTGGTAGTTGGCCACACGGGGAAAGCCGCGATTGGAAGATACGCGCAGGACCAAGCGACGCTTTGGCTGTCAAAACCCGGACCATCCGGCGTTCTAGATTAGCTGAAGCTGAAAGTCGCGTAGTGCCGTTATTGTTCTCAGTGCGCCCACAGACGCGACCGTTGCAGCTCTCGGCGCCAGAAAAACAATGACCAAACAGGTGGATGACAGCCCAAAGAACAACAGGTTGCCAGAGAAGGAGACGACTCGCCAGAAAACAAAGGAACAGTCAAGGCCGGGCTTGAACTCTTGTTAGACTCGGGTGAGTTGCTAGGGCTACCCAGGCCGACGTGTAAATGCCGTCGCTTTGTTCCTGTGAATCCCTGGCAGGATTAGGTCGTCCATACGATTATACTTAGCTCGTCGTGAGGGCAGACATCGCGACGCGACGAAAAAAAGTTGCGGCGAAGCTTGGGCAAAATTGGGCTCGATAGGGTGGGGAAACTAAAATAAAGAAAAATTGACCGATCACACTTCCGTCATCAATCGATTTCAATCTCCGCTCCCCCTTTCACCACAACCCACTGCGTGCACGCGCGCAAAACATCGACTCTGAACTCACTAGTGCCAGTGGTAGTCTACTCGAATCCCTGACGCGTTCTTTCACGCGATTGCAGCTTTTCCCGTGCTGTAAAGCGCGACGGATCGATCAAAATGCATCGTGCGCTGCAAATTGTCGAAGTGGTGGAGATGGTTTGCGCGCAGGTCGCCGCCTCGGACAGTCTTACTCGACTCGCTAGAACTTCTACGATTTTCATGAATCCTGCGCTCAACGTTCTGTGGAGGCACCAGAGCACCATTGCCAACATCCTCAGGTGCATGCCTGAGGATTTGTGGGATATAACAGAATTTCGACCGTTTGAGGACAATGAAACAGTCGATCTTAACATCGTGGGTTCCAAGATGCATTTTTTTTCGAAACGTGCTGATGTCTATACAGACCTTGCGGCGCCCCGTAGACTTTGCGGACTGGGACCGTTTCTACTTTTATTCCGCGCGAGTCAAGTCTTTTAGCATTGACAGTGAATGGCTGTCCCTTCTGACAGCGGAGGTCTACGAAGTATTCAATCTATGCCTACCCCAGGATTTCGTTTTCCCCAATTTGCGAAAACTCGAATGGGATCCCTACCCCTTAACCTTGAACTCTTTCCATCATATCCGCTTGTTTCTTGCGCCGACGATCACCAGTTTCAGCACCTCGCTCGAAAAACCCTCTCACATATCTTTACTTTCGACTCTGGCACACAAATGTCCCCATCTGACGCGTGTCACCATTGGCGGTGGCGGCGAGCTGACTATACCAGCCATGTCCAGACTTGTCTGCAGGCTGCATCATCTGGAAGCACTTGTCGCCCCCCGGCTTGGATCGCTCAGCCTTTTCCCACATAGCTGGTCTGCCCTGTCTCCACTCTTTGTGGCTGATGTCGTTTGTGCCACCCATCCCCCCATTTCTGTCTTCTTCAGGATCCCTTCCTTTTCCTTCCTTGAAGGACTTGCAAATAGAGACAATCGAGGATGCCCCTGCATTCTTCGAAATTCTGTTTCAATGTTCTTTGGAGCAGCTTACGATCCTCTCCCCGAGGCCTTCCGGTTCCCTACACAAATAAGATTTTTCAACGATGCTGGTCTGCTCTGGCAACCCATTGCTCACATTCTTCACTTCAAGAACTAGACGTCCAGGGCGCCATCTGGGATTCGCTGACTATCAACGCGGACCAGCTTGACATGTACACAGTTGGAGGAGACACACTTCGACCTCTTTTTCCTTTCCGATCGCTCGTCATGGTATCTTTGGTACACCCGGTGGGATTTGATATCGATGATGGTGTGGTCCGCGAAATGGCATGCGCCTGGCCTCGCATTGAATTCCTGTCGCTCTCGGCGCGTCACTTTCACCATATCAGACCCCGCGTCACGCTTGAGGCCTTCTGCAGTTTCGCAAAGTACTGCCCTCGCCTGCAGGTGCTCAACCTGACTCTCGATGCCACTGTTATCCCCCAGACCACAATCGACGTGCCCCTCCACAGGCTAACCCAAATTAATGTCCAATATTCGCCCATAGGCGAGCCGCTCCCCGTCGCCGAATTCTTGTTTGCGATATTTCCGTGCTTGTGGTTCGTTCAAACATGGCGCGAAGAACCAAGGATCCATCCCATAACCGATCCGCGGCACATCGCTTCACACGAGGGGTGGCAAAAAGTCGAAGAAGCTCTTCGGAATTTCCAAGGCCATTTAGCAGCTTCCAACTTCCTGTAACTGTATCCATCATCGCAACCACCCCGGCGTCTATTTGGTACGTCTTTACGGTCCCTTGTCTGTTTTTCGATCTCACAGGCACCCCCAGCGGTCCCAATTCTCCCATCCCGCGTTGCCCAAACTCGATTTTATTTGTGGCCATCTCTTGTCCGTCAGCTCGGAGTTTTACCAATCCATCCGTCTCGTGTTCTCGGTGAGACTGCCAATGGAGTCGCACTCGTTCACCGCTCTTAGTGGGAAGAGCGAGCGTCAGTACATCCCAACCGCTAAGCGCTGACCATTGATAAAACGTCCTCTAAAGTACGATATCGAATTCTTGACTGGAAATTTTCGCCAGGGACCATTATAATTGATAAACTGTAATCTATTCCTTGCGGGTTAGACCTGAGAATTCTATTATGTATGTATAGATGATGGTGTTGATCGAAATCGCCTTCTATATTCTTGAAGCGAGTCGGCTCACAAAATTTACCTCTCACTTGCTAGCTCTTCGGCCTCGGATTTGGGCATTTATTCCTTGCCTTTGATGTCTAAGCTGAGAGTTGGGTGCAAAATATCTATAACCGTCTTCGGCCATCAAAGATTTGAATCTCCGACGTTGCGATGGATCGTTCGTTTTGAGTTTCAACCACACGCAAGAATGGAATATCTTTTTTATGACACTGAACCTTTGTTCATCTTGCCGCATTCAACGTTTGGCGCGACCTCCAACTCTTCTAGCCGTCTGACTTCTCTTCAAAAACGTGCCATTTGGCCAGTTCTGGCTGCATTTCAGTTCAATATTAATGTACCATGTTCACAGAGATATCCAAGCTGTCGTTGCACTCAGGATTTCGCGAATGAAACTCCGGTCAAGCCGGCTTGCGGGTGAACGACTCGGAAGATGTCAAGGTTACGTCTTACAGCGTCTTACCAGTATTCCTTGCCTCCCGCTTTCTCAAGCCCTTCCTCACGCGACGACGACAGCGACGGTCGTCAAAAATGCATCCTGCCCTGCAGATCGGCGAGGTGGTGGAAATGATATGTACGCAGGTCGCCCCGTATGGCGCAACCTGCTCGCACGTCAGGCGCGATCTCTCTCGCCTTGCCAGAACTTCCTCGATTTTTCTGGACCCTACGCTTAACATCCTGTGGCGACACCAGGATTCCATTGTCAACCTGCTAAGATGCATGCCGGACCAGCTTTGGAAGATAGAAGAGACTCGACCGGATGATTATGAACCCGATTTCATTGTACTCGACATTGTGAGATCCAAGACGCACATTTATGTATTTTTTCCCAAAGAATACTAATCTCTCTCTAGGTTCTGCTGCGACCCATAACTCCGGCCGACTGGGAGCGCTTTTTTTTCTATTCCCATCGCGTGAAATCTTTCAGCATCGAGGGACAACCCCTACTTGAGACGCCTGAAGTCTATGAGATTCTCGGCATATGTCTCACCGGGGAGTTTATCTTTCCAAAACTGCAGAAGCTTGACTGGGAGCCCATACCATCCGAGTTCTTCCATCATGTCCGCTTGTTTTTGGCCCCCACAATCACAAACCTTCGTATCTTCATCAAGAACACCTCATATCTATCGATGCTTTCGACACTGGCGATCAAATGTCCTGGTCTAACAAATGTCACAATCAGCACTACCTTCCTTTCCGAACTGGACACTGTCCCAGTCATCTCATCATTTGTTTGCGCGCTGCGCCACATCGAAATTCTTTCCGTACCTCGCCTAGACCAGGCAGCTCTTTCCCACATTGCCCGACTTCCCTCCCAGGTTGCTGCCTTTGAGCCGCCTATCCCTTCCCCTCGCTGTCCGGCAGGCTCCCATCATTTTCCTGCCCTTACAGGCTCACGATTGCAATAGAGGATGCCCCTGCAGCCTTTGGATTTCTCGTGAAATGCTCTTTGGTCGAGTTCACGGTCAACAGTACAGCTCGTGCGACGCCAAAGACTGTTGCTAAAAACCTCTATTCTGCTCTGGCGACCCACTGTTCCCATTCATCGCTTCAGATCATAACTGTGCAAAATGGGGGGTTGGAATCCGTCGGAAACAACCACCGTGCAGGAGGCCCTGAACGGATGCTTGATTGGGGGAGACGTCCTTCGACCTCTCTTTTCTTTTCGATCTCTCGTCCGAGTAATTCTGCGACATCCAGTTGGATTCGATCTAGATGATCGTGCGATCGAGGACTTGGCTCGTGCTTGGCCGCACCTCGAATTACTATTCCTTGAACCGAGCACTTCCTATCATTTCAATTCCATGCCTCGGGTAACACTCGAGGGACTCTATGCCTTTGCAAAGTACTGCCTTCATCTGAGGCTACTGAGGTATAATTTTCGACGCCACTGTCATCCCTCCAAACAAACTCCACAAGAGGAAAAGAGTGTCGCAGCATAGGTTGGACGAAATACAAGTCGCATTTTCGCCCGTAAACAAATCACGCCCCGTCGCCAAGTTTTTGCGTACGATATTTCCTCATTTGGAGGTCATCGAAACATCGTACGAAGGCCTTGAGCGGTACGGTTCTGAGGATACTGCCGAACCGCAGGTGGTGGCCTCCCACAAGCGCTGGAAGAAGGTCGAAGAAGCTCTTGGAGAGTTCTAACACAAATCCATTTTCTGTTTAATGTCGTCGTTTTCTACCTTCCCGCACTTGATGGTGAGCCGTTCTAGCGAGTCTCCCTCATTCTTTCATCTTACAACGACCCACAGCGCCCTCTGTTTTCTGCTCCGTCCATCTTGCTCGAAATACATCTTACTATCTTTGAACGTGCACGAGCATCACTTTCGACACTCGTTATCTTGCGAATGGGTCGATGCTCTCGCACTGGAGAAGGAGCGAGCGATACGGCTCATTCCGACTAGCAATGCTCTATTTTGATCGACTGGTTCAAGTTGAGGGTCTGCGTTCTATTTGGATCCGAGCTGTAAAATCTCATGATCATTCTACTAGCGCGTTTGAACGGTGTTGTGCCCGCCAAGACCCTGAAGATTAGTTTAATAGTACAATATACGTGTAAATCAGTGCTACGGCTCAAGCCCAACTGCGTTGTGCCCCAGATCCCAGCGCTGCCGTGTGAGGAAAATTACATGTAAGGAGCGAGACGACATCAGTTTTCGTCACCATTCCAGTTAGTTTCCCGCCAGTCGTGAAGATTATCTGTCGTAGATTCTACGGGACCGTTAGCCCATTATCGGAATTCCTACTCTGGGATGCCTACCATTTTTTGGGAACATATTGACGACGAGTTCTTTAGGCACCTCCTGTCTCAGCTGTAATACTGCTTCCTCGAGCAAGCCCGAAAAATCTACTATTTCTTCTGTACTTGACGAGCTTTGTGATGAAAAAACGCATCGTTTCCTTCTCTCCAAGGCCTCGAAAAGCAATGGAGCTAGTTCAATAATCAGCTTGAGAGACGCAAAACGCAGGGCCAGATCAGACAACTCACTCAAGGCTAATCGAAGCTTGTCTCTAGTTACGAAGCCCAGGAATTGCTGTCGACGGACGACAGGGAAACCATGGAAATTATGGTCATTCAACAGACTATCTGGAGAACCATTCCTAAGAGAGGTAGAGGTATATAAAATGTTTGCCCGACGCACCGAGATCGGCAACAGTTTCCCGCTCATCCTCAATGACGACCAGTCGTTCCAGCGGCCGCATTAGTTGCGCTCCAGTGTCGCCTTTGTCCTCGAAATCAACGGGCGGTAGCCACGGGTACCCCCTCATTGCAATCCACGCCGCGTAGATCCCGCCGTCTTTTCCGAACGCGTCGCCGACCCATTTGGAGGTCATTACGCTGATCATGATCGGCAAAACATGTGAAAGTGCACCAGTCAACTGAAGATTGTGCATGAGACGAGATAAAGTTCCGGATAAGGGAACTGACCTCGAAAAGAATGACCACCAATGAGACTGAGGATGAAGATGAGAGTCTCGGACAGGGCTGCGGAGATTAATGAACTCACTGGTCATGCGAGTGACTCCACCGAGCATCGCTGAAGCTCCGATCACGGCGTAGAAACCAGGCGAAACACATCGCACAGAGGGATCGGGCGGACACGAGAGAAAGATCCAAGCCGTAGGATAGGCGCGTTGGAGACCTTGACTGAGTGGAATATATCAGTCCCGTTGACGTCTAGACAGCCAGGACCACGGAGCTCACGTCAGAAGGCCCATGACTCGGCCAAGGCAAGCGCCAATAGCGATGGTGGGCAAGAATATTCCAGCAGGAATCTTTTGAATGAGTGAGTGGCGGATGATCTGGGGATGGTAGGTCCTACCATCATGCCAAACGTCCATGCCGTCAGTAGCACTTTTAGGGCGGCGGTAAGTACCAACAAAAATACATTCTCCCACATCGCGCTAGGACTGGAGGACCAGTGTAACTAGAGGCAATATATTTCTTTACGAGTCGACGTACTTGCAAAGGCCATGGTAATCAATCTTCGTGGGATCGCATTCTTGGAAGAGGTTTGCCACCAACTCGGATGCTTGTACTCTGGATCTGATTTAGCGAGTACGCGTAAATTACCGATGATGCTTACCGCGAGAATACCACCTATGCAGAAGTTGGTAAATTTAATCGTATCGAAGAAAGAATCTGGCATACCAGGTAACTTATGGCGGCAGTAATCGCACTGACACCGACGACTTCAAGGATCGGCCAGTCGTTCAAGACGCTGTTTCGTCTGTAGAGTGCAATTTCGACATTAAGCTTGATTAATAACGAGCCGAGAATTCCCTGAAATCAGGCAGAAATCAGAGAGGGTAGTCTATCATAGGAAGAATTTACGCCAATCACGCCCAATGTGAGCCAAGGGATCTATGAAGAAGCTCGTCATATAAACGATAAACCAATGCTCGTGTCGAATGTACCAATTCAAACGCGCGCCAGGTATCGCTTCCGTTCGTCACCTGGAATAATACCAGCTTCGATGTGCCGAAAGGGTTCACCCATTGCAGCGAGACAGCGGCAACAGCAGACGCCACGAAACCTCTCCACATTACATCGGATTCATTTGCAAAGGTATCAAGTTCTGCATAAAAAAAGATTGAGTTGCTGAAGATCGTTGATTGTCCAGAGTAGTCTCACCTTCAAGACCAAACAATACGCCACCCAGTGGACTTCCGAATGCTACAGAGACTCCAGCAGCTGCTGCAGCTGCGAGTAATTTTCGTTGCTGCGCTGAAGAGAAATAGTTGAGTTAAATTTTCAGAGAATGAATAATATAAAACCTTCGCTGTTCCGGAACTGCTTAAAGAAACGAGAGAGAAGGTGGGCCATGCAGCAAGCTACATGCACCAGGGGTCCCTGGGTTCGAAATTTAGTGAATTACAGCACAACTAAGTCAGACACACCTCTTTGCCCAAAGAGAGTCCAGATGCAACCGCAAGAGCAAGCCCAAGGGCCTTGATCAGCAGGGTCCATGGGGATAGGAACGCGGTGAAGACATAACCTCCCAGAATCTGCACGTGAATGAGCTTTATGTTAGCGAAGGTGCAGATTCAACTAACCGCTTTGATTTCGGGAACTATATAGATGTGACTTTGAATGAAAGGTACAAGAGATAAGGGGACTCACTTCCGGTATGAAACGCATACGGCGCATAAGTCTTCACAAGGACCGCAGCACTGCCGGCAAATGCGATCTACATAGGAGAAGACTGAGAATAGTACACTGGAGAGACAGAAGCATTGCACTCACTGCCAACGAAACGTACACGAAGGTGTGTAACAATGATTGCGCAAGCACAACCCTCACTCCAAGGAATTCGCTCCAAGTACGCCATTCCGTGCACGCCTCGCCAGCTACACGCGAACCAAATTTCAGGGGAAAGTTTCTCGAATTCAATTTGCGTGAACGCACGCTTGACACCGCTACAGCATGCTACTTGGTTGTAAAAAAAATCCGTAAGAACAACGTCCTTCCCGGAGGTCTCCAAGCCTACAAGAGATGTCATTCGATTCTTCATTAACAGTGTGAACGAGCAAAAATTACCACTTAACAAGCACATCCAACCAGCCTCCCGTCAGCCCAATCCCAATCCCAATTAAAATGACTACGAGCCACATTCGGGCTGCATCAAACCTTGACGCAACACGTTGAAGTTTTCGAGAAACTTATAGGAAGCGATGGCGCGCACCATGGAAGCAGGAGGCCGCGAACACCATGCTGTGCACGCTGAACGTTGGTGCGTTCCCGTTCGGCCGCTTCTTCTCGGAGCCAGTCTATCGTGCTCCCGTCCACGTATTGCGAGGCGAAATGAACTTGCTGAGCCGGAGAAGGCAGTTGGCCATTTTCCGTAAGCTCGTACACTTCCGCCGGGTCGGGACGCGGCATGGCGCGAATTGAAGGTCGTAGGAGTCACTGTCTTGAGGTGACTGCGACAGAGACGTTGTAGAGGCTCTGGTTGAATCGGAAGCAGGTTCAACTGGGCGGATGGCGGAAGCAAGCTATATTTAGATTATGTTGTTTGGCGCACAACAACGCGTCTTGCTTTCGCCCGCGACGATGGCCGAGTCCTCGATGTCGATGGCTCTGCTGGGCCCTCTGAATGAACTCCAGACTCTGTCGCAGACCTTATTTCTCTCTCTATCTCCCATTCAAACGAAACCGCCCCCTCCGCCTCCGCTTTCTGCATTTCTCGCTTGCGATGAGGCTCTGTCCTCTGCCGTGAATCTTGCTCACACACACCAAATAAAGCAGCGCAAAATTGAGGCCCTCAAAGACGAGATACTTGAGCTCGATCGGCGGTGGCGGGAGATCTGTGTCGAGCTGGAGACGGGCAAACGGGAATTGGAAGAAATTATCGAGGAAGGCGAGGAGAGAATTAAATCGATAGAGCAAGCCAAGAAAGGTTGGGTGCTCTGGGATAATCTGTGGTGCTCGCTGACTTTGGCTTGAAAGCGTCTATTCCGTATCCCCAATTGCTGGCATATGCGCAGAGTCTCAGTGCATTTACATCTGCGCCTCCAAATATGCCCGACCTTACGTTGCCCGGCCAGCCCCCGCCGCCGCTCTTCTTCCCACCGTTTCCGAACGAAGAGAAAATGCGCCGTGGCCGCCTCAATGCAGAGGCACCACTGGGCTTGCTCGGGGAAACGCATTCTGTTGGACGAGGTCCGCCCATTTACTTTTGCCTCTACTTAGTATCTAACCCTTGTTGTAGCTCCTACTATTTCGCCACCAAGAGCGCCCGACGCGAGCCAACATCTGGCACCTGGTGCCAATCCTTACAGACAGGATCTACGCGCTCCCCAACCGCAATTATTCGATTTAGATTTGGATCTGAATCCCGACCTTTAAGTCCAAGGTATACATGCAGGTATAATTTAAATGATGCCAGTTGCAATCTAATGATATTAAATAGCCCTATATCCCATCGTGAATCTGTCCAGTCAAGTGGCGGCGACCTTTGGCGGCGGTTTCGGCTTGAACTTGATCTCCGTGGGCGGTGCCCCCGCCGAAGCTTTGAACTCGCGTATACGCTCAGCGATACCCTCCGTCATCCTCGCTACTCGGCTGCCCCCAGTGCGTTTCGCGTTGTTCCCGTAAAACTGGATGCTCCACGCTTGCAACTGGTTCCGAAAACCTAGGTTCGGACACACAATGGGTCGTTTCGACTGAACGTAGGCTATTGATTCTGACGCGGTCATGTATGTGGTCGCTACAATGTATGCGCATACCACAGTCGCGCTGCGGCTGACGCCCTGGAAGCAATGCACCTATTGCGATCGCGTACAAGTATGAATTAATTGGAGAGAGAAACATAGCTGCGCCACTTACGAGCACATTATTGTCCTCGCTCTCCGCCAATGCTGCAGTTATGAACTCGGTCGTTTGTGTGAGGTACTTCTGTATATCAACGTCTGACCGGTCCGCGATTGAGATGTGCAATCTACGGTCTTCCGGGATACACTCCGGAATGGCGACGTCGCGGTCCAAGACGGTGATTACATGCGTGATCTTGAATTGTGCGAGCTGCTCTGCGTCGCGCGCAGTGAAGTAGTCCGAGAGGTAGACGCGGGGGATGATGAGGGACGCAAGGCGCGCCTTGCCAGAGCCTAGAAGTCCTCTGGGATTTTGGGCGAGGACTGCACTTTGCCAGCTTGATGTCGGGGAAGTAAAGGATAGCATTGGGTGACCGTTAAAGTCAAGTTGCGGACAGCAGCAGCATCGGATGTTGAGCGTTTGTTTGTTTGACAGCGCAGCCGCGATCAGATCGTCGGCCCCGGCCCCGCATTCCGAGTCGGGAAGGGCGCACAAAGTGAGGATTGAGCAAGGAGGTGAGCACTCAGGGAGTATGTGCGTCTTCTTGAACACTTTTGGAAAGTGCTACATCGAGCTATAAACGTCGGTAAAACCACTCGGAGGGAGTCAGATCGCGGCAAATTTGGGTTCGAAGATCTAGCTGCAGGTCGCGCCAAAAAAAGCGTCAAGGTGAGCGAGACCTTGCTCAGTGTGAAAAGAATTGAATTCCACGTTCTGCGTGTGGATGGCGTTGGTTGAGCTGTAATGTCGGAGGCTTAAATCAAGTTGATGGGCGACGCAGGTGGTTGCGCTTCGGGCTTCAGCCAATATTTTACATTGAACCTCTCAAACACTGTACTTTATTAGCTTTCTGGTCTACGGCGAATTATCTGTCGAAAAACATCATGTAGTTGTACTTCGGAGGAACACTCCTGGTTAGCGATTGGATGCTGTATTGCTGCTGGTTCTTCCAAGTGAGGGACGCAGCGAGAACAAGAGACGAATGAAATGATAAGCTCCAAAGCTGACGGACAACATGTACTTAGAGCAAATTGGGATGCACGAATCGGGACCGCTGTGGATGTTTGTGAGATGGAGGGGCAAACGAGAGTCCGGATACACATATCAATCGGTAGAACGAAGTTACGCATGGAGTCGATGTAGAGAATCACTTTAGCAACTGCTAAACGGCTCTATGAATCCCAAAGAGCTTCTTCTACTTTTTTCCACCCCTTGTGCGACGCAACAACCTGCGGATCGGTTATGCTACCTTTTGCTTCGTGCAATGTGCTGATGGTCTTCAACAGAGGGAATATCGTGGACAGGAATTTCGCAACCGGGCGTGGTTTAGTGATGTGTGAGTATCCAGCATTGAGGCGGCTCAGACATCGCTGGGTCGTCCTCGTTGTTCGGTTGATTTCAGGGACAATGCTGGCATCGAAGGTCATGTCGAGTACGCGCAGATAGGGGCAGTACTTTGCAAAAGCATATACGCCCTCGAGGGTTACGCGGGGGCACATACGATAAGAGGG
Source organism: Mycena venus (assembly GCA_014462655.1). Classification (NCBI taxonomy): domain Eukaryota; kingdom Fungi; phylum Basidiomycota; class Agaricomycetes; order Agaricales; family Mycenaceae; genus Glaucomycena; species Glaucomycena venus. The sequence goes on along the minus strand of JACAZI010000007.1, from coordinate 6,154,797 downwards.
GCCGGGTGGGAGTAACAGGGCTTGAATGCGGGCCCCGGGGCCATGCACGAGCCATGTCCTGGACGACACGATCGTCGAGGTCGAAACCAACCGGATGCGAGAGCGATAACTCTGTAATGTTAACGTACGTTACTGAAAGAAAACAAAGGCTGAAGGATCTCTTCTCCAACCGAGTACATGCCGACTTCGCCCACCAGTACTGGAGGCGGTTTTCCCCTGTTACAATTATTTCTCGAAGGGATGAATGGGAGCAATGGTTCGCCAAAGCGGAATACAATTTTTTCGCCATCGTCTTTGTGTATAGAACACTGCGGGCCCGGCAAACGAGTTTGAACTTCACCAAGGAACACTTCGCCATAAATTCAAGGAGTGCGGGGGCGAGCTCCATCGTTTCGATGACAAGCTCTGTCAGCGCGGGAAAATGAAGAGATCCTGGTTGAGGCCGATACGAAGGGATGGGGGTAGGTATGGGTATGCTATCAGACATTAGCCAGAGATACCGAAGGCCTGGCAGTTGGGCGATATGGAAAAGGGCTGCCCGATCCAGGCCGACTGCGACAAGTGATTTGAGAGAGCGCTGCGAACAGACGAATCTAGATATAGGTGGGACTGCGGCCACGGGGGAAACGAAAGGAGTCCCAAGGTTGAAATCGGTCAGCCGGGTACATTTGAGTGCAACCGTCGAAAGTATGGATAAATTTGGGGCGTCTTCGATCCTGACCTTCAGATTCGTGATGTGGGGGGAAAGAAACAAGTGGATGTAGGAGCAGGATTCTAGGTTTGGCCTCGGGAACCCAGTCGAGTTTCTGTAGATTGGGGAATATGAAGCGCTCCGACTCAAGAAAAGACGAAGTGAGAACTTCGTACACTTCGCCGAGTGTCAAAAGTTCGTTTTGTTTAACGATGCTAAAAGATTTCACTCGACGAGAGTAAAAGATGAAACGCTTCCAGTCGGCAATGGCCACGGCCCTCCGCAGGGTCTACATAGACATAAGTGTTGGTTTTTCGAAAACGATATGCCTCAGATCTCACAATGCCAAGCTCGATTATATTCGGTGTATCATCAAACGGTCGAGTTTCTGTAATCACCCAAAGATCCTCCGGCATGCATCTAAGGATATTCACGATCGTATCCTGATGTCGCCACAGAACGTTGAGCGCAGGATCGAGAAAGATCGTCGAAGTTCTCGCAAGGCAGGCGAGATCGCGAGAAGCCCTGAAATGGGTGACTTGCGCGCACACCATCTCTACCACTTCTACAATTTGCAGCGCACGATGCATTTTTTTGAAAAAAAAAGTTGGTTTGCCGTGGAAAGACGCGTCCGCGTGGATCGTGGTGGTCCGAAGGAAGAAATGAGGGCCTGATGTTGCCAAACTAGAAAGCCCCTAAGTAGTAACGTTGTGACCATTACTTTGGACCCACGGTCATGGACGCCGCTGTGGAAAAAGCCAACACAGAGCGGCAAAAACGGTGGTATGTGCGTGATAATCGAGTGCTGCGTGTCCTTCAGCTCGCGTCATGAAGGGTTAAAGACCAAAAAGTCGGTGAAGGTACTTATACCGACTCGGAGGTCACCATTCCCTTTGTTTTTAGTATTTGCTCGATTTAACCCGTCCCACAGGACGAGAAGCCTCTACCAACCGAAAATTGGCTATAAAGAAGATTAAGGTTGGCCAGTTCAAAGACGGGCTAGATATGTCGGCGATCCGTGCATAATGAGGTCAAATATCTGCGTGAACTCAAGCATCAGAATGTCATCAAGGTAACTTGAAGATAATTTACAGCTAGCGTTTGACGCAAACGCCGCCAATTCGTCGTGCGGAGAGCTTGGGAGGCTGGTTGTGAGTTTAGAGCCCAGGCTCCGTCATCTAGGTTTTCTGTGAACCTTGTGCTCTTAATTTTGGACGGTGGACCGATCTGTGCCAACCTGCCTCTCATTTTCGAAACTGGCTGTAAACGACCCCAAAAACACGAAACTAAATATTCCTTCAGCTGCTAGACGTGCTCTCCAAAAGGAATTTGAACCTCGTTCTCGAGTTCCTGGACTCAGACTAATTAATCAAAGACCGTTCTCTCGTTTTCCTCCCAGCGAAAATCAAGACCTGGATGGCCATGGCCTTCGTGGGTTCGAGTTCTGCAATCGAAACTGGATCCTACATCGTGTTAGCATGCTATTATATCCCATTTAACCCGTCTGAACGCGAACAGGATCTCAAACTCAACAATCTACTCATTGCCTGGGACGGTCAGCTCAAGATTGCTGATTTTGGTCTTGCACGGGACTTTGCAGATCCTAGGTGTAAGATGGCCTGCCGAGTCATCCCAAGGTAGGTTGTTTTGACAATCGTACAGCTCCATATTTCTCATTCAAGCATGAAGATGGGACCGACCCCCGGAGCTCCTTTTCGGCTGCAGATATTATTCTACCGCGGTCGACGTGTGGTCAGTCGTGTGTATCTTTGCTGAGGTTATGCTCCGTACATCGTACCTTGCTGGAGAAAGTGACATGGATCAACAAGACTATCTTCCGTATACTCGGAACGCCGACAGAACAGGATTGGCCAGGACACACTAAACTTCTCGACTACGACCCAATCGGCCAATTTTCCAAAACGCGCTGCCAGCGCCGACACGTTCAACCTCCTCAGCCAGTGCCTGGTGTACGAACCCCCGAAGCGCATCACAGCCAAAGATGCTCGTTGCCCGCCCTAAAGTTTGTTTCTCGACGTGTGCTAAATGACTGACTGTGTAGGCGCTCAACCACGCATACTTTTTCGCACTCCCGTACCCTTCCCATCCATCCGAACTGCCTGAATGTGCGGCCCAGTTGTCGGCGCCGCCCCTTGATGAGCTCGACGGGAACACGCTCACCGGAAAGATGAACCATCTCAAGCGCAAGGTATCCTCGCCCGACGATACGAGGCTACGCTCTGCCCTTGCACGACTCGGACGACTAGACTTCATAAAACCGATGCCTGCCTCCTAGAGACCTGACGGAACGTGGAGTGCGATAGACTGCTTCTACATTGTTTCATGACGATGATTATTCGTCCGAAACGGAGTTCGGAACTAACGACTTGACGACCGCAACGACTTGACCATTCCGGCGCTGCATAGACCAGACGATGGATGAACCATGCCGAAAAAGAGCGTTCGAGCCTCAGCAGAGTAGAGAGAACCCGAGGACCATGTTTCACTGGCACAGGGACTCCTACGCTCGTTGTATATACTTAATCATGATTGAGATGGGAATTTGGGTTGATTTTTAAGTTGATTTTTATTTATCTACGATGTACCAGAAAGTGAGCGACATCAACGCCCTTATCATCGTTTTGCAAGTTGCGGCTGTTTGGCGCCGATCGATTCTCTTCTTTATCATTCACCACCACCTACTGAACCTAAACTTCACCCATGGATTGCATGTTGGGCCCTCACTCCCCCGGCCTTTGTTTCTTTTTTATTTATTTGAGTGCTAAAGCCGGAGTGGCACTTGTGGTTAAGCACAGATAACGTTAGTTTATTATTCCGCCAGCTGCTCACCTTAGCTGCTCGCCTCGGCTGCCTTTTTATGATCTTCGACGCATCCTGTTATCTTAGGACTTCAACCTCTTCTCAGGATGCTTGTTTTCTGCGGCGACGTCTCGGGAAACTCGATACAGTGAAATGGGCTTTTTCTCAGCAAGCTTTGGGCGGGACTTCCTCTCCACCTTATCAACATCTCTTGTCCAAGGCACTACTTATCAAGGTTGCACTTCTAACACTTACTTCTTTGATCTTTGCAGCGAGTCAAGATTCGACGCCCTTTTTGAAATGGGATTTGCAATTTGCCAGCGAAGCTCGCCCTTGGTGGTCGAATTTTGACGTTGCATCTCGATTCCGCTTCACTTCTACAGTATCCGTGTCTTCCAATTTTCAAAGACCATGGCTTTCGAATTCCTTGTCGTTCTTTTCAATTGACAGGGTACTCTTTGGAACAACAGTCTGGCCATTCCCAAATGTATCGAGCGTGTATTATTTTACTGCCATGGGTTTCACCCCCCTCTCTGCCTGGTGCCCAGGTCCTATGGGTTCGATGGTTAAGGCTATTTTACGTACGTAACGGTTGTCGTGCCAGCGCGAGCGTTGGACGACACCGAAGGGAGAGTTAGCGGCGGCGAGGGGCCGTCTTGCCTTGTAGCATACTTTTCTTACCTCTGTGCTAGCACCTATGTACACCTTAGCTGGTGCTGTCCATTCTGGCTGGCCCCGGCTGCTGAAATCATAATGTCCGTGCTTCCCGTTGTTTACTGTCTATACTGTCAAATCGAACCAACATGGCAAATGAAGATGCAAAGTCGACTTTGGAGTGGGGCAGAGGTATGCATTATAGACTATAGCCTTCATGAATCGGTCTTACAATTGGCGTGCTCTCTAGTTCTTATTTGCGGCGGAACGGACTGGTGAGCATGTGTCCTGTTGAACGGGTTTGGCGCAACCTTCTCACAAGAGATTCTCTTTGCTTGTTTCCTTGTCACACTCGTTATTATGTACATATAGGCCTCGACTAGGACGCAAGGGATCCAAGTCAGACGCTGTGAATGAACCGTATGTTCATTGAGGTCAATGTCACTACTGGATCTCACGGAACGAATGCAGGGCTCCTGACCTCTTGGAACCGCATATTCTTCGGTCCTTGGGCAACATCAAAGCAACCTCGGTCCACACATCTGCTCACAGTTGCCACTGCGTCGTGTTGGACATCGATGGCGTGGCATGGTTGTTTGGGAGAAACGGCTCGTGTGCGCTTGGCGAGCCCGCCACGGTCGACGCGATCTCGGAGAACGCTCCGAAGAGGCTGGCCGCGTCAGAATTGGGTGCGGCAGCGGGTGCAAAGTTCGTCGACGCAGCGTGTGGCAGAAACCACACTCTGTTGGTTGGTTCGGACGGGGCGCTATGGACCGCGGGCATCAACACACTGGGCCAGGTATGTCGTCCAGTAAACGCTGCTCTCCAACATAGTAATACTCGCACCAGTGTGGCCACCCCGTATCTCCGGACGTCCCAACCTTCAAAAGTGTCAATGTGTTGTCGGAGGGTGGAGGAAAAGAACGTGTCGTGAAGGCCACTGCGGGCATTAGTTTTTCTGCCGTGCTCACGGATTCGGGAAAGGGTGAGAACGGGCGGCCTCTTTTAACCACACATTTATCGCTGACTATGAATAAGTTTACACCTTTGGGAGCGGCGAGAAGGGGCAACTCGGCAACGGGAAGACCGGCGAAAGGATCATCACTGGCAATAAGCTGGCTTTCGACGTCGTTACTCAGCCCAGTATGTATGCTTCGACTTTGTTTTTTCTTTTTTGACATTTTTTTTTCTAGCCCAAGTGGATGGGATCGACAACAGAAAAATTGTGCAAATCTCTGCCGGGCAACAGCACTGTATTGCCCTAGATTCGACTGGGTTAGTTGCGCTACTCTTGTTTCCGTACTCTTCTTAGCCCACAAACTAGACTAGTTTATGTCTGGGGCTATGGTGGATATTGTCGGCTTGGCCTTGGAACGCAGGCCGACGAGCTGAGACCGAAGATGGTTCCCAACGTGCGTGTCTTTCAACAACCTGGCATGCTGACATTAATTACTCGCGACATCTCCAGTTCGCAGGGCCGAATGAGATCCTGATGGGAGCTTCAGTTGCTGCCGGTCCCACTAACAGTGTCGTAGTAGATCGACAGGGCATGTATTGGATGACTGGAAAGTGGAAAAACAGCGGAGAAGGCGCGTTCTTCCATTCGCATCCTCGATCTCATGGTTCTAACAACGCGTTCAGGCTCCTCCGGCTCGCCTTACTCCTCGTTCCGCTTTATGCAGGATATCATGTTGGTTCTCCCGCATCTCACTCTATTCCTCGTCTCAATTTAGGATTTCACAGGGCATGCAAAGTAACCAAGGCATGCTGCGGGGGTGTAACCCACTGGCTCCTCACTCCCGACGACGACGACCCAGAGACAGGAGAGCCGACAATCATGACCGTCGCTTGGGGACAAAACGCCGCGAATGGTAGTATACCCATTCTGTTTCGCTGCGTTCAGGCATCTGACGGACGGTTTTTGAAGGCGAACTCGGCCTCGGCCCAGACGAACCGAAAAGTGCTACTAAGCCGACCAGGCATGTGCCCTTGGTCGGTGTAAATGTTATCGAGTCCGTCCACTTTTTTCTCTTTCCATTCTCTCCTTCAATCATTGCATAGTATCGCCGCCGGTCAAAATACCACCCTGTTCATTGCAAAGCCTACTGGAAAATACTCGGACTTGCCGCGACACCCAATTGACGTCGATCCACCGGAGGCGTGCATACAGTGCGGGGAAGATCACGGAGACGATGGCCCTGAGGTGCTCGAATGCGAAAAGGTGGATGTCTTGTTTTCGAGTTCGTTTGCATTCGCAGTCTAATATCATGTGCAGTGCGACGCTCCTTACCACCTCTCGTGCCTCACGCCCCCGCTCGAGAGCATCCCGGAGGGTGAGTGGTTCTGCCCCGATTGTGAAGCAGAGCCGGGAGCGTCTGTCGGTGCGGCTGTGAAGAAACTCAAATCGAAAAGCCTCAAGAGGAAAGCAGAACCACCGGCGAAAGCGGGTCGTACGTGTATTCTTTGCCCTTGGGTTTCTTCGGTTTTGACGATGTTGATCCAGCACAAAAGAAGAAGAAGCAGTAGACGAATTGAGGACTCTTGTATTTTTATCGTCCCCAGTGGTTTTTTATTTTCAAGTGTTTGTGGTGGTTGTCACGTCAATATATCGCTATTCCCAGCTCCTTCCACCATCATGGAATACTCCCTTCACGTCCTGGCGCTTTCCCCGGCTTCACTGTTTTATCGTGGTAAAATATCACTTCTAGGGACAAGGCACCATTATCGGAATTTGCATTGAAATAGATACATGTAACATAGTCATATATGCCACACTACTACTTGTGGCCTCTGAACGGTGTAGATGGAAGGAAGATTAATTTTGTTCCTACACTTACATCTGCTATCGCGCGAACTCCTTGTCACGTTGTCACTTGTCCCTGCGTGACGCGGCGCTCTCTCTTGCCTCCGCGTCTAAGTTCGAGTCTGGCCATCTTTTCCCAGTCGTCGTTTGTGCTCGCCACAACAAAGTCGAAATGCACCCTGCGCTGCAAATTGTCGAAGTAGTGGAGATGGTTTGCGCGCAGGTTGGCCATCGCAAGGCGCCGTGCGACCTCGCCCGGCTTGCTAGAACCTCTACGCTCTTTCTGAACCCTGCGCTCAACGTCCTGTGGCGGCACCAGGGAACCCTTGTGCATCTCCTCAGGTGTATGCCGGAGGATTTGTGGGAAATTACAGAGACCCGACCGTATGATGACGAACCAACCATAATCGAACTCACCATTGTGAGACCTTTCCAGTTGTTTTTTTCAAAACAAACACTCATGACCAGTTAGTCCTTGCGACGTCCCATCACCTTCGCCGACTGGGAACGCTTCCTTTTTTATTCCCGACGAGTCAAATCTTTTAGTCTTGAAGAACAAGGCTCACTTGAAAGTTTCGAAGTCTACGAAACTCTGAATTCTTCTTTTCCGGAGACCTATATATTTCCAAACCTGCAGAAACTCGATTGGCACCCCATTCCACCTGAATCATGCCCTTACGTTCGCCCGTTCCTGTCCCCACACATCACAAAGGTCGGCATTGCGATCGAAGATAGCTCGTACTTCAACATACTCTCGACCGTGGCGCAAAAATGTCCGCGTCTGACCGATTTCAGCATCGGCACTGCCTTTGTTCCTGACACGGCCAGTATCCCAGCCATATCCAGATTTGTCTGTACACAGCGCCACCTCGAATCACTTGTCGCAATCGGCCTGGATCACACAGCGCTGACCCATATCGCTCGACTACCAGGTCTTCGGTATCTCTGGCTAATGTCTGATACGAGACCCATCCCCATCCTTCCCTTTCGGCCCCCGGCAGGACACCCTCATTTTCCTGCGCTTTCCAATCTCAAAATCGAGACCATGGAGCTCGCCCCAGTACTCCTTGCATTTCTGGCCAAGTGTTCTCTAGTGGGATTCAAAATTGTAGCAAGGGGTCGCACCAAATTATACACGAAGATGGTGGTTAAAGAATTGTATTGCGCTTTGGCGACCCATTGCTCACATTCGTCGCTTCAAGAAATAATTATAGCACCAGGTCATTTCGATGCGCCGACGATAAACCCAGACCAGCTTGATATATACTCGGTTGGAGGAGAGATCCTTAGACATCTCTATTTTCCTTCGGTAACCTCGTCACTTTGTCGCTCTCACATGCGGTGGGGTTCGACCTCGACGATGAGGTTGCTCAGGATATGGCTCATGCATGGCCTCGTATCGAAATGTTGTGGCTCCCATCCGGTCCCTCCTATCGTATGACGCCCCGCGTAACCCTCAAGGGTGTCCACGCCTTTGCGGAGCGTTGTCCTCATCTCCGGGTGCTCAACATGACTTTCGACGCGACCGTTGTCCCTAAAATCGGCACAGAAAATAATGTGTCACAGCCAAGCCTGGCTGGCCTCAATGTTGGATACTCGCCCATCGGCAAACCACGCTCTGTCGCTGAATTCCTGGCTGCAACTTTCCCTCTTTTTAGAGTCCATCAGAACATTGCGCGAAGACCGAGGGAACATAACCGACCCGCAGGTCGTTGCCTCGCACAAGGGCTGGAAAAAGGTCGAAGAAGCTCTCTTAGATTTTCCTGGGTTTCCGTATTGACGCCTTTGCCACACTGATTGGTATGTCATCTGCGTCAGCGCTCATTCCATTGCGAGATCTCACAATTAGCCCAGACCTTGCTCTAAGTAAATCTTGTCCGCTCCTGTAGGTCCGCATCATTACCAATTCGTCGCAGTACGGGTCAGCGAGTAAACATATTAATTGCTTGACTGGTAATGTGCTTTTTATGGAGTCCAATGTTCGTGCGTCTTTTTCTGGGCCACACGGTGAAACCGCCGATTCGCCTTTCGTTATTAACAGCCTACTGCACGAAACTGCCCAGAAATAAATCATGTAGGTGTTGTTTATCGTCAAAGCATATGGCAACCGACATTTCACCAGGTACCATGGTATCCGAATGATAATAAAAATCTTCATTCATCTGTCTTTTGAACTCCTCCGAGGTGTGGTTTTACTTGCTGGTTGAGTGGGCACGCTTAGAATGGTATGGAGGTGTGTGAGTGCTTAAGAGCTCTTCAATTTGTCGCTACAGCATAAATTCGTGGATTTTACTACATTTACATTGCTGAACATAACTTGCAGCCACGTCATCACAAGCACTAAAGGGACAAACATTGTGAGTTCTGCGTCTGCGTTTTTGATTGCAAGTGCTCACTTGAGAATAGTAGGGCGGAGAAACCGCTTGACACGTGAATGGCGATGCGCAAACGGTAGGCCCATTCCAACCAGTTCCTACGGAATGCGTAAGTCTCACAGCGCGAGTTGAGGCAGACCCATTTTACCGCCACATTGTCCAAACTCTGTCTGTGTGGGGCCAGATGCCGAAGTTGTCGTCGAACCACTAGTACTTGAACTTCTTGTGGTCGTTCCGACCGTAGTTGTCGTGCCCGTTGCTGTGGTCGAGGCGGGCGGCCCTGAAGAGCGGTTAGCCCAATTCATCTGCATAATCGCGAGACGCCTTGCCTGATGCTCCCGGTGCAAGACCTATTTCATGGTAAGTTGCATTTCCCGAGATATCTAACCCACGAACCTTGGTTCCCGCATCCTGTGCTTGGCCAGAGCGGCGCATTTTCTCCAGTAATGCAGGCGCCGACCCACAGAGGGCTACCGTCGGACCCCGACCACTGGCTGCAGCTCACCTCGCTCCAAGTTCCTAACAAAGCGCCGTGGCCGGAAGGGAAGAAAACGCCTGCTCCTCCTGTATCCTCGCAGATATCGAAGCTACCACACTTCAACAAACGCTTCTGCGGATGCAAAAAGTTTTGCTTACTGTACCGGCATGTTAAACTGGTTGGTCTGGCTCGTCGCTGTTTGGCCACACCAAGCCTTCAAATTTCACCCTGTTAGTCAGGCTGCCTCGCGCCGTCGAAGACCAACGAACCTCGTTCCCAGCGACAGGGCACATATCCGTGACCTTTACCACGATCGATTTGCCGAACGGGCCTGTGTACGATGGGGAATACGGGTCCTCCGTGCCCGTGAGCGCGAAGCATCGTCCGCACGCATCACCAGGGCCGAGTCCGGGTGCCGACCCGAACGCAAGCTGGCTGATCGCGGCGGTGTACCCCGACGCGGCGATCCCGCACGCAGGCTGGTTGCACCCCGTGTACATCGTGAAGCTCGCGCTGCCCGGCCCAGCGGTCTGTACGTATCCGCCAGCCGTCGCGCGCGGGTGTACCAACGTGCCGCGTACGCCGACGAGCGACGCGCCGAGAGCTATCGCGCTGGTGAATAAAGCGATCATCTTGTTGTTGAACGTCATCTTTTCTGTGCGGCGACGCGTGTGGTTAAATACGTGGTGCGCCGCCTGAACCTCGGGGACGACGAATTCCCGACGTGTTTCCGCCTCGTACGCGTTCCCGTGCGGTTTTTCTTTTCTGGTCACGATGGGCGTGTCATGATCATGATCCCGCGGTGGCTTTCTTTTCGTGGCCACACTTTCTTTCGCTAGTTTGTTCGCCCCCTGTACAATGCTTCCGCTCGGTAGTCATGACCGCTATCTGTGTGAATTCAGCTCGTGAACCCAAAACACACCTCTGGTCAGATTTTCCCTCATCGTTCCCACCACGCATCGCCCATCAAATCGTCAAAGTATTCCATAGCGATGTATATACAATAAATTAATATAGGGCGCGTACAAGGGCTGCAGGGGGGTAAGTATACGGGGCTTATAGATACACACAGCAGGCAGACGGAAAACTCGGAACGCGTGGTGCGTTTAATTGTTTCGCGGGCAAACGCGGGTGAAAGGATAGGCGGAGATGTAGAGGTGGAGGTGGAGACACGGGTGGACGGAGATAGTAGGAGTATGCGGGAAGTGAAGTGAGGTAGGCCATGTTCACGCTACGTTGGTGTAGCTCCCTGAGACGTGATCCGCGGGTCAAGTCGAGAAATACAGGAAGAAAATAGACGCACATATCCGGGCGAGATTGTCGCCGCTTCCAGATGCTAGTAGGTTGTCCGTGGGCCCGAGACTTATCGAGATGACTGGTGTCGTGGTAGATTTTTAGAAAATGAAAGGCACGGCGGAGGTGACAGCGACGCAACACACCTGAATTTTTGTGACCCTGCAGCATGCACTGCACGACGCCAGCTTGGTCCCAGAACTGTATGCCGCGATCCTTAGAGCCGGAGACCACCCATTGCGAGTCGTGCGACACAGCGACGCTGAGCACGTAGTCCTACGTTCGTCGGTTATATAAAGACCATGTCGACATAAATATAAACCGTGACGCACCTTGTGCCCCAAATAGTTTGTTGTGCACTGACTCGGCTTGCCGCCCTCTTTGCGTGCCTTGCTGCCGCGGAGGTCCCAGTACTTTAGTGTGTTGTCGAGGCTCCCGCTGACGATCCCGTGCCCGTCGCGCGTGAACACGACGCTGTAGACCGAGTCCTGGTGCCCGCGCAGCTGCTCCACAAGCGCGCCGCTCGCCACGGACCAGATGCGCACGACCGCATCGACGCAACCGGCCGCGACGAGCGTACCGTCGGGGGAGATGGCGACGCTGGTGACGCCCGCATCATTGTTGGACGGACCGCCGGATGGCGCAGGCTCGGCGTCGGGTGTGACGGCGAGGATCCGCATGGAACGGTCTTCCATGTCCCAGATGCGCACGGTGCGGTCGCCCGAGCCTGAGACGATGAGGCGGCCGTCGGTCGAGAAGTCTAACGAGTAGATCTCTTGTTGATGCCCGTCAAAGACAATGCGGATGGAACGCTTGGCGATATCCCAGATCTGAAGAAGATGAATGTCGTAGGCAATTGGAGGACATGGAAACTGACTCGGATTCGCTTGTCCTCGGCTCCAGTCGCGAGGTACTTGCCGTCTGGACTGAACCGAACACTGCGAATATATAGATCACCCGTCTTGCTGCCAGTTGAGTCGTCGGCGAGCACACTGCCACCATGAATATTATCTGAAATGCGAACAAAGACAAAAACTCACCAAGCCTTTTGGCCAGTGTGGACGTCGAATATTTGAGCCGTCCTGTTGCAACCCGTCGCGAGCCACTTGCCGTCCGCCGAGAATTGTACGCAGCATACAACAGTTTCGTGTGGGAACGTATGGACAAGGTTGACGTCGAGCGTGCGCGGGATGGCCGGGTTATAAAGAACGAACCAGTCGGAACCCTCCTTCTTGAACTGCGCCGGAACGACCGACGGATCGGGCGAGTCTGCGAGAAACTCGTTGACCTGTGCCGGCCGTGGGGCCATCCGCGGAGTGGGAGTCAAACGTGCGGTGGGTACTGCGGCCGGGGGTGGAGGCAAAGCGGGGAGTCGAGCCGGGGCCCATGAGGGCACCCAGAGAGGACTCTTTTATCCGCTTTGTGTCGCGTTGACCATCGAGGAAGCGGTCACGGTCGAGCTCGCGCTCGCGGGTATCCCTTTCCCGGTGTTCGCGGCCATTCCCTTCACGCTCGCGATCTGGCGCGCCTCGTTCACGGTCGCGCAGCGCCACACCGCGTTCACGGTCCTCGCGGTCGCGGTACGTCTCCTGCCCATTGAAGACGCTCGGCTGCGGAGGACGGGATCTGCTCGAAAACAGCTCCGCACGCAAACCGCGAACCTCCTCTTCGTATTGCTGGCGAACCTTGCCGTGCTTCTGCTCGAGGTCATAGAGAGCCTAGCGGATAGTGTAAACAATTGTTTTCGATCTGAAAGGCCAAAGACAACCTGGCGGATCGAGTTCAATTCATCCACTTGGGCATTGATTGTGGCCTCGTATTTTTCACGCTGGGCTCTGGCCACACCGAGTTCGTTTGCGAGGGCGTCAAACTCTTGCTTGACGATGTCCAGTGTGTCCTGGAGGCGGGTCGGATTATATGAATCTGGGGGTCCCCCGGTGGGCCGCAGAGACCGATGCTGGGTGGGGGTGAGCGGAGTCGGACATGGACAAGGCAATATACCTGGTAGATATTGTTGCTGCTCATCGTCGTGGTCGACGATCTCTCGCTGTCGTCAGCTCAGGAACTGCCCTACCATTTTGGGTGCCGGCGGTAACTTGAAAAGGGAATTAGTGGCTGTTCTTCACTGTGTCACTTTCATGGCGTAAGCACACAAAAATACCGAGTTCTTTCCAAAAATTGCTTCAAGCCTTCGATATAGTGGAGCGTATGCAGTCGGGAGTTTATAAATGTATCGGCCTGTTCGCACGATGGTGCTGGTGGGCCAACAATTATTGATTTGCCCGACTAACCAAGTAAGCGATTGTAGATAAATTGGGGGACATGCGGTAGCAACCAGCAATTTCATTTATCTACTTCCTGATTTGGAAGAAAACCCACAGACTTATTCCAAGCGACCATAAACCATTCCCTGATTTTGGTCCCAGGTACCCGGACTCAATCAAGCCGACGTTTTCACGCTAGGTGCGCAGAGTTTAACTCCTACACTGCCGGCGGAGTGGCCTTGAACCCGCGGGTTGCAAGCCTTCTGACTAGCCTGCGAGTCCATGCATTGACCTCTGTGTTCGGTGAGTCAAGAAATTCCACAATTGGTATCACTGTTTTTGTATCGACAATAGCCTGCGCGCCATCTGAAGATCGCGCAATTTGCGCTAACGCGTAGATGGCCCCCCGCAATAACTTTCGAATCTTGGCGACTGATTCAGCGTGAGAATTGTGCTGTTACCCCTCACCAAAGGATACTCACCGCAAGAGATACACAAGCGGCACACAGGGTCTCAGTGTTAGAATGGCGGGAACAGTCGACTCGTGGGTCGCAAGCTTTCCCACCAGATAACAAGTCCATTCTCGGACCTTTGGGCTTGGTGATTCGAGTGATACGAGTATGCGGTCTAGTGCCTTGGTATCGACGATAGCTTGGGCCCCATTTACCCATCGCGCGATCTGAGACAACGCATATGTGGTCGCCTGAACTACTTCAGAATGGCGGTCCCTGATTTGAATCAGGAACATGTTGCCTCGCAAAAAGGATCCCCGTACCGCAAAAGAGACACTAGTCGTCTAGAAGCATTCAATTCCAAGATAGCTGGTGCGGTGGACTCATGACGAGCGAGCGTTCCCACCAGCTGGCAAGTCCATGCACAGATGCCCGGGCTCGGTGATTTGAGTAATTCCAAGACGTAGTCAAGTGAAATTGCATCGAGGATGGCCTGAGCCCCGTCAAGCCATTGGGCAATCTGAGACAGCGCACACGCGGCCTCCATAATGATTTTGGGATCTGGGTCACTGGGCCAAAGTTAGAACCGGTATTGAAACAAGGAGGAGTGGAGTAAATTACTGCAAGAGAGGTAACAGCCGTGCACATGGTTTGAATTCCAAGGTGGCCGGCACAGTGGACTCATGGCTGGCGAGCCCTCGCACTAACTGGCAAGTCCAATCTCGGACGTTCAGGTTCGGTGATTCGAGTAGTTCCAAGACGTTGTCCAGCGCCTTGATATCCACAATAGCTTGCGCACCGTCAACCCATCGGGCTATCAGGGATAATGTATATATCGACCACAAAATAACTCCAGGAGCCTGATCTCTGAAGCAAGATTAGCACTGGGTAGATAATTGTACATCGGTCTTCAAACTCACTGTAACAGTGACAACAGCTGCACACATGGTTCTAGCTGTAAAATAGCTGGTGCCGAGCACTCATGTAATGCTAGGTTTCCCAACAACATGCACGAAAATCTCCGTACTTCAGGGTCAGGCGCCTCAAGCATTTGCGGGAGGTAAGAGAACACCGGCGAATCGACCAACGCGCGCGCGTCGGCCTCGAACCGAGCTGCGAGAGCCAGATTCGACAGAATCGCGGCCTTGGTCGACCACGAGACGTAGTCCCACCTATTTAGAACATCATCCCATGCTCGATGAACGAAATTTGGGACGAACGGAAAATATGACGAGTATACTTCCAATGTTTCCTTGGAAAGTGGGCCATGGCGACTCTGTCTCACGATTTCGAGTACCTGGCGATGATACATCAACTTCATAAGGGGTTTCGCTGCTGAGTGAAGGTTGATCGTTGGGCCATGGAGGCCGGGATTGCTGTCTGACCAGTAACTGTGTATGCTCGGGCGCGTATCTTGGCGAATCAACGGCGGCATAGAGGAAGGATGAAGAGAGCAGGGGCTATGATGAGAACCCGGCGATTTAAAGCCTTGCAACACTGCTGTGCCTTCGGCGCTTATATCGGACAGAGGTTTGACGCGCGGTGTACACCGGACGCGCCGCCTGACTCACGGTAGCGATTGAAGTGTTCGCCTGCGCACCCCGTCTAGCAACCCTTTTTGGTCGGAGCACCTTCGTATCGTTGTAAACTTGCTGTTGTTCTCGAGTTTCAAAAGCTACCCGCAGTATGGGTCCGGTGTGCAATATGGCAGGAAAGCAAAGCCGAGGCAAACGGTGGAATTAGTGATACAGCTCCCTTTCCGGGGCCTGGTAATTGCCGCTGTTTTCAAGGACGAGTGTATGCGGAATTATGATCTGCAAAATGTGAACATGTCAAGGCCGCTCATAGACGACCATCTCTGCGCCCAACTCAACCAGCACTTTTTCTGTCTCTTCCCATGGAACTCCAAATCTTTCTGAGTTAAAGCGGCTGGATATATAGTAAGACGGGAGAATCTGCTTGATCACGGCGTTCGGATGCCGAATTGCACGCACCAAGCGTGCAGTTCTTTTATCGGATCGCTGTTTTGTTTTAAAAGGTCCGCCACCTAAAAGCATGATTTAGAGACGATATATAGCGTATCTCAAGAGACACCACTCACCGCCAGCCTGGTCGCGGCGAGAATGTCTGCCGGCGAGTCAACCCTCCGCCCATAGTCCTTCGACGTGAACAAGCACGCGACGTCGTGAGTCTCGCCGCGGATGAGTAGACAAGTCCCGAGCAGCGCCTCTCCTTCCTTCTGACAGGTGTTCTTGTACTTTGCGAATGCGCCAGGGTACCGCTCCTGAAAGGCCGTTGCGATGCCGGCTCCCCACGAGCCCCTGGTGTTACAGGCATGGATTAGAATGGAACCTGCGGGAGTGGCGAATAGGTCTGCTTTGACGTGGGTGATTTTGCTCGCGAGCTGGGACATGGTCGAAAGAGGTGAAGAGACGAGATCGAGCGCGAGTCATGTTTATGTATCCTTCTTGTCGAGTCATTTGTACAAGACTTGAGTCTGTCTGTCTTCGTGATTCACATGCAAGTCTGCGCCGGACATGGCGGGCAGAGAAAACCTTCGACCGCACACGGATATTGAAACTCAATCTCAGCTGAGACAAGTTCGGCCCGAGAATTGCCGATGTCATTTATTCCTTTTTGGTTCTCTTGAGCCCCTATTTGGGCTGAAGCTCAGCGTACAGCGTGTCTACAAGTATCCATCCGGTTCAAAGATTTCGTTCGCTTGCTTTTACAAGTTACGAGGCTTCATTGACCAAAGGCAACCAGAACTGGGAAACCAATGAGAGAAGAAAACGATCATCAACAAAACACGTACGGATACTTGTCCCAGAGCGTACAATGGAATACTAAACACAATTCGTTTTGTATGAGTAGCTGGTTCACAGAAAGTGACAAGAAACGCACCTCGAATTCGCCACCTGACAGAAAGAGAATGTCACCGTGGACCAAAGTCACGATAAAGGGTGATGGGGCCGTTTTCTTGCGTTGCGATACTTTTTCCGCTGGGGTAGATACAGAGGAAGGTTCTTGTTCACGATCCAAAGCGCCCAGCCTTTGACTCTCGACGGCGGGCGGCGGTACTATTTTTCTGGTATACTTGGGTTTGACGCGTATCACGGCTCCTCTAGATGAATGGGAGGGGTCGACAACACCTCCATCCAATGAGCCCAACTTTTGATCTTCCAATACCTCTGCCTTGACCTTCCTAATATATTTGCGCTTGCTACTAATCCCAGCTTCATTTGTTGGAGTAGACACAGGCGAAGGTTCGAGAACACCATCATCCAATCCTCCCAGCTTGAGATCCTGGCGATCCTCCGCTTTCAGTTTCCGGCGTTTACGAGGCTTTTCCCCTTCAGCTAACGTCTTTTCGAACCGAAAGTTGGAATCCACTCCATCGACAGCGTCGTCTTCGATTTTCAGCAGCACGCCACTCGTCATGAGCTCGAGATCTGGCGATTTCGGGGATATTTTCAGCTTCAGGTCATGACCGAGACACATTATCGCAGCGCAATGACCCGAACCAACGACATTTATAAGGTTAGTGTCCTGATGTAGCGTCAGTGCCAACAATAGCACCCGTGCAATTAATCTTACCCCACGTCTCCCACTGTCTACCCATCCTTTGACCAGCAATCGCTGGATGTCCATTTCCTGATCTTCAGGGCGGATATAAGTCTTGATGCTTCGAGTAATAACCTCTCTGGCGCGCATCAGGCATTCTGGCCATCGCGCATCCGGTTCCATGACGGCGGTGTGGCTGAAATAAGGGGAATTGTAGGCATCGCGGGCCAGCTCACATCCAATCTGTATCGACGCCAAAAGTTCGGTTGCGTCCAGCTGCAACGAAGGTACGTTGCCGGTGAAGATGTGTCTCGCAGACACTGCCCCTTCCGCATCCGACTGCAGGCGTGCATGGTCCATCTCTACGGCGGCCAGAGGACACTGGTTTGGACCTAGAATGTAGCGGAAAACCATCATTCCGTCGGACCATTCTGTTATCGTTGGTTCATCGACTCCGAGAGGAAGCGTCGTGTTCGGCCGGTAGACCGGAGCCGCCTCGTGTGGAGTCCGTATGGATTCTAGGGGGACGGCGTATCCACCGCTGGCCTCAGGCCGATTTGAGCATTTCGATGCGCAAAAAGAACTACCGCATCGTCGGTGCCGCATCATGGTGACTCTATTCAGCTTCCCGCACTCGACGCAATACCATCCCTTGTACTCCTCCACTACTTCGTCCGGACCAAAACCGATGCCTGTGGTATCGTTGTGGGGGACGAGCAAATGAAGGGGGAGGATTGAGGGACAACGATTGGCGATTGGTATGTCCCGGAAGTGGTAATTGCGACTTTGAAGACGTCGTTGTTTATACTCGGGCGTGGACGCATCGCTATCATCGAAAGAAGTTGTGGACACGGGATTCGCGACAGTAGCTTCGCTCGCGCTGGGTGGAGGTAGCCACCAAGGAGACGTTGTCTCAGGCAGGGTATCCGAGGGAAGGTCCAAATCTTCTTCTCCGCCGGAACTCCACTGAAGTCTGAACTTCCATTTCACCCTTCCAGCTAGTTCGCTGGAAGCAGGGTGTCGGCCGTCCTGAGAGACACGCTCTTCCTGTTTGTGACGATTGCCATGAGCGTCTACTGGGATTTGAATGAAATTGATTTTACCTGGACATTGACGACCGTGTGGAAGCCCAGATAGGCGTATTGGACTTCGCTTGGAAGCGTTACGCCCCAAGACTCGGTCATGCATGCATTAGATGCGATGCAAAGAACAGGGGTACTGTGGATGTATGCATCTACAAGGGCTTGCATCTCCTTCGGTATCGGGCGAGGAACTGTGCTGATCTCTGGTGGGCTACTGATTATAGCAGGCCGCTCTTCATTCTTGAGCTCCGAATTATCTGCCGTCTTGAATGGAAGGGCGGCTGGGGGAGCCGGGGTCGAGATATATTGTGACGCGTGCTGATTAGCATTAGGCTTCGAAAATGGAACGTTTTCCATGTCAAATGAGGGCGCCACGGGGAGAACCGGGGTAGGGATATCTCGTGACGCGCTCTGTTTATCCACGGACTTGGAGAGCGTAACTTCGTCCTCCGAGTCGGATGAGGGGGCGATTGCGGAGGCCGAAATTAGGATGCTTTGCGATACGCGCTGTTCATCCACAGGCCTTAAAAGTGGAACGTCTTCCTCAGAGTCGGATGAGAAAACAGCTGGGGGAGCTGGTGTAGGCTTACGCCTAGGCGTCCTGGGATAAAACACACTTTCCGAGTCGGCGGCCATGGTTAGAGATGATGTTACCTGAGTAGCCCGTGGGGAAAATGATGGAATGGGGGATGCTTCCTGAACTTCATCGAAAGCGATTAAGCCTTCGGGGAGAGGAATGCTGTGAAATATTTCCGAATTCTGTTCGATTTTAAGTTGAGCTTGAGGGAAAACACGGCCAGCGGTGTGGACGCCGACATTCCGATGCCACGACTGAGGAAACGGTAAAGGCGATGAATACGGCGAACCGCGACGATGATGCAAAAAGTTTGAAGGTACTTCGCGAGCAGGTGCTACTGCTGGCATTGGGCCGACTGAGGTAAGACGTTCCACAGAATTATTTCCAAATTGCGGAAGATGATCTCGGAAGTCTGAAGCAGTTGGTACCGACGGAAGAGAAGAGGGAGGGGTCATCGGAGCAGGATCGCGAATGAAATCCCTTACACTGTAACAAAATTCCATTTCAGCACCCGAATAGAATAAAATAAAAAAATACACACAATGTGAGGTCCGTCCGAACCCCTTCCACAGTAGATGTATTGGAGACTGTTATGCCGTTCGTTCCATCGAGTATAATTATCGGGGTCTCGAAAACCTCTAAAGCAATCCCATTGACATGGGTGGTCAATTCTGGAAGGATAGCAAGCAGCTCTTCTTTGCTCTAAAACGAAACGATACGTGAGAACCGACCAGACGGACAAGGCCCATGCTATCTCACGCTGGACCATTGCCGTGGCTTGACTTGTTCAGAATCCGAATCCTTAGGAGTAGATTCAGTCGGCACGTCGACAACAACTGCAGGAGTTGCCTGAGGGGCGTCACAATGAAGAGGGGCCGCAGCCACCTCAGTAGTCCCACCCCTCCCCCGACCACGACCTCTTCCTGAACCCCGACCCCTTCCTCGACCTCCTCTAGTCGTATCTCTGACTAGAGTTGGGACGGGTAAGGAACCAGGCGGTGTTGAGATTGATTCTACGACCGTCCACACAATGCTTGGAGGAGGGCTAACTCCTGCCACAAGCTCAACAAAACTCTCAAGACAGAAATACACAACCGACTTTTTCCATTTTTCCTCCTTCTCTTTGGGGGAGGAGACGGAACCACCCCATCTTGTGTGGCTTCAATTTTAACATCGGGCGATACAATAGAGACCTCTTGCTGAGGGATTCGCGACCGCTTCAGAGTCCGCGCAGGCATGGCGGTTACAGGAGAGACTCGCGGCACGCAAAAAGACGGCGAATTGTGGGCTGGCACAAGACCTTGAGCTAGTTGGCCATAGCGGGTGGCAGTATTAGGTATTGCCATGCTTCCAGATTTCCGCGCAAAAGTTCCTGGCAGTGAACTAATTTGAACAAGGCTAGGGCCACCTTGTGCACCAGCACGAGATTCGTTGGTCTCGACGTTCCGTAAACGAGAAGTAAAGCCAGACCGCGGCAACTTGGAGGAGGGCTGAAGTGATCTTTTCGAGGCGGGAAGCAGTTGTGGATCCATATGGGAGCCAATGAAAAATCCAGAGCGGTAAAACCGTCTCAGGTTGCCATTTAACTGCGCAGACTTGTGAGGAGACTGTACAAGGGGCTGTTTGCCACGTCGTGTAGACATCGAGGCCTGCGGCAGTGCGAGAACATCATATTCGTAACGGTTGGGCAGTTTATGGAAGTGGATGGATGTGCTCATCCGTTCGCAGCGGTTGAATGCCGTTGCATCGCCATTGATGGCTAACAATCCCAAATGCCTTTTATTCCTGCTGTCGACTGACTCCGCAAGCTGCACGCCTCGTTGTTCTAGGAATATCTGAAGCTATAGTTACTTCGACGCATTTCACCTGTTTCAATCGAGCAAAGGAGCGCCCAAATGTCACCTGAGCACAAGGATGATCACTTGGCAAGACTCGGAAGGTTTAAGCACGAAGGGTTGACCTTTGACTTCCTCCTTCCTTCATGCCGCCACTGAGTTGCCAGGACACCCGTCCGAGCATAGTATCCCAGGTCCAGTGACCAACTTTCATACACTCGCAAAGCCGCTTCTAAAGCGGATGTATCACCGCCAGGCCCTAGAGAGAATCAGAAAGAATCGGGCAGCCCGTCGAGGATAACCTTGGACACATATTCGTCATACTTTCCTTGAGTTGTTCTGACTGTAGGTTGGACCAGCTCATGGTCGACTAAAGCCGCGATTTTGTCTGAGTTGGCCGACTGGGCTGTGGTCGAGGACGCGGCTCGCGCGGTGGTCAAATCCTCTGTGTTTGATTATATCGTGGAGATGCTTCAGTCACTGGTCACCGGACGCTCAAACGCGGGTTTCTTCGTGATGGCTTTTGGGAAGACTGGCGTCGTTCAAGAACACTGCGCCCGCCGTCTTGAAACCAAATCCCTGCGTGCTTCCAGTGTCCCTTCTGCAGAATCCATTATACAAACAATTCTGATCTCGCTGCAGTGACGAAGATTCTGCAGCCGTCGCAAGGGCCTTATACGCCTTAGCTAAGATGGCGCGATGGTTAGACGGCGCGCAGGCCGCTCTCAATGCAAATGTGCTGGACTATGTCTTGCTATTTCTCCAGGTATTGAGCCCGGATCCGGACATGGACCTGTGAGCTAGTCGGAAAGCTCGCTAAGCACAAGGACCTTGTAATAACAATCTTGGAAATACAGCCCTGCACGCGGCTGGCGTGAGTTTTTATCCTTGGTTGCGACGCGAGTCCCCTTTTCAAACAGCGACGACTATTCTGAAGTTATTTCTGTGACCATGGACGCATTATCTCAAATTGCCCGATGGTCAGACGGTGCGCGTACTGTCATCGATGCAAAGACGCTGGATCATGTCTTAGTTGCGACAGGGAACCCAATATTTTCGTCCGCGCCAGCTCGATCTTTGCGCTGAGTGAAATCGGCCAATGGACAAATGAAGTCGCAGCTCTTGCGGACATGAATATATACGAGAAGCTTCAGGAATTGAAAAAGTATGACTGCTGGCTGCTCGATCATGACTGAGTTCGACCACGATATGAAACAATATCGCTCGATATACCGTAAGAAGAGAGGCAGATCTAGTACAAAAATGGATTGTGAACGGCCGTAGATGATAAGTTCGCGTTACATTCGCCGGATTTGTTTATTTCTTCCGAGTCCAGAAATTGATTCCAATAATACCAGAGCATCACCTACAGCACGAATCCATAACAATCACGCCCAGCAAGCCCAGACCACTGGCATCCTTGCTGTAATTTTGATTGATACCGTCCAGCCCGCTGAAAAGTCGTCGCCCTGAGAGACCGCACTGCAATGATGGCCGTGCATGCGAGTGCAAACGCCACCTCAAACCATGGCAGAACACATGCAGTGTACAGAGAAGCGTCGGATCTGAGCGGTTTGCTGAAACACGCGCGTTTCTACGAGTAAGAACGTCGAATAGAGCATTCAATGGTGAACTGCAAGTCCGGGTTTGAATCACGCACGTGATCATGAGGCCCGGGCCGCACAGCCACTGCAGGCTCAACTCGAGCGGTTACCCTACGCCGCGATTATGGACTCTGCCGCTGCGCCAGACCGCAATATCATCGACTGGGACGAGGACGATGTTCAGGCATGGCTCTCGACCCTGGGGATAAACCAGTACGAGTCCCAAATAAAGGGTCGGTTCATCCCCGCGATTGCAAGCTTGCTCTCCGCTCATATCACGTCCCAGAACACAGCATAACCGGCGAAGTTCTGTGCTTGCTCAATGCTGAATCCCTCAAGGCCATCGGCGTCTCCACTATTGGCCAGCGCTTGGCTATCCTCAAGGCTGTTTACCAGCTCAAACTAGCATACAACATCCCCATCGACCCGGACTCCTACGTCCCCCCGTGTCAGTCTCTCCTGTCCCAATAGTACCTCTGCTGAACATTCCGACGCAGCCGAAGCTTCAGAGCGCCTTGAAGGCCTCACTATTGAGAAATTACATGCCATAGTCAAGGACCAGGGTCTGTCACATTGATCCACGGTTGATTGGTTTCGTTCCTGATCCATAGCAGGCATACGTTTGCATCACTTAGAAGAGGAAAATCGACATTTAAATAACCAACTGCAGCTCTTCGTTGAGGACTTCAATGCCTTGCGAAGTTCCATAGGACGATCGGTGCGCCTTTTCTTAATGACGATGAATGCCCGTCTGATTTCCGCAGGATGAGAACTCTGGTAATCCGTCCCTACGTCGCCAACCATCATTCAAATGGGCTCAATACGTACGGCCCGCAAAGTCACCCACGAAACCCGACATCGACTCCCCGCACCCGTCTCCGCAGCAGCTTGAGCACGACCTCTCCTATTCGCGGAGCGGGCAATCACAATTCTCATCTGCACAGTCGCAGTTCTCGTCTTCAACACCGCCCGAGAAGTCGCGTGCAACTGACTCCCCCAATCTCAGCACGCCGGTACCACCAAAGACATCCCGAACAGAGAGCTCCGAGACGCTCAAGAGCTTCAAGGTCAGCTTGGACGACCCGACATGGAAGGTCCTGCCCGCTGCACTCAAGAAGTACCGCATAAACAATGATAATTGGGAAAACTACGCCATG
Organism: Mycena venus; assembly: GCA_014462655.1. Taxonomy (NCBI): domain Eukaryota; kingdom Fungi; phylum Basidiomycota; class Agaricomycetes; order Agaricales; family Mycenaceae; genus Glaucomycena; species Glaucomycena venus. The sequence goes on along the minus strand of JACAZI010000007.1, from coordinate 6,131,148 downwards.
TTTATATGTTACGGCTCAACGGGTGCGTTCAACCATCTGAAATGGTTCCAAATGCGTTAACTTTATTCAGGCAACCGAATCGAGCGGTGTCTGAGCTATGACGAGAAACCCCTTCTTCTTTTCCAAAAAGCTGAAGGACGCCAAAAAGAATCCCGTTTTCATGCTCAAGCATATCAAGGATATCCGCTCGCCTATCGCGGTCGCCCAGCAAAAACATGCAGCCCGCAAGGCATCTTCTATCATGACTAACGGCTCTGCAACGACCTCAAGTGCCACTCTGGGACACGCCGGAAAGACGCCGTCAACATCTTCACGTCCTCCTCACCGGCCGCCCAAGCTCGAGGTGGATTTGAGCGCCAGTCAGGGAGCACCTGCGCCGGGCATCGCAACCGCCATGAGCCCCGCGCCTGGATGGCCTGACCTGGGAATGATGTCGCCGTCGGTAGAGCGCGCACCTGAGGACCCACTGGGATCTTCAGCGCACCACTTGTCGACGAGCACGACAATGTCAGGCTCAACTGCTGTCGCAAGCTCGAACAACGGCCACGAAAGCCTAAAACGGTCGAATGTAGACCCGGGCGACGTGACTCCAAATACCTCTCGAGAGATGCCTCCCGTGTCGGCCTCGGAGGTGTCCTATGCCGTTGCCATATATCCTTACATGGCAGAGCAGGAAGACGAGTTCGACGTCGTGGTGTGAGTATTTGCTTATCTCTCCTTCTTACTTATGCTATAATGTCACTGCAGCGGTGATACCTTCATTATTCTGTCACGGGCGCGGGGATGGTGGGTCGTACAGCGGGACCCGACTGGTTCGGGGATCGTCGACACGGATGTCGTCAAACAGGGATGGGTTCCTGCGGGCTGCCTACTGGAGACGAAGGTCCCAGTAGCGTCTGCAATCGCAGAGGCCACTGCTGCCAAGGGCAGTGGTTCTGGACCCTCCGGCTCGGATTCCCCGCCAGAGACACCCGTGTCGAAGACCCCCATCCTCCCGTTGAGCATCATATCTACGAGCTTCCCTGGCATTGCCCTCATGGACTACAAGAAGAAAGGGGAGGAGGAGCTTGATCTTGTCAAGGACGATGCATTGCGGGTGTTTAAGCGGTACAATCACTGGTCATATGTGCGGCTCTTTCCTTTGTTCCGATGTCCTCGTACTCATGCTGTCTGTTAGGCTGTCAAGGAGGAAGGCGGAGACCGCGGTTGGGTACCGGTACGTTCCTTGACTTCGTTGGTATCTTGCGGTCCGGGGACTGAAGCGCGTGTTTCTTCTACAAAAAGTCTTGGTTCATTGGCAAGGTGTCTACTGGGCCAGCGACACCGAGCACCAGTATGGCTCCGCCACTCACATCCACGATCATGGACGACACGAACCAGGCGCAAGTGTCGCCCATGTCGTCCGCGTTCCCGGCTGTCCAGGCAGGACGCTCCGTCGCGGTAAATTAACGTCCTCCCGGCGTTGTATCAATCATATCGCGGAACCCAGCGTCTTAGAGAGTCGGTCGTTGTTTTCCGGCATGGTAGAAGCACTCCTTGATTAACCTTCACTGCCCATTCGTTCTCGACGCACCCACAACTGGCATTGTATTTCTTACATGCGCGCAGGTGACCGCTCGCCGTCCCCGTCGCCCCGATGACGGACGCCGCAGATCCCGGCCAACCCGCTGGCATTGCATATTACTTACTTAACTATCTCGGCATTAATATGGCGTATTAATTGTGTATCTACGTACTCACCCCACGGCTGCGTCTTTCCTTTGTTCTCTGTTCAACACACTTTCCTTCCTGCTTTCTGTTAGTCTATCTCCAACATGTGTTGCTCCCATATGTACAGTACTCTACACACATCATTTATCCAACTGGTTATGATATTGTCCGCCCGGCGAGTGCGGCAAAGAAGAAGCATATCATCCGGTGCATCAGGTATGTGTATTGGATGCGTCCCCAGACCTTGTTTTCTCCGTTTTCTCCGTTCCGGCCCTTGTCGAGGCACAACCTTCCTTTTCAGGACACGAAAGGTGTTTCCCCGGAACAGGATTCGACTCCGTGCGATTTTAAAGCTTTTCAAAGGAGATTTCGGGCGGATGTTTCAATGCAAGTCTAGGTCACAGACTCGCCAGGCGAGTTCCGCCAAGATGCTGTCAAGTGGCAAGAGAAGCGCGATTGCGCACGCGCTTCAAAGTAATATCTTCGGGTCAAGCGCTTCCTCCCTTGTGTTTATGTCTTTTCCTTTGCCGGAATCATCTCGTGAACTCTTGCCAAGGGATTTTTTCCGACTGACACTCCGACTTCAGCAGCTTAAAAGCCATGCATGCATGCCAGCTCAGCAAGAGTTCCTGTGGCTGCGTGTACGGAACTACTAACAACCCCTGAACGCCGGCCATGAACTCGTCCTTGATCTCGCAGGGCGGCCACCGCGTCGCAATGTACTACCAGTCCCAGTACGACAACAACCTCGCTTCCAATTCAGTGTTTGGCCACTTTGTTACCCCGTTACCGCTGATTGGACTCATCACGCAGTGAGTATGCTTTTATAGAGACTTTCAATCTTTACCGTCCTCATGTGTGCTGACTGCTGGGTAACCGTCCAGCTTGCTTCTCGCGGCGTTCCACATCAACTTTGACGATGTGTCTGTGCATTTGAACGATGATGTGCCGGAGGCACCGATCTTTGACGAGATGTGGTTTGATATAGGTATGTGCCTATCTGCATCGGCATTTTAACGTGTCTCTTTCGCGTTTTTACACGTCGAATTCCTTTTTATTTGTACTCCTTTATGTGCCTATGCTGACTCTTATAGCTACCATGCAGTCGACTGGAATCAAAGTGATAGGAATGTTGGGCGGTATTTAATATTAGCTAAGACACAGACATGCTTTGGACTGATTTCACAACGCAGGAGCTGCGCCTGGGACATACACTTGCCTGACACCGGACCTCTTCGACACTTACTATCCAGTCTTGGCCGGCTACATCAAGAGGTACTTTCTTCATCTTCCAACGGTAGAATAAACGGTTTAAAGATTCCGCTCTGTGCAGATTCAACATTGACGGCCTCGACCTTGACGTAGAACAAGACACCCCCCCTGGACGACATCGTACACCTTATCAATAGGTTGAAGGCAGATTTCGGCGATGACTTCATAATCACGCTCGCCCCAGTAGCAAGCGCGCTCATTGAAGGGGCCAATCTGTCTGGCTTTGATTACATCGAACTGGAGAAACGAGTGGGACACAAGATATCGTGGTACAACGCGCAGTTCTACTCAGGGTTTGGAACGTTCTTCCCGACTGATATGGTACGTCAGTCTCACTTCACACTATATTCCCCACAAAATTAATCACCTTCAATTATGCAGTATATCGAAATTGTCAACTTCGGCAAAGGCCTCCACCCAAGCAGACTCGTTGCCACCACTTTCACCAGTCCCGACGAAGGCTTTGGGTTTATCGACATCGACGAGGTCGCACAAAGCGTCGCGGAATTGGCACAGATGCAAAATTTCACTTTTGGAGGAGTGGGAGGTTGGGAGTACTGGAACAGTCTTCCCGGAGGCGAAAACCAGCCGTACCTCTGGGCGCAGCTGATGCACGATACGATGGACCAGATTAAAGCGAACCAAACGCAGTTGTTGGCCAGCTCAAAATCGATCCAGTCACGGGTGTGGCCCCGTAGTCAATAGCCCTTTGTTTTGTTTTTTTTTTTTTTTAAGGTAAATGGGAATGGTTTCTTGAATTTCGAACGGGATCCTCAGTGGTTCACGCTCTGCTTGGAGTGGGCCAAGGCGGTAGTCTTGACCATGGATTTGGTGATGCAAACAGACGGAGGACAAAGGTTCAGGGCGACCCTATAGCCTTTGGTGGGTTGGGATGCGGGGTGGAGGATGTATATAGTGTGGACTAAGCTGAGCAGGTGAAGGGTGGGCTTGCGCGGGAAAAGCAGGGGACATGTCTGGTGGCTCGCAAGGATCACTCAACTAGTTGTAGGTTCGCTAAAGTAGACGCCTATCTAAAATGCACTCAAAGTAGTGTAGGTTTTACTAAAGTGAACGCCTAAAATACAGTAGTCATGGGTTCATTAAAGTAAAAACACATTCATCGCAATTACTGGCCGCCTATCTCTTTCTGGCTGACCGTTGTGACATGCTCGGTGGTCAGCACCTTTTGAACGTCCCCTGCAGTTACGTAGAAGCGGTCGACCCAATCTGGGCCCTCATTTGACCTCGTCCAGAGAGCGCCATATAACGTCCAAAAGAAACGAAGGAAGGCTGGATCCCGAGTCCAGAGATCGCCGTCGAGGGTACGACCAAGCGTGTCCCGCAACATGAGTGGATTCTGGAAGAACCCGCGCTTGAGGACTCCGAGCTCGGCGAGGAAGAACCCGACCAGGCCGCGGCGGTTCGCCCACCGCAACACCTCCGGGGACCACTTCCTGCTCTGCGCGGGCACTGGATTGGGGAAGGGAACGTCGGTAAGGAACGCCGGGTAGCTCCAAAAGAAGAGCACCAAAACAAACAGCAGACTGTGGAGCTGGCGGCGAGGTGAGCTATATTTGTGGAAGAGTCTGTGCGAGCAACTCACGTCGTAGGCAGCGAGATGGGGCGGGCCATCGATGAGGAGGCGTATTGCCATAAAAGGCAGTGTGCCCTGCATCAACCCCATTAGCGTGAAGCGCGACCGGTGAGGAGGAAAATGTATACAGTTCGAAAGCTTTTTTGAGGCCCTTCTGGCTGCGCTGGTGGTGCTGGACACTCAGCTTGTTTATTTGTGTTGAGGAGAGCCGCAGGTAGGTCAGCCTCGGACACAGAGTCGCCGATGGTCATCTCAGGCGGGGGATGCGCACGACCAGCCATATCCAAGTCGTGTATGAACCCACCGATTCGCTGCTCCAGCTCTCGCTGCGTGAACGGAAGTACCGAGAATCGCTTGGGCAGAGGCCGCGGCATCGGAGAGGAAAGAGGGGGAACATGCAATGTCCTTGCTTAGCAGAACGTCGCCGATGCTGAGATCTCGGTGTAGTAGGAGATCTTTCTCGGCGAGCGAGGCGATGCCTATGTGCAGATTTAATACAATTTTCAAGTGGACAGGTAAACTAAAACGCGCCTTCGACAAAATCGATGAATGCTTTTGCAAACTCGTCGTAGTTGGCTGATTGCACCAGAAGCCGCTTGAAATCCGATTGTGCGAAGACTTCTTGCCGGTTGCTTGCCTCGCCAGGCACCGCGGCCTGGGCATCAGTGTATGGTCTTGACGACCTCCGGAGGAAAGCCGCGCGCGGAAAGAGCGTCGCCGTAGTACCATTTCCTGTAAATGCGAAAGGGTTGTCGATTAGGATGATTTGAACGAACGTGAGCAAGATATATAGGACTAACCATGTCGGGAGAAGCACATTCTTGGCCTGTGCATCACTCGCTAACTGGATGAGATCATCTTTGAAACAGTCACTCCCGCAGTCTGCATTGTATAGCTTGAGGGCGTAAGGTCCCTACGAAGTTACGGACGTCGCCTTCGTTCTCCGTCTCCCGCGACACACAAAATATCCGTGCGCAACGTCCAACCAGCGATCCGCTGTCTTGAACGAGGTGGTGGACATAAAACCTAGTGTCGGGTCTGGTACCATCCTGCGAGTAATGCAGGCGGTTGCCGCGCAACGGGATAAACCGGACGGTGCGGTGGAGGTATTCCATCATGGGATCTTCCGCTGAGAAGACGTCCACCTCAGACTTGGCTGTCTCGGATGATTCAGTCTTGAAGGATCTTCCATGGTTGAACTTGAGATGGGGAGGGCCAAGCGTCTTGGTATGAAAGAGTTCGAAAACCTCATGTTGTCCGCGCTGGAGAGCGGTCGACCTGACAAATCCGAGACAAATCCGAATGCTGTCGAGGACGCCGCGGCTGCAGTCCCGGTTGAAGGTGCATTGCTCGACACCAAACGTATCGGTTCGGAGTACGCCGATGACCTTCGTCGTGACGACGAGACCCAGGATCGACCTCATCCAGGGCTGGGTGCGCCGCTGCTATCTCATGTAGACGAGCTCTTGAAGGGTAGCGTTGGGGAGATTCGGGAGTTTTGCCTCTGCTGTTAGCTCAATCTCGGGCCAACAGAATCTTGTCATGTCGAGGTGGGTCTTCCTTTCCTGTTCTTCGAACCATTTCCCGAACTCGCGTACTGCAGGTCCATTATCGGATCTGTGTCGGTCCGTGAATCTGAGCATCCGGAAAATTTTGGATGTACGTGAATGGGGAGTTGTCCAGCGGAAAAAGTGGACTGGAAGAATTAGCAGTCGGCGATTGACAAAAGGCGGAGAGGTTAAAGGCTACGACGTCGGGCCGACAATCCTGCGCAGCGGACTCGTTAGACAGAGGAACTGCCTGTTGGGGATTCGGTAGAGTGACAAACCGGAGCGAAGGAAGGGGGTGGTGCGGGGCGTTTGCCAAGCGAATTGACGCTGCGTGGGCGGCGATAGCGACGACATTGAAGAACAAGGCCGCCGCCGCCTCAGACGCCTGGGTTGGGAGACCCCATTTCCATCTGTACGGATCGGGTGGTGAAACCTCGGAAGGCGTGACCGCCTCATTGGCGTGAAGGGCGGCGTCGGTGCAGGCGGCCTTGAAATTATTCCTGGGAACGTCCTTCCACTCCCCGTCGACTTTTCTCTGGATAGAGAGGATGGACATGAGTAAGAACTCGCAAAGAATTTCGGCGCAGCTGCTGATGTCAACGAGGGAGCCAAAAAGACACTGGATGAGATCGGAGCTTTTCGACCGGCGAGAATGAAGTTCGTCTGCAAGATGGACTTCGACGTGAGCTCTCATGAGCGTGTCGATGCCCATGTCAGTCGAGCCGCCAGATTTGACCTCAGTTTTACTGGCAGACGCCTGTGCCGTATCCCTTTCTTCCCAGAGCTCGGCCGGAGCCGGGGAGCGTGGCATGTAGGGCGCGAGAGCGACAGTGCCACGAGTGACCGCCTCGACCTTGGTCCGTTCCTCATATGTTGCTGCGCCGTCGAGCTAAAGCCGCGACCGTTAACCGTGATTAAGATGGTAGATTGTATCACTCACTTCAGCGGTCTCGGCTTCGAGCGCTGCAAGCGCTCGCGTCATGGTAGCCATTCTTAACGGCGGGCGGAAATGGTGGGAGAGAGGGAGAGGGGGGGGGAAGGCATTGACTGAAACCACAGTTTTTGGTCATCTGAAACTGGTTGGCGAAAATTCAGCTCGACCGAAACCTGTGGTTTCGGTTCAAGATTTGGCTTGTGCTGAGATTCAAAACTGAAATTATGTAGATGTTTTGGCTGGACCCGATACGAAAACCGATGTATTGGTGCAATTGATACCCAACCAATATGTTATGTTTCGCTGGGGGTATCAGCTGAACCGTTTTACATAGCGAAACATATAGGTTTGGGTTGTATTTTTTGTTTGTGAGCTCAGGCAGGGGAGCCTGCGAGGCGGCCTGAGTGGGAGACAAGGAAGAGTAGAGCTGTCATGCGTTGTTTAGATCCCGTTATCTTATCTACACAGCCACTGATCTCGGGATCTCTTCTGCCTGTGCGGGTCTCCTTCCTGACCCTTGGTGCTGCGTCCAAGTATGATGTGATGGAAAACAAGCAATTGCACGCACGCGGTAAGCATGGTTGGAAAATTAGAAGAATGCGTCTCTAACGGACAGAGGGGGCCAAGGCCAAATTTGAGGAATCAATTGTGCTGTGTACATAATTTGTTCTCCATGCATGTGAGAATTATCGGACTGTATTTTGGTTGCCACACCAGACAGTGAATGGACATGGTTAGTTTCTGAAGTCGTTCATCCACCTTTAGCGCCGCAAGAGCTACAATACCATCTAACACAAATATCTCGAATCCCGGTTTTTTAATCGAAGAAGATACCACCGTTGATAGAGACAGTTTGACCTGTGGAAGTTGAATATCTGGCTCCATCTAGAAGGTTGTTAGGATATTTACCCGTCATATAGCTCGACTCTTTGCTCGCCAACCAGCTGACGAAGTTGGCAATCTCGTCAGGCTCACCGCAACGGTGCATGGGGGCCATGGCATTGCCCTTGATTTATTAGAGTGGCCCTTAGAGTTTCAGGAGAGAACGGATCGACTTACAAGCTCTTCGAAGCTCATGCCCATGACGGCCTTGAAGGATTCATTGAGGTGACGAGCTAAGAGTACGTCAGTGAGGGCTTAAGAGTTTCGAACACAATAAGTTACTCACCAAGGTCGGTCTTGATCACCCCTGGGGCGTAGGCATTACATGTGATGTTGTGGGGTGCGAGCTCGATGGCGCAGGACTGGGTAAGGGAACGAATGGCACCTTTGGATGCAGCGTATCCGGGGCAGAAAGGAGTCCCTGGTTTAAAAGTTGACGGGAGTCTCATAAAATAGCATGAAGTAGAAAAATAATACCTCGTTTTCCAGATGAAAGACGACGCACCGATGATCCTACCACCCTTCTTACCTTCGATCATGGCTTGGGCGGCATACTTGTAGCAAAGGAAAGTACCGCCAACGTTGACGGATTGAATCCTCATGAAGGCTTCGAGGGATGCTGGAAGTTTCAAAAACGCAATTAGAATATGAAAGACAAATCGGAGCTTTCATAAGGACTTGCAATTCAGTAAAGGGTCAACAGTGAAAGCGGCAGCGTTGGCCACCATGACATCTAGGCCACCAAAAGTTTCAACGGTCTTAGCGACCATGCCCTTGACGCCCTCTTCGTCAGAAACATCGGCAGGAGTGGCAATGGCCTTGATATTGGGATATTTGGCCTCAATGTCCTTGGCCAGCTGCTTGAGCTCTTCTTTTCGAGAAGGAAGATCGTTAACGGCAACGTTGAGGCCATCCTTAGCAAGCCTGAAGGCAATCGCGCGACCGATTCCGTTGGCGGCACATCCAGTAACGATAGCACTAGCCGACATTTTTGAAGGTCGAATGAGAGGGAAGTTAGTGGGTGAGATCTAAACGTCGAGCAACCCTTGACCCAGGCTCATATGATACTTGCACATTGTTATGTGGCCCGGATTCAAACCAGATCCCGGACTTTGGGGCATACCGACTGGGCGCTCAATGCTGGTGGTGCGATGAGTTCCGATGCCTGGCGGTGATGGAGTACATGAGGCTGATTGTGCGCCCGTGAAGCCTCGAGTTGCGGTCAACCACCAACTTAGTATGCTTTCGACGACTCAGAGGCGGCGTTGAGGAAAAAGTCAAAGCACTCGGGCGTCTATGACCGTCGGAACAACGGGCCGCGGGACCTTGAATAGTTCATCGCGCACAAGAATGCACAAATCGCCCGCACTCGACGGTGGTCCTCCCTGGGTCCACCTCGCACGGCGCGGATAAGAAACAACTGCGATTGCGTTCAGCTGCAAGGTGCTGGACCCAACTGAGATGGACATTCACCACCGATTGACGACATGCTGCCACCAGATTGTAGACATGGGAAGAAGCACAAAGAATAAGCCGTAGCATAGCGTTGATAGGGACCAGGGGAAATGTTCCTCGGGAGAATAATACATGAGAGTCAGGAGCAAGAATGAAATGACCGTGATCAAGAACTTCGAGTGTTGATCTCTACTATCCCGTCGACCTTGATGCATGGAGGACCCTTGGGCCAACGCTTGGGGCGAGCCCGCAACGACCAGCAAGCAGCCCCCCGGCCCCCGCTTTCCCTGCTGCCCGCGCTGGCGACGATGAGGAAGACATTACGATTCCGTCTTGGGAAGCTCCGTCCTGGTCAGACGATACTTCCAACTCTCTCTGGGGTGCTCGCTCGCCTGCACTCGACAAATTTCCTTCGTGGCATTCTCCATACGACGATCTTCCATTGGGCAAGTCATCGACGTCGCTTCCGGAGGCGGCGGAGGTGCCAGAGGTCCCCTCGGATGAGGAGGAAGACCAGGAAGAGGTGCCTGAGCCGGAACCCGAAACTTTGTCTGAACCTGCGGTTGAATCTGTGCCAGAATCTTCAGTTGAGACGCCTTTCGAGCCGTCGTTCGAGCCACCAATTGCATCGCCAGTACTTCCTTCAAATTCACCACTCGGTAGTCCCGATGCATTCGGCACCTTTGAGACTGGACTCGATGAGCTACCAACGACTTCGGACCCATGGGCACCTTCTCAAGGCGCCATTATAGCTGAGTCGGCAGACTCTGCATGGGGCGCTGGCTGGGAGCCTTCTGACGTTGAAGAACGCCAGGAAGCGGCCTCGACCGTTGTCGATGAATGGGAGGCTGCAAAACAGCAGAAGGCTTTGCAGGACAAGCATGTCGTACGCCTATCTATCTTCTTGTAGCCCCAGCCCATCTCATTGTCCGTAAAGCCGCCAGAGCTGCTAGCATCTATACTTCTCCAATTTACAGAGCTTGCAACTGAACTCTACCCGCCCCAACCGACGCCAAATCTGGACCCGGATGACTACCGGGCTAGCCGTCACAAGGGTCTGCAGGGAATCGATTCTCTGTGCGTGTAATTCTGCCTGAAATAATAATCCAAACAAGCTAAAGTACCCCCACAGAAACCCTTCTGTCATGCGCCTCCTCCCTACTGATCTAACCCTCCCTCCGCCTCGCCCCTTCCAAAAATCTGTGACTGCGAAGCACACCGCCGACGCCTTGCGTCTTTCACGCAGCGCCGCATTCGTGCGCTTCAGCCCGCTAAGCCATTACGGAGCGACGAAAGGCTCAATGGCTTGGGAAGCGTCCGTTAAAAGCCGACCTGAGGTCGTGGGCGAACCAGATTTATTGCCACCAGGGTGGCGCATCGTCGAGACGAAGAAGGAGGAAGCTCCGGTGATTGACAAGAAGAAAGGCCACGGCGGACTACTTTCGTTCTTTGGTCGTCGCTCTGGGACACCTCCCGTTGTCGCCGGTGCAGAGAGCGCAACCCCACGCTCTTCATCGCCGGCATCCATGTCTTCTCCGCGTGCGAGCCTGGATAGCAGCAGCGTCAAGTCCCCGACTTCATCTATAGCTACAAAGTCGCCGACCACTACATCCGCCGCTACCTCCGCTGCCCCTTCTACCGCAGTCAGTCCAACTGCGTCGACTAGCAGTGCCCCGCCGCCGCCGCCCCCCTGTGGTGCCCGTCGTATCGCAAACGGAAGCAGCCACGGAGCCCGATCCGATTACCCCCGTCTCCGCGCCGTCGGCCGTCTCGCGTTTCCTCGGACGCTTCGGGCGCAAGGCCCCAGCTGCAGGCGGACGACAGAGTCTTGCGCTGTCCGAGGGCGACTTTGACTTCCTCTCCGATATCGAGGCCGGCTGCCGCCGCAGGACCCGACTCTGTTTCAGATTTCTCGATCAGCGGTGTGCTACTGGACGACCCGGTGCCGCTACCTGCGAAACTTGCGCCGCCGCCACCAGCGCCAAGAGTGCCCGCGGTGCCCGTTGTCTCAGCTCAGAAAAACGGCCAAGAAGGCCGGCCCTCTGGTGAAACTGATGCAGATGAGCTGGCGTTTTTCGGGAAATTTGCCCCGCCTCCAACTGCAAAGCCGTTTACTCCTCCACCTGGTCCGAAGCCTTTTGCTCCCCCACTTGTTCAGAGCAACTCCGCACCAGCTCCAACGCCCACGCCTCCAACCATGTCGCCTGTTGATTCAGACGTCGATTTCTCGGCTTGGGGCTTCGATGACGAGGAGAAGAGCGGAGGGATGGCTAGGAGAGACTCGAACCCTATTGCGGGGACTACACGAGCACCGGCGAGGCAGGTGTTGAACACAAGGGCTGCGACGAACACTCGCGGTGCCGTGCCCCCCAGCACGGCGGGTGACCGCGATTATGTCGTCTGGGCCGTCCAAGCCTCCAGCAGCCATACCCAAACTCGATGGCACTTTTGGTTTCCCGCCCCCACCGCGGATGCAGACACCGACTGTCGCCCCAATTTTGCCTCCGCCGCCTGGTACCAAGGCTGCCGTCGAAACCCGCAGCGTTGTTGGACGACGACGATGACTTTTCCGACTTCCACGCCCCTCCACAGATAACCCCCGCCGCTTCCGCAAACTCCGTCTACGACACGAGCTTCTCGTCCTCCACCTCGTCCGACCGCGGGCTTTTCTCGTCGACATCTTCCACGTCGGTCCCGGCAAACCTCTTTGACGACTTTGACGATTTTATGCAGGCGTCGCCGCAAGAGCCCGCGACGCTCCGCACGCCGTCCCCGCCGCGCCCGCCCTCCAAGTCCCCGCGCATCGCGCCTCCTACGGCGTTCTCCTTCGCTTCCGTCTCGACCCCGCCACCACTGCCGCCACCGCAAGATAACGACGACACCCCGCTCGCGCTCACGCGGGAGTCGCTCCAGCAGAAGCAGAAGCGCGCGGCGAGCCATCTGCGCGCGCTCAGTCTCGTCGAGAGCGCCGCCGCGAGTTCGGGCGTCCGGTGGCCTGCGCCTGAATCACCGCTCCCCGAGGCCCTCGCGCCGCCGCCCGATGCGTCGGATCCGTTTGGCTTCAATAGCGGGTCGAGGATGCAATCACAGCAAGCGGCGTTCATCCAGAGCACACCGCCGGTGGCCAAGGTGTCGTTTCCCTCGCCGCCCGGCGGAGCGTCATTCCCCCCACCGCCCTCAGCGACGCCTCCGATCCGCGCGCTGTCCCCTCCGATCCGCGCACTGTCGCCTCCTGTGCGGCCCGTGCTGTCGCCGCCCCCACAACAGCAAAAGGTGCCTGCGCCAGCGTCAACACCACTAGCGCGTTTCCCACCTCCACCAGGCGCGGCACCGATGCGTGCGTTCTCGCCGCCTGCGCCTTCGCAGCCGCCCGTGCTGCCGCCGCCCCCGCAGAACGGTGTGGCGCGTGGCGGGTTTCCGCCGCCCATGTTGACGGCGCAGCGCCAGACCCCGTCCGCTGTACCCGCGCCGCCTCCGATGACCTCGACTGCGTCGGGCAAGTCGTCTGGTGGGCTGTCTGCGCAAGACCTTTCGTTCTTCGAGGGGTTGTAGGACTTACAGTTGACACACTATTATTTAATGTACTCGTCGCTGTGATAATTGCTTTGAAGACGCGAGATAATTCAATAGTCGAACTGGTCCCAAAAAATCCAGCGGCATGCAGCATAAATTGACATGTCATACGTGCTACATACAAAGCCCAAAGCCGAGAGTAGAGATGGACGAACGTCTACTCCTCCTCCTCCTCTTCGTTTTGGCTGAGTAGTATATGAGTGAAAAATTTCTTCGGACTGATGATACGGAAAACATACACGGCGTTGTATCGGAGCTGGTAGACGTCCTTGGACGGAGCAACGACGCGGACCCAGTCGCGGATCGAGTGCTTTTTGAGGAACTTCTTCGTGAGGTACTTGAGGTAGCGCTTGGAGAAGTGGATCGAGGTCGTTATCGTCAGTTTTGAGCCGGCGTCTGGAGAAACGGTTATACTTCTGTTCAAAAAATAGGAACAGGTACACACTGTCGCGGACGATTTTAACGCTGTCGCCGAGCTGGCCTGCCTTTCCCTCGACCTTGATTCGGTCATGGAGGAATTTTTCAAAGTCTGCGCCGTCGAAGATGCCGTCTGCAGCGGGTTTTGAGTAGTCAATGACAAATTTGTGCTTGGAGACGGTCTTGGTGGGGGCGGCTTTGGGCTGGCAGGAAGAAAGAGAAAATAAGCCTACTGAGAAGAGAACTCAGCAAAGCGGTTGTACGGACCATGGTGGCTAAGGAAAGAAAGTCAGTGAAAGTCCTGGATCAAAAGCGTGGGTCCTGAAACTTGCTAATCACGCAAGTCACTCCTGTCACCCAGTCACAAAATTTGAAGGCAGACTGACTTTTCTCCAGCGACCACTATGAGTTCCAAGCTTTCAGTATCTAGCGTGCGCGGCTCCATCCGGGGCCTTCTGGCAGATGCCACTGGCGAGAAGAAACGCAACTTTGTCGAGACTATTGAGCTCCAGATTGGTCTCAAGAACTACGACCCCCAGCGCGACAAGCGTTTCTCAGGAACCGTCAAGTGCGTCTTTTCTTTTTTGAAAAATTCAAATATATTCTCATTCCGTCCAGGCTCCCTAATGTCCCCCGCCCCCGCATGTCCATCTGCATTCTCGCTGACGCGGCCGACATCGACCGCGCAAAACAGATCGAGCTCGAGTACATGAGCGTTGACGATCTTAAAAAGTTTGTCGACCAGTTCATAGAACTGTTGGCATTGTGCTCATATATGTTCTGTAGACTCAACAAGAACAAGAAGCTCGTCAAGAAGCTTGCCAAAAAGTACGACGCCTTCCTGGCGTCTGAGGCTCTCATCAAGCAGATTCCTCGTCTCCTTGGCCCCGGTCTCTCCAAGGGTTTGTTTTCCTTATCCTTTTTCAACCCACCCGTTCATCCCTCCGTAGCCGGAAAATTCCCGACCCCGATCTCGCACGCCGAGGACCTCTCTAACAAGCTCACTGAGGTGCGCTCGACCATCAAGTTCCAGCTTAAGAAGGTTTGTTTCTGTGCCTGAAAATGCACACCATGTTCCCGCTAATCCGACGTCGTCCAGGTCCTGTGTCTCGGTGTCGCCGTCGGCCACGTCCAAATGACGGAGGACGCCGTCCTCGGAAACGTCATGCTTTGTGAGCTCTCTCTCCATCTCCGCCTCTGATACACGCGACTAACGCACCTCGTCCCTTAGCGATTAACTTCCTCGTCTCCCTCCTCAAGAAGAACTGGCAGAACGTCAAGAGCTTGCACATCAAGACCACGATGGGCAAGCCCGTCCGCCTCTTCTAATTGTTGTTAGACTCAGTTTTGAGTCCCGGAGACGGACGCGAGCTGGAAGCCCTTGCACGCTGCGCACGCTACACCAACGGCCGTTCTGTGGGCGGACCGGACTGGGAGCTGGGGTTTAAAAAGTTTTTGTCGCATCTCTTTAGGACTAATGAAAATATATGACATGCTGTCTAAACATTTGTGGGATCTTGAGTGCGTCATTCCCGAGGACGGTTTTGTACGATGCTACGTGCAATTCGAAGATATTGCAACCAGAAACCCTTCATGAACCAATCCCCTCTTGGACGAAAATTTGCATGTCCTGCGCCTTTCCTGCCTTGTACTGAGCGATGTTATCTAGTATCTTGCGTGTTCGACATTCACTCCACACGTGGAGTGACTCGCTGCGCCCCTTCTAGCCTCTCAAGTCCATCAGCGTCGATGTCTGCAAGGCCAGCAACCTTTTGGCCATCCACTGATTGCGGCCAGTGCAAAGATCGCGGCCTCGCGGGTGTCAGCATCGGGATGCCTGGCGCAAATGAGTCAGAATAGAGTGGTGTACATGTAATTACTTACGGTAGGAGGGAGACGAGTTGAGGAGAGGGGGCAAGCTTCATGATGGCCGGTGCAGTGGGTTCATGACTAGCGAGCCATCCGACTAGCTTGCAGCTCCATCCTTGAATGCTGGGGTTCGACGATTGAAGTAATTCCAAGACGCGGTCGAGAGCCCTTGCGTGAACAATTGCCTGTGCCCCGTCTGACCACGCCGCAAGTTGAGTCAATGCATTCGCGGCCCACTCAATAACCTCGTGGTCACTGATTTTATACGAACTGCATCAACAACAATAATAAAACAGGTAATCAAACTCACTGCAGGAGAGATGCGAGCAGCAAACATGGTTCCAGCTTCAAGATGGCCGGCGCAGTGGACTCATGAGAAGCGAGCCATCCCACTAGCTGGCAAGTCCATTTCCGCACATACGGGTTAGACGATTGAAGGAGAATCAAGATATGGTCCGTAGCCTTTGCATCGACAACAGCCTGCGCGCCGTCTGCCCATCTTGCGATCTCAGACAACGCGTACATGGCCGAGCGGACAATGTCGGAATGGCCATCACTAATTTTATGAGAACCATTTTGGAACAAAAGTATGTACGCTCACCACAAGAGAAACACCAGTTGCACGTAGAGTTTTAGCCCCAAGATGGCCGGCGCAGTGGACTCGTGAGAAGCGAGCCATCCCACTAACTGGCCAGTCCATTTCCGCACATACACGTCAGACGATTGAAGTAGTATCAAGGTGTGGTCCATAGCCTTTGCATCGACAACAGCCTGCGCGCCGTCCAACCATCTCGCGATGTTAGCCAACCCGCACATGGCCGACCCGATAACCCCAGAATGGTCATCACTGAATCTGTGAGAACAACGTCGAATGAATAGTATGTACATTCACCTCAAAAGAGACACCAGCTGCACATAGAGTTTTAGCTCCAAAATGGCCGGCGCAGTGGACTCGTGGGAAGCGAGCCATCCCACTAACTCGCAGGTCCATTTCCGCACATACGCGTCAGACGATTGAAGCAGTATCAAGATATGGTCCGTAGCCTTTGCATCGACAACAGCTTGCGCGCCGTCGGTCCATCTTGCAATCTTAGACAACGCGTACATGGCCGACCCAATGGCCGCAGAATGATCATCACTGAAATTGTGAGACCAACGTCGAACAAATAGGATATACACTCACTGCAAGAGAGATACGAGTTGCACATAGAGTTTTAGCCCCAGGATGGCCGACGCAGTGGACTCGTGATAAGCGAGCCATCTCACTAGCTTGCAAGTCCATTTCCGTACATATGCGTCAGACGATTGAAGCAGTATCAAGATATGGTCCGTAGCCTTTGCATCGACAACAGCCTGCGCGCCGTCGGGCCATCGCGCGATCTTAGCTAACGCGTGCATGGCCGACCGGACAATACTAGAATGGTCATCACTGAATCTGTGAGAGCAACGTCGAACGAATAGGATGTACGCTCACCTCAAGAGAGACACAAGTTGCACATGGGGTTTTAACTCTAAGATGGCCGGTGCAGTGGACTCTTGAGAAGCGAGCACCCCAACTAGCTCGCAAGTCGTTTCCCGCACATGCGCGTAAGATGATTGAAGTAGTATCAAGATGTAGTCTGTAGTCTTCGCATCGACAACAGCCTGCGCGCCGTCGGACCACCGCGCTATTTCAAACAATGCGGATACGGCCTCCCCAAGAGCGTCGGAATTATCGTTACTGTTGGAAGATGAGAGCCACATCGCCAGCCAAAAATGGATGAAACTCGCCGCAAAAGAGAGACCAACCACACAGAGGGTTTCAGCTTCAAGATGGCAGGTGCAGTAGACTCGTATTGCGCGAGGTATCCTAGGAGTCTGCACGAAGAGCTTCGTGCTTCAGAGTTGGGCGACTCAAGGAGCTGCACGATCAGAGGGAAAATAGGTGAATCCACCACTACGCGGGCCTCGACCTCGGACGCCTCAGCTCGGCGGGCCAATTCCCACAGAATGGCGGCTTTAGTCCACCACGACACAAAGTTCCATCTACAGTACTGTTCAAGGAGCACAGATAATTATGAAACTTAGTACACACGGAAAATATGAGGAGTATATCTCCAACGTTCCGCTGGAAAGTGGGCTGTCGCGATTCTTTCTGATGATTTCGCGTACCTGGCGGTGGTACATTAGCTTCATGAGCGGCTTTGCGACCGTATGAAGGTTGATAGTTGGCCCCCGGAGCCCAGGATTGCTGTCTGACCACCAGCTATAGATGCTTGCGCGGGTCTGCTGGCGAGCCAAGGGTTGCATGGAGGAGGAGGAAGAAGAAGAAAAGATCTGTAAGGCCTCGTGGTTATGTCATTATGCGATGATTTGCTGAAAGCTGTGGATATCCGTTCAATCTCCAGCCTCGCGTGGTTAGATTACACATTCAACGGAGACAACTTGACGCCCAGCGCTTCGCCAGCTTCAACATGGACAGACGGAAAAAAGAAAAGAAATATTTCACAAGGCGTACAATTCAATACTGTAGCAGCTTTTTACGCGTTCTTCGACTTGTCTGCCTCGGCCTTGAGGGTCTTGCGGTTCCACTTGCGTTCAAGCATCTCACCGAGGCACAGCATCTCCTCGCTGTCAAGGACCACAGGCTTGGCCCTGCACGCCATACTTTGCGGGATTCATGCCGTGGAGCCCGGTGGTTGACGAGATTGAGCATGGGGAAGAGGGCTGGGAGCAGGGTCTTGTCTCAGCGATTTGGGGAGGTTGCAGCCGCGCTTGCTTCGGGCTGAGCCGCCCTGACACTGCGAGATAAGGTGATAATCCATGAGATGTTGGCACGCAAGGGCATCAAGAGAATAGTCATGGTGGGAGGACAGAAACGGACGCGGTATTCCTTGTTGACAGCTGTATTTGCAATCAGACCTTTGGCAAGTCCGTGTTCTTCTCCCATGTTTTTGTACAACAGCACCTCTTTTCGGCCAGATTATTATCTCCCAGATTCCTATCTCTCATTGTTTGACTGATATGAGTACTTAGCTGTAAATATACACACAGCAGTATTTTTCCGAACTCTAGTATATATACTGGCTTGAATCCTGTATTCACCTCAGACGTTGTCTTCAACGCTGAGGTGAGCTTTCCGTTGTATTCTCTTTCTTTTATTTCTTACTCACATGTACTTGTAGTCTGATATTATTTAGGTGCTAGACGTTGTCTCCAACGCTGAGTCTGATATTATTTAGTCTCTGTTTGAAACATTCCTTGCTGAGACTAAGCTGGTCCTGCGTGGTAACTCGGGTTGATCGGGCCGATGACAGTCAAACCGAGAGATGTGGGATCTTTTCGCATCATAGCAAGAGACCGGCGAGCGGCGGGTCACAAACAGAAACAGAAAAAATAAAAAGGAGATTTGTTGAATTTGCTTAGGCTCACACTGAGACTCATTGAGGGTTGTGTAACTCAGCGCTTGATCAGATGTGTTCCCAAAATGGTAATAAATGCAAGTCACAAGACCCAAAAAGCGGCAACATTTTTTGGTCTTCCCCCTCAGACTCCCCCTAAATAGGCACATACAGGATAATCCTGTTTGTGAACATCCTAAGGCCACAAAGCATCGGAATAAACCACCGTCCCCGTTCTGTGATCTATTCCAAATGGCAGCAAGGCAAATAAACTACCTAACTACGTATTATACAATTTGTGTGAACAACAAGGCAGGATGTCGATGGGATTGGATGGGATGGATGATATTGTCTGTATGTGAGTGGAATTGTGGATTGGCGTGGATTGGATTGGAATGCAAAAACATTATTGAAACAAAAAAGGAAGCAGAAGCAGGGGACCGCATGGATAGAGAGCTTGAAAGGCTCATTCGTTTCGACACTTAGAACCCAAACACCCCTACCGCGGGGGTATCACACACACTGCACTTATCCTTCACCTCCGGCCCATTCTGCAGCATGCACGTCCCGCAAGTCCACGCCCCTGCTGCGCTCGCAGGCTTTGGCGGCTTCGCCCCCGCCCCCCGCCCAGTCGAACCCTTTCACCACTGGCGCCGCCTTCGCAGGCGCGTCCGGCCGTACCGCCTCGCACACGGAACACTTCTCTGTCGCCTCGGGCCCATTCGACAGCATGCACGTCCCGCATGTCCACGAGCCCAGCGTATTCGTCGCAGGCTTGGGCGGCGCGGCACCCGCCGCCGACCAGTCGAACCCTTTCACCACTGGCGCCGCCTTCGCAGGCACATCCGGCCGTACCGCCTCGCACACGGAGCACTTCTCTGTCGCCTCGGGCCCATTCGACAGCATGCACGTCCCGCATGTCCACGAGCCCGGCGTACTCGTCGCGGGCTTGGGCGGCGCGGCACCCGCTGCGGCCCAGTTGAAACCCTGCACCGGTGCCTTCTCCTTCTCTTTGCCTTTGTCTTTCGCCGAAGCCGAAGCCGGCGCGGTAAAATCGAAAACCGGGAGCGCGCTCTTGTCGAGCCGGCGCGCCGCATCGCGGGCCTTGACGTGCGCGTCAGACGAGCTCGGCGCGTTGGTCAACACCGCGAAGACGTATGAGGGCAGCGCTGAGGATGCAAGCGCACGCGCGGCGTCCTTGGGGTCCTTCGCAGACGTTGATGCTGATGCCGAGGTAGACGCGACAGCCGACGGCGCGGAGAACGGCTGGAACAGGCTCTTCGGCGCTGGGGGCGGCGGCGGGTCCATGGGGAAGAGCGTCTTCTTCTCTGCCGCTGCCGGCTTGTCCTTGTCCGCGGCGGGCGGCGGGGTCGGCGGCGGCTGGAACGAGTAGCGCAGCTTCGACGGCTCCTTCGGCGCGGTCGCGAGCGGCTTCGGGCCCATCCGGAACTCGAACCCTCCGGTCGGGGTGACGTTGTTCGTGCTCGCGCTGCCCCCCATGGTGAATGTGGGTCCGCTGCTGCTTCCGCTGGAGCCGTTGGTGAAAATGGACGGAGCCGAGGTCGAAGCAGGGAACGTGAATGGCTGCGCGGCAGCGGCTGGCGCAAGCGGGGCGTCTTTCTTGTCGTTGATCCCATTCGCAGGCGGAGCGTCCTTCGTGACGCTATTGCCATTGACAGGTGCCCCGTTCGGCATCCGTGCGCGCTTCGCGACCGGCGCCCCCGCATCACGCTCCTCCTTTTCCTTCTCCTCTGCGTCGTCCTCCACTTCGATGCGCTGCGGCTCAAGGCGGGGGCTGCGGCGCGGTGACAGCTGTGACGGCGGGGCGAGGCTGTTGAGGCTCGCGCTCGGGTTAAAGTTGGCCGGTGGCCGAGAGCGTTTACTTCCCTTAGGCAGAGTCGCCTCGATGATCGCTTGCGGGGGCACAACCTCCTTTTCTTTCTCCTTCTCCTTCTTCTCCTGCTCCACCTTCTCCTTCGCTTCCTTTTCCTTCTTCTCCGCCTCCCTTGCAGCAGCAGACCGTCCCGTCGCACGCGTGCGCTTGCGTGTCGCCGCCTCTGGAGGATGCGTATTCGTCACACGAATGCCGACAGGGCTCGCGCTCTGGTATGGGTTGCGCACGTCCGCGCTGCGCTTCGGCGCTTCCGCATCTGCGTCACGAATCAACGCGGTGAGCAAGCTTGCGGCCTTTGTTGGCGTGCCCTGCGCAGGCGACGAGTTTCCCGAAGATATTGAGGACGCGGGGGGAGCCGCCCCAAGCCTGGCGCAGTGGGGACGGATGCGCGGGCATCGTCTTCTTGAGCAGGGTGTTCGGAGTGAGGGGCGTAAGTGAGGAGCCGGCGACAGGCGACGATGCGGGTGTGCTGCTGTGGGGAAACGGAAAGTGCTGCGAGGCGGCGACGCGGTTTGGTGACGGGGCGGGCGCGGCGGATCGCGGCACAGGTGGCGGAGTTGCAGCGGGGGTCTCTAGCCTGCGGCGCTTTGGCGACGCGTCTTCGGAGGTTTTTGAGGGCGAGTCCTGGAATACGAGGCGAGGAGAGGAAGCTCGCGAGGACGTGCCGAATGCGGGGGAGGCGTAGCGGTTCTTCGACGGGCGCGCAGAACCGGCTCCAGACCACCGATAGCTGCCGTTCGGGTTCTTGGCCAGCGTCTTCCGCGGAGAAGTCCCCGGGGCGGGAGCGGGTGAGGACGCGCCGAGAGTGAAGAGATCATTTGCGGGGGAATTGCCTCGCGCAGGCGTCGAAGGCACACTCGAGGAGAAGCGGAACGGTTCTGGTTTTTCGGCTATATAAAAAAATAATTAGAAATTTGCGTGAAAAATCAGGTGGCAAACGAACGAGGAGTGCTTTTGTGAATGAGAGAAATGAGGCCTTCTGCCTCGAGCGGGGAGATGGCCTGACCGCGACGTTGTTCAAGAAAATTCGCCACGGTGCGGAGATTCTTCTCCGGCGAAGACGAGTCAGGCAGCAGGCACGGAACTGGTGGTGGGGATTGCATTGAGGGCGCAGTGAGATTATGGGCCATCTGCAAAGCGATTTATACAACGAAAAAAAGACAAAGCAGCAAGCAAAGCGCACCTGGCGTCCACGAGCCGAGAGTGACACTGGCGGGCTCTCGTCTTCGCTCGCAACATCCACACTGGGCTCCTCATCGTCCTCGTCCTCGTCGACATCGATGAGAGAAGGTGACGCAGAGCGAAGACGGAGGGGATTAAGAAAACTTAGAAGACCAGTCGCGATCGCCCAAGCCTGCACAGCAAATGTATAAGACATCCAAAAAACGCAGAAAAAAGCGGCAGACACACAGATTTCTTCTCGGCGGCCTGCTTGGGGCGTGCATAGGGTAGCGAGGCAGCAGAACGGGCAGCAGAACGCCGGGGATGCGAGCGAATCGCGCCGCTCATGGTGGAAGGAGGGAACAAGAGAAAACAAGGCAACACAGCCACACCATCTTGCCATTATACTCGCGAACGATGTCCACGGGCCAGTACCCGCTCATCGACGCCGACCCCCATGCATCCCGCGTAATTAGATATATGCGGCCTAGCGACTATGCTACCTGGGCGGGCTACACTGCAGGCACTCCAGCCGTGTTCTGGGCTTGGGGTTGGTACTCCGTGTTCTATGGCGCCTTTAAACAACTCGTTTTCGTTTACAGAACGGATTGACCGCACGGGTTTCCGCATGCGACCTCTGTACTATGCCGGCGCCTGGCTTGGATTTTCAGCAGGCTTTTTGATCGCATATTCGCGTTCCAGCAGTCCGTTTGCATCGTATGTTGTCCGCTCTTGCTAATCTTGTGGTGTGCAGTGCGTTTCTGGGGCTGGACGGAGAACGCACGGGAAGAGGCGCGCGACCTTGCCGAACTCACTCAGCGCGCACGCGAGGGCAAACCGCTCTATGGCGAATCCAACCAGCCGATGTGGGTACAAGGCGCCGCGCACCGCAACTCCCAGTACTCACAACTCAAATTCTGTACGTCTGGACAATCCGTCTTACCGCTCATATCCATTTATTCGCTATAGCCCTCTTCCCCATGCTCAATCTCGTCAACCACCCGTTCCACGGCACGGACCCCGCAAAGTACGGCGTACAGGCCGAACCCGCCGTTCTCGAGAGCGAGGAGGGGCTACGCCCCGGCGAGATGCTTGCCCGCAAGTGGGATGTCAAGGCCCTCAAGGCCGAGGGGGACAAGTCGAAGAGCGCGTAGAAAAGCTGCTTTGAATTGTACGCCTTGCAAATTCATAATTTTCTTTCTTTCTTTCGTGTGTCCGTTTGAAAGCTGGCTAAGCGCTGGGTCTCGAGTTGTGTTCTCTTGCCATTCGACTACGTCCTATCACTTTATCTCTTTCAGGAGTTCGCCAAGATAGAAGACCTCGGTTGCTGGCCCTATTCCAACGTTCCCTTGGGAATGTAGGTTGCGCCTCGTTAAGGGTGAATGTAAATTTAGGTTCTCAATTGCAAATAAATCGAGCGACTTCGGCACGAAAGCACGCAAACGGAACCGTAAGTCTGCAGTTCCGTCAGCAAGTGTCGAAACGTCGCTTACGCTGGACAGCTCATCCGGAAGGAAGATTTCACACACAGAGCTGCTGTCAACTGCGCTTGCGATATAAATTGTTTCTTCAGTCACTAGGGTCACCGCAGTAAGGTACATACTCATCAAATGTCATTTCGCACAGCAGGCCGAAAGCTTCAAGATCGTTAGGCTCTACATACAGCCTTCGCTCTCTTTTCCCTTCCTCCATGTCGCCCTTCGCTTACCAGGAGGCCCGCGCGAGCTTAATCAGCTGGTGGTCAGACAGCAACCCAGGGCTCCAGGGCCCAACGATCAACCTCCATACAGCGGCGAAACCGCTTATGAAGTGGATGTATTATCGCCAGGCAGTAGGCATAATCAAAAAGCGCCGCGGCCGGCCCCTCTCCAGCGAAACGTTAGATATATACTCATCATATCTTCCGTAGGTGTTAGATCTCATCGTTTGAGCTCGCTGACCTTGATTTTGTAGGTTGAACTATGTTTCGTGGGCGACCAAAGTCGCGATCTGGTCCGAATTGGCGGACAGAGCTACATCCCAGGACGACGCGCGCATGGTGGTTGACTCCCATATCTTCCCGTACATCGTGCAAATGCTTGGATCTCCGGATCCTAGACCAAGGAGTTGGTCATGCAGCCTGTTAGGAAGGCTGGCGTCGCACGAGTCGACTGCACCGGCCATATTGGAATTAAAACCCTGCGTGCAGCTCACGGCTTTTTTGCAGTGGGTCTGGGTCCTCCATCTTTGTGTGGTACTGATCTTGTTCTAGCGACGACAATTTGGACGTTGTTCGGGAGGCCATGTACGCGTTAGCTCAAATTGCGCGAAGAATAGAGGGCGCACAGGCGATCGTTGAAGCAAAGGCGCTCGAGCGCATTTTGAAATTACTCGAATCACCGAACCCCGATATTCGGGGATGGACTTCTCAGCTGGTGGGAAGGCTCGCTAGTCACGATGCCACTGCGCCGGCTGTCTACAAATTGGATGCATCTGTACAGTTTGCGTCTCTCCTGCGGTGAGGTCGTTTCCTTTATTTGGGACGCTGTTCTGATCCTTAAATCAGTGAAGAAGATTCAGATCTGTGCCAGCATGTGCAGCCCGTAATATCGACATTGCCCACGACATTCGACTTCGACTCCCCACCCCCGTCTCCGCAGCTGCTGGTGCAGCCGCAGTTCTTGTCTCCTGAAAAGCCGCTAACCACGGACTCATCGAATCTCAGCAGCCCGTCAATACCACCAGAGATTCGTTTGTATCACTTAGAAGAGGAAAATCGACAGTTGAACCGCCGACTGCAGCTCATTGTTGAAGACTTCAATGCCTTCCGAAGTTCCGTAGAACGACCAGTGCGCGCTCTTTCCCAAATGGTCGTAAATTCGTCTGATCCCCGTAGGAGGAGAACTCTGGCAACCCGTCCCTACGTCGCCAACCGTCATTTAAATGGGCACAATACGTATCTAACTCGTCCACTGATCTCAGCAGCACGCTGGTACCGCCAAAGACAGCCCGAACAGAGAGCTCCAAGACGCTCAAGAGCTTCAAAGTCAGCTTGGATGACCCGACGTGGAAGGTCCTGCCCGCTGCACTCAAGAAGTACCGCAGAAACAATAACAAATGGGAAAACGATGACAATTGGGAAAACTACGCCATGTTTATATGTTACGGCTCAACGGGTGCGTTCAATCGTCCGAAATGGTTCCAAATTTGCTTACTTTCTTCAGACAACCGAATCGAGCGGTGTCTGATCTATGACGAGAAACCCCTTCTTCTTTTCCAAAAGCTGAAGGATGCCAAAAAGAACCCCGTTTTCATGCTCAAGCATATCAAGGATATCCGCTCGCCTATCGCGGTCGCCCAGCAAAAACATGCAGCCCGTAAGGCGCCTTTTATCGTGGCTAACGGCTCTGCAACGACCTCAAGTACGCCATCCACATCTTCTCACTCCCTTCCCCAGCCGCTGAAACTCGAAGTAGATCTGAACGCTGGTCAGGGTGCAGCAGCTCCAACCATGAGCCCCGCACCTGCATGGTCTAGGCATGAAAGCCTAAAAGGCTTGAATATGGATCCGAACGACGTGACGCCGAATACCTCTCGAGAGATGCCTCCTGTGTCGACCTCGGAGGTGTCGTATGCCATTGCCATATATCCTTACATGGCGGAGCAGGAAGACGAGCTCGACGTCGTGGTGTAAGTGTTTGCTTATCACTCTTTCTCACTTGTGCTATAATGTCGCTACAGCGGCGATACCTTCATCATTCTGTCGCGCGCGCGGGGATGGTGGGTTGTACAACGGGACCCGACTGGTTCGGGGATCGTCTACACGGATGTCGTCAGGCAGGGATGGGTCCCTGCGGGCTGCCTACTGGAGACGAAGGTCCCAGTAGCGTCTGCAATCGCAGAGGCCACTGCTGCCAAGGGCAGTGGTTCTGGACTCTCTGGCTCGGATTCCTCGCCAGAGACACCCGTGTCAAAGACCCCCATCCTCCCGTTGAGCATCATATCTACGAGCTTTCTTGGTATCGCCCTTATGGACTACAAGAAGAAAGGGGAGGAGGAGCTTAATCTCGTCAAAGATGATGCATTGCGGGTGTTTAAGCGGTACAATCACTGGTCATATGTGCTGTATATTTCCTTGTTTCGGTGTCTTCGTACTCATTCTGTCTGTTAGGCTATCAAGGAGGAAGGCGGAGACCGCGGTTGGGTACCGGTATGTTCCTTGATTTCGCTGATATCTTATGGTCCAGGGACTGAAGCGCGTGTTTTTTCTACAAAAAAGTCCTGGCTCATTGGCAAGGTGTCTATTGGGCCAGCGACGCCGAGCACCAGTGTTTCCCCGCCGCTCGCATCGTCGATCATGGACGACACGAACCAGGTGTAAGTGTCGCCCATGTCATCTGCGTTCCCGGCTGTGCAAACAGGCTCGTCCGTTGCTGTAATTCAACATCCACAGCCGTTTTAAATCATGGATCATCGTCCTTGAATGCGATGAACTCGTCACTGTCTTCAGAACCATCATAATTCCATGTAAATCCATCATCGTGAATTTGAACCACCGTTAACCAAATATAGTTTCTGCGCGAGCTTCAGTCCTGTTATACAATACCAATAAAATACTTGGATACCCGCGGATGATCCGTGGGTCTACCAGATTCAGGCCCTCAGACCCGTACCTGCCGCGCGGGTGCAAATTGCGGGTGACCCGTAGCCCGTGGCGGTGACCTGGGTCAAAACCTGCGGGTCAAACGGTCTCAAACCCGAGGGTCGCCTACCTGTGCTAGACCTAGCACAGACCATCTTAAAACGGAAGCCCTTTGTGAATCCAATGAATCCTTAAGATGAGCACTTTGATTAAACGCATCCGATTTCCTGCTCATTTGCCTGGGAACCCAAAGCTGAGCCTCGCAAAAGTGCGCGCAAGATGACCAGATGGGGTTGCAGGCGAAACAACCAGCGTACAGCCACGACATGTCAATCAGACACAGCCACACGACCTGCCATTAAATTTATACTCACGCGCCAGTACCCGCTCATCGACGCCGACCCCCATGCGTCCCGTGTAATCGAGTATACGCGGCCCAGCGACTATGCCACCTGGGCGGGCTACACCACAGGCACTCCGGCTGTTTTCTGGGCTTGGGGTTGGTGCTGCGTGTTCTATGGCTTTTCTAAACAACTGGTTTTCGTTTACAGAACGCATTGACCGCACGGGTTTCCGCATGCGGCCTCTGTACTACGCCGGCGCCTGACTTAGATTTTCAGCAGGCTTTTTGATCGCATATTCACGCTCCAGCAGTCTGTTTGCATCGTATGTTATCCGCCCTTGCTAATCTTATGGTGTGTAGTAACTCCCAGTACTCGCAATTCAGATTCTGTACGTCTGGGCAACCCGTCTTGATTTTCATATTCATTTATTTCTTATAGCCCTCTTTCCTATGCTCAATCTCGTCAACCACCCGTTCCACGGCACAGACCCCGCAAAGTACGGCGTGCAGGTCGAGCCTGCCGTTCTCGAGAGCAAGGAGGGGCTGTGCCCCGGCGAGATGCTTGCCCGCAAGTGGGATATCAAGGCCCTCAAAGTCGAGACGGACAAGTCGAAGAGCGCGTAGAAAAGCTGCTATTGAATTGTACGCCTTGCAAATTCATAATTTTCTTTTCTTTCTTTCGTGTGTCCGTTTGAAAGCTGGCTAAGGGTCGGGCGTCAAACTGTTCCTTTGATCAAGTACTGCCGCGATCACGCGAGGTTGGAGACCAAAACGGATATGCTATGTGCACAGGATCATGATAAGTCTTCCCATAACCGCAGCCTTTAGGACTTTCGTTCTCTTCCCGCGTCCTCCATGCAGCCCTTGGCTCGTCAGCGGTCGCCAGACAGCTTACTAATTTGGTGGTCAAATAGCAATCCTGGGCTCCGGAACCCAACAATCAACCTTCATGAAGCAGCAAAAGCCACTGGCAAGGCGCCTGTATCACCGTCAGGTAGTAAAAACCATTAAAAGGAACGAAGGCATTTCGCTTTCCAGGGATAGACTGGAGATATCATTGGCTGCGCCAAATTCTAAGTTCTACTTACAGCAAGGTACATAATACTCATCAAATGTCACTTCGCACAGCAAGCCGAAAGCTTCAAAAACATCAGGCTCTACAGCCTTCGCACTCTTATTTCCCTCCTCCATGTCGTACTTAGCTCACCAGGAGTCCCGTGTGAGCTTAATCAGCTGGTGGTCAGACAGCAACCCAGGGCTCCAGGGCCCAACGATCAACCTCCATACAGTGGCGAAACCGCTTATGAAATGGATGTATTATCGCCAGGCGGTAGACATAATTAAAAAACACCGCGGCCGGCCCCTCTCCGTCGAAACGTTGGAGATATACTCGTCATATCTTCCGTAGGTGTCAGATCTCACCGTTTGAACGCGCCGACCTTGATTTTGTAGGTTGAACTATGTCTCGTGGGCGACCAAAGTCGCGATCTGGGCCGAATTGGCGGACAGAACTACATCCCAGGACGATGCGCGCGCGGTGGTCGATTCCCATATTTTCCCATACCTCGTGCAAATGCTCTGGTCGCCCGATCCCGGACCACGGAGTTGGTCATGCAGCCTGTTAGGAAGGCTGGCGTCGCACGAGTCGACTGCACCGGCCATATTGGAATTAAAACCCTGCGTGCAGCTCACGGATTTTTTGCAGTAGGTTTGTTTCCTCCATTTTTATGTGGTACTCATCTTGCTCCAGCGACAAAAATTCGGACGTTGTTCGGGGAAGCAGTGTACGCATTGGCTCAGATTGCGCGAAGAACAGAGGGTGCGCAGGCGATCGTTGAAGCAAAGGCGCTCAACCACGTCTTGAAATTACTCGAATCACCGAATCCCGACATTCGGGGATGGTCCTCCCAGCTGGTGGGGAGGCTCGCTAGTCATGAGCTCACTGCGCTAGCCATCCGGGAGTTGAAAGTCGGTGAGCGACTGATGTCTCTCTTACAGTGAGTTTGCTTCCTTTCTGTGACGCGGTTCTCATAAAATCAGGGACGATTCTCAAGTCGTTGAATGGGGTACGTTCGCATTATCTCAGATTACGGAACGGTTGGACGATGCGAAGGCTATTATTGACATTAAGGCTGCAGGCAACATTCTAAATTTACTTGAGTCGGCGGGCCCAAACGTGCAGAAATGGACTTGCGAGCTAGTGGGAACGCTCGCTGACTACGAGTCCACTGCGCCGGCCATGTGGGAACTGAACGCCTGTGAACCACTGTTGTCTCTCTTACGGTCAGTTGTACTCCTTCTTCTTTTGGCCGCAGGTCTCATAAAATCAGTACCGACAATCCTCAGGCTACCGAGTGGGCTGTGGGTGCATTGAGTCGAATTGCATTGGGGTTTGACGGCGCACAGACCATTTTGAATGCAAAGGCCATGGACCGCATATTAATATTACTTGAATCACCCATCCCGAAGATCCGTGAATACACCTGCGTCCTCGTGGGACATCTTGCTACTCACGAGTCCATAGCGCAAACCATCTTGAAGCTAAAGCCATGTGTGCGGTTGGTGTCGCTCTTGGAGTGAGTCTATATCCTTGATTTAGACTTGTTCTTAATCCCGACCAGGCACGCATATACCGGAGTTATTCAGGGAGCCATGGATGCATTGTGTAGGATTGCAAAATGGGAAGACGGCGCGCAGGCCGTTGTCGACGCAATGGTCATGAATTACCTTCCGACTTCGCTTGAGTCACCCGACTCAGGCGTCCGGTGTTGGACTTGCAGACTCCTGGGAAACTTGGCATCACACCGGTACAGTGCGTTTGCCGTTCAGAACCTGAAACCGTATGCACGGCTCGTGTCTCTCTTGCGGTGAGTTATCTCGTCATACGCATGCACCACCCTGGCTCATCTAATCAGGGATCCCGATCATAACACCCTCGACGGCGCAATTTTTGCACTAGACGTAATCAGTGAATGGCCAGTTGGGGCCGCAGCTCTTGCAGATATAGATTGTAGTGCACTTGAGGAGTTGAGAGATGACCGATCGGTCGACCTCGAGACTCAGGTTCAAGCACACAGTATATTGAAAAACATTGCTCGAAACAAGGCAAGGTTAACAACCTAAGACGGGGTTTCCACATTCTAATTATCCTGTTTTGCTAGATCCACTTTTTCTAGTTGTTTTCACCGTCAGTTTTCTCCAATTTTTCTTGCTTCCCCACCTGTTCGCCGTTGTAGCATATCATTTTCTTTGGAACAATTGTAAAGCCATCACTGTAATTCTGAACCAGCGCTAGTAACTACATATACTTTCTTCACTGCTTTCACTCCCGCTACGGAATACCAAACCTAGGCAATAAAAATATCCAATATGGCCGAAATGGGAGGCGTGAGGAAGTACTCTCCTCCACAAGAGACTACAAAATCTGAAACCCAACCGTTCGCGGTTGACCCTTTTGACCAATTATGGGATCTTGGCCGACCATCGCGACTGCGAAGCTGCAAATCGGTTAGGAAGATGATGGGCATAGAAGTGGAGGATGTTAACTTTGGATTGTTTGCTCATAACCTCTGCATGCTTTGGAATCCTGTGTTGAGATCGGACTCGGTATACCAGATCGTACCATGACAAAATCACCATTGGAGGGTCTATCAATTCGCGGGTTGACCTTTCTGATATGTGCAGACCGAAGGTGAAGTCGTTATTTCTGTTGGGGTCGTTCCCGAGATCAGGGTCATCAGCGAATGGAGTAACGTCGGTTGGGGCCCTAATGGATTACGACGAAATTAATCAATACCGATCGTATGAAGGAAGGATGAATAACGCTTACACTCTTCCATCTTCCCGTCATTCTAGCCCCGAGCAATTCGGCGCCTTGTTCTTGAGTGAGTGAAGTCCCATGAATGGCCGAGAAAGTATTGTCAAGCAAGAACTTGTCGAATTCTGGGACTAGTTGTTGCAATTGCCAGACGGAAGGCAAGAAAAGCCCCATCGTTTGCCCACAATGCGTTAAGCCTGAGTTGAACGGTATCGTGACCAAGAAAGAGCTGGAGAGGCACGATGGTGCACTGACCAGATAGAGGAGTGTTGAATCCTGCGACAGCAGGCTGAGAGATACCAATTTTGAAGCCGAAGTCTTAAGGAGAAGTCTTGGTAAAAATTAACACTTCAGTTTACGTTCGTGTCCGGCTTCAGAACTAGGTCGACTCTGACCCAGTAACCTGTAAACCTCCTTCATCGAGTCATCGAACTTATCCAACACATTGACCGCATTTACGTCGTTGGATAGAATAAGTATCACACCGTGCATGCCGGACTTGAACTCGTCCTGCCATAGCACGGTACCACCAGGGTCTCCGAGGTTCTCAGCATCACTGGGTTGTCCGTTGGCGAAGATGTGAAGAAAATCTTTAACATCGGTGGTATTGACGCCCAGAACATCGAAGCCTTTTCTGCTGAAGCTCAAGTTGATCATCGTAGTGGAGTTATTGGTAGAGAGAGACTCGGATACGGAAGTTACCAAGGGGTAGAGGTCATTGGCGAGATGAGTCTTGAACGAAGCGACGTCGGTGATGTTGAAGAAGAAAAACAGCTGCTTGTCTTTATGTATCCCAACGCTAGAAATGTAGTAAATGACCGAGCGTAGTCGTTTGAGAATGGGACTTGTACAAGACATCGCTTTGGATTTTGGTGAGGTTGAGACCCGCATCGATGGCAGCGCTAACTTGAGACTCAGCAGGCAGCTCTGGAAGACCCTTGGGATCTACGAAATTGAATCAATAAGAGATGAATGGACATGGAAGAAAGAAAGGTAGCAGCGAACTAATGAAGAGACTTCTTTGCGCAAATGCAGAGTTTGCGAGTAGATTACGGCCAACAGACGCTTCAATAAGCTACGCATTGCGAGAGATGAAGCAATCAGCTACACGAGTCGGATTGTCGCCACATTTATTGGTGTGCATTCATTCACATATGCACAGACCGGAACCCCGAGAGTCATTTCGATACCATGTGGTGGGAAGGAGTGGAGGGAATCTGCGGACACCTGCCAAGTCGCATGCAGCTTCTGGCTACTCAGGCACTCTGAAGTGTTGAAAGGTGCAAACCACGGTCGCCGCACACAACGTCAAAGTGCCAAAGCAAGTACGCTCACGAGCTATGTTCACAAGAGCGGTGATCCGAAGACTGGGTAGTTCAAAATCCACAGGGCGGCGATCTGAGAGGACGGGGACCAATCTCCTCCCAATCTACAAGGTTGCATTTGCACCTCCGAGCCGGAAGGCTCGCTTTTCGCGACAGAACTGCACAGACCATCTTGAAACGGAAGCCTTTTGTGAGACCCGTGAACCCTTTGAGATGAGCACTTTAATTACGCGCATCCGATTGTCCTGTTCATTTGCCTGGGAGAGCCTCGCAAAAGTGCGCACAAAGATGACAGATGACCAGATGGGGTTGCCACAATAACCAGCGTACAGCCACGACATGTCAATCAGACACAGCCATCGCGTGGCACGGATCGACTAGCCCTCTTCCCCATGCTTATTGAATTGTACGCCTTGCAAATTCATAATTTTCTTTTCTTTCTTTCGTATGTCCGTTTCAAAGCTGGCTGAGCGCTGGGTCTCAAGTTGTGTTCTCTTGCCATTCGACCATGTCCTATCACTTTATCTTTCAGGAGTTCGCACAAATACAGGATCTCGGTTGCTCGGCCCCATTGCCAAAGTTCCCTTGAGAATGTAGGTTGCGCCTCGTTGAGGGTGAATGTAAATTTAGGGTGTCAATTGAAGAGAAATTGAGCGCACTTCGGCATGAAAATGCCCGAACGGAACCGCAACCTGCAGTTCCCTCAGCAAGTGTTGAAACGTCACCTGGGCCGCTCATCCGGAGGGAAGACTTCACGCAGAGAGCTACCATCAACTGCGCTTGCGAATATATGAATTATTTCTTCGGTCACTGGGGTCGCTGGATGCACCAAGTTCTATATACAGCAAGGTACATACCCACCAAATGTCACTTCGCACAGCAGGCCGAAAACTTCAAGATCATCAGGCTCTACAGCCTTCGCTCTCTTTTCCCTTCCTCCATGTCTCCCTTAGCTAACCAGGAGCCCCGCGCGAGCTTAATTAGCTGGTGGTCAGACAGCAACCCAGGGCTCCAGGGCCCAACGATCAATCTCCATACAGCAGCGAAACCGCTCATGAAATGGATGTATTATCGCCAGGCAGTAGACATAATCAAAAAGCGCCGCGGCCGGCCCCTCTCTAGCGAAACATTGGAGATATACTCATCATATCTTCCGTAGGTGTCAGGTCTCGTAGTTTGAGCTCGCTGACCTTGATTTTGCAGGTTGAACTATGTTTCGTGGGCGACCAAAGCCGCGATCTGGGCCGAATTGGCGGACAGAGCTACATCCCAGGACGATGCGCGCGCGGTGGTCGATTCCCATATTTTCCCGTACATCGTGCAAATGCTCTGGTCGCCCGATCCCAGACCACGGAGTTGGTCGTGCAGCCTATTAGGAAGGCTGGCATCGCACGAGTCGACTGCACCAGCCATTTTGGAATTAAAACCCTGCGTGCAGCTCACGGATTTTTTGCAGTAGGTTTGTTTCCTCCATTTTTATGTGGTACTCATCTTGCTCCAGCGACAAAAATTCGGACGTTGTTCGGGAAGCAATGTACGCATTGGCTCAAATTGCGCGAAGAATAGAGGGTGCGCAGGCGATTGTTGAAGCAAAGACGCTCGATCAGGTCTTGAAATTACTCGAATCACCGAATCCCGATATTCGGGGGATGGACCTCCCAGCTGGTTGGGAGGCTTGCCAGTCACGAGCCCACTGCACCAGCCATCTTCAAATTGGATGTGTCTGTGCGGCTTGTGTCTCTTACGGTGAGGCCGTCTCTTTCTGTTCGGGACGCGATTCTGATTTCTTAATCAGCGAAGAAGATTCAGATGTTATCATGCCTTCATTTAAGAGGGCACAATACGTACCGCCTGAGATATCGGCCCCAATACTCGACATTAAACCCCCACCCTCATCTTTGCAGCAGGCAGAGCACGACCCCACCTATTCGCAGAGTGAGGAGTCGCAGTTCTCACCTGCAAAATCGGAGTTCTCGTCTTCCATGCCTCCCGAGGCACCGAGTATGGCTGATTCATCAGATCTCATCAGCACTCCAGCACTTCCAGAGAACTCCGGGACGCTCAAGAGCTTCAAGGTCAGCCTGGATGACCCGACGTGGAAGGTCCTGCCCGCTGCACTGAAGAAGTACCGCATAAACAATGACACTTGGGAAAACTACGCCATGTTCATATGTTACGGCTCAACGGGTGCGTTCAACCGTCCGAAATGGCTCCGAATTTGCTTACTTTCTTCAGACAACCGAATCGAGCGGTGTCTGAGCTATAACGAGAAACCCCTTCTTCTTTTTCGAAAGCTGAAGGACGCCAAAAAGAATCCCGTTTTCATGCTCAAGCATATCAAGGATATCCGCTCGCCTATCGCGGTCGCCCAGCAAAAACATGCAGCCCGTAAGGCGCCTTTTATTATGGCTAACGGCTCTGCAACGACCTCAAGTACGCCATCCACATCTTCTCCCTCCCTTCCCCAGCCGCTGAAACTCGAAGTAGATCTGAACGCTGGTCAGGGTGCAGCAGCTCCAACCATGAACCCCGCACCTGCATGGTCTGGGCATGAAAGCCCAAAACGCTTGAATGTAGACTCGGACGATGTGACTCCGAATACATCTCGAGAGATGCCTCCTGTGTCGGCCTCGGAGGTGTCGTATGCCATTGCCATATATCCTTACATGGCAGAGCAGGAAGACGAGCTCGACGTTGTGGTGTAAGTATTTTCTCATTGCTCCTTCTTACTTGTGCTACAATGTCACTACAGCGGCGATACCTTCATTATTCTGTCACGGGCGCGGGGATGGTGGGTTGTACAAGGGGACCCGACTGGTTCGGGGATCGTTGACACGGATGTCGTCAAGCAGGGGATGGGTCCCTGCGGGCTGCCTACTGGAGACGAAGGTCCCGGTAGCGTCTGCAATCGCAGAGGCCACTGCTGCCGAGGGCAGTGGTTCTGGACCCTCCGGGTCGGATTCCCCGCCAGAGACACCTATCCTCCCGTTGAGCATCATATCAAGAAACTTCCCTGGCATCGCCCTCATGGACTACGAGAAGAAAAGGGAGGAGGAGCTTAATCTCGTCAAAGACGATGCATTGCGGGTGTTTAAGTGGTACAATCACTGGTCATATGTGCAGTTTTTTCCTTGGCTTCGGTGTCTTCATACTCATTCTGTCTGTTAGGCTGTTAAGGAAGGCGGAGACCGCGGTTGGGTACCGGTACGTTCTTTGATTTCCCTGATATCTTGCGGTCTGGGGACTGAAGCGCGCGTTTGTTGTACAAAAAAGTCTTGGTTCATTGGCAAAGCGTCTACTGGGCCGAGCACCAGTGTCCCCTCGCTACTCACATCCTCGATCATGGAGGACACGAACCAGGCGCAAGTGTCGCCCATGTCGCCTGCGTTCCCGGCTGTGCAAACAGGATCCTCGGTCGCTATAATTCAACATCCACAGCCGTTTTAAATCACGGATCATCGTCCTTGAGTGCGATGAACTTGTCGCTGTCTTCAGAACCATCATAATTCCATGTAAATCCATCATCGTGAGTTTGAACCACCGTTAACCCAATATAGTTTCTGCGCGAACTTCAGTCCCGTTATACAATAATAAAATACCTGGAATACCCGCGACCCGTGGGTCTGCCAAATTCAGGCCCTCAGACCTGTACCCGCTGCGCGGGTGCAAGTTGCGGGTGACCCGTAACCCGTGGCGGTGACCTGGGTCAAAACCTGCGGGTCAAACCCGAGGGTCGCCTACCTGTGCTAGACCTAGCACAGACCATCTTAAAACGGAAGCCCTTTGTGAATCCAGCGAATCCTTAAGATGAACACTTTGATTAAACGCATCCGATTTCCTGCTCATTTGTCAGGGAACCCGAAGCTGAGCCTCGTAAAAGTGCGCGCAAGATGAGGGATAACCAGCATACAGCCACGACATGTCAATCAGACACAGCCAGACGACCTGCCATTATACTCACGGGTCATCGACGCCGATCCCCTGTTATAGCCCTCTTCCCCATGCTCAATTTAGTCAACCACATCCACGGCACAGACCCCGCAAAAGTACGGCGTACAGGCCGAACCCGCCGTTCTAGAGAGCACCCCGGCGAGATGCTTGCCCGCAAGTGGGATGTCAAGGCTCCCCGAGTCAAGGCCGAGGCGGACAAGTCGAAGAGCGCGTAGAAAAGCTGCTTTGAATTGTACGCCTTGCAAATTCGTAATTTTCTTTCTTTCTTTCGTGTGTCTGTTTGAAAGCTGGCTGAGCGCTGGGTCTCAAGTTGTGTTCTCTTGCCATACGACCACGTCCTATCACTTTATCTTTCAGGAGTTCGGAAAGACAGAGGACCTCGGTTGCTCAGCCCCATTGCCAACGTTCCCTTGGGAATGTAGGCTGCACCTGTGAATGTGAATTTAGGTCTCAATTGCAAAGAAATCGAGCGCACTTCGGCACTTCGGCACGCAAACGGAACCATAAGTCTGCAGTTCCGTCAGCAAGTGTCGAAATGTCACTTACGCTCACTTACGCTGGACAGCTCATCCGGAGGGAAGACTTCTCCATCAACTGCTTGCGATATGAATGGTTTCTTCAATCACTAGGATCACTGCAGTAAGGTACATACCCATCAAATGTCACTTCGCACAGCAGGCCGAAAACTTCATAAACATCAGGCTCTATAGCCTTCGCTCTCTTATTTCCCTCCTCCATGTCGCCCTTAGCTAACCAGGAGCCCCGCGCGAGCTTAATTAGCTGGTGGTCAGACAGCAACCCGGGGCTCCAGGGCCCAACGATCAATCTTCATACAGCAGCGAAACCGCTCATGAAATGGATGTATTATCGTCAGGCAGTAGACATAATCAAAAAGCGCCGCGGCCGGCCCCTCTCTAGCGAAACATTGGAGATATACTCGTCATATCTTCCGTAGGTGTCAGATCTCGTCGTTTGAGCTCGCTGACCTTGATTTTGTAGGTTGAACTATGTTTCGTGGGCGACCAAAGCCGCGATCTGGGCCGAATTGGCGGACAGAGCTACATCCCAGGACGATGCGCGCGCGGTGGTCGATTCCCATATTTTCCCGTACATCGTGCAAATGCTCTGGTCGCCCGATCCCGGACCACGAAGTTGGTCGTGCAGCCTATTAGGAAGGCTGGCGTCGCACGAGTCGACTGCACCGGCCATATTGGAATTAACACCCTGCGTGCAGCTCACGGCTTTTTTGCAGTAGGTTTGTTTTCTCTATTTTTATGTGGTACTCATCTTGCTCCAGCGACAAAAATTCGGACGTTGTTCGGGAAGCAATGTACGCATTGGCTCAAATTGCGCGAAGAACAGAGGGTGCGCAGGCGATCGTTGAAGCAAAGACGCTCGATCACGTCTTGAAACTACTCGAATCACCGAATCCCGATATTCGGGGATGGACCTCTCAGCTGGTTGGGAGGCTCGCCAGTCACGAGCCCACTGCGCCAGCCATCTTCAAATTGGATGCGTCTGTGCGGCTTGTGTCTCTCTTACGGTGAGGCCGTCTCTTTCTGTTCGGGACGCGATTCTGATTTCTTAATCAGCGAAGAAGATTCAGATGTTATCATGCCTTCATTTAAGAGGGCACAATACGTATCGCCTGAGATATCGGCCCCAATACTCGACATCAAATCCCCACCCTCATCTTTGCAGCAGGCAGAGCACGATCCCACCTATTCGCAGAGTGAGGAGTCGCAGTTCTCACCTGCAGAATCGGAGTTCTCGTCTTCCATGCCTCCCGAGGCACCGAGTATGGCTGATTCATCAGATCTCATCAGCACTCCAGCACTTCCAGAGAACTCCGGGACGCTCAAGAGCTTCAAGGTCAGCTTGGACGACCCGACGTGGAAGGTCCTGCCCGCTGCACTCGTGAAGTACCGCATAAACGATTACAATTGGGAAAACTACGCCATGTTTATATATTACGGCCCAGTGGGTGCGTTCAACCGTCCGAAATGGTTCCAAATTTGCTTACTTTTTTCAGGCAACCGAATCGAGCATTGCCTGATCTATGACGAGAAACCCCTTCTTCTTTTTCAAAAGCTGAAGGACGCCAAAAAGAATCCCGTTTTCATGCTCAAGCATATCAAGGATATTCGCTCGCCTATCGCGGTCGCCCAGCAAAAATATGCAGCCCGTAAGGCGTCTTCTATCATGGCTAACGGCTCTGCAACGACCTCAAGTACGCCATCCATGTCTTCTCGCCCCCTTCCCCAGCTGCTGAAATTCGAAGTAGATTTGAACGCTGGTCAGGGTGCAGCAGCTCCAACCATAAGCCCCGCACCTGCATGGTCTGGGCATGAAAGCCCAAAACGCTTGAATGTGGATCCGAACGACATGACGCCGAATGCCTCTCCAGAGACGCCTCCTATGTCGGCCTCGGAGGTGTCGTATGCCGTTGCCATATATCCTTACATGGCAGAGCAGGAAGACGAGTTCGACGTCGTGGTGTGAGTGTTTGCTTATCATTCCCTTCTCACTTATGTTGTAATACGGGTTATGTTACTACAGCGGCGATACCTTCATAGTTCTGTCAAAGGCTCGGGAATGGTGCATTGTACAACGAGACCCGACTGGTTCGGGGATTGTCAATACCGATATTGTCGAGCAGGGATGGATCCCTTTGGGCTGCCTACTAGAGACGAGGGTCCCGGTAGCGTCTGCAATCGCAGAGGCCACTGCTGCCAAGGGCAGTGGTTCTGGATCCTCGGGCTCGGATTCCCTGCCAGAGACACCTATCCTCCCGTTGAGCATCATAACAACGAGCTTCCCTGGTATCGCCCTCATGGATTACAAGAAGAAAGGGGAGGAAGAGCTTAATCTCGTCAAAAAGGATGCAGTGCGGGTATTTAAGGGATACAATCACTGGTCATATGTGCGGTTATTTCCTTGGCTTCGATGTCTTCGCACTCATTCTGTCTGTTAGGCTGTCAAGGAGGAAGGCGGAGACCGCGGTTGGGTACCTGTACGTTCCTTGATTTTGCTGATTTCTTACGGTCCGGAGCCACTAATGCGAGTGCGTTTTTTTAGTCCTGGTTCATTGGCAAAGTGGCTCCCACATCCTCGGTCATCGACGACACAGTGGTGCCCACGTCGTCTGCGTTCCCTGCTGTGCAGACAGGACACTCTGTCACTGCAATTCAACATCCCGAGGCCTTTTAGTCCGCGGAGAGTCGACCTCTTTCATGTCTTTGTGTTTGGAACAATTATAAATCCATTAATGTGAACCAACGTTAAAACCACATATACATTCTTCGTGACCTTTGTACAAATATCGAACCTACGCAGCGAAATCTCCAACATAGCCGAAATGGGAGGCGTGAGGAAGTACTCTCCGCCACGAGAAACTACAAAATCTGCAGATCCGATCAAAATCTCCCCGGAG
This sequence comes from Mycena venus, assembly GCA_014462655.1. Classification (NCBI taxonomy): domain Eukaryota; kingdom Fungi; phylum Basidiomycota; class Agaricomycetes; order Agaricales; family Mycenaceae; genus Glaucomycena; species Glaucomycena venus. Next base: position 6,091,967 of record JACAZI010000007.1, on the reverse strand, counting down.
AGTAGCAAGAGAGGGAACAAATAATCTCCTTCCAATCTACAGAGATGCATTCGTACCTCGGAAAGCTTGCTCTTCACGACATCGCTGCACAGACCATCTTGAAACGGAAGCCCTCTGTTGAATCCGTGAGCGCTTTAAGGTGAGCGCTTTACATGCATCCGATTTTCCTGCTCATCTTGAGCCTCGCAAAAGTGCGCGCAAGATGAGGGTTGCAGTCACAATAAGCGGCGTACAGCCACTACATGTCAATCAGACACAACCATCGCGTGGCACGGATCAATTTGAACTCATCCTCCGAGTCATCCTCTGAGCTCTCAGTCTCTCTATACCCTTTCAGGACCACGCTCCCTGGACCCGCTATCTCATGCAACAACCACTCCCACTCAACCCCTTGGGTCGTCAGCAAACCTGCACAAGCATACTCAGCTGGTGGTCGGACAGCAATCCGTTTCTGCCCGGCCCAACGATCAACCTGCATGCGGCCGCAAAGCCGCTTTCAAGGTTTCTTCATCACCGCCAGGCTTTGGACATAATCAGAAAGAATCAAGACAGCCCACTCTCTAGCGGAACGTTGGATATCTACGCGTCATATCTTCCGTCTGTTCGAATTCTGCATATCGTTGGTGCGGATCCTTGACCAGTGATTCTGCTGTAGATGGAACACTGTTTCGTGGTCCACGAAAAGCGCAATTTTGCGGGAAATAGCCAGCCAAGTTCAGTCTGATGTCGACGTGCACCTGGTAGTCAATTCAGCAGTTTTTCCTCTCATCATGCAGCTCCTTGAGTCGCCCAGCGCTGGCACGCGGATTTCTTCGTGCAGACTATTAGCGGCGCTGGCGTGGCACGAGTCGAAGATACCGGCCATATTGGAACTGAAACCCTGTGAGAAAATCACAGCTTTTTTGCAGTGGGTTTGGGTTCTTTCTTTACGTGGGACTTATTTTGAGTCAGCGACAAGAATCTGGATGTTGTTCGAGAGGCCATCTTTGTGCTATTTCAGATTGCACAAACGACAAATGGCGCTGAGGCGATTGTTGACGCAAATGTGCTCGACTACGTCGTAGAATTACTGGAATCCGAGGCATCATTAAATCTGGGCATTCGGAATGGCACTCGCAGCATTTTGATGAGGCTCGCTGGCCACGCATCCACTGCGCCGGCCATCTTTCTGCCTCTCTTGTGAGTAGCGAGTTCGCACGCATACACTATCCAACTAATAGTTCCTTTGCTTCAGGGATTCGAATGTCTCTACTCTCGACCGCGCAATCATTATGCTGGACGCAATCAGTGAAAGGCCAGATGGAACTGCGGTTCTTGAAGCCATTGAAGGTGATGCACTAGGGAGGCTCGAGGAGCTGAGCCACAATGGCTCGATAGGTTATAGTCGTCGAGCAAGCGAAATATTAGACCGAAAATATGCCTATACGCTTTGCGGAATAACATGACAATCCGTTTCTGAGGAAACATTATGTGATGCCGGCGATCGATGCAAAACAGTACCAGAAGAATATCGCAAGTTGAGCGGGATTGATCCATATCCAGACCTTCCATTGTTCGGCGGAGCTGAGTGGTAGCTGGCACTACGTGAGCTTGCGAGCGGCTAGCATAAGCGATAGATAAGGTAGACGAATAACGGAGGAGTCGCATCTTATGATCTCGTCACTTTCGGACTCTTCATTCTTTTCTGCCACTGTCTTGGTCGTCTGGAGCTTATCTCGCAGATTTTCCCATTCCACCTTTTCGCTCATCGACAACGCTTGGGGTTCTTGGGCTTTATCTTTTTCTCCCGAACTCTTTGAGCTCCTCGTGTTCTGAAAAAGTTGACTCTTCTTGTTCCAGAACTTCAAGATTCCAATCCGCTCCAAGCGTCTCCGTCGCAACCTTCCACGTTGTCGGTCGAGCCTCCGTTCTGGACAAGAGACGCGGCGAGAACGAATCAGCCATTGCTTCGCGAGTCGTTAATTTCTTGACAAACCTAGTTCTCAACAATCTTTACCCACCGCTCCTCTGTGTCATGTATATGTCTATCTATATGATCTTATTTTATGCCTTGGCTCCTCATATAGTTCGAGACACGGCGGACAGTCAGCTGTCAAGGGCCAAGCGGTGTATTGCTTCAAAAGTTAAAGATAGCTATTTCCTGGACAGGTCAGTAAGAGAGAGAAGGTATTAACGAGCGTACCGCGTTCCGAGACAGACTCGCCTGGAACGACGTGGGTGCTCAAGACAGGAGTAGGCAACTCCTTTCCTTTCATAAACCTCGTGTAGATCACGCTTTCGGCAAGCGAAGTGAAGTGGAGGACTGATATGACTCTAGGCTCAAGAACTTTTCAAAAGACGGGGCACATAGGGGGAGCATTTTGTGTTATGCGATAAAATTCTATGTTGATTGTCCGCGGAGAAATTCGTCTTGCATTGCCTCAGTGTTTTTGTTTTCGCCAACGCCTTGTCCTTGACACCATGGGGATGATTAGAATTCGCCTGGCCGTCCGGAGTACGTGGGATGGCGCAGCACTTGTTGTTCTTTGATGTCTTTGAACAAGGTCCGGCACGGGCAGCCCGGTCGACTTCCTCTGTGTGCTGAGCGTGAATTGACGCGTCCGAGTCGTGGCCAAGGTCCGGTCGAATCTCCTTGCGGGTCAGGAGATTTACGAAAAGAACAATGAGCGCGATGGTCACGTCACGTGTGACCGTGACCGAACAATTAGGAGTTCCTAACCGCTTTTTGGACAAAGAACAGTGAGGACTCAAAAGGAAGGACGAGAATGGAATGCTATTCTTTCCAGACCGCCCTTCACGAAGTCTCTACGACGTCGCCGGTCGACCATGAACGCTGCTCCCCCCACTTACGACGCTCACTCCTCCACGCACCTTAGACCATACCTCCAGCTCCCTCACTTGCTCTCTCTCACTTGGCTCGCCTACCCCATTCTTTCTCTCGTTTTCGTCGTCTTCCGCCTCCAGCTCTCCCTTGCCTCGTCCCAGGATGCAGTCGCAGGCGCAAAGAGCGACCTCCTCACCAGCTGCAAGGCAGCAGAGAAGGCCGCCACTGCCGCCGCAAGCATGCCCCGTTACATGGCAATCGCCACTAACGAACAGTTCGCAAACGCCGTTAACGATTCAATGAACGCTGCGCGAGAGGCATTGATTCTCGCCCTCACCATCATGGAGGCCATCATCAACTTTATCGTCGATATCTATCGATCGACTTTCCTCTGCTTCCTCGAACTCGTGATTCGAGGCGGCCTTGCGATCCTCATCGGCGCTGTGCAAGAGGTGCGTTTATTTCCCCTCTCAACATTCGCGGCTCACCAAGGATTCCACGCAGCTCAACGTCGTCGTGCAGGCAGCCGCAAGCGGGATCCGTACTGCTATCCAAGATAGTGTCGGTGCCGCAAACAGTGCCATCCAAGGGCTCGCCAGCGTTGCTAGCAAAATCGGGATCTCTATCCCCACCCTCTCTGTCCCCGATCTGACTTCTCTGGAAAATGTCACCCTTCCCCAGTCGTTCACCGACTCTATCACCGCTCTCAACAACAGTCTTCCTACATTCAACGAGCTCAAGCAAACGGTTGAGAAATTGTAAGCATTCCCCGTCTCATTGTATTTCGCTCGCTAACGATTAATAGCATCGACACGCCGTTCGAATTGCTCAAGGCGGACATCAACGACACCTTTTCCGGTCTCTCCTTCAACTCTTCCGTGCTCGCGGTCCCCGAGCAGAACACCCTCTCCTTCTGCACCGATCTTGACACCTCTGTCATTGACAACCTCGGCCACGATCTCGTGAAGATTGCCAAGATCGGCACCCTCATCCTCATTCTCCTCATCCTCATCCTCATCGGCTTGAACTGCCTCTTGGAGTGGTACAAGTGGCGCTGCCAGCGGCGCCACCTCGAGTACACACGCCAGGCATGGAATACCGACCCCACGCTGTATCACCAAAATTCGGGCGGCGTACCGAACGTCACACTGTCCGACCACAACCTGTTGATGCTCCAGGCCAACGGCGCTCATCCCCTCCTGACGCGCATCGCGAACACGCTCTCCGCCAAGCTGCGGCTCTCCCCCTCGAAGCACATCCACCTCCAGTGGTTCCTGCACTATGTGTTCCACCCACCCGCCCTCGCATGCTTCCTCATCGGCTTCTTCGGCCTGCTTTCCGTCGAGCTCCAGCTGCTGGCCATTCACCCGTTGGTGGACAAGTACTCCGCCCAAGCAGCAGACACCGCCACAGGTTTCAGCAACACGATCGCCACCAGCATAAACGCGAGCATGTACAACCAGAGCGCCGCGTACGCCTCCTCGGTCAACGCCCACGTCGACTCGATCCAGAGCACCATCAACGACGGGCTCTTCGGGTGGGTCAACTCGACCACGACGACGCTCAACACAACGATCGAGAACTTTTACGAGGACATCCAGAACGCCGTGAACCTCGTGTTCAACAACACGATTCTGGACGCGCCGATCCAGGAGTTCATCAAGTGCATCATTGGAAGCAAGGTCGATGCGATCGAGAACGCGCTGACGTTCCTGCACGATAACCTCAACATCAACATGCCGCGCGTGAACGAGACCATCCTCGTGCTCTCGCCCCAGTCGGTGGACGAAGCGACGCAGCCGATCGCTGCGGCCGCCGTCGGGGACCAGAACGGCGATGGTGGCCTCATCGGGAAGCTCGTCAACAGCTACGCAGCCAGTCTGCGCAAGGAGCGCCTGATGTTCGGGATATTCATGGCGCTGTGGGGTGTTGTGGTGTTGATGGGATTGGCGATCATCCTCTGGCACTCCTACGGTCGGCAATTCGTCGAGAAGCGCCGGCGTAGGAAGTGGGAGAGGGAGCAGCGGTCGCTACCCATGGCGGAGGAGAAAGGGTTCGGTTCGGGTTCGGGTTCGGGTTCGGGTAACATCGCTAACGAGCATTCGGATCTGCCCTCCTTCACGCCGCTGCCATCCCCCAAGCTCGGAGGGTCGTTTAATCCTTTCGCATTCGGGCGTTCTGCCTCGCCAAAACCACCGAAGAACGCCGACAGTGGATCGATGAATAGTTTCGAAAAGTCCAACAATCGGAGCTGGGATACGTTCTTCGACAAGCCCAAGTCGAGTCGCTCGAACATCACCACGAAGGAGATTAGCAAGCCCATGAAGCTCATCTCGTTCGGACGGCGGGGACGCGAGGTCTTTGTCGGCGATCGCAGGGCACCCACTCCTCTTTCCACGACGGAGGAGTTGGAGCCGGATCAATCGGGGCGCCGGACCACGAAATGGTTCGCTCGCGTCGCGGGACTCTTGGGCAAGCCACAACAATCTCCGACCATCGAGCCGTACCCGGAGTTCTCGCCCAATCGCAACTCGGGTGCCCGCGTGCGACCGACGCTGCGCATCACGGTTGCGAGCGACCTGGCCAGTGAAGCCGAACACAATGCGCCGGTTCCTCAGCAGCTAGACAACGACCGTTCGCGGTGGTCCGTCTCGCCCGAGAACACTGCGCGCGCGCCCATACGGCCGTGGACGGGGCTGATGTCACCCACGACTGGTGCGTGGCGGCACAAGCACAAGCCTAGCGTCCCGTCGAACGTCAACTCGATGGACGTGAACTCGCTCTACGATGTCTCGCGCGCGTCCGTCCCGGCGGGGCAGCCCACCCCGCTCGCGATGCCGCTGCACTCTGGCTTTGACGTCCCGCGCAAGCAGGCGATCCTCCCCCAGCATCCGGCGATCTTCACGCCCGCGCCTGGCCCCGAGACGCGCCACCGGCGGTCCATCTCCGTGCCTGCACCCACCGACGCGTACAATTACAACCACGACTTGAGGGCCTCGCGGCGGCTGACGGTGCGGAATGCCGCGGACGTCCCGCCGCCGGTGTCGACCCCGACGCAGACGCCGAACAACCCGTTCAGCGATGTGCACCAGCTCGCGGTGCCTGCGAACGACCCCCAGCCCTCGACGCCGGTGACGCGCCTGCTGACGACCACCCACGCGCGCCGCTCGTCGTCCGTGAACCCCTTTGTGACGCCCTTTGACGACGAGCACCGCGTGACGATCGCGCACTCTGACGCGCGCAAGAGCGTGCAGACGAATCCATTTACGGCCGTTGCGGTTTAGGGTCTGGAATCCTGACCGCCGCTCGCTCACGACCTTTTACTTGCTTCCTTGTTTCTTGATTCCACATGACGCGCATTACTCTTTACGAACGGACACGCACACGACTGCCTAATAGATACGCCCCGAACTAATAATTGCATTACTACTGTATACTTTGCGCTCTGTTCATTGACCTACTGTATTTTTAACCACCCTCTTGTCTGGATTACACGAGTCGCTGTATCTATCAAATACTTGAATTGATTTGCGCTTTGAGCAGAGTCACTTTACCCCTATCCCAATTGGGATGCGATTGTTGAGCAGAAACTCTCACCATGCCAAGACGCGTTCAGAAGGGACGCCGCGGAACACGCACGGTGGAGCTTTGCATCCAGGTTTTCGTGCTATCTATCATCGCGTGTGTTGCTCTGGAACCGTGTCAATTCGATTTCCTGAGGCTCTCGTGCCAGCTATAGCTTTTATATCACGACTGTCGAAATTGCCTGTAAGTCTCCGGATGTGAATTCCACAGTTCTGACACCAATCCGTACGCGCAGACAAATGGCTTATAATTTATCGTGGTCAAACAATATCTGGAGGTAGCTGTGCACACTTTCGCGAACGGCACGACTGAACAACATCCTGGTTCTTAGGCCTGTACCTGGCCGCGGTCTTCCTTTTAATTTCATTGCTTGGCCGCACATACGCGTCCCTAATCACCGGGCGCAGTACCCACAGCACTCCCAGATATCCTATGCCAGATAAAGACGATCTAACAGAGCCTTACGAATGTACCACCTCGGATGGCGACCTGGTGACCTGTGCGAAGTGTAGCGGCGCTTGGAAGCCCCCACGGACCCACCACTGTTCAACCTGCGGTGTGTGTCGCATGGAGTTCGATCATCACTGTCCATGGGTCCATATCTATTTTTTTTCCTCTTCTCTTCTCGTACTGCTTTAATGTTGACATTACGACGCAGGTAGGAAACTGCGTAACGCGAGCCCGCATGAGGAATTTTCTCGCCTTGCTGCTTCTCACTCCGCTCGCCTTCTCAGTGTCGGTGATTCCCATCTATCAGCCTCTCATGCAGCAGATGTCTCTCGCGCTACGCGTATCCCGCCACGACCCATGGGCGAACCAAGTGTGGTGGGACTGGTACGGCTCGTGGATCTTTTTCGGCGGTCCCTTCGGCCGTTGGATTTTTGGCACGGTGCTAGGATTCCGGATACTCAAAACTCAAAGACGAGCGGACTTGCCGTTGTTGGAGCAGCCTAGCCTTAGGCTTTTTACCATCTGCACCCTCGGACTTGTCTTCTCCTTGTTTACGCTCGTGAGACTTTATCCGCTCTTTTGGCGGGCAAAAGCTAATGAAGCCTGCATGCAACAAATAGACCCTAGCTGTGTGGACGATAAAAGACCAGCTGCGCGGCCTGACAACCCTGGACGCAATGCAGGAAAAGCGGTCGACACAGGCGCCCCGTCTCATCTGCATACCTTCCAACGCCTCGTGTTCTCCGCGCGCAGAAGATAATTCGGAAGATGAGATTGCACGCTGCAAGGCAGGTTGTGGCTGTACTTCCTGGAGAACGCCTGTACGATCTTGGAGCTTGGGCCAACTTGCGGGATATTTTGGAAAGACCGCATCGAGATCCACCGCACAAGTCCGTGTTTGCCATCAATGAATTTTCAATTCAAATAACATGCATACGGACAGAGTAACGTACAGGTGGCTAAGACTCAACCCAATTGTCTTGGATAGGATGCGCAGAACGAAGGAGATTCAGCCCGAAAGCAATACGATAGCAGGTACAGAGGACAGCTGATACATATGGAAGACAAGTAGATGTACAACTACAATAGAGGGAAAGAAATACATGGAACCGAGAAACCCATCGTTACTGTTTGTTGGATTACAATCGAATCGGTGAATTAGTCGCGCCCGCGCCACCACCTTCGCTGAGCGCGCGGAGCATTCATGTCAGGAATAACCGGGCCTGAAGAGCGTTTAGCCTCGTGTGCACCTTTTGCGCCATAGTTCAATTGCCTCACCTGGATCGGCAGGAATGACGGGCCCTATAGTGCGGAACTTAGTCGGATAGATAACCAGGTGTAATCAACGCACCCGAGGAGTGTCTTTCGCGATGGTACCCATGGGGCGCTGACGCGCTTGAGCCTAATCGGGAACAAGAGCAGAGAATCTGACACTTACCGCGATTGTTGTATCCTGAGCTGCGGGAACTATGATACGGCGGGGGCGGGGATACATAACCTCTGGCGCTGTTCATTTGCGGGGGGGTGACGGAGGCATTTGCACCAACGGCGGAGGCATATTTCGGGGGGTGGTCTTGCGGCGGCGGACCGGGAGGTGGCAAGTACCCTCGGGAGGGTTGTTCAACACCGTTGATCGTATACATTTCTCTGCCATCGGGATACGTCCTAGTAATATGTTCATTTCCCTGTGACATCGGAAAGTCAGTTGAGGGTTCAGGGGGCCGCAAATTCCGAAGTTATTGATACGCACATCCCAGTCGCGTCGTTTGTCGATGCGGTGAGTTACACCGTTTCTGGTGGTAAGCATCGTGCTCTGCTGAGCCCATCGGATCTGTCCCCGGTCGCCAAAGTCGCCGCCAAAGGGCCTGGGGCCGAATGGAGGCTCATTGAAGCCAAGAGAAAAGGAACGCGACGAGGGGAACGCGAACACGTCACGTTCAAGATCTGCCATCATGTCTTGAATGCGGTAGATTGCCTCGAAAGGGTCTCGCTGCCAGTTTGATGCCGAGCGGTGCATGGGACGGTAAGATGGGCGACGGTAGTCGCTAAAAATTTTGTCGAACATTTCAAACGGGTCCTGGAAGAAAGTCTCGAAGGGATCGTAGTGGGCCGCTCTGTGACGACGAGAATGGTGTCGAGACGAGTATGGCTGTTCCTGAGGCGGCTCGGGGGGCGGCCAGACACCATGCATATCATAGAGCCGCCTGTTTTCGGGATCCTTCAGGACCTCATACGCGTTGCTGACCTGGTACAACCTGGTTAAACGACACTGTGGAGCTCGGTGTGGAGACCTACCCTGCGGAAGCGCTCCTCCGCAGCTTGTTTCTCTTCGGGAGTGAAGCCGGGGGGGAAGCCTATCTGGGTGCGTCCTCAACGCTAACGACTTATATGCCTTGCGAACTGTAAATTTTGGCGAGAGCTGTGAGCCACAAGAGCAGTATGGCGGAGGTCAGTACACACTCTGGTCAGGTGTGGCGTCCTGAGGAATTTCAAGCACATCGTAGAACGAGTCAGAGTCCATAGGTAGTTATAAGCAAGAGAAGGTGGAAGTTATAACTGGCGAGGTATGGGTGAGATTCGGTTACAGCGTTTGCTTAGGTGGAAGTAAGAGGTCAAGATTCAAGCGCCTTTTGTACTTATTCCGGTAATCTTCTGGAAACCGCAGTGCCTGTGTTTGTGCTTGTTCTATGGCGCCTATCTACGCGTCGGAAATTATCACACAGCCACGGCCCTTCTTTTCCAATGCTTTTGCGGGAAACCATTTTGTGCGCGGCGACGCCGACGACTGGTCCAGGTGCAATAGCAATACACGACCTCCAAACAGGCTCTACTCTCGCGTCCTTCAAGCAAACAAATGCGGCCCCACATAGCACTGCTGTAGTTCTGTCACAGGACGGCCAAGGTGGTTTTTTGCTGGCTGCGCAGCACGACAAGTCTATTTTGAACGTCTATAACTTTCAAAAGGTTCTCCTTCATTTTATCTGTGTCTTCTATGTCACTCATTTCATCCTGTTCAATTTTCACATTTCAGGACCAGGTCAATTTAAAAATAGTGCTGCCCGAAAAACTTTCCTGTATCGCGATCGACCACTCTGGCGAATTTTGTGCGGGTGGGACGTCGCAGGGGCGGATATACCTTTGGGAGGTGGGTCCCTGCGTGTCATCGCCGCGCCCGAATCACATTTGTCTTTGCTAGGTCGCGTCGGGAGTTTTGTTCAATTCGTGGGACGCGCATTATCGACAAGTAACTGTCCTGAGGTTCACCCACGATGGGGTTGCGCTTCTATCGGGCAGCGAGGATTCTGGCGTTGGCGTCTGGTCCGTGTCCAGGTCAATCTGGCCGGCCTCTGTCCACTAACTGATATTAACTTTTATTTCGCAGATTACTGGACGACGACATGACCAGCGATCTTCCTTTGCCGTACTGCGTCCTTTCAGATCACACCCTTCCTGTAACGGACATAGCATGCGGCATCGGCGCGTTTCCCAACTGCAGAGTCCTATCTTCCTCCGTGGATCACTCTGTCAAAGTAACGGCTTTTCTACTTCGATGCAGGGATTTTTTTTAATTAATGTTTTAGCTTTGGGATATTTCTTCTCAAACTCTCTTGACCACGTTTCAGTTTCCTCAGCCAATTTCCTGTCTAGCATGGGACCTCACGGAACGCATGTTTTTTGCAGCGTCGAAAGACGGTTCAATACACCAAATGAATCTCTTCCGCCAAAAGGAAGACAAATCTGGGGGACATGTAATAGAGGCAATTGGAGGGGCAGGTGTTACGGATATTATTCGTGTCGGGGATGAAGAGCAGACGAAAGCGCAAAAACGACGGCTGATATCTGTCGGGTTCGTACCCCCCGTATCTTCTACGCTCAATGGTTTCTTACCGCCAATACAGGGAACCTGTCGTCTCGATAACAATATCACTAACGTCCGCGCTCTTGCTAGCTGGAACCGCCACTGGCATTATCCATATATACGACATTCCGTCGCATCAGCTTTTGCGCAGCTTATCTACGCACAAAGGGTTCTCGATCACACACCTCGCGACGATGCTCAAGCCCCCAGATCTGATCGGTCACGTCAGTCTGAGTATCGGCGCGGGCCACTCATCCGAAAGCAGCATCCCTGTCAAACCCGTCGCGCCATTCCAGCGTATGCGCGACGCGAAAAGCAGGGAAGCGCACGATATCACCATGATACTGCCTGTCCAGGACAATGTAAGCAGTTTCTTCGCGCCCCACACCGAGCATAAATTAATGTTGTTATATGGTATGATATATAGGTCTACGAAGACGAAGGGAAACGTCTACACCGCGGAGGCCCTCTTGCGCGACCACGATTTCTTTGTGCGGCCCGTGGGCTCCGCCGGCCAGGATGCTGTTTCGCTGCAATCCAAAGTGAACGAGCTCGAAACGGAAGTTGCACGTTTGCGGGAACAGCTTGGGAAGGCGAAGGGTGTTAACGACATGATGTGGGAGACTGTCGTACAAAAGGTTGTAGGCCACGGCAAAGAGAAGGAGAGCGATAAGCAGGGTGCCGGGGCCGAGGATGAGCGGCGACGGAAGCGAGGGCGAACAGACTCTTGAGGTTGGAGCATTCTTCGTTCATCCCGGCACAAATATCGCAAAAGTAAGATACAGTTACTGTATTGTGAGGTACATTTCCTCCTCTAAACCAAAAATGCTGTCTCGCGCCAGTGGGCGACCCATTTAGCAACCAAATCGGGACTGACGGGTGGCGATGCGGCAATGGTAGCAGCCGCTTTGGCCGTATTGTCGGTCAAAAATACCATCGGCTGGCGGTGAGCCTTCCCATAGCGCATCTGGAAGAAGGGCTGTTGCACGTGGGTGAGGATTTCTCGAGAAAAGAGAGAAGCAGCTCACAAGAAGCTTGATAGTGGGATTCTTTGTGCCGTCTGGGTCAGATTTCGCCAGACGCTGTAGCCACTCCGTGTGATCCACAGTCTCGAATTTAAGTCCCGCCGCCGCGAGGGCTGTGAGAATATTATTCCAGCTGGTGCTGATGTTTGGATTGACAATGTGATAAACGACGGCGGACTTGAAGGGATGAAGCGAAAGAACCACTTCTGCAATTCCTTTCCCAGCAAAATCGACGGGTAGCCATGAAGGATGCTGTAGAAATGTCAGATGAAATGGGGCGATAATTAAGAACAAACGTGCCTCATCGGTGGTAGGGAGCGCACCAAATGTTTGGGCACCTTTGAACATGAGGGGCCAAGCTACGCGGACGATGAACAATGAACGCATGAGATAGTTGGTTTCTTACCCTCTGTTTCGTTCCAGACCCCAGTTACAGAGTCCCCGACCATCTGTCCGATACGCAGCACCCCAACAGGTACACCCGAGCTTGCCGCGGCTCGCTGGCATAGTTTCTCGACGACCCACTTACTGCGCGCGTACCCAGTGCCCGCGGCGGTGCTAGGGGACAGGGCGAAATCTTCGGCACACGTGGCATCTGGCGCGCCGTGCCGACAACTAATGGACGAGCTAAAGAAGAACGCGGCGGGCTCCGCATACAGCGAATCGAGGCAGAGATTGATTAGGTTCACCGCACCGCCGACGTGCTCGTCGTAGCTTTCGAGACTCAGCACGAAGTTCACAGGCCATGCGTTCTGAAGTTCAATGAGACAGACTGAGCGATTAATTCGAGCAAAGGTAAAGCGTGCGGCTTACATGAATCACGTCGGTCACTTCGTCTCGGATAAGATTATACTCCCTTTCCGTCAGACCAAGTAAAGGCGCGTTCGCGCTGGCGGCATAGGATACAAGTTTGTCGCCGGGAAGCGGGAGTTTGCGCGCCTTCATCGACTCCGCGATACGTTGAATAGACTCCTCGTGTGACTTGGCGCGTGACAGACATATCACCTTGCGCACAGAGGACGAGGACAGCAATTGGTGCAGAATATGCGCACCGAGCGATCCCGTTGCGCCGGTCAGCACCTGAAGCAGTGTCAGAAAGCTGCGGAGGAAAGAAGAACACGAATCCTGACGATGACTCGAGCGTCTTCCGGGCGCTTCGTGGCGTTCGCGGCCGGTTTATGCGTACCGACTTTGTCCAACCACTTGTCGACCATAGCCAGCATTTGCACTTCGTGCTGGTCGTCGGCCTGGCCCGCGCCAGCCTGCAAACTCAGAATATGATCCGCCAATCTAAAATAGTGAGACTTCCAAATCATCTTGTCAGTTTCCATTAACGTACTTCTCAACTGTTGGATACTCGTAGACAACTGGAAGATCATCAGTGGCCAATCGTATGCATATTCTGCGAACCCACCATTCTGCCCGAGCGTGTTGCCCGCTAGGAACAGCTCCTTCTGGCATACATTCCGGATACGTGTGCCTTGGAGGGAGTCGACACCAAAAGCAAAAAGATCCACCTTGCGATCGAGGTTGGCCGACTTGACGGGCCCCAATGCCTTGACGATTGCGTTGAAGATGAACTCTTCCAGTTCCGGCTTGGTAAGCCGGAGCTTGTTGCCCTCGTCGCCCTCCTGCTCAAAGCGCGCGTAAACTCCCTCTGATCGAACATTGAGTGCGAGTGTAAGGCGAAGCATAAACGGAGGATAACCGACCTATGATGTCCTTGAACTTGGCGTAACACGCGGGCCGCAGGATACTCATCTTGGTGGCGATGGGGATGTGGGTACCATGCCTATGCAAAAGTTAAATTTAAATTGAAAGTCGCAAATAAAGTTTGAAGGGACCGACGGTAAAATCTCAATCATCTCTGGCAGAATGCGAGAATGGGTGGGGGCCTCGGTGTTTGCCTGTTCAACGACGGGCCACACCTTCTCCATGATCTCTGCATTTGAGAGACCCAGAGCAAGGTCCGACGGGAGGATAAGGCACCCAGTCTGAGGCTTGCCAGCACCAAAAACGATCGCTGCAGCTCAACGTGAACATTCATGACTTCAGGTACAATCGAGGTGCGAACCCTCGGCTACATATGGGCTGTTTCCACGGATGGCGAGCTCAATGGGTACTGAAGAGTAATAAGTAAGATGTACCGATGGGCAGATGGATAGAGCTACCTGGGTTGGTCTTCTCGCCCAGAGTTTGTACGAGCGTGTCGTCGAGCCGCCCAATGTATTTGTACCTGATATTCGACAGTTAGATTCCGAGAACGTTAAGTTATGGAAGGAGATTGCACCAGTTATCGTGTTCTGGATGCCGCAGGAAGAGGTCCTTGGTCGCGTACGATCCGTCGGGTCGGTTTGTCTCGAGCTGCGCATGTGTTTTGATTAACGAAAGTCAAAGAAGCGTACAGCCGAGATAACCAACCTTTGGCGGATAGCCGTCTTTGACTACAGCTTCGAAGGTGTTGTCGCCTCTTGGCTCCATGACAAGGTAGTCTAGAATCATCCCCTTAGCGCGCAGCCAATTCCAGTCCTTATCTGCGGCCATATCACGCTCAGAGTTCAACAAACCTCCAGTCTAAAACAGTGGGCGTAAGCATAATCTCCTTGAACGGATCGATTTTTGACCTCGGTGGTGCCATAGATACTGAAGAGGTTTACGCCCGCAGCTACCAGACGAGTTCCCAGGTCGTCGGGAACCGCCGCTCCGGCGAACCCAACCAAGTCGAAGCTCGCGAGCGCCTTGACACCCTCGGGTGTTTCCCCGAGAAGCTAATATTGCTCAGACCGATTTTGGATGTAATACAACAGAGGAATGAGAAGTACCTTTATCACGTAAGGAACAGCGAAACATTGCCGCACGGGCGGTGAGGCCGCTAGCACGGCGCATATGTTGGCGGACGTGAGGGGAAGATGAGGTGGGAAGAGGGTAATCGGCTGCGTCGAATACATGCATCGGAAGCTGGATGGAGCGTAAGAGATTGTACCGAGTTACTAGCACGGAAATGCCTACATTGCAAAATGGCCGTATCCGTGGTAGACTGGGAGTGTGCTAAAACCGGGCTTGTTCTGGTTAATCGCTATATTGGCCACAAGCCCATAGTGAGTGACAAAGACGGGTTTCGGGAAGCCTGTCTGCAAAAGGGATTGTCAAGTCGCGCTCTATTCGTAGAGGAAATTTAGATCATACTGAGCCCGAGGAGTGCAAAATCACAGCAGGCCTGTCGACCTCTTGCTCCGGAGCCAAGACGGCGAGGAAAGGCTCGACCTTGGTAGACTCGATACCACCTTCACCCCACAGAGGAAATCGCTTATCAGGAACCAATGTCAAATCGTAATCCTGAGATTTTAGAATCGCTTGGGCCTCGTGCGCCTCTTTGGTGAACTTCTCAGAATAAATGAGGTGAGAGGAGTTGGTAAGCTTGCACAGATGGGCAACGGCAGGAACAGAGTTGTTGACAGACAACAGAAGAGCTGCAAGCCCTGCGGAGCGTTCAACCGTGGCGCGTGTGCAAGGACGGAATGGTACGAACCCAATTTAGCGAGGGCCAACTCGAGGAATGACTCGTCGATAGCAGAAGTGGTGAAGACGGCAATAACTCGTGGAGGAGGTATTTCTCCGGGCTGGACTTTGGGCGTAAGGCCCAGCACTGAATAATGCCATGCGAGGCGATCCACTGCTTTCTGGACTTGAGAATAACTGCCATAACATCATATAAATGAACCCGTACGCGAAGGGTGCAAAGCTCACGTTAGAGTCCTTAATACGATGGTATTATCCTCTTCTGGGATGCCAGTATGAACAGCAGGCCATTCAGACTGTTCACGAGCACGAATAGCTAGTAGCTGAGTGAGTGACTTGGCCTTGTAGACTGGAACAGGCATTGAGAAGGGAAGCTGAAAGAGATCGGTGTAGATTCTGCTCCATTTTCTCGAGAGCAAGTGCTTAAAGTGAACCCGTTGTCGGCTTCTCCGGCCCGCGGCCCGATCAAGGGTGGCGGTGGCAATATGTTGATCCCGCAGAGGAGTCCATGCTTCCATTTTCGTTCTGTCAAGTTGGACTTAAAGGAGTCCTTCATCGGGCTCGACGGCGTTCAAAACCCCAGGGATTCTCGAGTCCATCTCTTCCAAAGTTGAATGCGAAATCGGCACGCGTACATGTAGCAAAATCTCGCAGAACTTGTTGGCCTCCAAAGTTCACGGCAGAGCTTGGCACAATTTCGAAATCACTCGTCGCGTATTGCCCCGCTCCCCAGCGGCCCGATCGCACCGCGCTTTCGGGTGTTGGAATGCAATTAGTTTTCAATTTCATGCCGCCAATTATAGGCGGTCCGAAGGCCGCTGCTAAAGTACCCCGTGGGGTACTCTGATATGATATATATTGCCATAAGGTTTCAAAGTTCTTCGGGTCTTCTTTTCTTCCAGCCTACAACATGTCCGACCTCAAGCAACTCGACGTTCAAACCGAGAAAGGTGACACCGAGTTGTCTGAGTATGCTCCCCAAACCGCCACGGACCTCGAATGGGCAAACCGCACCGATATTGTCGACCTGGAAAGCAAGCCTGGTTTGCTGGGCTACTTCCTCAAGAAGAATCCGAGCCCAGAGTTCATCGCGGACGTGGCAACTATGAATGAGACCGTCCTTGACCCCAAGGAGGTCGCCCGCATGTAAGCAACCGCGTTCGACGCGTCTTCATCTTGTTTTCCAACTATTTTGCTTTCTAGAGAAAGGAAGATTGACTGGTGAGAATATGTTTCAGAAGGATCTCCGTATCCTGTTTTCTTACTTGCAAGAACCAGGTTGATAATTCCGGCCCTCTCCGTCTGCTATATGGTGTGTACATTCATTCCCCGACTTCCCACCATCTAATACGGAGCTGGCGCCATGGTCCCTGCTAGTTTTATTACGTGTAAGTTGGCCTAATAGTTTATCATTCTGCGATATCAACGCAGAAAGGTTGACCCCTTCTGAGTCTTCCCGCATCCCGATGACCTTGCTGACGTTCCCCTCCAACAGAGACAAGACGACCCTGAGTTATGCCGCTATCTTCAATAGTAAGCCGAATACACTCTTGACACGTTCTAAGATGTTTAGCATGACATCTTCCAGTCAAGAAGGATTTGCATCTGGGCAAATCGGAATACGCAAGTGTCGCGTGCCTTGGATCGCCTTCCCATAGCTGACAATGCACCATAGAGCTGGCTCTCCAGTCTCTTTTACTGTATGTCCTGTTGAAGTTCCATTGGCTAAAATACTAACCATGTCTCAAGTCGGCTGGGTCGCTTGGGCCCTTCCCACGAACTTGTTGATGCAGAAGTTTCCGCTGAACAAGTACCTGGCGGCCAATGTTCGTTCTGTTACCCGAGTCTCTTCTGATCTCGGCGATTAACGGCCTCCATTTGTAGATATTCGTATGGGGGGCGCTCCTCATGGCTCAAGCGGCTAGCCGGAACTTCACCGACCTAGCCATTCTGCGGACTATCTCCGGGGCGGCTGAGGGTGAGCGCGTCCAATTGCTTATGGTTTAAAATCGGGTCGAGACTAATTCTTTGGCCAAAAATAGCGGTTGCGGATCCCGCGTTCGTCCTCATCACTTCGACATGGTACACAAGAGAGCAACAGCCCATTCGGATAGGGTGATTTCCCTCCGCTAATTGAACTTGTGGCCTAATACTGACCCTCGACCCACAGGTATTGGTATTGGTACGCATCTGGACTTCTAATCATGCAGAATGGCCTTTAATCTTGCCTCGTAGTTCCAACGGTATCGGGATCGGACTGGGCGGTCTTCTAGGCTTCGCTATCGGTAATTTATGACCCCCAAATTTAATGCTCTGTCGCTAACTGGCCCAGGTCATGTTAGTTTTTTCCATATTTATCACGGAGGTGGTGCTCATTCAAAACTTCCGTGTTATAGATTAAAGGTCTGCCCTGTTACCTCCCTCATACCTAGGTTCCTAACCCACCGCACAGGCTTGCCGAGCTGGAAATATGAGTTCATTATAATTGGCGCGCTGTGCTGCGGCTGGGCCATTTTCATGTTCATCTTCATCCCTGATTCCCCATACCAAACGCACTGGTTCAGCCGTGCGGAGCGCCTTATTATCGTGAGCCGCAAGCGGGACGACCAGAATGGACCGGACAACAGACAGTGGGTCGCCAGCGTCATAGCCCGACCTGATTAAAAATTCTGACTGCTTTGAACTGAACATAGCTGGAACTCGTCGCAAGCCATCGAAGCATTCATGGACATCAAGACCTATTTGTTCTTTCTTTTTGGCTTCACAGCTAATGTCCCTAATGCAAGTCAAATTTACATTTGCCTTACCACGTTGATGTGGAGCTGACCGTGATTGCATGTGCAGGGCGGAACGTCCAATTTGTGCGCGCAGCTCCCCTCTCTTCCTGATATTCCGTAAATTGACTCCTGGCTAGCGGCACCCTGATTGTCCAAGGGTGAGCGCCCCACTCCCACCCTCGCTGTCAAATATAACTCACATCTTCTTTTCTCAAGTTTCGGGTTCAATACACTCAACACAACGTTGATGCAATTGCCCTACGGCGCGATCATCGTGCTCTTGTGCGTCTTTTCCATCCATCCTAAATAATTCAAATTAAATGAACTCACCCGCGTGCAGCATCGTCGGCGCGCTCATCGTGAACAGCAAGGTTCCCAAGGGGAACCGCACGTACCTCATGGTCGCCACAACAATTCCAACTGTCGTCGGCTTCGCCATGGTGGCGTGGGCCAAACCCAAAGCCGCCCGATTGATTGGGTTCTGTACGTACTTCTGTTCCCCTTACCGTCATTCTGAACCCCTAATTGTACGCATGCTGCAATCAGGGATCACTGGTGCTTCTAATGCAACATTTGTTGTCGGACTTTCTCTTGTTTCCGGCAATGGTACGTCTTTTTTTCTATGGACTCATGATGCAGCATGCTTATTGCACCCCTCAGTCGGTGGTCAAACGGTAAGCGGAATTTCTGGCATGTTCAAAGACATTCCTTCTGACTGGAATCTTCAAGAAAAAAGCAATAGCGTCGGCCGCCGTGTTCTTGGGTGTTGCCGCAGGGTCAGTCGGCTTTGCGTGTGATTCATGTCGAAGCCTAATCAAAAGCATTACAGTAACATCGTCGGCCCCTTCCTCTTCAAAGACTCGGAAGCCCCAAAATATCTTACCGGTGTCGTGGGCTGCATGGTCTCACGAATCCTCGAGATCTTCGTCATCCTTGCCCTGCGCCTGGTCTTCAGCAGGGCGAACGCGAAGCGCGACCGCGACGTTGCCGAGGGCCGCGTGCAATACGACGAGCGCGTCACGGCCCTGCAGGATATATCCGACTGGCAAAACCCGGCTTTCCGATACGTTTTGGTGCGTTTTCATTTATAAGCTGTGATTTGTTTTGCTGATTTCAGTTCTCTTCAGTGAGATGTTTATTACCTGCATGATTACGATTTACTTTGAGTACGACTGCACAACTTGTACACAGGTGAGAGGAGAAAGATTTAATGTACTCAACGATGGGGGATTCTCAACTACAAGCGACGCATGCCTTGCATTTACTCCCACTTTTGTTGAACTTCTCCAGTCACTGTCATCTCGTTGTCAACATCATACACAGTCTCTAAGGAACCGATTGGTCTTTCATTTAGTTGGCGCACCAAATGATCGCACAGAGAACGCACCATTGCTCAATACCTGGTCCTGTTCACTACTGTTCCGACAATTGATCTTGGTGTATTCAAATCCGAACAGGATGAGAAAGTACTGCATGTACAGCGGGAGATCCACATAAAGGTAGCTGCCAGATGTACCAGGCGTGTCTCGGAGAGTATGGAGAAGCTGGAGAAATGCATAAACAGTGGCATTTCTATGGCTGCTATATGCCTTATCCCTGAGATTGATTATGGCTGACTCGGAAATGTACGCGTGTTCGTTCATCGCGTCGTTCCCCAGAATGCGGCCGTTCTCGAGACAAGATTCGATACCAGGAATTTTGTTTCCAAAATCATTGAGTTTATATCTGGATGACTTCCTATTTGAGAGCAATTCTGAGTCGCGAAATTCCCGGTAGATGCTGCTCGTGCTCGTCTTGACGCTTTCAAGACTCGCCTGGTGACCATCCCCTCGTTCGCTACGGTCTTCCAACAGATCATTCAGGACGCCTAGTTGGAACACATTGAGCGAAGTTCCCTGAGGGTATAATCTTCTGCTATGCCAAAAGGCATATGACACGACACCCTTTGTCAATAGCGAAAAATAAATGGGTGCGATCCCGATGGTGAGCAAGTGCTCCAGAGTCTTGCCGTGGCTTCGCAAAATAGCCACATTTTCCTGCTGGCTGGACTCCAAATTTTTGAATGCCTGCGCATGGCGCTCAAACTTCCGGTCGTGGGCTTTGAGCAGTTGGTCCGATTCATCGATCCTGCTTTGTACTATGTAGACCCGCGATCCTGCTCTCTAAATCTGCAATCGTGCTTTGTACATCCGCCTTCGACGGCGACGGCGAGCGAGATTCGGAGCGAGAGTAAACGGGTGACCCAGATTTGGCACGAGATGGAATTGGTGAGCGAGAACGGAAGCGCGAGCGCGAGGACGGGGGTGACTGGATAGGGGCTGGCGCCAGCGCAGGCGAAGAGGCGGTGATAGTATAAGAGCAAAGACGGAATACGGCCCGTAGTACGAGCATCGTGAAGGCCTAAACGGCGACGGGCTGATTGAAGTTCAAGCAGAAAACCATCGTAGTTTGCAGTAAAAGTACAGTTTCTGGTTGTCACTTGTGACGACGCCCCTATTCAAAAAGGACTAGATTTGGCGGGCTCAACATGGGCCTTCAGTAAACTCATTGAGCTTCACGAAACTCGCATAGAACGAGAAAGCAGCATATGTATACAACAGCAGGTACATGGTGAGTGAATGAGTGGGATATCGTGGTAGGAAAGCATGCATGTCCCAATTAGTAGTGGCTGTAGATAGTAGATTGTCCGTAAAGTCGCCCCCACCCCTGCCCGCTCACATTACGATGCACCCACCGCCCGAGCCCTTCGGGCGCGTACTCAGCGAGACGCGCGCCGCCTCGTAGAACACCTCTGCCACCCCGCGGTTGTGCTTCGAGCTGCACTCTGCGTAGCATGAGTATCAACTGATGGTTGTTACTTCAAGCTCAATACGCACCAAGGTATCGGGACGCCCGTATTCGCCGTGCAACGGCGAGCCCCTCTTCGTACTGCACTGGATGCGAGCCGTACCGCTGCAGCCGCTCCTTCACGGGCCGGTCGTCCCGGAGATCGCACTTAAGCGCTGCCTCAGGATGTAAGAGAGAAATAATGAACGTCGGAAAGAGGAACCCACCAACAAGGACGAGCTAGACTTAATTAGCGTGGGTAAAAGGCGAAACAAAGACGCGCACCTTCACTCCAGGACAGTATTCTAATATCTCGTCCAACCACTGTCAAACGTTTGTGGTCAACATCGAAGCATCGAAGCGATGCTCTGGATCCCAGCACGCACCTTGGTCTCCACATTTTCCAGAGATACCGGGTTGTCTACCTGCCCGTACGGTCAGCTGCGGCCGCACGCAGTGGGAAAAGGACTGACCGAGAAGCAGATCATAATAACGTGGGTCTCGGCGTACGACAGCGACCGGAGGCGGTCGAATTCCTCCTGCCCTGCATGAGGATCAGCTCCAGCACGATATCCCACACACAATACAACACACCCGCGGTGTCCCACAGACTCAGCTCGACCTGCTGGTCATCAACATAGATATCGTGTACATAGTTCTCGAACACTGTCGGTTCGCTTTATGATCGGTCAGTTGACCGCGCCGACCCCCGGGTAGCAGAACGCACTAGACCTGGCTAAAAAAGCCTATTCCGGGTAAGTCGGCGGCTACGGAAAGCGAAAAATTCGCAGCTGAGCGCACCTCGCGTAAAGACGTTCAGGAGGGATGTTTTGCCTGGCAGAAAACAAGTGCTGTGATAAGGTTCAATGTGCGACGCGCATGCTGCGCAGAAGGTGGGCGTACCACAGGCTCCGTCGCCGCACACTGAGGGTTACTCTGCAGTTAGTGGAGTTAAGATTGAATGCATGGGAAAAGGCTGACCGACGACTTTTCGTTGGATCTGGGAGCAGGTAAGCGCCTAGACAACGTGAAAGAGTCCACACGCACTGGTTTACCACGGCCAAACGTCCCGCGACCCTTTGAACCGCACAGAGGCATCGAGTGAAAGGGAGAAGGCTGAAATGAAATACGCACGTGATGTCCATCTTGGCATTCCCGATGCGAAATGGCCAGATGCTAAATTGTTCAGAACTCAAATTTAACCCAACATTCTCGAAATAAAAACAGTGTTAATCGAAACCCTCGGGTAGTTGTATTTGAGATGTTCTCGAAGCAATGGTCTCTCTTCTCAAATTCATTATAACGTAGCGATATTGTAAGGACTTAAGGATTTAGCTAACGACAGGAACGGTGAGGCAAGTGCCTTCCAAAACGCATCTTGCGACGGCAGCAACTGAGACCTCTGAAAATTGATTTCAGAATCATGATTTCGACAGGCAGACTTGTGCTCATTCCAAGCGGATTTCTGGCATTCCGGGCTGCAATACACGGTCTAGGTGGTCGGCTTAGCACTGTCTGGTCGATGGATATGTCAACGTACCATATTGCAGCCGCTGCAGCGAAACATCTTCACACCGCCCCTATTCTCAAGCTTAGGGCAATCTTTCGCTTCGCATCTTCGGTAAAGCGGCCCTCCCGCCGGGCCAATTTTTGCGGCGTTCTCGATAATTTCTCGGGGGCGGGAGTCAACGCCCGACGCAATATACCCATCTACAGCTGCGTTCCACGTCCGAATGAGCTCGTTCCATTGCGCCTTAGGAATACAGTATCGTGCAGCCGGACTGTCGAACAGAATCCGATAAGCATGATACATTACAGCGAGAGCAGGGAAAATGAGTAACAAGAGCACGTACTATAAATATGGAATCTCGAGTTTATCAGCAACAACGAAAAATGCAGGATCGATCCGGTTGCTCTCAGCGAGTTGGTTCAGAACTGAGCGCTGGAATTTGTAGACTGCATCGCGCTGCTCTTGCCCCACTTTCCCGTGGCGGAAGACATATTCCACGATCCTCTTCTGTTCATCAGACTTGCCACGGATGATCGCTGAGCGGACCAACTTCG
The DNA here is from genome assembly GCA_014462655.1 of Mycena venus. Lineage (NCBI taxonomy): Eukaryota > Fungi > Basidiomycota > Agaricomycetes > Agaricales > Mycenaceae > Glaucomycena > Glaucomycena venus. The sequence continues at coordinate 6,069,038 of JACAZI010000007.1, read as the reverse complement.
CGGCCTCTGGGTCCCATTTCTCCACCCAACACATGTCCGGGCGCTTGGTGCAACAGGCTGCATGGAGCTTGGGTGTTAGGGATCCGCAAGGACATATGCCCTCGTCGGTATAAGGCCGCGAAATAGCGTGACAGTTGTCTAGCGTCCGTCCTAAGCCGCACGGACAGAGCCGCGGTGGGCGACCCTTGCCGCAAAGTTCGGTTACAAGAGTTTTGAATTGTGCTCTGCTGGATTCTGTCGCGAGGAATCGAATGGATGATGGCGGGGTGGCGCCGTGAAGCAGGAGAGCGCGAAGGAGAACCATCGAATCCGCCATACAGGCAAGGTCGAGGAGCGAGCATTCGCCGTGCACCTCATTAGGATCGGCGTGGTGGTCGAGAAGAAAGACACAAATTTGGACTATTTGGTCTAAGATGCCAGTGGCTTGTTTTCTGTCGGAACGGAGGACAAGGCGATCAGGGTCATTCGTCCGGAGCTCCTTGAGCAGCGCGCATCCAAAGTAAAGCGGGGACACGCCATGGCGATCGGTAAGATGAACCAATGTTCCCAGTCTCACGCATTCGTGGGCAAGAGGTAGGTCAGCCTGCGCGACGGCAACGTGAAGCCAGGTCCATCCCATGTTCACTTGTCCGAGCTTTTCATCAATCTGAATGTTGTGAACCATCAAGGTAACGTCGGTATCGACGACTTTCAGGACCGGAGAAAAAATCCTTTGCCACCCAACGTCGGATCCTGGGAAGCTTGTGCAATTTGGATCTGCGGATCCTAAGAGCATCTGAAATCGTAAGTCGCTGAAGAAGGGCGTGAAAATGATAGACTCGGGGAAACGCCTCTTGAATTCGTCCTGCAGGTGCTGGGGTAGTTGGGGATTGAACAAGGGTAAGGTCTTGCCCTTACCACGGACTACCGTGGAACGGGACTGGAACAAGGCTAACAAGCCGACCATTTCCAGAGCTTGTGGACGTTGAAAGCGACGCCGCCAAGTTCCCACGCTTGGCCAATCTGAAGACGTATGTACCAAAAGTCTTGAGGTAATCCGCTAGTCGTTCCGGTGTGAACACCTCCTTTGAATACCGAGCTAAATCTCGGCCTGTCAAGACTCGAAATTTCAAGTTCTTTTTGAGGATTCGTTCACTTCATGCCTGATAAAAATTGGTATGAGAAGAAGTGAACTTGGACTCGTGGTCACCGCCGACCGTTGGTGGACAAGTTTAAACTCCAATCTTCAAGTTAGAGCGGAGTATGAACGCAAGTCATGAAACTCGTGGCGAGAACTGATTGATGCTGAAGTAAAAAGTGGACGATCTCGACCAAATCTCGTCATTTGAGGAATAAACGTTAATGAACGCCGAGTCGTTGGACGTTGTTGAAACAGGCGCGCACTCGTGACTTTGATCAATAACAAATCAACCATCACAACGCGATACTTGGGCGCCGCTGCATCTCGCGTGGGTTGAATTCAAGACTTAGATCTGCGTGTAGGAGTTCATTGAAGGAAAACCCAAGTTTGGCCCTGGAAGATCGAGAATTCAGTGGGCCACAGCGGTTCTGAGACCTCTCAAGTATTCACTGATTTCATAAAGCAAATTACATTGGTCATGTCTGGCCTCAAAGAACCTTCTCCACCCCCTTGGGTAACTCGTACCCTCCTTGCTTCCTGACCTAGAGCAGATATCAACACCATTTCGACATTTACTCCAAAAAAGAAATCTCACTTCGTCAAACACAGTCATTTCAAGCAGGCTCTTACCATGTCCCCAAAGCGCACTCTCGCTCTTCCCGTTTCTGATGCAGCGCGCCACCTCGTCCGCCTCAAAGTGCATGCCGTGTCCGATATAATCAAACCTCTTCTCCTCTTCCCGAGCAACCTTACCTCCATGGTTCCCCTCGGCAAAATACTCCACCTTGAACGATTTGGAGCAGTAGATCGGCGGCGCGACGCGGATGGTACCCTTCTCGCAGCGGATAGTGACGCCGGGATTTGTGGCGACAGTGTTGATGCTGCAGCTCAAGACCGCCTGCGCGCCAATCTTGGGGAAGTTGAGCGTGAAGGAAGTGTTTGCGTCCACCCCGGTGAGCGGCGTCTTGAGTATGCTGCCGGTTATATTCGAAGGGGCCGTGAGCTCGTTGAGGGAGTTCTCGTAGAGGGTCATGATTGCCTGAAACAAAAAAACTCAATCGCGGATGCTTGAGAAACCAAACACCATTTCTTTACCCAGACGAGAGGATATGGACCTCTAGGGAAATAGTAAATGGACCTGCGAAGCCTGGAAAGACGTCTGAAACTCACAAATCCAGTAATGCGCCACCCCCGAGAGCTGGATCGAGGATCCTGTGTGTCTTCGGAATGTCTGTCAACAAGAAACTCGTGTCGGAAAAAACGATAATCCGCAACAAGACGCATACTTTGAATGTCGAAATCACCAGACAGGTCGGCATGCACCACCACGGGCGCACCGAGCTCCCCTGAGTCCAAGATCTTGATCACTGCCTGAGGAAGCGGCTGGAAACGCGTCCACATCGCCTCCATAAAGAATACACCGTTTTCTTTGGCGGCTGCAAGAAGAGCGCGCAATTCGGGGACGTTGGAAGTGACGGGCTTCTCGCACAGAACGTGTTTTTTGGCGCAAATGGCGTCGAGAGCGTTAATATAATGGTACGTGTGGGGCGTTCCTACAAAAGCATAAGATGAGGCGAAGATGTTTTGATGAAAATGATACCAATATAGATAGCGTCTACATCCTGGAAACAAACCATGAATGGGAGAGTCTCTAGTCCAAAAAAAAATCAAATACCTTGTCCGCATAAACTTCTTCGTAAGTTCCGTATGCCTTGATGGTCACATCTCCGCCAGCGTTGGCACTAATAAATTCTTGGGCCGTCTCTACCTTGCGCGAGCCTACGGCTACCACTTTGTGAACGACATCGTGCACGTCGCGCCTTCGTTTTTTTCAGGTCCGAAATGAACGAGACCACACTGTACGCACGTCCTGGGATCAATGAGGAGATCCTGCAGATGGTGGTGTAGGTTTCTCTGAATCGCTATAAAGCCGTGTATAAATTACCTTGACAAATACTGTAGCCTGGAAAGGCAATGGTGCAGGAATGAGACACGAGGGCAAGAGAAGGACAGCATAAACGCGCAATTTTTCCAGTCGAAATGATTCCCCAGCGGAGCACAGTCACGTTTGACATGGAGTTCAGATCTATGTCCAGTATGAGACCGGTTTCCGTGTCCGTTGGCCGCACTTACTCTGTTCGAGCTACGTGGAGTGAAGCTAAGCAGAAAGTCGATTGGAGTGATCATATCTATAAAGAAGCAAGATGGATCGGATGCACCCGGCCCGTCAATCCGCCTTTCAGTCCCAACGCACCATGTCTTTGCCGCCAATCGAGTCCGTCGACGAGTCGCAAATGGCAAGCATACTTAGCACCCTACTCGAGCCCTCAGACATCTTGTTTTCTACCCTTGTTCCTGATCTTATCGCGGCTGGCACAAGCTTCACATCATACGCGGACCTAGTCGATGCTGCAATCACACGAGTTGCAAGCTGGGATCTCCCTCAGCGCGCCCAATTTATCGAGGGACATCCACGCATCGGGGAGACCAAAAATCCTCTCGGCCCTCAGCACGAAAGAGCAGGGCGCGATGCCAACCGTCGCCCCCACCCCACCCGAAGTCCTGGCCAGACTGGCGCATTTGAATGCTTGCTACGAGCGCCGTTATTCCGGCTTGCGCTACATCACATTTGTGAACGGCAGGAGCCGTGCTGCGATTGCCCTTGAGATGGAAGATGTCTTGGGGTTGCCTCATTCTCTATCGCCAGATCAACCACCTGTAGACGAAATTACTCCAATAGAACCGGGCGTAGACGCATGGAGAAGTGAGTTGGATAGAGCGGTCGCGGATGTTGGACGCATAGCTAGAAGCCGATTGGGCTCGATGAAGATCCAAGATAACAGGTGAGTCATTACTTTCATAGCCATCTTGAGGCTGAATGGAGTTCGGCTTCTTAGTTGAGACGAGTGCAGTGTACTATTTGTTCGAATAGGTCTCTGGGGCGTTCTGTCCACGCCAGCAAAATAAGTGAGATTTCGTTCTACTACCAATTAAACCGCGCCTCTGGCAGTTGCTATTTAAGCTATTTTTCGGGCTATTCCTTTCTTACCAAGCCGTCCATGCATCCAACGTCGGTCCAACCCACGGCGTTCATGTCTTTGAAACGGTCCCACATACCATGTCCGCTTCTATTTGATCAATCACCCTGTCGGTTTCATTCTCGTCTGACTGAATTTGCGTCCCATCTTGGAGCCATCTTGTGCGTCTTGTTCCAGTCTGCGTTCTCAATGAAGTCGGCAGCACTTGCTTACGTACCCTCGAATGCCCACAGCGTTTCGTAGACGGAACTCTCCACAGACTCCAGGTAATATCTGCTCTCTGACGAGCACATTAGCCGAAACCCGATGGAAAGTCTTGGAGCATAACGGTCCTAAGGGGCCCAGTGCGAAAGATTCGCTGGACTTTTATTTGCATCATGTCGGTCCACTGCTGTTGGATCTGAGGCACGTAAGCTGGGATACATCTCAATCTTCTGCGAATGATTCGGTGCCTACCACGGAGCGCGAGTTCCAGTCGGCGCGTGCAATGAAATCCGCGATCGAGGAATAAACATCATTGGACTAATATCAAGGGTTGTCTAGTGGACGGCGTAAGCGCGGCGCAGGAGGAGAGCGCGGTTTCTTCAACTTGTGGATCCCACGTACGTAGATCGCGACTCCAATGAAGGCGGAAAGGAAAACCACGCATGGGACTACTGGCAGCTCCAGGGCTCAGGGTGCTCAGAGTCGGTGATGCAGTCCAATGTACAGGGCAGGATTAGCCTTTCGGGCCTCGAGAAAAGAGTGGTTTTCATTTTCCCGTGGTTCGGCACCCCAGGGGACTCTGCGCAGGCCCCATGATTAATATTCAATCATATTCAGACGCCGACCACCTCATGCAGGTCGCGGAATAGAAGTGGAGGACCAGTGATTCTGCAGTGCTGAAAGGGGGTACCTTTGTGCGCCAGAGATCCTAGATGCATCATCTCGGTCCAATCCGCCGTTTCAACGAATTCGAGAACGCCAATGTCCGATAGATTTTCAAAGACGATCTCGGACCGAAAGACATCCTCCGTTCGAGCGTCATAGAAGTAAAATCTGGGGCTCTTCAATTGTTTCTCTTGAGTCAAAAAGCCCGTAGCCTCGTTCGAGGCGCGGGTCCAACAAAAAGTGAGTAATTTCAGTACCGCAAGATCGAACCGCTCCTCGAATTCAATCATAGATTCGCAGTCCATGTCCAGGCCCCACTCTTGCCAGCGGTAGCTCTAAGGCTCAGGTGAATGTGACTACCCCAATACCGGGGTCGGCGACTTAAAGACATCTACGCTTGGGTTACGTGGAAGGAAATAAAATATTGGACCACACACTTTGGGGAAAAGAAGTCGGAGAAGCGCCACGGTCGACGTTGAGCTGAACTCCTAACTAAAGTGCAGAGGCTAGCGTGAGGATTAGAGACCCGGAAGCTCGCACCTGGCGATGCCGTCCGAGACAGGATGCTGGCATTCCTCAGGAAGGGAAGCCGCATAAGCTCTGCAAAGACGTGATAGAGAAGAATGAGGAGAAGTTAGGAGACTCATCACCAGAAAAAAGGAATTAGGTCGCGCAATTCCAGAGCTTGAGTGCCAGGTACATAACATTCTAGCTACGTTCTCCGCTTGTTACAAGCAGATTAAAGCGGGCTTTAGGCCGTATATACAACATTCGAAAGCAGTGAGTCCAGATCCACAGTCAATAAAAAAACATAAGTAACGAGAGTATCAGATGCTGGGGCAAGGCGATCAAGAGGAAACCGTTGGTGTAGGACGCGTATTAGAGTGGCCCCGCCGCTATTGTGAGAACGCGTTTAAATTTAATCAAGTTGAAAGCGCGAGAAAACCGCACCCGTAGTTTCTCCCTTCGCTCTGCCCACTCTGGGTTCTTCCGGTACAATTCGGCAAGCATACGCTCAACCATCACCCTGTACTCGGCGGCCTCCTGTTCCCGTCTCTTCCTCTCTTCCCTATCGGCGGCGGCACGCGCTCTAAGATTGCGGATGCGCTCCTCGAACTGTTCGCGTTGCTTGTGTGCCCATTGCTGGCGATCTTCCATACGACGCCGCTGCTCTTCGCTGATTTCTCCCTCCCATTTGGAATTGCTCTGGGGCCGGAACCCTCGTTGAATGTCATACGCCTGCAACGTGTTCAATTGAGTCTGTCTAGGCCATAGTCCCGCGCCACAATTAAAAGCTCAGCGTACCCGTCTCTTGTAGGCATCGCGCAACACTTCAAACGCTTCGTGAACCTGTCTCGTCGCTCAGCAGACGTAATCCCCAGAACCTAGGCTGCGCACCTCGTGGAACTTGGCTTCAGAAGCCTGCTTGTCCTCCGGTGACGCACCGGGGTCGAGTTTATCTGGATGTACTTCCAAAATTTTCGCCCTGTAACAGCGACGAACTGATTTTTGAAATCGAAAGCTGTGAGCCGCGAGAGTCAGAATCAAAACTCGTGTACTGCACGCACTTTCATCGGCAGAGGCCGATCTGTCGACGCCGAGGATTTCGTAGAGCGAAGGCGCGTTAGCTGGTGGATTTGAATCCATACGGACAGGGAACGAAGGGGATGCTTGTCGAGGCCAGGATGGTCCAGAGCAAGTGAAACCTGAAGGCCGCCGCAAGTTGAACGGCGATCGGGTGCGGTTTCAAATGCGGTTATCACCACGCGGATCGCAGCTTTCATTCCTAACAACTAACAACTACCGCCAGCTTCCCAAATTGTCATTTCGCCCCGAGGCGCCAGGTGGCCTCTAGAGGTGGGTGAAGAATGAATGGAAAATTATACGTCAAAATTGGCACGTTACATCTTATTCTACTTCGCCTTGCAAACCCGTTTGTGTTCCTTCCAATGCCCAGTTTGACACGATTTTCCACAGTAATCTACCTCTTTGCACCGACCGCACTTGGAAAGCTTCCCTTCGTTTGAGAATTCAGGCTTTCCACAAGGCTGCACAGAACAAGGCCTTATCCAGGCGTTTGTTAACAGTTTCCAGATACGGAATTGCGAAGAGAGGTGAGATAGCGACTCGCGTCATAAGTGGAGCGAGGGCCGTCCAAAGCTCGTCCCGGAACAGCGCATCAGGCCCAAATCCTTCTCCACACCCGCAAAGGGGGTTCTGTAACATTTTCAGGGACACGGGGATCCCTGAAATGGTGTACTTGCAGGTGGTTTTGTGGGTCCAGGATCGGCAGCGCTCGCTAAACGCGACAAGTAGATGTTTCCATGCTTCTAATTCTGCCCCGTTGATCGAGATTTCGCTAGCCTGCAATAAGATAGCAGCTACTTTGTGCCCCTAACGGTCCCTGCAGCAGATCTTTTGCCAGTGGGAGTACTGAAGCGTCTACCACGTAGGTGTGCGAAGCCAGATCCATGCGTATTCCGTTGATATATAGCACGACGAACGGTGCTCCGTTATGCGGAAGGGCGAGAACGACGGGACGCTTCACGGATGAATTCACGATTTGGACGAACAACTTCGAAATCGTTTCCTTCGCCTGGACCAGCACGTTTTCCCGTGGCTTTTGAGCGTATTCGCGATCAGAAAATGCCAAAAAACAATTCGTTGTGATGATAGAGGCCTGTCGCCGAAGACTGTCGCTTTCCAAAAGCGGAAGGGATGTCAAATTGACACGATGGATATTCGGGAAGAGAGCAATGGCCAAGTCTGGTGACTTTAACGCAGAGAGAACCGGGGCTTCAAACTGGAGACGAGGTAAGTCGGAATATAATTGACAGACTGCAGAAAACCCACCTCAATCCATCCCCGACTTGCGCGCAATACGGATCTTCGTTTGCGTGCCGTCAATCGGGAAAGGATAGATCAAATTCTTCTTGAGGGTATCCACGGTAGCTTGTATAACACAGGGAGAGGTCTGTATATGGTCTATTTTGGCTTCTTTAAGGCTAATCCCCGGCTCCCACCGTGCTGACATGGCCGAAACACGGGAACCGTCGATGCTCACGGCGACCCGAGAGAGGGTAGGTGGACTTGACGTCGACGTCGAGAAGGATGGGATGTAATTTGGTCTGTGAACCGTGACGTGCACGGCGCTCGTGTCCAACACGTTGGCTGTGTAGAGATTCAAACTCGGTCCCAACTTGTCTAACAAAAGCACCCCAGTGACCGGAGTAGAGTGGAACACCAAAAGAAATTCGTGTAGATTGTTCACCGCCCACGACAAGGTTGAAGGCAGGAAGGCAGACAGAAACGATGAGGGGAGCCGTGCCGGCCCAACCCTTTGGATCTTCGGTAATAATTACTTGAGCTTCCTGTCCACTACCTTGGATCGAAGCAGTTCCCAGAACAGCGCGAATGGAGGAAAAGCATATTGGAAAATGTTGTGCCTCGCAGCTCGCAATGGAACCTGGGCGATCCGAGCTCCCGTCCAACTTTGCCCTCGAGCATTCGGAATTTTTTCTCTGGGAACTATGAGAATGACAGACACGATCGGTGGCACTTCTCTTTCCATCCCTTGAAAAGACCGCTGCTTCGACCAATGGGTGTCAGAGTTGCCCGCCGAGGACCGAGGGTCTCGACGCAATCAACCCCTCGAAGGTAGAGCTGGCAGCACAGTTCCTGGTAGGTGTTGGAGCCCAAGATCAGGGTGCGGTCGTTGTGCAGCCTGGTGGAATATATATTGCATGACCGCTGGCCAGTTGGAATGAACACGGGTTTTGACCAAGCCAAGCAGCGCGGCAAAGGTCCCGCGGTGGTAATGAACGATATCCGATGGTCGCCGCGACCCTCTATGACTAAGGAGTCTTCCGAGGTCCTCGTCTGCAAACATCTGCTTGTAGATACTGAATAAAACGTTGCCTAAGGCAATGGGGTTTGTAAATGAAGGAGTGATTCAGTCTCGTGTCTCGAATGGATATGGGTATTTCCACGCAAATTTCTCGCGGTACGACGAGGTCCCGAGGACTTCATGCACTCTGGTGGAAGATGTGAACTGAACGACGCACCCCGCCGGTGCGACCCCCAGTAGCACGCTGATTGTGGGAATATCTGCACACAAAAGCTGAGCGAGATTTGAAGCCTTGGTCCCCTGAGCCTTTTCAACCACGAATTCGGTATACAGGACCGAGGAGGGGTGATGAACAAGAAGCGGGGAGGCAGCGATGAGCACATTCAGCACTCCAAGGTGGTCGGCCAGATTGGAGGTGTCGATCGTGTCGAAACCGGGCGGGACACCGGACGCAATCAAAGTCGCCGTCCAGTATCAATTCTGCCGATTTCCAAGGAGAAACGTATTGCTGGATATCAGGTCCCCCTAGACAGTGGGCTAATTTTTGGCACAACGCGATTGCGTCGGCGGTGAGCAGTCTGATGGTGACCGACTGTTGGGAGACAGTAGTTCGGAAGGTGGAGCACCATTGCTCGAGCTGCGTTTGAGCGCACAATACGAATTCCTCGTCTGTGATCGCAGCACCTGTGGACGTTGATGTGAGGAGTACAGAGGCGAGATGAAAACCCTGGAGTGGATACGTTCCGTAGTGAAGCGAGCAGTGGTCGCCAACTAAGGATGGCGTGGAAGAGTCGGAGTAAACAAAAGTTGGATTGATGAATGTTGCGGCTGCTAATCTCCGCCGCTGAGCGGGAGATGGTACCGGTCTTCCAGTAATGGTGAAAATGTGCGCTCAAGGTCTGAACGACCTCCAACAAGAGAAGACCAGCTGAGCGCGCCATACCAGGGAATGACTTTCGACTGGGGACGGGCTTCAAACTCGCGGGTGAAGGAGGAAAACAGCTGGTTGTGTTTTGCACGGGGATACGCCTCGGTCTGAGCGTAAAGCTCGAGATAGTGATGGACCCGAGCCAAGGTATACCTGCTGCAGAATTTGAGAAACCTAGAATAGCTGGATTGCCGCCAGGACTCGAGGTCCCCGGTGATCTCGAGGAGGTTTTTAGAATGGGATATGAGCAGCGCGAAGGAGGTCTTGTCGACTTTGATGTGATAGAATATGTCCCATATGCGGTTGGTTGGATGGCCGTCGTATACGAGAGTGACGAGCAATACATTGCGAGCTGGAAAAGAAGGATTAAGAATAATCGCACAATCGCGGAGTCCATGACTTACCGATGACTGCGGGTTCAATATCACAGCATATGAAATCTGTGGTTGGCCGGTCTGACGAGAAGGACAATTGTTGAGGGCATCCTCTAGAAGTGGTCAAACAGGAACTCACGAGATCGGGGGATCGGCATGGAGAGTATACAGTATGTTGCGGGGGTCTCCACAGCCCAGCAACAGCACACTGGCTGACTCTTCGGGAGGAATATTGTCTGTGAGGCAGACGGCTGAGGCATTACCGACGGGGTAAAAGAACGCTTTAGGCCAAAGGGTGGGATGAGACATGGTGGTTCAGAGGGAACTTTGGCGCAGGAATCTCCGTAAGACACATATGCGACATGAGGCAGAAGCAAGGCCCGTCAAAGAGTCTTCATTTTGTTAAGGCGTCAATATTATGCTTTCAGGGTTGGCGGCATCAAGGTGGCCAGGGCAGTTAACAGGCTAAGCCGGAAACCCCCATGAGAATGGATAACTTGGAAGCAGTGTATGACTGGAAACTAGTGGAGAAGAACGCGACAGCTCCTGGCAACGAGTCGCAAAAACACAAGGGGTTGACCTGGCCAGGGCAAGCCATATTCAAGGACAAAAGCGGAATTACTGGATCGTTGCATTGCTCATCGTTCTTAGGTTCTTGAACCTAACTGCCGGTCGCCACGCAGAGATTCAGGATTGAAAATGGGAAGAAAATTGAAATCGGTACTTGCCATTTTGAGTAACCAGGTGGCAACGGCGTCCGCTTTGGGAAATCAGGGTGGATTTGGTAGGACAAAAAGCATCTTAGACTCAGATTGATACGCTCAGCATGGAGGACTCAGAGTATGCATCCATATATTTCACACAAATGCTGGGAGATGTACCACGACACCCAAAATATTTTGTAAAACCGCCAACCGTCAAGTACATCTAGTAGACATAGCCGAGCAGCTTCCCACCAACGTTCTTACGCCTTGCCTCCTCGTGATCGAGGATACCGCTGCTGGTGGTCTGCAGCGCGATGAGCCAGGTAAAACGGAGAGGGGGGAGAGAAGTCCACTCACAAGGATGATGATCCCGAACCCACGAGCGGGGGGGCAGCAAGTTGACCCAGCTCTCAATCTGGGAGTGCTGGACGTTGAACCGCGGGGAGATGACCCCAGTTTTGTTGAGGCGGCCGTTGAGCTGGATGACAATCTTGCCCGAGCGGTGGTCGTCGATGATTTCGAATTCGTTGATGTAACCTTTCGATGGCCAAAAGAGTCAGTATACGTTCCAAAGAAAATAGAAAGACGGAAGCAAGGAGAAGGGAAGGATGTGCGCCCATCTGTGAGCCCACAGCCCGTGGAGAGCGGAGGTGCGGGCTGTTTGGTATCCGGGAACTGGTGTATAATGTTCCGGAGCGTTAAAACGAATAACGGGTGGAGGCAAGACCCACGTCAGCCGTAGTTATCACTCCGGGGGTCGCGAAAACGCGTTGGACAAAGTAACTAGAAATAATATGCTCACCGTGACGCTGCATGACAGACAAAAACTTCACGACGACTTTTGAGGATGGCCGGATGAGGACCTGGCGCTTGCCGCGACGCTCGGCATTGACGATGTTGTTGAGGCAGTCGTTCTACGAGATAATTAATGCAGAATATCGCGAGAAGAACAAAGGGACGCACGAGGACGGAGATGCGGACCATTTTGCTTAGTGGTTAGTCGATAAAACCCAGATGAGTGTCGTGCTACGGAAAGCGCGAGTCAAACGGGCTGTCGGAGGGAGAATGAGAAAGAGACGAGGGCCAGGTTCTGGGGAGAGCTGGAGCGGTCAATTACCTTGAAGTTCGTGGCGGGAGGAAGGAACGAGGAAATTTCGTGCAGCCGTGTATTTATTACCCCGTGCGAGTTTGATGCATCAGAGAACTCACGTGAACCTGGCAAGCACCTCTCCACAGCCACCTCACTAGTCGCCAATTTATCCTCACTCAAGATGGTGCGTGTCTCGTCGCTGTCGACGGCGTTCCCCGAGCTCATGCTGTCGCTCTACAGGGCCGCGTCCGAACCAAAACCACCAAGCGTGCTTCCCGCGTTCTCATCGAAAAATAGTGTGTCTATACAGCATGGATTGAAGACGAGAGCTCATTTTATCCACCAGCTACCCCCGCCTCACCCTCGACTTCCACACCAACAAGCGTATCATCGATGAAGTCGTCAGTAGTCTAATGGAAAACCTGTCTTTCTTCGTTGCTCAACCCACACGCAGGCGGTAGTACCCTCGAAGCGGCTGCGCAACAAAATCTCTGGCTTCACCACCCATCTTATGAGGCGTATCCAGAAGGGCCCCGTCCGCGGCATCTCCTTCAAGCTGCAGGAGGAAGAGAGAGAGCGGAAGGACAACTACGTCCCCGAGGTTTCTGCTCTCGACACCTCTGTTTCTGGATTGGAGATCGACCCCGACACCAAGGTCGGTACCTGTTAAGTACACCTTTTATGCATCCCTAACGCCCGTCTCTGCAGGCCCTCCTCACCGCCTTGAACTTCGACTCGATCCCCGTCCAGGTCGTTGTCCCGATCACTGCCCAGCCCGAACGCAGCGGACCCGGTGGCCCCAGGCGGGAGAGGCGGAACGTTCCGGGCGCTGCTCCCCGGTAAACGCACCCACCAGAGTCTTGTTGAGGCGATGAAGTATGGTACATGTGTCTTTACGCGCCAAAAATTATTATGCTATGCCATATCTTCGTTCTCAAGTGTCTTTACCACTGGACGCAAGGTTTTCGTTGTTCATACCTTGAATTCGCGTCTGGGTTATGGCTGGTGGTGTCCATTGCCAGATTGAATTGACTCTATGTAAATTTCATCGCCCGATTGTTGCATCAGAATATTATCGGATAAGATTGCTGGTCACTAAGCCACTCTGCTTTAACCTTCGCCTCGTCTGTTGCACGATGTCGGAAACGCCTGGGCCTGCTGCGGAACCGGCACCTACTTCCGCCGCTGCACCTCCTGCCCCAACCCCCACGGTCCCAGCAGACCCAGCGCCCGCCGCTGCGCCTACTGCTGCGCCCGCGATGACCACCTCAGCTATAGATACTCCTCCACCACCACAGCCTGGAGCGACACCCGTGCCTCCGAGCGCACCCGCAGCTACCGCGGAACCCACTCCGGCTCCTACTACCAGCGCCACGGCCGAGCCTGAGAAGCCCGAACCGCAGAACGCACTCACTGAGAAATTCACGGGATACGAATGGAAAGCCCTGTCTGAATTCCGGGTACTTGCTTCCGCTCTTGGGGGATCGCGTAGGATTTATTCTGACTGGGCCGCTGCAGAAACTTGTTCCGGAATCACTAGTCAAGGCGTACGAGAAGCCCGAGGCAAAGACCACAGCCATTACGCTCTGGGGCGTGCGGATAGACCCCAACAACCTCGTCGACGCCCGCACTAGCGTCGTGCTCATGAAATTCCTGCGCGCGAGGTACATCAGTATCTCCCATCCATATATCTTCACGCGTCCATATAATAATTTGGTTTGCCTCCAGAAATCTAAACCCCACGGTCGCAGCGGAGATGTTCGTCGCGACCCTGCGCTGGCGCGACGAGTTCAAGGTCGATGACGCGCTCAAAGAGGAATTCCCGCAAGACGTCTTTGGGCAGCTTGGACACATCTACGGGCGCGACAAGGAGGGAAGGCCCGTCGTGTACAACGTCTACGGCGGGAACTCGGACTTGGATGCGGTGTTTGGCGACGTGGACCGCTTCCTCCGCTGGCGCGTCGCGTTTATGGAAAAATCTATTGCGATGCTCGACTTTGCGAATGTCGATCAGACGATTCAGATTCATGGTGCGTCCACCTCAACGATTACTCCCTTTGCTGATATCCAAACAGACTATGCGGGCGTGAACATGTCGAGTCGGACGCCCGCGTCCAAGGCCGCCGCGTCCCAGGCTAGCAACATATTCTCCAGTCACTATCCTGAGCTTCTTGTACGTCCTTCCTGATTGCACTCTCCATTTAAATGCTGACCCGTCTTCGCCCCAGTACAAGAAATTCTTCGTAAACGTCCCCGGATACATGTCCTGGCTCTTCTGGATCTTCAAGACAATCATCCCCTCGGCGACCTTTGCCAAGATGAGCGTCGTCGGGAGCAGCCCGAAGTCTATTGGGAAGGCGCTTCTCCCGTTCATCGCGACGGAGGAGCTGCCGAAGAGGTATGGCGGCAGTGCGACCGCGGAGGTGTTTGAGAAGAAGTAGGCTGGGGACGGAGATATTTCAACACCCACTCATTCATGTCACCGTGATGAATTCACGATAATCTAATACAAATTACAGGATTTCTTTTGGTTTTTTTTGGCGGAGGGATACCAGAAATCGGTCTGAGATTTTGGCATTGACAAAACACGGTCATGTGCACAGTGGAGACCGTCGGTCCCACGCAATGCCGCCGCGGCTCAGCGGCTCCGCTGCCATCCCGGCGCGCTTCGATACTTCTGCCGCCACTCTTATCTTCCTGACCGTCATCGAGTCCGACCATAGTTGTCGTGTTTCGAGCATCCGCGAATATGCTCAATTTCAAACTATCCCTCCCTTGCCTGGCCCTTCTCCAGCTAGCCATCGCGGCCGCGGAGACACAAAAGATCTTCAAAGCTCCTCGAATGGGGCTCCAAGAGCGGTTCGAATCCGATAGTAGCGCCGCCAGTAGCCTCCCGAATGACCCATTGTTCATCGATGTTCGCTTTCTTCGACTTCCACAGCCTGTGTACCACTTCCAGCCTGCTAAATACTGCGGTATGTAGATCCCGCTGGACCATTTCAACGCGAGCAATCGACAAACCTTCCCCAACCGCTATTGGGTGAATGCGACCTACTATGAGCCGGGTGGACCTGTATTCCGTGCGTCCTTTTTTCGTTCATATGCTGACCCTATTAATTATTTTCTAAACAGTTTTCGACTCGGGAGAGCAGAACGCCGAGCCGCTCCTTCCTTACTACCTTCAAGTAAGGATATCTGCTTTAGCTAGGAACGTTTAACACAATAATCATAGGAATATCACGGCCTCTCCGCAGTGATGCAGCTCGCGAAGCGATACCGAGGCGTTGCATTCCTATGGGAGCACAGGTTCTACGGCGACTCGCAACCATTCCCCGTCAATGTATCCTTCCTTTCATCATCCGCCGTCCGCTCACCAGCTCACCTTCGTAACCTGCAGGAAAATACTACCGCGGCCCAATGGAAATTTTTGAACACCGAACAGGCGCTCCAGGATGTCGTCTTCTTCGCCGAGTCGTTCCCGAAGACCTCGGGCCGTGCAGCGAATACATCTTCGAGTCACCCCGGCGCCCTTGCGATTCACCCGTCTGTCGTTCCATGGGTCTGGCTCGGAGGCTCTTATCCGGGGGTTAGGGGCGCCTTGCTTCGGCAGCGTAATCCCGAGACGATATTCGCTGCGTGGGTATCTTCCGCGCCGGTGCAGGCGCAAGTGGACATGGCGAGCTATTACAAGGCCGCGGAACGAAGCCTCACCAGGAATTGTTCAGCCGATTGGGTCGCAGTTACAAAGTACTGTAATTTTTATATATTCAAATCGCTCAAACTTACTCGGGAACCCAATCTCAGATTCGTTGATGATACCCTCAACGGCTCGAACGAGACGCTCAAAATTGATGTCAAGTTCGATTTGCTGAAGGCGAGATTGAGCGGTCCTGGAGGTAATACGTCCGCGGCAGATGGGCTGACGAGACAACGCGCGAACGCAACCAGCAGTGTCGATGCTGCAACGATTCTGATGGACCCTCTGGATTTCTATCAGGTATACACTTCACCATAGCACCAAGAGCACCCGATACTGACATTGAAATACTCAGTACTACGGCTTCCAAGACTCCCTTCTACCTTTTTGCAACCTTCTCGAAACGCAGAACTCGACCGCAGAACCGTTCGAGGGCGGTATAGTCTCTGCGCTGGGGGTCAATGCGACGTTTAATGCTTTCATGGTGGCTCTTGCGGAGCTGGATTACGATTCCATCCCCGGCAATGCCGATGATCCTGTTCAGGATCGTTCCTGGATGAGGCAGTATTGCTCTGAATACGGTACTCCACTCCAATATTGGCTTCGTCGAATTTGTATCTAATCGGTGATTTATTAGGTTTTTATCAGCGGGGCGACCCAGAAAATCCTTTGTCAATTGAGACGTCTTTTCTCTCTCTTGAGTTATTCCAGCAGCAATGTAGCGAAACATTTCCCGACTTGCAGGGTCCTCCTCAGGTCCAGCTGATTAATAAATACGGAGGATGGGACATGAAACCGTCCAACATATTATGGACAAATGGGGAATGTGCGAGCCTCTCAATAATACGTCTATTCTGTCAACGACGCTGACGTTCCTTCAGTTGATCCTTGGCGAACCATGGGCCTCGCTTCGATCGAATCAAACTCACCACAACGTAAACCCACAGTATCTGTTCCACCGTGAGTGACAAGCAATAAAAGAGGGGGCTCTGGGTTCGAGACAAGTCCTGAACTCCTTTCGCTAGATGCAATTTGCCTGCTCCAGGCAGCTCATTTTTTTGGACTGACACATTCTCAAATGGTACACGTGTCGGATATGCGTGTTCTCCTGGTGCCAGATTCAAACCATTCCGACTTCAAGACCGTCGGGTTTTACAGTCCTGTGGCTCAGGCGCCTTTCTACACGGGGTTGGGATTGTTCCAACTGGCGCTGGATGAGTGGCTACCTTGTTTTCACGGCAGCAGCATTGACGTTTGAGTTTTTGAACGGTACATAAAAAATCTTTGTCGTATAACAATTGCAAGCGAGATATCCCCTTTAGGCTGCTGGTGTTGAGTAGCGGTGATTTACCATCAGCGGCACTGTTTCAAATTCACTGTTTGTTTTCGCCTTCATTGACCTCGAAAGCCTGCGGAAGCAGCTCGCCGATCTCGAGCCCTCTATTTATCAGCAACGCCTTGGTCTTCGACGATTAGAATGACTTCACTCCAGTCATGACGCTCCCACTCGAAATCACAACCGAGATATTCCACCAATTCGCCGTTGACGTCCAGAAGTCTTTTGACATCCATTTTCGTTCGTCTGACGCCAGACAAATTCTTGTCCTTCTTATGATTTTCCTGCACTACGTATCGGAAGCTCCAGGTAAAAAGCATTGCACAGCGAAGAGCATTAAGTGTACACAGATAACATACATAGAATCGTTAAGTATTGAAGTTCTTCTTTCACGCACCCCACTCGATATCATAGCCTGCTCTCCAAAAGCAACGGCCCATTCCTCCACCCGAGCGTATTCTTTCCAAAGGCGGCGACCAATGCCTCATTGACAGTGCGCACGAACACAAACTCCATTACGCTCCGAATTTCTATCGCGACGTCGTGCTCGACGTCCTTGCGGTTCGCCCACGGGAGGATGACTTTGGTTATTTGCGCGCGGTGGGCACCGAGGACTTTCTCCTTGATCCCGCCTACAGGCGTAACTCGACCCCGAAGCGTGATCTCGCCAGTCATTGCGATGTTCGTCGGAACGCGCGCACCGGTCAAGAGCGACACGAATGCGCACACCTGAAAACATGCTTTGAGCCCGCCTGCCTCTGTACCAAATCGGTAAAATAAACGCGCACCATCGCAATCCCCGCACTCGGTCCATCCTTCTTCTGCGCGCCGGCAGGTAAGTGCAGATGGATGTCTATCAGCTCTGGCACCCGCAGCGGGTCGTGTGCCCGCGAGGTAGTTATAAGCAAATCATAGGCGTGCGTTTTGACCCAGCTCAGCGCGATCTCGCCGCTCTCCTTGATGACCTGGGCGAAGAACAAATAAGAAAAAAGGACAGAGAAGAACTAATCTGGGATACGCATACCTCACCCAAGCTTCCAGTCAGTTTTAGCCGTCCCGCACCTGGTACCGCGATCGTCTCAACGGGGAGAATGCCGCCCTCGCCTTGACCCATCACGACGAGGCCGTATACAACGCCGCGTCGCTCTTCCCTTTCGCGCTCTTCCCCATCCCAGCGCGCGATGCCCAATATTGCCTCCAGCTGGTTCTCCTCCACGACTCCGTTGTACTGCCCCCTTCGCTCCACGGCCGACTTATCTTCATCGCCATTCTTTTGGCTCTCCTGCTCGGCGTCGACGTGCTCTGCCCACTCAACCGCCTTATACCTCACCACCGCACCAATCGCGCGCTCGAGGCTGCGCACGCCCGCCTCGCGCGTGTACTGAGTCGCGATCGTCATCAGCGCTGGCTCCGTGATCTGCACGTGGTCGCTGTCCATGCCGTTCGCGCTGAGCTGTTTGGGCAGGAGGAACCGCCGCGCGATGTGCATCTTCTCGTCATACGTGTATCCCGACAGCTGCACGATCTCGCACCGGTCGAGAAGGGGCCCGGAAATGGTCTCTAGCGAGTTGGCGGTGCAGATGAAGAGCACCTGGCTGAGGTCGATCGGGACGTTGATGTAGTGGTCCTACATGTTGAACGTGAGGAAAGTCGCGATGAAATAAAGAGAAAGAACTCACGTTGAAGGTGTGGTTCTGTTCCGGGTCCAACACCTCAAGGAGCGCCGCGGAGGGGTCGCCGTGGAAATTGCTGCCGCCGATCTTGTCAATCTCGTCCCTGTACGAAATTAAGAAGGATATAGACGCAACGGAAAAAGAAACGTACAGCAATAAAACAGGGTCACATCGTCCTGCTTTGCGCATCGCCTGCACAATTAACCCGGGTCCACTGGCGACGTATGTTCGCCTGTGTCCGCGGATTTCACCCTCGTCGCGCACACCCCCCAATGAGATCCGCTGGAAGGGGCGGTCAAGTGCCTTCGCTACGGACTGTCCTAAACTGGTCTTGCCCGTTCCCGGCGGCCCGACGAATCTAAAGTATATCGCTTAGCTCAGGAAGCGAAGGATAATAAATGCAAATTTATACAGGAGGATAGGCCCCTTGACGCTTTTCCTTACAGGCCGTGATTTTGGAGCAGGCGGTGCCTTAGCTTTATCTCCGTCTGCAACACTGTCTTTGGCAATGACTAGCGCTTTCTGCCGCTCGGCCTCTTGTGAGGCGGCGGTGGCAGCAAGCGCGAGTCTCTCGCGCTCTGCATTCATCTCCTTGAGCCGTACAACTGCGAGATACTCTATCAATCGCTTCTTGATTTTCTCAAGCCCGAAATGATCAGAGTCGAGCTGCGCGCGAGCGGCAGTCAAGAACGACCTATCCTGGAGCGTTCGTGGGGGCTCGAGGGTAGAGTTCGGCCATGGAATAGCGGTGAGCCACTCGAGCTGAATAGGTTATGTTTGTTAATACGTTGGGACTTGAACAGCAGCAACGCACATAGGACCGGATGACACCGTTCTCAACGGATCCCTGCGGTATACGTTTGAGTCGGCGCCACTCCCGCACGCCCATCTTGCGTTCTTCAGACCCGGGCTCCATGGCTTCGATTCGGCGCTTAAGGTCGGCCATGTCGTCGGCCTCATGCTGCTCGTCGTCATCCAGCTCGGAGGATGGGCTCTGTCCATCCACTAGGGCACCGGAGGACGAGCTAGACAGAGACTGGAGTTCCTTGTGGATTGCTGCGAGCTGTTGGCGCAGGAAATGCTCTTTCTGTTGTTTGTACACCGACTCCTCGACCTGAGTGGCAATCTTTGTCGAGACTTCGGAGATGGAGACTAATTTCGTGAAAATTTCTGTTGCAAGAGTGAGACGCGCCTCGGCGTCATTGGTGCCCAAAATGGCTAGCGGGCGGGTCAGCATTTGGCAGAAAGTATTTTACGTCGGACGTACATAATTTATCAGCGAAGCTCGCATTCACAGTGCTCACGAGAATATCCGCTATCCAGGCCGCTCTAGCATCAGTTATATCCTCGAGCATGCCGGAGATTTTGTGGAACCCATCGCGTCGGATCTGCTGGCCCGAATCTCGTGCAAGACGGTCCAGGAGCCGCAGGGCGCTCTGCTTGAAGGTGTCGACGGCCTTTCGCGACGGAACATCCTTTGAATTGGGCGCGTATTGTACATCCCGTGGGATGAAGGCGTTCTCCGGGTCCGGGACATACGGAGCGAGCAAGCGTACCCGGGCAAGGCCGTGGAGCGTCAGTAGATAGCTTTGGCGGCTATTCCGCCCAGGGGGGACGAACGAGACGCAGAATGCGGGCAGCCGTGCCGCAGTCCGCGAGATCAGTGTGGTTAGTGTCGGAGGCAACGGGGACGGCTGCTACGACCGGGAGAGCATCTGATTGCTCAATAAGCTCCACAAGAGCCTCCCCGACCTCATTAGTGACAGGAAGAGTTAGCCTGGAGCCCGGCAGGAGGACCGAGGGATGAGGAAGGGGGAGAACGGGCAGCTTGGAAGCGGCCATGATGATGGAGGAAGAGGGGAAGGAGAGGCGCGTCTACCGAAGGGCGTTATCATACACGGGAGGTCTAAGCGAGCCGAATTCACATGACAGCAGCTGTCGCATCTCTCCAACTCTCTTCTCTTCCCTCATCTCCGCGCACTTATGGGCCGAATAGCCAATAATAATCAGTCTATTATTCGCCTTCAAACAGTCCTATACTCGATGCTTTTTATTGCTCGTCTCTAATCTTGGGAAAGGCTTGTTTTATTTTGAACCCAAGAATCAACCTTCCTTGGAGACACGAAGTGACTGAAACCATCGTTCCTACGTCGGGGTGTCCAAGCCGATCTACTGTGTCTCAACTGCACTCCTGGCAACCGGCAACTAAATCAGAGTCAAGAAAGGAGTTGCCTTCTCGTCCCACCCTCAAAAGCACCATCGTTCTCTTCATTTCTTGCATCCAACCATCCGCTTCCTTAAGATCGCTCTTGAAGACTCGAATTCTGCTCTTCTCGAGAAAGCCAACCAACGCGCGCTGGAATTAGTGAACGGAACGGCGGGAGCAAAGGTGATGTTGACGTCATACATGGGTGCTTTTGACAACATTTGAAGGCGACTTTCAAGAGTTTGTTCCCGGTCTCCTCCGTTGTATTCGCCGGTTGCAGATTGCGTATGTGACTTGGCAAGATCGGCCCGACCTCAGTGAATTATTCCATTTTGTCGGGATGCTCCAACCAGAGCTACTGATTTTCCGAATTGTGGCTGACGTTTGGGACGAACGGCTCGTAGAAATCTGCCATTGAACAGAGTTGTTTCATCTCGGCTCGAATGTTGTGCCTGGGTTAATAAAGGGTTTCGTGGGGCGGGGCCCCCGGCCCCCCCCCCCCCCCCCCCCCTGCCTCGCCCCGTACTACTCGTGGAGTTAGGGTTGTCCGAACTGTCAACCTCATACGACTGTCGATGATCCTTATCTTTTGCAAGATAAAACTTTGACTCGCCGTCTTACTCCGTCATTTATCAATCCTTCTCGTGCACTGATTTAATTTGCCTTGTAAGATTGGGGATCGCGCGTGTCGAGCTTGAATTGTACATCCAGTGACCGGCCCAGTTCTTGAAGCTCCCAATTTTTGCAAGGACTGTGGTACCCTCTGGCCAGTTCACAGAGTGCGAAGAGTCCGTTCCACTCGTCGCACGCTTTTTAGTGAAAAAAGTCGTAAAAAGCTTCGACTATCATTTACCGAAAGATTTGCACTAGCCCCTGCGAAATATTCAACGTTTTAAAAAATGGTCGGCGTAGTCGGTGGCGAGTCTTTCCACCAGCAGGTCGATGCTTTTGGATGTCTGTGGTCGACGAATCAAGGACGCGGTCCAGCAACTTTGCATCGACAACACTCTACACACCATCCTTCCATCACATTGTCTAGGATGATGTATCTATGGCTTCGATAATGACTTTAGGATTTTTTGTTGCTGCTTTCAAACCGTCGAATATAAGTACTTGAGTGTTGCATTGCGTTCAAAAATATCCCCGTAGAACAAGGAGGACACCACCCATGCATAGACTTTTGAATAGATAGCGAGCATTTCCAGCCTGCAAGTCCATGACTGGATGTCCGAGTTCCAGGGTTCGAGTGGTTACTGGGTATATGCCAGCAGCCATTAGTATGGCTCGCACGCCATTTGACCATCGCGCAATTCGAGATGACGCGTCCATGGCTTCCCAACTAGATAATTCAAAGATGAGATATTTGCATTTCACGGGAAAGGAACTTCTCACGACAAGAGGGACACCAGTCATACGCACACCATTGCCGCTGGGAGAGCCGCTACGGCGGAATCGTGACCAGCTAGTCTTCCTATGAGTTGGCAAAGTCCTGTTTTCGGCACCCCGGGTGTGTGAGTCCAAGACGTTATCCAGTGCTCTTGAATCGATGAAAGCCAGCGCGCCCTCCAACGGCGTACATAATGGCCTGAAAATTGTTGTCACTGAATTAATTCAGTCAATATTAGAATAAATAGAAAATCAAAATGCCCACAAAACGGCAAGGCTTTAGCCCCGAGATCGCCGGGCAATGAGCCCAGGGACGCCAGCATTCCCGCCAGTCTGAAGAAGCACTATGTCGTACTAGAACGCCATCCAGAAGGATGTTCGTCATCCACATCAGCGGCGTGCTGGAGAATTCAAATAATCTCGGTCGTAATTTCGAGCGAAGTGGAAAACACCATCGTTTTCGCCTTGAACTGCAGCCTTACGCTCCCCAAAATATTTAGAATAAGGTGCTGCTGGGTGGGATAAAGAGTTCGCGATGCACCAGCTTCTTCCTCAAGCTTTCGAGGTGTGGCAGTCAGGTGGGAAAACAGTGCCACTGATGGTTCATCAGATCAATGCTACTCAACGCCATTTTCCTGAAGGGGAAATAACGTACAAGTGGAGAGTTGGATTTCGGCCAAGAGTTGTTTCTTCCTTGAGGCTGACACACCTAGTAGCCAATGTTTAAATTATCGGACCCTGTGTTTTCCTGCGCTCGGATCAGCTCTCCCCCAATCCAACCACCACTCATCAACGGCTTCGCCGGTATCGTAGTTGAATTGAATCAAGTATATTTCCCATGTCACGGCTAATCAATTCTTCTACTACTCCAGTCTCGCCATCAACAAAAAACATAGCGTTGAATTGCGGATTGCGCACATTGCAGTGGGGCCTGGCGGCAACGTTATAACCAACATGGTCCCAAGCTCCGATGCCACTGGTATTTGGTGGGCTGCCTTGATGGTATCTATTCAAGAGAAAGGCAATTTAGTTTCTGCGAATTGGAGGTCAGGTGCCCGAAAATTCGCCCCAGCGCAAATCCGTCCTCCATCTGATATATTTAGTGGTATTCTTAGCGCCGAACTGGGGGCGATTGAGACCTTGACTCGCCGATATTGAGCTGTGAATTTTCAAACAATTAATCAGCTCTGAACATTAAGAAGAGAACAACTCACACATTATGGGAGTAATGTATCTATCCTGTATTTACATCACTCTCGGTTATTATCGGAGCACTGGGTTTCCAGTTCGTGTCAAATTCTGTAATTGGTGCGGATAATATTGAAGATATATAAATAAGGCCCGCACTAAATGCAGTTAAGTAAATGGCCTCTAGAAAAGGAAACAACAAATCCGATGGCCACTGAGAAGTAAATTTGTGCCGGGCCAGATTGTGAACTGCGGAATGAGGTGTACATCACAATGACAGAAAGACACACAAAGAGAACGAGAGACTTCATTTGAATTGATGAGCTCAGAGTTATCTTGTAATCTTGACACAGGGCTGGAAAATGCGCCTTTGGATCTAATTAGCCGGTCTACAAACCGCTTTTGTCAAGGGTTTGCATACCGGGTTGAATTCCGTGAGGTCTGGAGAGGATGTTCCTTCCTTCGTTGGCGGCGTCATCAATATCTTCTTCCTCGAATTCCCGGCGCAACATGGCATCCCGGACTCCGCTGTACTGGCCATCGGCGCCAACAAGCTGATGACCCGAGTCACCTGTATGATTCAACTTGTTCATTGGATATATAGGTTTGCCGTACCACATCTGCCTCTATGCTCGGCCGGGTGTCTCGGGCAAAGTTGGATAGATGCAACTTTGACCCGGAATTTGATTTCAACCACAGATTTTCGGCACAATTCAAAGAAATATTCTAGAAGTGTATCGTACTGAGCGTTGTGAGTATTGTAATCACTTCATAAGGGGGCGATGGAACATACGGGAAGCATGTAGAAGTGACATCCGAGATCTGACATGATCTCATCCGTGAACTTCATTCTGCCTATTTCTGCTGCCGTCTTGTCTATTACTCTATTACTCTCCAGTCAGAATACGGAAGGGCAACAGAAAGGCAATATTATCATTCTGTGCAGAATGTTTCAATGAGATGTTTTTTACCAAGGCTTGTGAGCATACCCGCTGCATTGTGTTCTGAACTTTTCCAGGAGTCCAGCAGCTCCTAGTAGTATCCGGAGCAAGCGTATCATGTCTGGAGGTACCCTCCCGTTTGTTTGAATCAAGTCAATTTGGCGTCTGAGTGCAATTAAATTCAAGATGTAGGCGTAAGGCGTAAAACACAGCCATGTTCCCTTGCTTCTAGAACCAAAACCTTGTGACTTGCTTGGTGCAAGGTATATGCTACGGTGAGACCGGTAATGTTTCCCGCCAACGATGAAGAGCTGGATATGCATGAGGGATTTGGGTGAGATACATGCATTGCCGATATGTGCAACATTCAGGCTAAAGCTTCAAATATCAATAGTCAACGGTAACAAGCAAGCACGACCAAGTACGCGCAGCCCATCGCGGAGATTCATGGTGGAGATGGTGAATTGAGACAGAAAAAGACAAGCCGCCGACCGCCTAACTGGTCCGCTGAAAATAATTCCACCTAGAGGGTCGGAGGATGCGCGGCATACCATTCGTGGGCGTCGCGGCGACGCTTTTGAAACAAGGCCGATCAGGATTGAATGGCGGAAACTTGAGGCGGTCACTATGCGTGGCGTATGATTTGTTGGTAGTGCGGCGTATCCGGATTGTGGGCGTTCGAACCAAAGTCTCGTACCCCGAGCGTAAGAATGCGTAGCATATCATCTGTGGGCGTTATAGCATATCATCTGTGGGCGTTATAGCGTATCATCTGTGGGCGTTATAGCGTATCACGCGTTTGAATCAAGGCCGATGAAATCGCGCGGAGACTTGAGGCGCAGAAGCAGGATGGAGATAGAAAACCACTATTAGTAGCGGCCGGAGAAACAACTCCATTTTCCGGCTAGCGCGGCATATTCATTGTGGGCGACGGTGGGCGACTCGGAGTTCGACAAAAGCCTCGTGTTCTAGGAGTTGGGCAGCAAAAGTCTGAACCTCAGGTGACTAGTGTTATAGCGTTATAAGCAGACAGCTTGGAATCCATTAGCAAAAGGTGTACGATAGAGATTTCAAAAGAAATACTGGCCAGTCGATGGTGCTGAAAGCAGCCAACCTTTGGAATGAAGCTGTCCGATGCTGGCAAAGTCGAGGGTCCGAAAATAGGGAGCGTGGCTGGACCGGAAACGTTCGAGGCAATGACCATCCGTGTCGACTCGGACGGCTTGCTGTAAGTTGGAAGATGAAGAAATTGGCGTCCTCGGCAGATACCGTATAATTTCGATCAATTCAATGACCCCGACTTTTCGGCGGCCAAAAAATTCCAATTACTGCAATGAATCTAGAAAAAAATTATTGCCGCAAAAGAGTCGAGCGTGACGTACGAAATCACGGTCAGCCGCTGGCCCGAATCCTCCGCTTCCACGCTTCAACCTGCAAGCCCTATTTTTGCCTATAACCTCTTCAACCTACGCAGGCTGTCCAGAGTACTCTGAAATTGAACGATGTTGGCTTCTTGCTTCGAACCTAGGAGTACATTTCATGCACCAGGTCTTGCTCAGCCACCGCTCCTCCGGACCGAAGAAAATTGCTTGGCAATGGGCTTTTCTCCATGATTCCGTACCCCAGACTTGAAAGTTCCGAGACGGTCGGTCCCCGATGATGGCTGGTTGACTCGAATGGAACTAATTACTGCAATGTGGGCGTCGAGCGCTGATCTATCTCAACCGCAACATTGCAGCTCCGCCTCCTTGGGTTCGCCAGCGACATGTATCTATCGTGCCTTAGCAATCCTAACAAGGAATCAATCATAACGCGGGACTCGTCCGCCTTTAGCTTTGTCCGAATGGACTCAAGACTCCCAGGTTCAACAAAATTGGGTATACATTTGTGCATGCCTCGCTCCCTTCCAAGCTCCTGCTTTTCATGATTTCGAGTCTCTCTGTAGTGAAAGCCCTGAGGGATGTGGTGTACACAACGTATGAACCTTCCACCTGTTTCCTGTTGCTCTTACAAACCGGATACTTACCATAGGTATCTCTTTAACCAATACGATATCATCTCCACCGTCTGTCCCGTGGTATGTTAAGGTCTTTCTCCTGTTGCTGCAGCTGATTTTGGTCTTCTAGATCGCTGTGGGGATGGTTCTCGTTGGGGTTCCAGACCTCAAAACATTTCTCCAAGGACTGTTGTGGCAAGAGCTCCATCTCACCGCATTTGAGATTCAGAATCAGGTAGGGTCAGAACGCGATGCAATCTAGATACGGCTCCTGATATTACTCCAGATCACTGGACTGGACGAAGACAGAATTTCCAAACCAAATCGACCTCTAGTTGCTGGTCGCTTGACTATCGCGACTGCCCAGAAAATTTACATTGCCCTCATTCTTCTTTCCCTCTGGAACAGTGCAGAGCACGGGCTCCTCGCTTGCAGTATATTTCATTTAGTGTCCATGATCGCCTATAATGAAGCCAAGCTTGCAAAGTACTGGATTTCCAAGTCATTCGTAGGTTCATTAGGATATATGGCATACTGCTGGGGCGTGACCGTTATCTATGGTATCAACCTGTTTCGTGCTCTTACTTACTCCTCACTGAACCTCGTCTAGACCACGGGCGTCCCTTGTCTCAGAATTCCCTCATCGCCGTCATTACGAGTGGACTGATATTTACGACAACCGTACATAGCAATCTACTTTCCTCTCCTATCTCTCGTCTGATATATTGTGCCCGGATCTAGGGCCATGCTCAGGATTTCCGCGACCGCGACGGCGATGCTGCACTGGGACGCAAAACTCTGGCCATCGTTTTACCTCAGGCCTTTGCACGCTGGTCGTTGATGCTTCTTATGTTTGTGTGGACCGCAGGCTTGATTTACTTCTGGCAACCACCACTTGGATTTGCCCTCGCGTTTTTTGCGCCTTGCGGCATTGACCACAATCAAATTTGTTTTGGATTATTCTCAAGAAGCGGATCGGAACTCATATTGGTGGTATAATGTTTGTGTATTTTTATGGTTGGGTCAATGATGCATGCTGATGGCGTTGCAGATCTGGCTCATTGCCGCTCATGTTACGCCATTGTTTAGGACCGAAAGCACATTTACCCCGTTCCAGCCATGAATTGGGAATTTACTCGTCTTTTGTTTTTATGATATTCTTCCTTTTGCTTTTGCGTTGTACTGCAATATTTTTGATGTTGTACAACCTATCCCAATTATGACGTGTTTATTGTGTGTACAGCCTGTTGGAGGTCCGACCACTGCTGTGTAGCTACGGAGGTTCCAGAGCCACAGTTTCCTGAACTCACAGGGGAATGGGGGAATGTTGAGTGATTCCCGAGATGGAGGGAAGAACATCAGATCTTCGAGGCAAATCAACATCGCCACCGTTGTTGAGCAATAGTTGCACTAGAGACGGGCAGGGACAACGAGCCAAGAAGAATAGAGACGAGAATTTCATACTGGTATTATTGTCGGTTTTAATTAGAACAACGAGGGAAGATCCGTAGTCAAAATGTTGGATATAGCCATGTACCATTGCCCCAGTGTTCGGTGGTATGGGAAGTAAGGCTTCAAGTTCAGAGGAAACAGCAAAGCACAGAGTGGCGTACTGCAAATTTCCTTTGTAAGAGCAGCGAAGATTTTCCGGAAGCGAGAATCCGGCTCCTTCAGCCACTTGAGGCCGGCTTGCGCCGTTCCGCTGCAGTCTTTGACGGGTCAGAACGCGCATTTGGATTGCAAACAGGAACCTGCCTGCGACCAGTGCAACATCATCGAGGCGAAGTTCTGTGCCGTCAAGTTTGCGCACGGTGAAAGATTGGATAGAGCTCATGTCTGCCGAGCCTTGGAGGCCACGCACGGTCCCAGCTATCATGTTGATACGGGTGGCCGTTGTATGCTGTAGTGATAAACTATGTGCAGTACCTTCGCCGTGCGCGTTGCAGCGCCTAGTGACCATGGTGTCGAGGAAACAGCCAAGTGGGTGAGACGGACAGGGTAGGCGTATTCCGGAATAAAGGTTCAAAGTCGGCGGGTACCAATCTGAGGACATATAGATTCAGATACACGTTACATCCCATTGACTTACCGGCCCCCAGCAACCACAAATTCCAGTGTCAAAATCGGGCCAGAGTCGTCGGGCTCCTTCGACGAACAGACTCATCAAAGCTGATGAAGACGTAGTTATAGTTTTGAGCAGGTCGTCAAGATATGACTCGCCATGAACCGCGTGGTATTGGATGACACGAGTCTTGGGTTTGTCGACATCCTGAATTTCAGGATCGATGACCAGGACCCGCTCAAAATGGTCGGCAAGTATTCGGGCGGTCACAATCCCTGCGATACTTTTTTCTCGGTCATTTACCGGTGTGCTGAAGCAAACTAGCGCACCTCCCACCGCAAACGATAGCGCTGCCAGAAAGTTTCCGTACCCTGGGCTGGCCCAGGTTGTCTAGGTCCTTCATCCATCCTGCTCGAGACTTGCACAGTCTTTGCCACAGAAATGCCAGGGCGAGCAATATGCTGCAGGCGCCGGCGGTGAGCCATAATGGAAATTTTGATTCCACAATGTCAGGGACCTCGTTCTGAGTTTGAATTGGCAAAGACGTTGGAATTAGAGACAAAAGGGCGGAAAGCGCGTCTCTCGGCTGTAGGAACTATTCCACATTCAGGCTCGGCGTGGTGGCATATCATTCATGGATGCATTGTGGGCGACTTCGACGGAAACTCACGGCGGAGATGCAGGCAAAAGGAAAGACAGAACGTAGGCGGTTTGAGATATCGGCCGGGGGGAGTTGGTCAGTATGCTTGCTTCTAATCTGCTGGCGGGACAGCATATTCACTGTTGTGGGCGGTTTCGAACCAAAGCCTCATAGATGGCCCTAATCGGAATGCCAGGTGGAGCAGAAGGAAAGAGGTTAAACCCCCAGTAGAAGTTGTATCTTGGGTGGATGATGGAAAGTGTCATCGACGTGCATTGAAGTTGCGTGAAAGAGGAATAGGAGGACCGGAGTTAACCAATCGCCTCGCACCGGTTTTTGCCGACCAGCTCAAAACTTGTTCAACCCTGGGTTTGTACTCTCAGAAAATCCTACCAGAGTTAAAATTATGTTTTTTTCTTTTTCTTCTTTTTTACATTAGGTTTCGGTGACGGAACATCAGCAACTTCAATGGATCCGCCTGCCGCCTCCGCCTCTACACCCCCCCCCTTGTTCAATTTTCGTCTTCGCCTCTAGGAAAAACATCACATCCCGGAGTTGATCCTGCAGTTCCTCCATTTTTGCAAGAGTCTCGTTCTTCTCTTTCTCCGATTGCTCCAGTCGCTCCTTCGTTTTTCCTAGATTCTTCATTAAGCCTTCACTTACAGCGCGCTCCG
Source organism: Mycena venus (assembly GCA_014462655.1). Taxonomy (NCBI): domain Eukaryota; kingdom Fungi; phylum Basidiomycota; class Agaricomycetes; order Agaricales; family Mycenaceae; genus Glaucomycena; species Glaucomycena venus. The sequence continues at coordinate 6,039,268 of JACAZI010000007.1, read as the reverse complement.
TGTTCAGCTCCTTCTCAAGCCGACGAGCAAGATCCGTTACTTTCTCGGCGCGGCTTTCGGCCTTGGCCTTGTCCTTCGCCAAGGACGCCATCCTCTCGTCCTCGTCCTGCCTTCTCTGCGCCACCTCCTCCTTGGCGGCCGCCTTGTCCCTCTCATATTCGCCGCTGAGCCTTTCTAAAATACTGCGCAGCTCGCCGACCTGCGAGTGCAGTTCATTGGTCTGCTCCTCGTAATACGCCCGCTGGGAGTCGAGCTGCGACGTCAAGAGATACGAATATTCGATCCCGATGGCCTCGATCTTTTCAGCGCTGAGCGCATCCGAAGGTCCCGGACCCAGACCACCGTCTCGGGGATTGGTCCCCATCGACGAGGACGCGCTGGGCAACTCTACTAGCTTGCCGTCGGCCTTGTTTTGGATCAGGCGATGGACGTAGCCGTCCCCGGCGTAGTCCCATACCCGTTGCGTTTCGAGCTCAAGCGCGTACAGGTGCGTGGTGGTTTGGTAGTGGGCCTGTGCGTGGGCGCGTCCGTATCGTCCGCATCCAATGTTGCCACAGATCAGACATATCCAGAGATTGGTTGTCGATTGGCACGCCGAACAGGCCGATAGTGTGGGTGCAGAGGGGTTCGCAAAAGGGATAGAGCGCGTTGAGGAAGACACACTGGGATGTGACGACATTAACGTCTGCGAGTACCGACATACAGGGCACCTGGAGGATAAAGATGATTTAGCCAGTTGCCGACGAGGTCCTGGAACGACTTACCGACTATCGCCCCATTTACTCAAACACATGCAGTGGAATGTGTGAGAACATGGAACGGTGATCAATCCCGTTACAGCGGAATCCATTCGTTCCAGACAAACTGGACAGGTTGGTAGCTCATACAGAGCTTGGGTGGACACAAGGCGTGACAATGCTGGGTCCTCAGCATCCATGTTGACTGAAAGAACACGAACAACATGGCATATTTCCGGCTGAGATGAATCAACGCCGTTAAAACAGAAGTTGTTGTGGAAGGATAAACTGACCTCCATGGAATTGAACGGTTTTCCGTTGTATGCTTCTGCAAATTCTGAGGCGTGGTCAGGATCCGAGAACTTGATGACCACGATGGACCGGTTGGGGACCGAATCTCTGTGAGTAGGTTAATTTATTGATAGTTGTATCTGAACCTCGATTCCATTCACCGAATAATCCGGAGATGAGTTATGCCTTCAGCAGCCGGAGCTACGAAAGCCAGAAAATCGGAGGGGGCCATCCACGAAGGAACCGCAAGAACGCCTAGCATTACGCCGTCGAATTCGGGGGAGTCAGATTTTACCGAAGACGAGGAAGCCTTGAGGTGGTCCTCCGAAGACGTCGTTGAGCCCTCACGGAACAAATGGATGATTCCTTCAGGAAGGTTAGTTGAACCAGACTCCATTCCCTCGCTTGGAATGAAGGTGGCTGCTGCAGGTTCTGCTGGCTATAAATGGGATGCATTGGACGATATACCCTGAAGGGAGACTCACCGCGACCATATTCGCGCGCCTTTCCGGCAGTCTTCTCACTCATTTCAAAGTCCACCCAATCGATGCGTATAGGGCCAAATCTATAATCTTTATTGCGCGGATTGAATGTTGCGCTTCGGCGGGCAGTCGGCTTCGGTGTTTGTGCTGGTAATTTTACAAATACAGATCCCGGAGTGAAGGTGGTGGATGAAGATGGTCGATTAAAACCGGCTTTGAGCTGAACAGAAATGCGGATATGGTAGCCTCGCATTTCAGTCTTCCTGCATCCTTGACGAGAGAGAGCAAGAGTCAAAGTTGTTTGGCTTCGATTGGTTGGCTGCGCTGTCACGATCACGTGGTTTGACTCACGACGATGAGAACGCGTCCATGCGTACAACTCGAGAAAGATAAATATTTTACTATGCATTTGGGTGACGCGCATCGCGGAGAGGTGCACATTTGACAGAAAAAACGCGCCTCAGGACCATCATGAGAGCCAGCGCTTGCAGTGTCTTCAAAGTTCAGTACTTCAGTCTTGGGCAGGTCTTGAAGTCCTGAGGACAGGTGAACAGATGATATGGAGTCGGGTTAAGACTTTTTGAGGACGAACTTGAGCTCTTGCAAACCTGTGGTGTCCCAGGTGTGTCAATGGTGACTTGAATTTGGAAGTCTCAAAGGCCTTAAAGCATGCCTGGGCCTTGAGTCTCACAACGAGATCTTCAGCAACTAGCCCGTCCATCTTAAAGTATATTAACACGCCTTAAGACATAGATTATTCAAGTTGCTATGACCTACCTTAGCATCTTAATTATTGAGAAGTTTCAAGTTGACTACAGAGGTCCGGAGGCATCTTGATTTAAAGGATTCCGAGTGTGAGACTTGGCGTCTGGAGCTTGAGGCATCGTGAACCGAGTTGAGCTGTTTTCTCAAGAACCCTCGAGGGCCGATCTTGAGGCGTTTTAAATTTTGGGCAGTATCCGACTAAAGTCTTGTCGGGTCAAGGCGTAATATCTACGCTTATTGTGGACTTGATGCATTGAGCAGCTTGGATTAAGGCTCAAAACGTCTTGAGGACTGGTGGTCTCGAGGCTATCAGAGCGCTTGGCGTAAAGGCACGGAGGATATTGAGTTTTGACGCATGGATGGCTGGAACGTGTCTTGTCCTGGAGTCCAGGGTTCTTCCTTTGAACGGCTTGAAGGGTCTAGAGGATTTTAGTCATGAGAAGGCTTTGGGAAGTACTCCGCTAAAATCTTTGGACGCTTTAAAGAACAGATTCAACGCCTAGAGTAAGATGGATTAGAATTGAGCAACATGAAATCGGCGAGAGACTTGAAACAGATCAGAGAGGATGCAAGGAAAAGTTATAGGGAAGGAGAAGCGGGAGACGATGAGAGTCAAGAGCAAGAGAGTTTGGAGCTGTGTTGAGTCGCGTTCAATAGTTTTTGCGACAATTACCGAGTTGCTGAGAGTGTTATGGGTCGTGCCGCCCTATCAACTATCGCGAAAAGATTTTCTACGAAATCCATGAAGCACATTAATTTGCAACATCAGGCGCAAGATTTGAAATTTGCAACGCGACGTATTGACCTGTTTGTTTTCAATCAGGTCACGAGTGCGCGCCTCTCCTTCCGAACAACCATCATGTCGAGAGTTCTCACTCGATTTCCTCGGTCTGAAGTTCTGCCAGTCGTCCATGGGCTTTGTTGACCTTGCGTCTCGGAAATATAGACCAAAGTGGACGCACCCTATCTTCTTCAAGCCTTTTACTCGGAATTCTTTAGACACCCTCCGCGATGCCCTGTTCGATGATCCAAGGCGGCTTGCACTGCCGGATTGGGCCAGGTAGAGAAACCATGCTCTTCTTGTGATCCTACCCTCATTCGAACAGCCTAGACAAGAAAAGGAGCGCTGCCGTTCTCATACCATTCTGCAATGTACACGGCACGCCGGGAATCTTGCTTCAAGTCAGGTCTCGGTTGCTGCGATCCCACTCAGGGAGAGGTAAGGTAAGAACCCAAATAAAATCAATTTTAGATGCAGCGCAGTAATCGGATATCTCAGTTTTCCTGGGGGAAAAGTAGATGAGCCGTTAGATCTGAGCTTGCTCGACACCGCCTTGCGAGAGACCTCTGAAGAGATGAATATTTCAAGAAATAGAGTAGAGCTGTTAGGCTCCGTTGGACCCCCCGAGAGAAGTCTTCGCGGCGACACAGTCTGGCCATTTGTGGTAATTAATCTCTAGTTGCCCAGTTCCTCGTCCAACGAACACTAGGGTTTCGTACACGAAAACTCGGACTGGTCTTCCGAATCCATACACAACGACCTACCCCTGCCTTCTATAGACCTCTCTGCTATTAAACGGACGGCATCTCAGGACGAAGTAGCCGCTATCTTCCATCTCCCTCTGGCGGAACTGGGATCCAATCCATCCAGAAACAGACAATATTTATTCCGCAACAAACGCCCATATTGGGCAGTTGATGTTTCGGACCTTGTATCCGGCGAGGATGAACTGCCGTTCATCAGCGAATCCATAGAAAAAACATTGGAGGATGAAGTGGGTGGAGGCAGGGGAGGCAGACTGGAGGTCTGGGGATTGACGGGCTGGTATCTTGAGCTCCTTTCTTTGAGACTCGCGGTGCTGGATTCGCGCCAGGCGGATTAGTTGTCTCTGTTAGAACCTGTATCTATTGTAAAATGTAATTTCTGTATAGAAAGACTTGTTACGATGCAGTATCCTCGCCGGAGTTCGCCTTAACGGGTCGCTGCCGCAGTCCACGCAGCATTCCATGCTCCACGCGGGAAGCGTCAATCACTTGCCCGTCATCCCGCCTTTTCGCCGAAGCCTTGAGTTTCCGCCGAGGTCGGGTTTCAGAACGTCTCAAATCATAAATGAGATAAAGGACCGCCTCCGAGATCGCGACCACAGCTGCGACGAACAAAGAAAACAGCACTTGCTGTACGGGCGTTCAGAAGAAGAAAAAAGAAGAAATGCGGCGATTCAATACACACCCACTCGTTCTTCCAGCCCGTTTTTCCCGCTGCCCACCACGCAGCAAAACCTGACCCGACAATACTCAAGAGTGCGTTCAAAAGGTACGTGATGGCCTTTCTCTCGGCCATTTTGAGAGCTGCAGCCTCCTCGGGGCTCTTTGGAGGGACGTATGGCGGGAACTTGCGTTCCGGCGACGTGACGGAGCCAGCAAGAAGCGCGACCATAGAATAGGATTGTGGATCAAGAGACACAGACTGGAGAGCTGTTTGCCCCGCAGGAGTACGAGACCATTGTGATATCGACTGCAAAAGTGGGTAGGGAAACAGTTGGTGGTATTGGTTCAGAAATGCACGGTTTCAGCTCGGAAGCGAGTTCGGAGGGTAGCAGAGGATAGATTGGAGTAAGGATCTCGAGGAGATGGGGTTCGAGACTGATATTGAGGGCGCTCATGCTAAATTCGCGTCAAAGGTGGAGGTTTGACTTTGAAAGGCAGTTCGTTTGACCGATGATCACTACTCTGTCAACTCCGCCTCGATATATAGCCGACCGTTCATAATCGAAGCTTCATCCCCGCCCCCAGCACTCAGCCTCAGCCTGACCACCGCATGTCGGATATCCTTGCGCAATTCACCGCCGCATGCGCGACGTTCGACATCACTTCCCATGAAAACGTGACATCTGTGGCGGCGATCCTCGAACCCATCACCGCAAAACTCGCACAGAGCAAAATCCAGAGGTAAAGATCCCGAACGCTCTATGTTAGCGCTCATAGGATGTTAGGGAGCAACTGGGTCAGAATGATGCGCTCTGGGCAGATTTACGAAAACTTTGGCACGCCCTTAGCCGAGCTCAGTTAACATTCTGGGACAACGAGGACTCGGACGACGAAACTGATAGTCAAGCCGAAAAGACGAGGCAACAAGGTCTAAGGGCCCTCTGTGCTAATGTGGCGCGATTTACCAGGAATCTTGTGGCTGGTGTTCCACGGAACCAGAAGAGAGCATTGTAAGCGACCGCGTCCTTGACGAAATATTCATTTAGCTCTGGCTGTAGTGAGAATGAGCCTGCTATTCGACTTTTACTTCACTATTACACCTCTTGGTCGTTTGTGCAAGACGAAGAAGGTTTCGAATTATTCTGACGCTTCTCCGCCCTGTTGACACAGCCCACAGCAATTCTGGTCGCTCGCGTCTTGTCGCAAGCACTGGCGAATCTTGTAACCGGAAACGACGTTGTTGTATCTACGCTATGGACGACCTACATGAATCTACCGGAAGACCAAGTTGTTCTAATGTACGCGTCGGGTCCTGTTCAATTGAATTTCTTCTGTTCCTTGTCGACCACTAAGGCTGTTACAGACGTCTTCTGGCTTCTTCCGATCCACGGACACTTGTAGCGGCTCTTGTTCTAATCCTGAATTGCATCGACGGGAGTCGAACCCGCATGTGGGTTGTCTACCCCGGTCCGCAATTTGTCCCATGTTCTAATATTGCGTGCACAGAAAAATGCTTACGAGGACTGTAACCGGTGTTCGAATATGTATATCGCTTCTGGATAGTATGGTACAGCTATACGACGCAGACGACGCTTCTGAAGGGGCGCGAGCCTTCGATCTCGGGTAACCACCAGCATTTTGTGCGAAATTCCGCAGAGAACTCATTGCTTGTTGCACAGATATGAGATATTCTCCAGAATAATGGCCGCGGACTTGGTCCCGAGTCTTTTCAATAGACTTTCGATGTACGTGTTCCCCCCGCCCGCGGTCCTTCATTTTTATCTTGTTACAGGCCGGACGAAATTATCACTCCGCATCAAACTACCCTGCTCAAGCTCGGTCGACTCATATCTTCAGGCGGCGAGGATGTCTCCCATACCAACAACACCGCAGGGAACTCCATTATACGGTAAACTCCGGCCCATGCTTGCGAAAGCATTTTTTTCGCTTTCGATCTATGCACAACAATCCATTCGAGATTCTCTTGGAATCTCATCTTCCAACACCGCGTCAAAACAAGATTCGGTGCCACAGGAGCATTCTGATATCATGCACGCGGCATTTGAGCCGCCGTCGTCGTTGGACGTCATGTTACCGAAAGTTAGCGAGGCGCTCGTGCTCGTCACTCAATGCATTGTAACCATCACATTGGAGTCGGCGGACATGGACGCCCACGCGGCGGTCCTGGAGCAGAACTCGCAAGATTTTTTCAACGAGGCAACTTTTGCGGATCATGGCATCGTCGAAAGTCTGACCGGCAAGTGATTTTCTCACTACTATCCCCATCTCTGTTTTCCACAGCATCGGCGCTGACTTCAAACAAATATTACAGAACTTTTACGCCTGTTGGACTTGTTCTTGCCGCGCATCAACTTCGGGAAACCTGTGCGAGCCGACGGAAGGGCGGCATTGCCCACGCCTACACAGCCGCAGGACGTCGGTGATGGACCTGGGAGCACAGGATTTGCATACCTAAAAAGGGATCTTGTCCGCCTTCTCGGCATCCTGTGCCACGGCATCAAGGCTGTGCAGGACCGTGCACGGCTTTGTGGGGGTATAGAAGTGGTTATGAATCTGTGCGTTATCGACGAGAGAAATCCATGTACGTCGCCCACTGCAATTGTGGTACTTGGTATTTACTCCGTACCCCTAGATCTGCGGGAACACGCGATATTCACCCTTCACAACTTGCTCCAAGGAAATCCCGAAAACCAAGCTGTAGTGGAGGCTATAAAACCTTCTGGAAAATGGGATGAGAATGGCGTATGGCAGGAGACATAAGAGGCTGTTCGCAGGTAATTGTTTCGACAAACGCTGTCTTCTATAGACCAAGAAGCTATGTTATATATTGGGGTGCGCATCGCTACTCATCCTCTTCCTCCTCCTCGACTTGGTAGGCGCCTCCTCGAACCGCCCGTTCTCCCTAACGGACGTACCCTGTGTTCGTCTGGATCCTCCTCCTCCTCGCTCTCCACGTCCATAACCTCGTCCGCATCTTCTTTCGCCGCTTCCTCCTTCGATCCAGCCGACCCGCGTCGTCGTTTTGTGGTGTGTAATTCGTTGATTTGCGCGTCCATTCGGTCGAGCTCATCGTCCTGGTGTCTACGCTTACCACCTGTTTCTGACCCTTCCTCCTCGTCACTGACAACGAAACCGTCGTGCTGGTAGTCCGCGTCTCGCTCTTTTTTTATCGTCATCGGGAGGTCGGTGCTTCGATCGTCTCCCAGAACTGCCCATTCCTTCATCTTCCTCCTCGTCAGACGCGTATAACGCGCCACCCTCGTCTTCGTCGTCGCTCCACATGGCGCCGCGGGCCTTCCGCGAAGCCCTCCGCTGTCTGCCCTCCGAGTCTGCCTTCCTCTTGGACTTGCGCGCGTTTTGCTTCATGAGTTGCAATTGCTCGCGGTCTAGGTCCATGGTGGGATCGGGCGCCATGCGCAGACGCGCGACTTTGTTGTGTTTCTGACCAACAGCGCGAACGAGCATACGGTGCGTCTCCGACTGCATACCGGTCGGTGTTAGGGTCATATAACCAGTGACAAGCGCCTCCGATTGCAGCACTTGAGATCGTTTGTGCTGCGCCACGATGTACGTGAGCCCTTGCGATTTCCCGGTTTGTTGGGTGGGCTGCGACGCGCCGAATGACTTGCCGCCCGACGTGTCGATGCTCTGATTTATGTCAAAGAGCTCTTTCCCGAGCCGCAGACTTAGTGTACCGTCCGACCACCGAATAATGCGGCTATTCGATTGTCTCCGCTGTTGTATTTTTTTCTTGTTTGACACAGCGTCGAAGACAGGAGAGAGGGGCTACTCACATCACGGTCTTCCGCATCCTTGGTCCACCTCCAGCGCATGGTGTTCTCCACCTTGAGCTTGATGGACATGCTTTTCTCGCGTAGTGTCTCTGCCTTGCTGAGCTTCGTCTTCTTCCTGCTCTGGGCCCATGTATGTTTCGTGGTGGAACGGCTTGGAGTCGACTTTAACGAAATTGGGGATCCGAATGACCCAATTCTAGGACGCGGGTATTACTTTGACATGGCCAGGACATTCAAAAATTGGCTCACTTGTCCGTTGGAGCTTTTTGGGACAGGAATATTCGGAAACTCGACCAGTGCCTCGCGCACCTCGACAGTAATCTCAGGCGGCGCATCTTCCTCCTCGTACTCCTGTGCTCTGCGCCGCTCGCGCTCGGCTGATGATACATTATCCGACGACGCCGCCGGAGATGCAGCTCTTCGGTGACAAGACAATTCAGGGCGGACCTAACTCATACTCCCGAAGACTTACTCATGTTGCTTGGGCTGTTCTGCGTCGTCATTGCCAAAGAGGTCTTCCATCTCCTCGTCCTGCTCTGCCTCGTCCATACCCGCGTCGTGTTTCACGACTGCCGCGTCAGTATTCCATGGAACGAGCGCACCCGCCAACGAAGACATGATGGAGGCGGAGTGAACGGGATGCACCGCTTTGGTCGGGTTTGGTGCCACGCGACTTTCCATATAGAGGCTTCTGACAGGTCACGCAGTCACTCAAACAAATACACCTTCGCTAGTGCGCTGTCCCGACCAGCGCTAAAGACCCCGACGCCCGACTCAATGCAGTGCCTGTCGCGCCCCAAGTATTCCATCGGACTTTCCTCAAATATGTCACTATTTGCATTTGTCCTGCAATGCCTCCGGAATGAATCCCTGGCTCGCCCCTGCCGCTCCCTGGCGTTTCAAGAGTCTCCTTATGCCTCCCTTGTGCACCTCTCAGGGTTTCTTGGCCACGGGTGCTCTGGGTTACCCACATACTCTGATTGTCGCGCGGCTACACCTCCACTGGTGCCTTCACTCGTGTGAAAATCTCCAATCAGCCTAAATCTGTCAAAATCTCCTTGATTTTTTGGCGACCGTGGTTTGACCGTGGCATGCACCTTATCAGGGCGCTCAAGTTGTATGGTGATGTTGCACCCATCAAATCACCGTTCAAAATCATTCCGGCGATCTTCGATCGGAAGTCAGGTCGGCAGTACTAGGGCTGTGTCTATATGTGGTTTCCCCCGCCCCGCCGTCTCGTCTTAAGATTTTTCTTCGTCGAAGATGCCAGTAAAGCAGTGAGTACTCGAGTACTTATACGCGCGACGACTCATTGCTCAACATCGTAACAAAGCCTCCCTTCACCACCTACCCAACGCCCTACATCGGCGAACAACACCTACAAGTCCTTTATAGGCAACTCAGCCAAGCTGCATATCCACACTCCGTCATCTCTACCTCGCTTCATGTCGGGGTTCCACTATGTGCGTCGATCCTCAACTCTAAAGATTATACTTTCTTACTTTTCGTGATGACTCCAGCCTCGTGGCTACAGCACGGACGAGCAAGACGCGTCGGCAGAAGAGTTGTTCCAGGATCCGGGCCAGCACTTCTCATCCTTCGCGTCGTATCCCGAACAACTTTGGCACGCGACAGGTCCGGCTGGCGACTACAACATTAGTATCGATACATCTGCAGTAGGGCCGAACTCTGGCATCGTCAACGCCAACTATACCCCGGTGCAATCTTCATACCCTACGACTTCGCAACAACAGTGGCCTCAACTGCCCCGACGCTCTTCCGAGGGCGTCACTTCTCTCTCTCATCAACACTGGACGGTCGATGTTCCTCGACGCTCCTCGGACGGATCCGTCGCGAGCTCTCTCGATCATGCCCCCGGCTCGACTTACGTCTTGCCCGAGTATGCTGAGCCCGGACCCTTCGCCTTCGGCCCCTACCAAGGTTACCCCCATGGGCAGCACAATTTGCCGCCTGGGCACATTTCCCCGGCCAACTCCACCGACATGCTATTGTCTCCCGGCTACGGCTCCCAGCACGTATCTCCTCACACGACCCCTCCACTCCACTTGACCCCGCCAACAACGCCGGGCGGTAGCCAAGGCCACCACAGTTTCACTGCCTCACCCAGCCCAGATTTGAATTCGCCGTTGCTGCCCTTTGTGCAGCAGCAGCCCCAGCCCAAGGTAAGTCTCAATTTACCTCACTTCGGTCTTCTCGGCCTCACTGCGGTATTGCTTGCCTAGACTGAAGAACGCACGCAGCCTCTGTACACGCACCGAGACCAGCTTCAATTCTTCAAAGATGCTCTGTCCCTCCCTTCTGCCGGCGTCTCAGGTCCTTTCGTGCCACAGCTTATGTATAAGCCGCACACGAATAGCGATCGCCGCCGGTATGTCGAAGAGGTTGACATGGAGGCACCCATCCATTTCTGGGTGGAAAACCCTTCTGAATGTGGAATCCCGCTTTCCGATGCCTTGCACTCTCGTGTTAGAAGGCTACTAAAGCGGGATGAAACAGTATTCGAAGGTCGTGGCCCCAGTGTATCCATCCGGCTTGAGGTGCGTCTTTTTTTTTTTAGTTCTCCACTAAAAACGGCCTAATCAATTTTTTAGTGGCCTGGATACCGGCAGTGGAGCAGACAAATTCCCACAAAAGACTTCCGCAGTCCGCCTGGACCCATTACCCGGGCCAAGTTGGCAAAAAATGTCGCCAAGTGCGTCCAGCGGTTCATCCAGGTGCGTTCTTGCAAGGTCTTTTGACACAAGCATAACAACTAATGCTTTTATCGCAGGAGAGACATGGTCAACCCATGGAAGATGACGCAGACGCGAGATGGAGAGTCGGTCCTGGACCGAACCAGATCAAGCTTGAGGATCTCATCCTCGTCAGCATCCACCACGTTTCGATGGGGAGTTGGCAACCACACCTTAGACTGCGGCGTCCTCTTTAATGGGAGGTGGAATGTATGATTCGGTGAATACGGGCAACACCTTCACCTTCTTCTTGTATAGTTCTTTTGGGGCAGGCCCTGCTGCTATGCTTCCTGCTCTGCTTTTTACTCTTACATTAGGTAGTATTATTATATCGCCTGTCTCGCCGTCTCATCGTCTTCCCCCTCTCTTCAGGAAGAAGGAATAGTCGTGAATTGTACTTGTACCGTTGTAAATGTGTCTTTCTCACTCCATAAAATATAATCGTCTTTACTTCTTTTCGCACCTTGGCAGTTTACCTTCAGATCTTCGCGCAAATCTTTGCGCAGATCATTCGCAGATCCGGACCCATTCAATTCTTCTGCACCCGCTTTCTTCCAATTGGCTCGGCCAGACCGGCCTTGCTTGGTCAAGGCCTTGAAGGTTGCACACGACCGACGCCATTGCCATGAGTTCCGCCTGTGCGGACGTCGTAGTCATTTCAAAACATTGCACAATGCAACCCTGGATGGCGGCAAGATCCACAAGGAAACCCTAGGACACCGGACAGTTACCGGTTATTCCGGACGGACTTTGTTGTTCCGAAACTGAGGTCGGCAAGCCTCTGAAGGCTTTCCTGTCAAAAAATCCATGGAGAAGTGGACCCAGTCGGGGCCGCTGTTGCGATGCCATTTACTTTGTTCGTACGCGAGCGCTCATTTCCAGCGAGCGCTATTTTTCATTTCAAATCGTGAACAACTGTATGCCTAATGGATCTATCTGACAGCTTGACGCGCCCACGTGCACGTGTTATTCCTTGTACTTCTCATCTGCAAAGATGCTGCCTTGTCCAGAAGGAGAACAAGAGACGACCACTTCGGGAACAAGGTGAAGAAGAGCTATAAAATCCACTGTGGCCAATCAGAGTCGCAGCCATTCGTGTTTCTTCTTCCCCACCCCTGGGTTTCAGCGTGATGATGAGGGATGGCTGTCTTGGTGTCGCGATCGTGTCGCGTCAAGTTATGGTCATCAAAGGTAATAGCTTTTAAGAGATGTCTGTGCCGCAGTTAACGGATGTCTTGAGTAGCCGCGCGATCGCACACGAGAAGGGATCGATTCCTTGACGTGTATACTTTTGTGCCCTTTGGTGCAGACCGCGTCTTCCTAGCCACGAACGTCCCCAAGGCTCGCATAACCACCAACGATATACTTTGTATTTTCCCGCCCGACGACATCCTTCGCACGCGCTCTCCTTCGCCGGGCATGCTGGAGCTGCCCGAAGAGGCATTCACCGAGTTCAACCAGCTCAGCATTCGCATCCAAGAACGTTATGAGAAGATGTGGAATGCATGGGCCCTTGCGCATTGAACGTGCGCGATAGGATTTTTTTCTTCGTACTTGGTTATTAGTCCCGGATTTCACCGCAATAGCGTCGTGCTTGTATCATCACCGGTCTGTTCGTTCATCTGTCCATTTTTGTGTATTTTGCTTTGTAGTTTGTTGTACCACTGTTTGTACCACTGTCTTTCTTAGAAGTCCCGAGGGCGAAAGAGTGGTGTATGTATTGGATTTACGACGAAGTAAAAATCGCATCAAGCTCCAACGTCGGCAACAGCCTGCGCGCCGTCAGACCTCGGCGCAATGTGAGCTAATGTGTACGTGGCCTCCGAAATGACTTTTGAGTCATTGTCTCTGTTCCAAGATCAGGAGTACACCTGTCGAAAACTCACTGCAAGCGAGACACCAGCCGCGGGCAGGAGTTCAGTTCCAAGAGGGTTACCGCAGTGCAATCGTGCCACGACAGGCGTCCCACGATACAAGTCCATCTCCGGACCTTTGGACTCGGCGATTCGAGTGGCCCTTGTCGGGCATTCGGACTCGGTGCTTCAAGTAACACCAGGATGTGATCCGCCGCCTTTGCATCGACAACAGTCTGCGTGCCGTCCAGCCACTGAGAACTGAGATAATGTATACGTGGCACACTCGATAACTTGAGCATTTTCGTCCCTGATTCAGGATGGAAACCGCGGTCGCCGATAAGGATCCAGACTCGTCACGAAAGAGGCAACAGATGCGTGCATAGATTTCGATCCAGCATGGAGAGCGCATGCTCTGCAAGCCTTCTCAGTAGTCCATAAGTCCATTTCCGTGTGTGCGGGCTTGATAATTTGCAGACCGCGAACAGGCGGTCCAGTGTCTTCGCCACGATAGCCTGGGCAACGTCTAACCGCCGCGCAATCTGACATAAAGCCCCTTACTATCATTCACAGACGAAGGAGTTGAACTCGGCACCTGATGATTGACATGTCGTGGCTGTGACTTCGATCACGGAGCCCCTATTTGCCTTGGTATCGTCACGCTCGTCACACAGCGTTACGGGTCGTGTCTGCACGTGCTTCGTGTTTGCACGTGCTCGTCTCCTTTGTTGAACCGAACCACGATGCCGCGCAACGCAGGCTCGCAGCCGCTGTATGCAGAAGACTCGGACGCAGACGAGCAGGAAACCCCGCGCCCGCAGAGGACTGCGAAGAAACGCCTCAGCGACGTCCATGACGTCTCCTTTGGCGACTCTCCTCCCCGCCAACCCCTCAAGAGTCGCAACATAAACGACGACACCGCAGAGAAACGCAGGCGCCGCAAGAGCACAAAGATTACCATTATCGAGCCTGTAAATGCTCAGGCGGGACCGTCTACAGAGCCCTCCAATGACGCCGAGACCTCGCGTACGGCCAGGCAGAAGCAGCCCCTCAACTCGGTGGCAGCACCTGTGGTCGAGCCGCGCGGCAATCTCGAGATTCTCAGTTCGAACTTTGACGAATGGATGAAGATGGCCACGGACAATGTGCGTCTCATCGCGTACTGCAGGATTCCTCAGCTAACGTGGAGCTAGAAAATCAATGCGGGCAATTCGTGGAATTTCGCCCTCATCGACTACTTCCACGATATGTCGTTGTTGCGCAACGACGATGGCAACTCGATCAACTTCCAGCGCGCGTCGTGCACGCTCGACGGCTGTGTCAAAATTTGGACCAGCCGTGTCGACAGTGTGGGCACCGAGACCGGCAAGCTGCTCAGTAATCTTGCCAACGACGGGAAGGATGAGGACGAGGATGGCAATGGCTCGGACAACCCCGACGAGGAGGCAACGGCGAAAAAGAAAAAGTCTCACCGCCCCGCTGCGACGCTCGCCAAGGACCCTGCTCAGCTGCGCAGCAAAAAACTCGACCTCGAGTTTAGCGTGGACCCGCTCTTCAAGAAGACTTGCGCCGACTTTGACGAAGGTGGCGCACAGGGTCTTTTGATGAACCATTTGAGCTTGGGGACGGGGAGTGAGGCTGGGTTACGCGTCATTTTCGACGCGAGCGACTCTGTTGGCAAAGTTGACGAAGACGAGGACATGAACGAGCCCGAAGAAGCAATCGATCTGACTGAACTTCGAAGTAGGGGTTTTTTTTCATCAATATTGCACTTTTCCTTAACGAGTCACTTCTATAGGCCAGTTCCTCCCTGACCTTGCTATTGTAGAGGAAAAGGAAATCGCGCCCTCCCTCGCCGACTTTTCCTTCTCCCGGGCTGCTGGCGCCGGTGTCGACGACACTACGTTCTTCCAAGACAACACCCAGCACTTTGACAACGATGACGATGATGACGACAACGATGCCGGGCCCGCGGACTATTCCATGAATGTCGACGGAGATGCTCCGGCTGCGGAGGACTTTTTCGTCGGCGAAGAGGCGGTGAACGAGGATTACGGGGGCGACTTTATGGGCGGCGATGACTACGGGGGCTCCAACGGGTCGAACGGCTCCGGGCTTGCGAGCGAGCAGGGCGGGGCAGGTATGCCGCGAGGCCCCGGAGGCATGATACCCTTCGACCCGCGGCGGCCGCCGAACGAGCTGGTCATGGCTATGACCGACGCCGATGGCGATGGCGGCATGATGGATTACTTTGACAAGACCTTCTCCAAGAATTGGGCGGGCCCTGAGCATTGGAAGATGCGGAAAGTGATTCGGCGGCGTACGGTTTTTCCTCCCTCTTTTCGTGATCCTTTCCTGATAGCACTTGCATTCCAGCCGACGCCGATGCAAGCGCGAAGCAGGGAGCGAAGCCGCGGCGGGAGAAGAAGGAGGCGTTCAAGCTCGACTTTATGACGCCGGCGGAAAAGGACCTGAAGGAGCTCACCAAGGAGCTGTTTGCACCCGTTACAGGCAAGGGTGTGGGGATCAACATGCCTGGCACCGGTCCCGCTGCGCGGAAGAGCAAGAAGAAGGGCAAGGACAAGGAGAAGAAGGACGACTTTAATTTGCCTGACGATATGCACTTTTCGAGTCGGCAGTTGGTGTCGCTGTTCTTGAAGCCCAAGTTCCAGGTGGGTTTCGTTTACTCATTGAAGGGATTGATGTTAACGCAGCGCAGCTCAAGATGCGGGGACACAAGGTGCGGTACAACGAGGACGGGGACGGCGAGGTGGACGAGAACTTCTGGGCGCAGGCCGCGGCTGATCAAGCTGCTGGCCAAGATGATGAGGATGCCAGTATGTTTTTTTTTTTTTTCCTTCACCGAAATCCGCGTTTCCTAATTCTATATTTCAGCCGCGGGTGGGGGGCGCGATACCGTTCAACACGCAGTTCTTCCACGACGACTACGACGACGGGCCTGGGTTTGATGACGGGTTTGACGACGGGGAGGGCGGTGGGCCTGGCGCCGAGGTGGAACCTGGGGAGCAGGATCTGCTGGCGGCGACGCAGGGCAAGACGCGCCGGGTCAAGCCCGAGTTTGTCAACTATGCGAAGCGCGCTAAGAGGGTCGATGTGCGGAAGCTGAAGGACAATATTTGGAAGGGGCTCGATATCGTTGTGGCGCAGTCGAAGGAGGAGGACGATAGCAGCATGGTAAGTTTTCATTGACCGGTGCGACTTGAGTTGACTGATTAAATTAATTCATCGCAGGATGTGGACCCGAACGAGCCGCCGCCGACGGATCCATCCGAGGGGCGGGTGTTTGGTTCGGTGATCTCTGGGCTGCAGCGGTCATACCCAAAGGAGAAGATGGAGGAGATTAGCACGAGCTTCTGCTTCATCTGCCTGCTCCACCTCGCCAACGAGCAGGGGCTCAAGCTCGAGTCTACCGTCAACGACGACGGTGCTGCGGCGGTGGAGGTGGAGAATGTGGAGGCCAAGAAGGTCGGCAATATTTGGGATCTGAAGGTGCGTTGCGTTGCGTTGCATTCGTGTTGTGTCGGTGCTAAACAATAACTTGTGAAGATATACCGGGATCCGAATGCGACGCAGTCGGCATGATGGACGGATGGGTGGCTGGATGGAGGGGCGCATTTTGCGTCTGTATCTGTTTCTCTAAATTTATTCCTTTTTTTTTTTTGATTATTACTACTGCTCCTGCTGGCGATTGTAATTCATTGTAATTCCAATATACGAGGCACTCTATCCTGTTGGGGATGTGGGGATGAACATTCCCGTAATTTCCCGAATTTCCTCGAAGGGTTTAATTTTCCAGACCGGGGACGCGTCGAAGCTGTGCTTTCAATTAGTGCACGTGAACGCGTTTCCGGGAGTTTCGTAGGCTGTTTCGTCACACAGGCTGTCGCGGAGTAATTCCAGACGTCCATGGACGACGACGAGGCCAGCCCCGATGACCATCCAAGAGACAGTACAAATGTCCGCCGCAGCATCTCACTGCTTTTGGGCAAGAAAATAGATGTAAGTACTATAAGTACCTCTGCTTTTCTTGTACTTGTCTCGCCTCGAGGCAGAGCTGATCCGACTTGTTCCAGCTCGCCGCGCTCATCCGTTCGAGCAGCCTTACTTCCCGGCGCGTCTCTGCCAACGTATATACCCTTCTTTAGTCTTTTTCGCACCAGGCAGCTGACCGTGGTGCAGGAAGGAAGGCCCCACACTGTTCGACACTCCAGAAAGGTGTCTCTCGATTACGTGAAGCAGGAAATGCTCGAGGACATTGCCAGCGAGCGCAAACCCGACGGCGTCAGTTCTTACTTCGTGCTAGGACTGTGGCCCCGTTTATTTACGCGCAAGCCATTTGCAGATCCTCAATCTTATCTCCCATTCGCGATCACACTCGGGCTCAGGATCAAAAGGGGGCGAGGAAGCAGTCGTCGACTCTGTCCCAGTCCTGTCTGTAGATGCCCAGCCTGGCCCGGACAGTCCCCACAAGCCGCCCCAGCTTCGTCCTCTTTCTGCGGCGACCACAAACACTGGTAGCACCGTCACCCCAACAAATGTGACCCCGCGAAAACGCACGGCTGCCCCGTCGCGCATCCCCATTCCTACCGTCAAGGAGGAGCTTGTGCCTCCGCCGGCCGCACAGGAGGCCAAACAGCCGGCCAAGAAGAATTTCAGCATCTTTGGCATTCCTCTGCCCAGCCCGAGGAAATCCTCGTTTGGAAGTCGGTCGACGACTCCTTCAAAAGAATCGCCGGCGGCACCAGCGCCCCGCAAGAGGTCTCCGTCACCGAGCCGCGTCGCTGCAGCATCTCCAGCACCAAAATCAAGCGCTAAACTTGCTAAACCGAAACCAAAGTCAGAGATAGGCGAGGGCCCCGCGCCTGCGTCCAAGCTCGACAATTTGTCCAAATTCTTCGTGGGCACAGGCATGCGCGTATCTGTGTCCAACCCGGAGCGGCCACAACCAACCTCTCCCACGGCGGCAAAACCAAGCACCACGACGACGCCCTCCAAAATTCCCACCCCCAGGCACTCGGCCGTGTCCCAAAAGCCCACGGGTGCCCACATCTCTCCGTCCACCATCGTTGCGGAGCCTGCTACGACTCCCAAGTCAGCTCTCAAGGAGCCTACTCGCCGGTATATGTCCGAGGTGGGCAATACCGCGCGTGTCCAGGAACCCGTGACGCCGACACCCGCGCCGCGAGTTCAGAGCAGCAGCATGAGCTCTGTTGGGGCCAGCACCGCGCGTGCTCGCGTATCGGGTACGAGTGCGATAAATGCTGCGTCAGCGCCGCGCATTCGAAGTAGCATCAGCAACCCGCGGGCGTCCGTTGTAGGATCCCGGACGTCCACCACGGGCTCGACGCTTGCGCCTCCGACACCGCGAGTCCGCGTGAACTCGACGGGGGGCAGTCCCTGCGGGGACACGCACGAGCGCTGCAACAACGTCGACATCGTCGTTGTCGACCCGCGAGCGTCGACCGTCTACAGACTCGTCGTCGCCTGCATACCGTTATCGACCAGGTGGGCAGCTCAAAGGGATCGCAGAATGGAAAGCAGAGGCAGACGGAGAAAGTGGGAATGCCCCTATCTCAACTGCTTCCGGGTCGGCGTCCAAAAATGGAAATATTTCTGCGAAACATGTCACAGCGTCACACACTGCTGGAACTTCGACAACGCCAGCTCTCGCGATGCCTGCGACGGTCCCCAAAACCACCATTGGCGCAGCTTCAGGCCGCAAGCACGGCTCCTTCGACTTTGAGCGTCCCGGGTGGGGGTTGAGAGGGGCGACCAGCTCGCTCGGGGTCGGCTCGCGCACTAAACGTGAGCGAGAGCCTATCCGGGGCGCGTCTGTCGATGGGCGGTCGGAACGCGGGACGAGTGCGGGTATGGCTGGTGTGGGTGCCGCAAGGCTGTATGCGTCGACATCCGCAGCACATCGCAGCGTACGGGTCGTCCCTCCGCCACCCACACCCCCCAGAGCAGCAGCTCGAGCCGAACCATACTGGCGCGTCGACGTCGACGACCGCGTCGCACAGTAATGTCACCGGGGCCACGAGTAGCTGGGGGCGCAGTACGGGCAAGCGGCTTAGCGCAGGGTTGACGAAGCTTACGAACGGGCTTGGGCTGGGAAAATCGACGAAGAGCGCTGTTGGTGTCGGGAAGGAGCGGCAGCATGGCAAGTTCCCCTTCGAGCCGCCGGTGCCGCCTCTGCCTGTTGGTATTCGCCGCGAGAAGTCGGGGGACAGCGAGCGTTCACGGGAACGGGAACGGCCGCAGTGGGAGCAGGAGGAGCGGGAACGGCGGACAAAGCCACCACCACTGTCGCCCAAGGGGCACGCCGCCAGTCTTTCGACGTCGAGCACGACCAGCTCGACGCACACGGGTGTCAGCGTTGGCTATCGGTCAGGGAAAAAAGGCCGCTCGCTGGACCTGGGGCTCGGGCTCGCATGGGCACCGACGAAGGTGCGCGAGGACGCGGTGATGCCCGAGTCGTCGTTCGGACGGACTCTCAGTGCTAGCCGGCGCGAGCAGCAGGGCAAGGAGGTGGCAGAGGTGTTTCGCAATGCGCTGGATGAGGACGGATATCGGAATTTCAAGAAGTGTGAGTCATCACTTGTCGGCGTCGACGAGAAGGTTAGAGGCTGATCCTTTGGTTTGGCAGACGTGCATCGCTTCGACGCGCACGAGATCCCGTTCGATGGCCCTACAGGCATCGTGACGCGCGTAGAGCGCCTCCTGCGCAAGGCGCACCACCTCGGTGACGACGCGCGCAGTGAGCTGCTCGACAGCTTCGTAAAAGCTCATCCTCCAGTCTGCGTAGCATCCATCAAGTTTCGCTTGCTTGCCGCCGACCCACACGACGCACGCACGATTATGAACGAACCAATCATGGCCGAGATTTCATCACGTATGCTAACGCCGCTACGCCGACGACTGAAACGCACACCGTATGATATGTACGCCCGCCGCATGATTCACTCGACGTCCGCTGGGCGGCGATCGCCTCCCCATGCCCCGCCACGCCCTATGGCCGCGCTCCTCACCCGACCTACGCTATCCCCTCACGCACTCGATTTCCCCCACGCATCCAACTCACATGTATCGACGCCCATCTCTCTTATACATATATTATTATCTTTACGGGTTCCACCACCTAGGTAGCTATAGTATCTTATTTCCTTCGTATGTTTCTGTTTCTGTTTCTGTTTCAGTAGCGCCTAGATTTCGTCGTCACCAGTGCTTGGGGTTTTCTTTTCGCGTGCCTGTACGGTATATGTGTTCTATTCGTGTATAATTAGTTATTCCAGCCTATCCTCACATATCTAATCCGCTATCTGCAATGCTATCTGGTGTTCTGACTTGTTTGAAGCTCAATAAATGGCTCTAGGCGGAGATGACAGTCAGCGTCAGAGTAGGCTAAAGTGCAGAGAAATTTGTGTCAGAGGGCGCAGCTTGAGGCATACCCATGAATTTCTGTTTCTCATCTGTCTGGCACTTCGACGTTCGTGCCTCGGGTATTTGGATTTCTGCCCTCTCGACGTCCTGCTTAATCCCATATTGGAGCGCGCCCTTTCTGTATTACTATCACGGCAGGACGTGGATTTCTGAATTTCGACTGATGTCGAACAATTTCGGAACAAATAGGGGCTGTGATTGAAGTCACGACGGCTCCGGCTGTCAATCACATTATGGATCTTTCAACTCTGCATAGAAGTTCGAACGTCGTTTACCCATTTCTGGTCAAGGTTATGCGCCGATCTCTGTTCCAAACTTGAAATCCTTCGGCTTTATATCAAGTTCTGCGTACCACTCTACCACTCAATCGAGGTGTTCGACGGCGCATCGGTGACTCGGGGCATATTTGGCGAAGTACTCGAATTCTCCTTGCTTCTCGTGGAGAACGCGAACGACTCTATGAAGTGGCCAACTTGCGAGCGAAGAATTTAAACAGACAGGAATTTGGCACGATGACGCTACAACGGGAGCTAGGCTTTCGAAGGGGGACCATATACTGTACAGCAGCCAGCAAGAGGTGTCCGCCGGGCGTCAGACTTTAATTAATTCAATATCTAAGCACCGAAACGTCACTTTCCACACCAGAGACGCGTCCGTGATTACCAAGCTTTACAGCTTTAGGCCTCTTCGTCCTTCCTCTATGCAGCCCTTGGCTCGCCAGCGGACCCCAGAGAGCGTACTCAGTTGGTGGTCAAATAGTAATCCGGGGCTCCCGGGTCCAACGATCAATCTTCATGCGGCCGCGAAGCCGCTTTCGAGATTTCTGTATCACCGCCAGGCGCTGGACATTATCAGAAAGAATCAAGGCAGCCCACTCTCTACCGAAACGTTGGAAATATACTCGGCGTATTTGCCGTATGTTAACATCAAAACGTTTGGGCTTCGTTGACGGATCGCGACGCCGTAGGTGGGATTTTGTCTCATGGTCAACAAAAGCGGCGATTCTGTTCGATCTGTGCAACAGGGTTTATACTAAGCTCGACGACGCACACATGGTGGTCAATTCGCCTGTGTTCCCTTTCGTCTCGCAGATGCTTTGGTCGACAGATATTCGGACACGGAGTTTTTCGTGCAGATTATTAGGAGTGCTGGTATCGCACAAGCCCACTGCGCCAACCGTCTTGGAGCTGAAACCCTGTGTGCGGCTGGTATCTCTTTCGCGGTGAGTTTGTATCGTTTTTGGACGCAATTCTCATAAAATCAGGGACAAGACTCAGGTTTCTGAGTGGGCCACGTACGCATTAGCCCAGATTGCGCAATATCCAGATGGCGTATTGGCTATTGTCGATGCAAAAAGCTACTGACAACATTCTGGATTTACTCGCATCGCCGAGTCAGAACGTTCGGAGGTGGACTTGCAAGCTTGTGGCTACACTCGCCAAGTACGAGCCGACCGCATCGGCTCTCTTGAAACTAGAAGGCTGTATGCGGCTAGTGGTGTCTCTCTTTGCGGTGAGGTCGTCTGTCTCCTTCCTTGTACGTGTTCTGACTTGGGTCTTATTTGAATCAGTGAAAGAGATTTGAAAATTATTATGGAGGCCATAGACGCATTATATGGCGTTGCAAAATTGTTAGATGGCGCGCAGGCCATTGTTTCCTTGACCAAACTTGATTACTTCTTGACATTGCTCGAATCCCCGAACCCGAAAATCCGGGAGGTGATGTGCGGGCTGGTGGCAAGGCTCGCTAGCCATGGGAGATGGACTGGCGAGCTCGCGGAAAGGCTCGCCTTCTATGCCTCGACCGCATTGGCGCCCTCGAAACTCGAACCCTGTATGCGGCTAGTGATGTCTCTCTTGCAGTAACGGAATTATTTTTCTTTTACCGGTACCGCGATTCTCATCTTGACCCAGTGACCGAGACTATCCTCAAGCTATTTCTGGGTTAGCTCGAGTGGCGTGCTGGTTGCCCTACGCGCAGATTATTGTTGATGCAAAGGCTACGGATTACATCCCGGATTTGCTCGAATCGCTTAATCAGGACGTCAGAAAATGGACTTGCGAGCTTGTAGCCGAGCTCGCCAAGCACGGGTCGACCGCGCCGGCCATCTTCAAGTTGCAACCCTATGTGCAGCTAGTATCTCTCTTGTGGTAAGCACACTCCCTTGGTTGCAACAAAGTTCTCATAACATTAGTGATGGCCATTCTGACGTTGTTGCGTCGGCCATGCGCGCGTTGGCTGAGATTGCGAGATGGATGAACGGCGCGCAGGCCATTGTTGATGCAAAGGCTACGGACCACATCTTAGATTTGCTCAAATCGCAGAGTCCGGACGTCCGAAGACAGACTTGCGAGCTTGTAGCTGAGCTCGCCAGACACGTGTCGACCGTGCCAGCCATCTTCAAGTTGCAACCCTATGTGCAGCTGGTATCTCTCTTGCGGTAAGCACACTCCCTTTGTTGCAACAAAGTTCTCATAATATTAGTGGTGTCCATTCTGACGTTGTTGGGTCGGCCATGCGCGCGTTTGCTAAGATTGCGAGACACATGAATGGCGCGCAGGCCGTTGTTGATGCAAAGGCTACGGACTATATCTTAGATTTGCTCAAATCGCAGAGTCCGGACGTCCGAAGACAGACTTGCGAGCTTGTAGCTGAGCTCGCCAGACACGTGTCGACCGCGCCGGCCATCTTCAAGTTGCAACCCTATGTGCAACTAGCATATCTCTTGCGGTAAGCACACCCCCTTTGTTGCAACAAAGTTCTCATGACATTAGTTATGACTATTTTGACGTTGTCGGGTCGGCCATGCGCGCGTTTGCTAAGATTGCGAGACAGATGGACGGGGACGGGGCGCAGGCCATTGTTGATACAAGGACTACGGACTACATCCTGGATTTGCTCGAATCGCAGAGTCCGGACGTCCGAAGACGAGCTTGCGAGCTTGTGACCGAGCTCGCCAGGCACGGGTCGACCGCGCCAGCCATCTTCAAGTTGCAACCCTATGTGCAGCTAGTATCTCTCTTGTTGTAAGCATACTCCCTTTGTTGCAACAAGGTTCTCATAACATTAGTGATGACCATTCTGACGTTGTTGCGTCGGCCATGCGCGCGTTCGCTAAAATTGCGAGATGGATGGACGGCGCGCAGTCCATTGTTGATGCAAAGGTTACGGACCACATCCTGGATGTACTCGAATCGCAGAGTCCGGATGTTCGAAGACGGACTTGCGAGCTAGTGGGATGGCTCGCTTTCCATAAGTTAACTGCGTCGGCTATCTTGAAGCTAAAACCCTATTCGCAGTTGGTATATCTCTTGCGGTGAGCAATTATAATCACGCGCATACAATATACTCGCTCATTTGCGCCAGGGATCCCGACGCTGATATCCGCGACAACACAATCTTTGCGCTGAACGCAATTAGTCGATGTCCAGATGGGGTGGCAGTTCTTGCGCACACAGACGGTGTACTTCAGAGGCTCGAAGAGCTGAACGATGACCGGTCACTCGACCTGAAGAGTCAGGTACAAACACGCAACATACTACACAATATCGCTCAGTACAGGGCCGGAAACACTGCATAACGAGTTGTGAAAAGATATATTACTATTAAATATGTATGGCAAGTTTGAAAAGTTGACCATGTATCGCCGCCGAAAACATCAAGGGAATAAATGAAACGGGCCGAAACATGGATCAAATTAGGAGTTGCGGAGATTGAAATATACTACTAGATAGTTTGGCGGTGTTTACATCGACATCGCCACCGACAAATTTGCCTCCGACACTCATGGCACCGACAAAAAAATCCAAGGCCGCAAAGTCCTCAGAGTCCATCTCTGCCAGGCTCGCCCTCGTCGTAAAGTCGGGGAAATACACCCTGGGCTACAAGTCCGCGCTCAAGCAGATGCGCAGCGGCAAAGGTGAGCACAATCCACCTCTGTTCTCTCGGGGACTGGAGCGTGAGGCTGAGAAGGTCCCTTGAACTGACCCATGTTTGCTCTTTTAGCCAAGCTGGTGCTCATCGCGGGTAACTGCCCGCCCCTGCGCAAGTCCGAGCTTGAGTACTATGCCATGCTCTCAAAAACGACCGTGCACCACTTCTCCGGCACCAACGTCGCCCTCGGTACCGCTGCTGGCAAGCTTTTCCGTGTCGGGTGCGCTGCGTCTTCGCTCCCACATTCTGTTTTTTTTCTAACGGGTTTTGATAGTGTCATGACGGTTTCTGACCAGGGCGACTCTGACCTGCTCAACTTTGCTGAGGGCAACGCTGCATAGACTACACTATCATTTTATGTTGCGCATCCATCGTATGACAATGACATGCCCTATCATGCAATATTCTGAATGAGCCGAACCCATCACCGTTCGCCAAAACCTCCATTCTCACTAGCATCAACAATGCCTGGTGCGCCATGCGTGGAAGATTCACTATATGTTTCGTATCTTTATCGAACATGCGATCGACCTGCGGTTGACTGTTGATATGGTGTTCTGGAGCTTGGACTTGACTCTATTGATGTCTCGCAAAAAATAGCTTGCGGCAGACTATTCAAAGCACAGCTCTGTGGGGTCATTTTCCGTCCTCAACACATCTGTGGAGTGTTCAGTCGTTGTTACCTCGGTACGACGTGCAAGTATTGTTGGTGAGACTACGTGAATTAACGTGCGGCACGAAAAAAGTCATCAGTACATGGGCCATCGTTGCCTCAGCTCGACGTGCGCTTGAAAGCTGCTATTCTGGCGGACAACACATAGATGATGTATTCCAAAGCCATCTCCCGCGGAAAGATGCTCTGCGCGGTGTCGCCAACCATCGTTACCCCGGCCCAACATGCGTTGAAATTGTTGCGGAGTTGTCTCGAAAATTAGCTTGCTATAACTAGATCTAGAACTATCGCATCATCCGTTCCAAAGTCATCAGCACATCGTCCCTCGACAACACAGGCTCGACCCGGTCGCCGCCGCCCATCGTCGCATGCACAATGAGGCGCGCAATAACCTCACCCTGCGGATTTCGTCAGTTGGACATGAAACAAACAAGATTCAAGAATTAAATCGACGCACCAGCTCAACCAGAATTGCAGCAACAATCAACCTGAATTGTGCGAATGAATAAATGCGATGATTCGATTAAGCCAAACCTACCATATGATGATCCAGGTTATCCGCTCCATGGCGAAGTTATTTAGGTGGTCGTGGATCGCGTCAAGCTGGAAGATTTTTCAAAAGCCAGAATCAACCGCGGTAGAAGAGACCCACGAAATCACTGGCCACCGCAAGCTTCTCGTTGAGAACCTGCACACGGCCCTTGATCTCCATGTACTCTCGCACCGCGTCGTACAGCTCCTTTAAGCTCGCCTCACTCCAAAACAGCTCCGGCACATCCAGGACATTTGAAACCAGATTGACGTCCCTCCTGAGTTTGAAGAGGCTACCAGTAAGCTTGAGCGCATCGTGTCGTCTGAGCTGCAGTGCGCCGGAGGTGGCGAGTTGCTTCGGGATGGCAAGTGTGAGCGGGGAGGAGAGGACGCGCTGTGCGTTTGTCTCGTAGTGTGCGAGGAGCGTAGATTGCGCGAGTGCGTGTGCAATCGACAGTTTGAGGAGATGAGACCGCGATTTCAGGGCTGCCTCTGTCAGTTGGCTGAGAAAGAAGAAAGTGTGTGTTGACTGACTGAAGAAATCATTATATATACGCGGGTATGCAATATGGCGATCATGCTGCAAGTGGAATAAGCACATAGAGACGAAGCAGTAAAATGAACTGCACCAACGGCGAAATGGCACTCTTCAATCTCCCAATCGTCCTCTGGTATTTTCTTCTTCATGATTCCGGCATTCTCGGCATCCTCAAGGATACTTTTTTCTTGCTGTTCATCCAGTCCGAAAAACACCACAACCTACTTGCCTCAGCTTGATGAGGGAAGATTAAAATGTTCAGCTTACCCCGTATTCGAAAAAGACCACCTCCGCTACATCTTCTTCCTCGCTAGTCTGAGCAGGAGCTGTCGGAATTTCTGACGCCGGAGTATCGTCCCCAAAGACTACAAGCGGATCTGGCGCTGATGCGGGGGTCTGCGGCACGTCTTCAGATGCAGGAGTTTCCGGAATAGAGCCCGGCGTGAAGGGAGGCAGAGGTTTGCGCGTGAAGACAGGAGATTCCGAGCTAATGTAGCCATCGTTTCGCCGGTCTTTGGGCGAATGCGCGGCGGGGAAATACGTCCCCTGATATCCGTCCTCTTCTGCCTCCGACAAGCGAGAAAGTATCGACTTCCCCGTCGTTGATTTTGCTGGTACAGAGGACCGGATGTTCGAGCCAGGACCATACCCCGGTAACAGAGGGAGGTGGTACATCTACATGTCCTATATTATTCCAGAGAAACATTGTACAGTCCGCACTCGAACATACCACGTATAACGCCTCATCGAACACCCTGGGAGCGACATTGTGCTCCCTCTTCAAGAATGAACTCAGCAGTTTCATTTTTAGCGTCTCGCAAATGCAGTACACGGTTATGCGCTTGAAGCCAGCTCGCTTCCGTTGCTCCTTCGTCATCCGTTCTGCCTGGCTCTTGTATTCCCGAACGCCAGTGTCGGTTTCATAGCCAAAAGCCAGTTCTTCATCCCCATCTCCAGGTAATGGTTTGGTCTGTGGCGCAGAAGGTAATACCACGAGTTTCTGAGATGTTTTCGAAGTCCGCTGGACTTTCCCGGGCGCTAAACCAGAGACAGAAGCGCGGCGCGCCAGGGGCGGAGCCGTGGACGCGGCGTCAGAGAGTCGACCAGTGCGGGCGCGTCGCGCAGGAACTGAGGGAGCTGAAGGAATCCGAGACAAGGCGTCTGGACGAGACATGGTAGCGCGAAGAGGATCGTCGCTGTCACGCAATGCGCGAAGATCGGCGTTTCTCAATTTGTAAAAGTCCAAGCTCAGTTGGCTCTCAGCGCCAATCGCTGGTGGACTTTCCAAAAAAATTTGGTCGAGCTACATAGCATCAACTTACATTTCCAGCACAGCTCTAGAGCAGGCACTCGCGTTCATAACCACGAAAAAGAATTCTATACAGTACAAAAACCAGATTTTTTCTGGAGAAAGAAATACACGTCGTCATAATGAACAGAGAGTAGGGGTATGTAGTTTGATAAAAAGAGATAGGTCGTGAGCAATAAATGTTAGTTATAGTGCGAACATATTCTAATATACGTTCTGGAAGCCCCCCCGACGGGCTGCTGCTGATGTTGGTGCGGCTGCTGGTGCTGCATGGACGGGGAGGGGGAACCCATCTGCATCGGTGTCATAGGCGGGCGGGGCGGGGACTGCGACTGCGAGATCGACGGCATGGGGGAGGGGCTATGCTGTAGGTGTGGGGACATGGAGTGCGCATTGAGCTGCCCGTTCATCGCACGCATCCCGTTGCGAGAACCATTGGCAGAGGGAGTGCGCACAGGGACAGGAACGGCGTGCCTGTGGTTCGGGCTGGGTGACATGGAACCATTCATGGAGCCGTTCATAGTCCCATTCATGGCGCCGTTCAGGGCGCTGTTCATCGACCCGTTCATCCCGCCGTTCATGCCCCCCGTTCATGCCGCCATTCATGCCATTCATGGCAGCGTTCAACGAAGACCCGTTCATGCCCCCGTTCATCGCCCCATTCATCGCCCCATTCATCGCCGCACCCTCCATCCCGTTCATCGCTGAATTAGGCCGCATCGGCGCCGACCAGTTCATCTGGCGCGCAGGCGGGAGCTTGAGATTGATATTTGTTCCCGTACCCAGAGCCATATTGAACGTCGCGCCGTTAGGCAACTGCATGTACCCCGCGCCGGGCATTTGGCGGTTCCCACCATTCGCCTGCTGCTGCATCGCGGCCTGCATATCCTGCACCTGCTGGTTCGGCTGGCTGCCGGCGAACGCCGCTTGGATCATCTGCTTCTGGTGCGCGCTCAAGCTAGAAGCCGACTGCGGGAGGTACGAAGCACCATTAGGCATCCCCGACGGCGGGTACCCGTTCATCTGGCCGTTCATGTTGGGCATTTGGTAGCCATTGGTGCCATTGACGTGCTGGTTTACGGATTTCGGTCGCGCGGGGGAGTTGGCGCGGATCGCGCCGTTGACCATATTTTCGGGAGGCTGCAGGAGATTGGTCGGATCCTGCGGCTGGTGGCTAGGAACGATCCCATTCGGCATTGGGAGCCCATGGACAGTCGCCTCGGGGTTGGAGGGTCCGAGGTGGGGCATGTTTATCAGTCCATTGCTCCCATTGAGAGGAGTCGGGGAGTGCTTTTGGGGAGGAGGGTGCGGAGGGGAAGCACGAGGAGGAGAAGTGTGATTTTGCATACTAGCGACGACAGGGACGCCAGGCGGGCGCATTCCCCCATTGGCCGATATCCGCAGGTGCTGTCCGGTCGCAGGCGGCATCGGCTGCATCTTCTTCATCTGAGTAGAGATGGGAGTGCCGTTGACGGGGGCCAGCGGCGCCGTAGGGCCATTAGGCTGTTGCTGAGATATCATGGGCTGCACGCCGGGAGGGAATGGGCGTGGTACTCCAGAGGCGTCTCGGCGGGGCATGAGGAATTGCATGCCTAGCCTGAAACCAGGGACCTTCGTCGGCTCTCGAGCCCCGTCCATCGAGGGGAAGAGCAGGGAAGTGTCGGTCGTTAGACTCTGATGGTCATTTTCCGTAAGTAAACACATCGAGTGCCGAAGATATCTAACAATGGTTAGTTGAGAACGAGGAAAGGCGGGAGAAGAGCGTACTTGGGATCATATTCATCAGTCAGGACTCGGTCCTGTTCATCGGGACCGTCGGGACCGACAGCAGGGAAGTCGTCTGAATCGAAGCGCCAACGCTCTTTGAGGCGGTTCATATCCTCTACGTCCATCTCATCGTCGTCAGAAGTAGGGGGTCCGAACAAAGCCGAACGGCTACGTTTGAGGATAGATATAGAGGACGCAGTTGTCGAACGACGTCGATCCAGCAGGATACGACCACCACGGCCCATGCGCACGCGCACCGCACGCTGGGCGACTGGTTCGTCGTCCGACGACGATGAAGCCGATGACGGCCAGGTGGGTGCCCCAGCAGGCGGCACATATTTGAACAGCCGTGAGGTGTAGGAGACTGCGGGTTGCTGGTACGTGTTCTAAGAGAAAGTCAGTCTTGTAAAGAAGGGAGTGTTCCCGAGCTTACATTGATGCCGTCTTCCCAATGATGGTCCTTTTGTCGCGTCAACTCAATGTCAATCTTACTCTGAATCATGGCCGAGCGCGCTTGAGGTTTCATAGCCGGCGCAATTGGAGCAGAAGCCATCGAAGTGCTTGGATCATTGGGAGTTCTGATCTTTAGCCCCGGTAGCCGCCTAACCAAAACATGAGCGGCAAGTTGGCTAAAGCAGAAAGATACTGACGACGTTGACGACGATGTTTCTTGTCTCTTAGGCGGTCTTTCCTTGTCGACCAACAGGTCCTCGTCTGCCTTGTCACCGAGAGTGGGAAACTTGCGCTTCAGATCGACCACAGCGAGTCGTTTTTCCCAGACATTCTGCGCCTGGCGAGCGCTTTCCTGCTTGAGTCCCTCGCGGGCTAGCACAGCCTTTGCGAGGTCAAGAGGATAGGCAAACTCGCCCTGCAGGCGCAAGAGCTTGTCAGAGGAAGTGACCTGCGATGCGCGCGTTTTGCGGACAGCTTTGATCTCACGCCTACGGAAGCATATGTACGATTCGTTCAGGATATCGCTCTCGTCGCCCTGCGGAAATAGTGAGCAGAAGATAAAAAGAATGCCTGAGGTAGCCTACATTCAGAGTGGGTATTATCCTGTGCCCCTCGCGCTCCAACCGACGCTCCTTCCAGTGAGGATACACAGCGCGCGCGATGCGGAGCAGGGTAGAGGGCGGAGGGATCCAGGATGGGACAACAAACGCAGCAAAGTCCGCCGGAACGAGCGGCGACGCAAACGTGTCTTGGTAGTCCGAGAATGGAGGGAATGGCATGCCCCCCAGACTCTGGCGTTCGAGATGAGCGAGATGTTGCCGCGCTGGCGCTGAAGCACTTACAAGATGAAGATGTTCGGTCTTCTCGTGCGTCACCTTCTCAAACAGCCCCACCGCGAGCTCAAACTCGTCATCGTTGATTACGACAGGCGCAGAGGACTCGGGCTCCTTGCCCTTTGCTTTCGCACTGCGGGCAGATGTGCGGACCCCCGGGGCGGCGGACGACATGGCACCCTGGGCACTGGTGCCTTCGCCGCGCGCCTCCTCGTTGTTCTTGTCGAGCCACTCCTTGTCGCGCTCATCCATGTAGTACGTGCAGTCGTGGGCGATTGCATAGCTGGTAGCCTCCTCGACAGTAGTAGACGTGCAGACATATGTGACGGGGTCTTTCCATTTGTTCGGAGGATAGAGCTGCTCGTAATTATCAACGACGCCAGTCGAGTCGGGGGTCGGGATGTAGGCGGCGGGGGGCGCAGCCTTCTTATCATTTGAGCCCCTGGATGGACGCTGGGGCGCATAATTGCGCTGTGCGGCCTCGGACAAGACTGCCTGCAAATGGTGTTCCTAAAATGGTAACAAAATGATTTGTCAGCAAAACCGCGGAACACACTGCCACATCGATAGGGTGACGTGGCGACTCAGGATTGGACGAGACAAGCTCACGTTGGCGTCGTCCTGGTCGACGCCGGCGACGGCGAGGTTCGACCTGCTCTTCTCATCGTCCTCGTCTGGGATGAATGGATCGGTGTCGATATTGCCATGGACGATTTTGAGGCGGTATTTGTTTGTGATGCGGTTGCGGTTCCGGAGGGTGGTGGGTGGGTTGACGAGACGGGGCATGTCATGGAGAAACTAGCAGGAATATGGGGGGAATAATGGAGGGAGGAGGAGGAGAGGGTCTGCGGGGGGGGTGGGGTGTCGGCGGCACTGTCTTCGTGAATGTCGGCACAGCAGACTTTGGTAAACAGGGCGGTCAGCCGCTTGCGGGCAAGTCGATTCCCCCGGCCGGCAATTCCCGGGAGACATGTCTCATGACTCAACAAACAAGTAATAATACACGAATTATTAGACATTTAAATTATCTGCAGGGGACAGACGGGCAGTCAGCACCGCCGGATAGAATGCGCAGACGCCGCAACACGCACCTAGGTCACCGCTCAGCCTCCGAAACGCCGCCCGCATCGCCTACCATCTCCGGTATTTCTGCCCGAGAAGCTCATCTGTAATCGCGCGTACATACAGGGACACGCCAACTTCTGAAAAGGAAGAAGCGTGAATACAGATTGGCGGGCGCGTGGACACGAGTAGACTTACCAAAGTCTGCGATCGAGGCCCGTCGCTCTTCAGGATGAGTCTCGGATACACCATGGAGCTACTTTGGCTCGTCAGCCCATGCACCCTCCACGTCATGAAGGCTCACCTCAATACTCGGCCCCGAACACTGTCTAGTCTGCGGAGAGGCTGCGAAACGAGTAAAAAGTCAGTTTACGCGCGACAAGGGGTAAAATGAAAAACACGCACACATTGCCTGGGGCGATAACAGCGACAAGAGGAGTCACCCCATGTGTGTGTGGAGGATAGGAGAAAGGCAAGCAAGCCCTCCGAGCGCGTAGACTGCTCGACATCGCTTTGTCGCCACCGCTGTGCGTCACAGTCGTGTGGCGACACTGCGCTTCCGCCTTGCGACCATAACTTTCACCGTTCAACCGTACCCGGCCAGAACGGAGTACGAATGGTGGAAGGTACTATGGTGAGGAGTGAGATTTCCGGCGGTAATGACTTGCGGACCTAAGGGACGTACGCCAAGTAGAGAGAACAGATGAATGCACCAGAAATCAAGGCGGTGAATGTCTTGGAACCAGCGGGAAGAGAGAGCAAGCCATGGGGGTGAGTAAAGGAGTCAGAAGAGAGGGCCCGACGAGTGTGAAAGCGAGGGGTGTGGTGGAAGGAGAGAAGAGCGAATATAGTATGCACGTGAGAGACATCATCGCCGAGGGCAATCGGGGCAAGAAATTTTCGGGTATTTCAAACGGACGGAATCCCACGGGCGCGGTACAAATCAGGTTTCTTTGGCGTCCAACCGTGGTTTTTTTTGCCGTCAGATTCACAGTCCGTCTGGCATGCAGCCACGATTTTTTACACGGTCAGATAATCTACAAGTTTCAGTAAATTAAATACAGCTACAGCAGTGCAGGCGCCATCTCGATGACCGAACGCGGGCCTTTGGCGGTATAATCTGCCTTGGAGACAAAGTTTTTGCCCCCGGAGTCGTTGAATGTGATCTGAAACAAAAATTGGCATCATTAAGTTACAAAGAAATGCAGCGCTTACTTTTGCGACAATACTTGCACCCAGGAACGCAGCGAAACCGTTCCCGGTGTCCCGATACTCGGGAAAGTATTCCGGTAAGTTCAAAACCCGGAGAGAGCGAGGCTGGACGTCCGTCTGGAGCTCAGCGTTCGCTATGAACGGCGCCAGTCGCGACTGCAGAGCAATGCCGATACCTGAGCAAGTAATTCAGTGAAAATTATATAGCAAAGCAGGAACAAATCCACCCTTGACATGCTGTGTAAGGTCCCCAGTAACGAACAGCCCGCCCCATATATACTGCCGCTGGTCGACCTCCGTCTGAGCCACCGCAAGACCGACGGCCTCCTGCAATGACAACGACATCTCGGCAGCAGATTTAGGCAATGAATCGCTAATGGGTATCCCGCGCAGTAACGTTGGGTCGAACAGGGGTTCGCAGAATCGGTGGCGCTCCTTCCCGAGGGTGAGGGAAAGGCCCTTAAATTGCACGGTGATGAGATCCAAGGCCTCGATTTCCCGTGCGCGCTGTTGTTCAGCAGCAGACGCGTTTTTTGTCGCGCGTTTTTTCATCCCACTTTCGATGAGCGCGCGCTCCTTGCCCGCAACGATGACGGCGGCAATATCAGTTACTTCCTCTTCGACAACGGCCGTCTCGCCGTCCGAAGGAACTTTGACGTGGCCCTCTTTCCAAACCTGGTTCACGAGCTCGAGCAGCGTGGAATGCACCGCGTTGGCGTCGAGAGGCGCTTCGGGTGGGGATATAGCAGTCATGACGGATTGGTTTGAGCGCAAGAGATACGCAAGGTAGTTCAAGCAGTCCCGGATACCGACCGACGTCGATGTGCGCGCGGAATGAACGATAAACCCGTCGTAGATAGGTGTAATGTCCGTCTTCTCGTGCCCAATGTCGACTACGACGCCGCTAAGGCTGTTGGCCGCGTACAGCTGGCCCACTGGACGTTCAAGAATGCTCAAGCCTGCGACATTGAAGCGCTCGAAGAATATCTGGCATATTCGTTCGTGGGTGTCTCGGGAGAGGCCTGGAGGGACAGTCAACAGGACGGGCGACTCGTTCTGAACACGTCGTCGTTGGAGTTGGTTGAACAGTACATATTTCCTGAACCCAACCGTGAATTGAATGTAATGAGAAGGAGTCGAGTACTTACCAGATGGCTTCGGCTTGGGTCCAATCCCGAACGTCATTGTCTGCAAACGGCCACGAAATAGCAATGTCGGGATCCGTGGCCAGCGCCTCGTCAAGCTGGGCACCAACGAGATAGTCCTTCACCGCAGCATTGCGCTGGGCGTTTTGAGGCAGTGAAGAGGCGCGACTTGTCGACGCGAGTGGATCGTCGGAGATGTTCGTTTTTCCATTTACTTCCGCGCCGTTCGTGAACGCGCTTTTGCGCAAACCGACACGCGCCGAGATTTCCTGTGGGATCTAAGCTCCGGAAAGTGTACCGTAGTTGGTTCTGCACATACAACAGTTGGCGGTTTCAAGAGATCGTGTAGCCCTAAGCCGGCTCGTATGACTGTCCGCCCAGTCTCGATTATGATCACAGTTGAGTCGCGGAAGGACATGGCGCCTCGCTGATAGAGATTATTGTGGTCCTACTAAACGGCTTATTGTCTCTGGAAAACAAGAATTTGAGCCTGAACGCGAGCGTGAACAGAACAGAATATTTTGTATGGCGGTGTTTGTGGTCGTGGTAAATTTCGCGACACGGTCACGCGGTCACAGCCAGAAAAATATATGGTACGATCGCCCTTGAACCTGGACTCCCATGTATTCTCGTCTGTCCATCGGTGACCACCGTAAACCGTTTACCGATTTCTCAAAATGGAGACTGCTCGTCAGCGAGAGCGGACGGCACACCTGGCACTACTTGAAGACAGATGAAGAATGCGAGAAATGGCCTCAAAATTCCATCGACAAGTTCTGGCTGGGCTTGGATCTGGTGCGGCTTGGCGAGTAGCAGAAGGCTGTATTTTTATTTAACGGAACGTAGAATTATCCTGCCCTACCTCCTGCAAAAGATGCATTTACTGCCGCACGAAATGGCTATCAGTTCTACAAAACTCTCCAGTCGCACGATGGGCACTGGGCAGGAGAATACGGCGGCCCAATGTTCCTCCTCCCAGGCCTCGTGATTGGCTCGTATGTGTCGGGCATGAGCTTCAAATTGGAAGAGAGACAGGAAATGATTCGTTACCTGATGAATCGTGCCAACCCAGAGGATGGCGGGTGGGGAATGTAAGTAGAGTTACCTTCCGTTGCACCAGCTCATTTGAGATGTAGTCACGTCGAAGGACATTCTACGGTTTTTGGCACAGGGCTGAATTACACTGCTCTGCGACTGCTGGGCATGGATGCTGACCATCCTGTCTGCGTCAAGGCTCGAGGGACTCTGCATAAATTGGGTGAGGCCTAACCGGAGGTTGTAGTTATCCGTTTTGACGTCCCTTAAAGGCGGAGCGACCGCTATTCCGGCATGGGGTAAATTCTGGCTCTCGTTGTTAAACGTTTATGAATGGGAAGGTTTGTATTCTTACTCCAGTGAGTTCACTTGGGCTGAACATATAATTCAGGCAACAATCCCGTTCCCCCGGAGCTATGGTACGCTTTCCTTAGTCTTGAAACCTTGAAACCCACCTCCCACTAGGCTCTTGCCGGATTGGGTTCCCTTCCATCCTCACAGATGGTGGATTCACACCCGGACTGTCTATATTCCTATGAGCTATTTGTACGGCATTCGTTTCAAAATGCCCGAGAACGACATTATCCTTGCTCTCCGCGAAGTCTGTTTCCATCTTCGCAATTCTTCTTAAGCCGCTAACATTTCACCAGGAGCTCTACCCCGAAAACTACTACTCCATTGACTGGCCAGCGCAGCGGAATAATGTCTGCAAAGCAGACCTGTACGCGCCTCACACCACCATTTTCGACATGATCAACGTCGCCTTGAGCGCGTACGAATCATGCACCCTGCCTCCGCTTCGTCGTGCTGCTGTCGCGCGTGCATACGAATTAATCGTGCTCGAGGACGAAAACACTGGGTACCAAACTCTCGGTCCGGTGTCCAAGATGTTCAATCTCGTCGCGCGGGCATATCATGAAGGCCCCGAGAGCGAGGCGTATCGGCTGCACGAAGCCAAACGCGCCGACTTCATGTGGATAGGCGCGGAGGGGATGATGATGTGCGGCACCAACGGCAGCCAGCTGTGGGACACGGGCTTCATCACGCAGGCGCTTGTCGAGACGGGTTTGGCGGAACTTCCGGAGAATCAAGAGAGCTTGATCAAGGCACTCGAGTGGCTGGAGGACGGTCAGATCCTGGACCATCCGAAACACTACAAAACTTCGTACCGACATGGGACGAAAGGCGCGTGGGGATTCAGCACCAAGGAGCAAGGCTACGTCGTCAGCGACTGCACAGGCGAGGGTCTCAAGGCCGTTCTCTATCTGCAGAAGGATCTCAGTTTCACGCCCAAGCTCGTCTCCGACCGCCGGATATTCGACGCCGTAGATCTGCTTCTCACCATGCAAAATCCCAACGGTGGTTTTGCAAGCTACGAGCTTGTTCGTGGGCCGTGGTGGCTAGAACTTCTCAACCCAGCGGAGGTCTTCGGCGACATTATGATCGAGTACTGCTACCCGGAGTGCACGACGTCTGTCATCACCTCGCTCTCTATCTTCCGGAAGCATTATCCAGACTACCGTGCGGCTGATATCGCGTGTGTGCTCTCCTTTCTTTTATTTCCTTTTTTTGACACCCTCTGCTAGACGCACAATCAAATCCGCCATCGTGTACCTCCATGACTGCCAACACCCCGAAGGCGGCTGGGTTGGATCTTGGGGGATCTGCTTCACCTACGCGACGCAGTTTGCGCTCGAATCGCTCGCGCTGGTCGGTGAGACGTATGCGACAAGTAAGGCGAGCCGGAAAGCATGCGAGTTTTTGCTGGGAAAACAACGAGCGGATGGCGGCTGGGGGGAGAGCTACAAGGTTTGGCTGCGCTTTGAGGGTGTAAGAAACATGGAACTCATCGATTTTAGAGTTGTGAGGTCGGGCAATGGGTCGAACATGCTGACACGCAGGTCGTGCAAACGTGCTGGGCCGTCATGGCTCTCATGTACGCTCGATACCCGCACCCTGAACCATTAGAACGCGGCGTTGCGCTCGTCATGTCGCGTCAGCTGCCAGTACGTTTTTTCCATTCGTTGAATTTTTCTGTCAGTCTGAGGATGCGTTCTAGGACGGTTCATGGCCACAAGAGGCCATTGAAGGCATCTTTAACAAGACCTGCGCCATTGCGTACCCGAACTTTAAGTTCTCGTTCCCTATCTGGTGCCTCGGCAAGGCGCACAAATACTTGCAGGAGTTGAAGTCGGGCGCAAAAATGAACGGAAATGGATCTTCTTGAAGATATTACATTCTAGTTTTCTATTATTTCCGTGGATAAAATAATGCACTAATTATACTTAACGCTTCATCTTCACTTCGCCATCGCATTGAGCCGTGCCTCGGCAGCGCGAGCACGCCGTTCTCTCTCCACCTTCGCCCGCATTTCTGGTGTCAACCCCGCGATGCCCTCAGCTGCACCAGATGCTCCGCCGAGTTTCCGAGGCCCTGTCGGGTCGCGTACCTTCTCTTGCGGGGCGGGTTTGATCTCAGGTTCAGGTTCGAGAGCTGTCTTGGCCTTGGCCTCCCGTTCTTTCACTTTATCCTTCAATCCCTTCCTCCGGACCTTCTTCTTCTCCTCTCGCTCCTCCTCCTGCTCTTTGCTCAGCGCGCTCGGGACGCGTGCCGCGCCGAACCAGTCCCACCAATCTGGATGCGCACCGGCACACCGGCGGAAGATATCGCGCACTGCACGCGTCCGTGCTAGGTCGTAAGCGGTGCGGCTTGTCCCTTTCGGAGGCTTGGGCGAGTCGGACGCCTCGCCGCTGTCGTTGTCCTCGGGCTCTCCGCCCTTGGCCAGCGGAACGTCCACGGTGGGATCGGCATGCAGAGTCTCGAGCAGCCAGCTCGTCACGTCCTCATGTCCGGCATGAGCGGCGACTTGCAACAATGTCACCCGCCTCTCGCCAGTCCATTCTGGGATGGATGTGTTCACACCGCCAAGATTCTCGCCCTCACGGTCCCAGAAGGACTTGAGAGGCTCCAGTCGGCCTTTGCTGACCATCTCAAGCAGCCGCGCCCACTTCTCGCGGAGAATTTCTTCTTCCTTGGAAAGCTTGACTGGCTTTGGTTTCTCCGGCGCGGGGGCAGCGGCGACGGGGACAGGCTTAGGCTTCGGGAGAGACGCGAGATAGGCCTCGTCCTGTGCACGTAGCGCGTCCTCCGTCAGATGCGACGTTTTGGCGCGCGTAAGTTCCATTAGACAGCGAGAGAGTTCAGATTGTGTCTGGGATGTATTGTAAGCTGGAGCATACGGTCTAGCTTAGTGGAGGAAGACATACCGGTCGTCGTGTCGGGAACGGGAACGTTCGCAGTCGCCCATCGCCTTTTTCGATGACGCAGTCATCATAGTCTATGAAAATCTTTTTGTTGGTGCCACTGGCGCGGATCCAGATTCTCTCGCAGGCATTGATTTCTTCGGCCCAATCTTGTATGAGATTTCGGATGTCCTGGGTCGAGTCAGGAAAAAGCCAAAAAGACCCAAAATGAGACTTACATCTCGCAGAGCTTGCTCGCCGTACCGCCGCAGTTGTGCACCGGCACTCTTGGCGTTTCCTTTCGCATTATCATTCAGACCTTGGGACCCTCCCTGTTTGCGTCGAGCTTGAAATGAAGATGAGGAATAAAGTAGCTGCTGGAGTAGACAAGTGGCTCACTTGTGTACCGATGGAATGTCTTGTGCTTCAAGACCTCGGTGTCTGGCTTTGGTTTCTTTTGCTTATTCTTTCTCTGCGGCTCTTCATTGTCCCCGTCCTCAGGACCCCGGCTGACGCGCACAATTGCACCCGCAAAGTGGCCACCGGCGACCATGAACATCGCCCAAGTACGCCCCCCGGTTTGCATACCCTTGAGCTCCGACAGGTAGTCAGACTGATGAACACCGGAATCGAACACGGCTTTGTAAATTCCTAATTGTGTCGCGGGTGGCGAATGAAACCACGCAAGGGCAGTTTGGGCAAGCTTAGGACCTTGGCTTGGGGACCGTGATCGCGATTTCCGCGTCGTCTTACTGATGAGAGCATCTACGGCGTCGTCTGAATCATCCGAATCGCTGTCTTCAGACGCGGAACCAGATATCGAATCCTCCAACCCTGCAACCTGCGTTCAGGCTTCAAGAATTTCAACCAAGAAAAATGAAGTACCATCGACCAATTTTGAAAAGTCCAATTCGGAAACAGGTTGTCGGCCATTCAATCTCGTCTTGACATTGTATCGATGCCAATCGGATCGGAAATGTGCGCGCTGTTCCTCGACATCTACAAAAGTGACGCCGTTGCAAACGTTGCACGCCCGAGAGCCGGTGGTAGAGGTTGACGCGACCGGTTGTGGAGATGGTGATCTGGGACGAGGTTCACTGACAAGATTCCGAGGTGTGAGTGTGTCAAGGAGCTCGATTGGAAGAGAATAGATGTGGAAATGAGACATTA